>BOLG01001664.1:2400000-3600000 GCA_016861445.1 Oryzias woworae
TGAATCCTAAACCTACCGAAGAATGGTGCAAGCACATGGGTGAAAGGGCAGAAATGGCTGCAGAAAGAAAGGGAGCAAACAGATTTCTTGGTGAACAGAGAAAGCAAACAACAAATTAGAGGAACTGGTTTGAACATGGATTACTGAGCAATGGGAAATGTGCACGTCACCAGGAAAATGATCGGCATGAAAGCAAAGAGGATTTTTGATAGAGATTGATGATGCCTTAAAGAGAAAACAAACTTTCACAGCCAGTTCTAATCAGAACAGAATGCAATGTCCTCATCAATTCAACAAATGACCCAGCATTCCACTAGCATTTAAACGCGTCACTAATGCACGGATCTGGGAGACGTGAAGAGTCTCACATGAGATTTGCGTGTAAATGCGGTTTTGTGTGTGCGTAACAAGTGATTTGTGCATATTTTTTAAAAGATTTGTGGGTGTAGTTAGTTTCAAGCTGTCATAATTTTAATTTGTGCATGTGTACATTGTATTTTGTATTTTTTTAAATTTTGTAATTTTTGTACTCATGCATAAAATGTATTTTATGAGTTACAAATCAAGAATTACGCACGCACAAATCCAAACATACGCACAAATCAAGAATTGTGCACGCACAAACCTAAAGTTACGCACAAATCAAGGATTACGCACGCACAAATCGGAGTGATACTAATTTCTCTCCATAGAAGGATGTGGGGATTGATGCAGCTCAAATCTCGTGCATGCTGGAAATGTGTTTGTTTTGTATTTTCCCAGTAACCTCACAGGGGCCAGACAGAGTCAAGCAAAGGGTTGTATCCAGCCTGCGGGGCGAATAATTCCCAGATCCAGTATATAGGATATAGGCAAATCACTATGACAGATTTCACAGATTTATCTACAATATAATCAATTATTATTATTTAATCTTAATTTCAAAATGTTTTTAATTGCAGGTCTTTTGGAAAAGCCATTTTTATGGACTTGCTGCATAAGCCTAATTGGTTGTCTTGAAGAGTAAAAGAGCAGCCTTGATTCCTGCTTAAAGTGTCTGGCTGATAAGCTGGAAAAAAACATCCAAAAAGAATTGCATCAAAAACTTGTACAACTCCAAACAACAAGTTATTGTTCATTTAATTAAAACTGCTATTTAAAATGTTCACATCGGACTTGCTTTATTTAGCAGTTGGTGTTTACTGGCTCCATGTTTACCATTTTGTGTTCAAAGCTTTATTGACAAAGTCGATGATGACATTTTCAAAGCTGTTTAGAAATATGTCTTTGCCAGAGAAAAAACTGAATGCTGGCATGAACATTGCAATAATGGAAATGAAAATAAACAAAATGATTAATGACAAATATAATCAGCATTTTTTCAGCATACCTGTGAGTCACATTTATTAGATGAAACAATGATTTGGAAAAAGTCTGTGGTTAAATACTGGATAAAAAAAGGGTCATGTCAGGTCTTTCCATCTTGCAGCTCAGCATCACATCTGCTATGAACAGATCCTCTCATATCTCAGACGAAGGGACCCCAGCTCCTCCTCACACATGCTCCCAGCTTCCTCTGCACTGGACCTCAGCACTGAAATCCCCAACATGAAACCATCAGCTGCTGTTGGTCTTTCATTCAGGAAAAGTTGAGCTCATGAAAATGAGAAGAAAACAGGTTTTATCAGAAAAGCATTAGGGAGAGGTCAAAACACCAAACTAGGATTAAAATACATTCCTTCAGTCTTATAGAAATACATTCTAGAACACTTTGGTATACCTTTGAATAAAAATCAAAAATGTTTTCTGATAAGTATATGGCTCTTTGATATGTGGCAGATATAATAGTAACAATAAGCCCCTTCCTACTATTAGTGACATGTCTAATGACATGCACAGTCATTTACAGCCATAAACATGTACAATGCCACAATCTAAAGTCACAGATCTGAATAGATGTGTTTGAGAAGCATTCATAAAAGGTCATTTTTCTAAAACACGTGAAACTGCTGCAGTTGACCTGATAGTGTAGCTGGTTATGCTTTGTACAACTGTCTGAGAATCCTGCCCACACCCTTACTCCGACTGATGACCTGTCATTAACTTACGACTGAAGGATGGTCTGTCTGTAAACAAATCACGTTTAACGCTGCATGACTGCTTTAGTAAATCAAACAAAAGTACATCCATACCTTATCTGTGGATGACGGGACTGCATTTCCAGGTTTTGGTCTTTAACATGTCCTTTTCATAGATGCTGTTTAATACAGACTTATCTCTCAGACGTTTCTGAATACTTTGTAAACCTAGCTGGTTTAAAAGGTACTTGATAATTCCTTGTGCACTTTATTGCTCTGAAAACTTTCTGGCGCCACGTCTGCAAAATCTTCCAAGATAGCCTTTAAGCTAACATTTAATCATTTTGCCTTTTTCTTCTACTCTTCCCCTCCAGCTCAGACATCCACACAAACTACTTCTGAGTGACCCTTCTGTTTCAGACAAAAACTTAAAACATGAATTTCAATGTCCCTTTTCCATTTTCATTTTAATACATAAATGGGAAATACATGGATTACGATGAAACATTGTTGTCCGGATGATAATATCCAGTATTGCTTCATGTTAAATACCTTTCAGTCCAAATGATGGACAAATGTCATGATCCAATCACCGATGTACATCAGAACTGACCTTTTCCAGTTTCTGTAAAAACAAAAACAAAACAAAACAAAAATTTTGGAAAACAAAATGAAATATAGAAAAATGAAAAACAATAACCAGAAACAACCAGAAAAGGTAGGTTCTGAGGGACATTGCTGATTACATGATGATGTTTGTCCATCATTTCAAGTTGTTTGGCATTAAGTGATACTGGATATCATCATTCAATAAGCGATGGCCCTTAAAACCTACCTTTACTGGTTTCTGATTGTGTTTCGTTTTTGATATACTTTTTTTGTTTTTACTGGAAATTAATATTTCCTAAAGTAGCTTTTTGTCATTTTTTAACATTTGATTTTGTTTTCTGGAAATTCCTTTTGTTTTCCAAAATCTTTTTTTTTTTTTTAAAGTTTTGGTTTCTAAAATGCAATGTTTTTTTTAACATTTGTTTTGTTCTTTTTTTGTTCTGAAGATGATGTGAAAAATGTTTTCGGATCGAGTGATGTGTTGATGCGATTTGCACTCTAGGGCTACTGTACACTTTCCAACCTTGACAACTGCATATAATATAAATGCATGTATATAATCCTTCATAAACCAAATGGAAAAAAATGGAAAACAAAAACTTTGTGGCCTTTTAATCTTGTGATGCTAGCTTCTTCTAAATTTTTTAAAAATATAACAAGAGTACCGGAAAACCTCCAGATAAACCAAAAATAATTTACCTAACATTAAGATGTGCTCATAATGAAAATAATCTAGGTGGTTATCCATGAAACATCAGAAATGTTGGTTTTGGATAACCTATCTGCTTTTTAAAATGCTTTTTCTTGATGCAGTCTTCCTGCCCTGAATCTTACAGATTTACATGCAATTTACTTAAAGGTTCTTATGTTTTGTGTCCATACATTGCATGAGGAAAAAGTTTTAATAGAAGGCTTTAATTTCTATTGTAGTTTTAGTCTTTGTTTTTAATTAATATAGTCTACGAGATGACCGGTCTCGAAACCTAATGACGTTTGTATTAGAGGGTAGTGCTAAAAAAACACAGTCACAATAATGAAGATAAACATTTTATTAAAATAAATGACAAATCAAGATAAAAATTGGTTAAGATTAGGTTACTTCATAAGTTTGCGTGATATACTATTACCAGACACTATGTAACAAATCTTAAAATAACATTCCTTTAACACATTTTACTGGTCAAAAAATCTTGTCAAAGCTTGATCCTTTTTTACTTTACTATAACTTCCTCGCTATAGAGCACGCCACACACTACAGAGCTTGTTAACAGAATTTACAAAAGCAATAAAAAGTTACCTAGACTTTTTGGATCAGGAGTGCTGACTGTTTTCATTATAGAAACCCTCAAATGCAGACTGTATAAACAGTAATCCACCTAGTTACATGACTTAAGTTTACATCCAACCAAATGTTTTTACAGGTTACAAGTTTGCCTGTTTTCTGCTTTCAAGCCAAGATAGTTTAAAAAAGAAAGCTTTAAGTGTATTTACAGTTTTTTGGGTGGTTCTTTAATAGAAAATTGTTCAAATTTATGACTAAACAGAGTTGGACTGTGAGAAGCAAACACTTTCATTTTTTTCTCTATGAAGCTTTGTAAGTGCAGAAACTTGTAATGACATGCAACCTTACTGAGCTAATACTATTTATTCTGTTTGTTTAAACTACACGGTAAATGTTTTCAGCAAAATGTTGCTTTTTTTGCATTTAAGCCGTTGCATGGCTTCAGAGAGAACTTAATTATTTCTAGTAAATAAAATAGATGTAATGCATATTGCACTCAAAATGTTCAGTGTCTTAAAGCTTGAGGAAGCATAAGGCTAAAGTAAAATGTGTCCCTTTTAACTGTACAGTTTTTATTTCAAAGATTTAAGAATAAAACTTCATTTTTCATTTTGTTAGCACTCCATGATGACAAACAGTCTTCTCCTTCGTTTCTTTTAAACAAACAAACCTTTACCAAGAACATTCAACCGTATTTGATCGTTTCATTGTCCTAATGCTGAACATCTGAGTGCTTGAATATTCGGATTTTAAACGGATCAAATTTGGCCTGAAAATTAAAGCCCAGTTTTAAAATGTCTGTCCAACCACTGTGGCCTAGAAGATGAATTCTGCATTGCTTTCCAGAGCATGTGTTAATCAAACATAAGAAAACGTTTCCCGCACATTTGAATTAATAATGCTTATGTTTGGGGGTTTTTCGAGTGTTAAAAAATGTCTTAATTCTGGCAAATTCTTTAAAAATTTTCAGATGCTAAAAATGCAAAAGACTTCCAACGTGAGCGCTGCTGGCGGCTGAAGGACTTCTGACCAGCTCAACTCAAATGGAGCAGAAACCAGGCGCTGGAGCTGAAAATGAGCAACAACTGCAATTGCGGAGTTAATTTGTGAACCACATCTTATGGACTGAGGAACCGTTTAAGTAGTGTGCAAGAACAAACATATTAAAGTTCATAAAAGGGAGTTTAAGGATAATACCCCCCACCCCCCACCCCCAAAAAAAAAAACAAAATAAACAAAAAAAAAGCGAGTAGTAATTTAAGCAAAGCATCGGCTATAAATAATTCTTAGTGTGCAACATTTTGGACATAATGCAAATTTCGACGTAAAAGGGGTGATGAATTTGGAACGAAAAAATAGCAGCAGTGAATTGTAGGTTTTGGAAAAGGCTGACTGTGTTCGCGCGTAAATACGCGCGGAAAAACATCCGAACACTGGTGGGAAATTCACGTTGTTCACACGTCACACGTGCGGTCAAGATAGGTGCAAATTGATGAGCAAACACGATCGTGGAGGTCCGGCATCTATACACAAAGTCTCTTCCAAACTCAACAAAGAAGCAATAGTCCCTTAAACTATTGTCTCTTACTACCTTTTGAAAGGAAAACGGCCTTGTGTGTTGAAAACAGCTGCAGCGCGCAGACAGCAGCTCAGCCGCCTGCTATAGCAGTTGGTCCGGGGAGCAAACGTCGTCCTCAATGTCCACGTCTTCATCGTTTTCGTCCCGCATGTAGGAGTCCGGCTCCAGGCCGAGCGGCAGCTGCTCGCCGGTCCTGTCGGGCGCGCCGCAGCTCTCCGCTGCGCGCTCCGCGTCCCCGGGGCTCTTCCGCTCGTCCTGCGCTTTTCTCAGCTGCTTCTTATGCTTCATCCGCCGGTTCTGAAACCACGTTTTGACCTGAACGATGAAAAGAAACGGAGCAAGTAGGACTTGTAAGTGTGATCAGATGAGTTTCCGTGTTTTAGACGTAAACTCTTTTTTCCAGGCCGCTGCAAAAATCAGAGACGTTTCGGTCAACAGCAGGCCCTTTGAGCTCCAAGCCCTTCCTTCATTCATTCTCATACCATAAATGTGTTTAACGGTTTGAATGGCCTTGACGTAGAAAATGCTTTGCTAAATTTGAAGGACTACTTAGCTCACATTCTGGTTAAATTCGCCGAATAGCGGCTGACAAAAAACAATTAAGAAAGAGAAAAGAAAAAACGAAAGTCTCCACTAAATTGATACACTCACTGGATTTAATCCACTCAGGCCAACTTCAAGTGGATTTTATGTATATCTTTATCCTTTTATTTATTTTTCACATGTTTGTGTTCCTGATAATAACCCAAATTGTTTGCCTATTTATTTCTAAAACAGAAGCGGTGGTCAGCGTGTGAATGCGGCCCTGCGGCGCACCTGCGTCTCGGACAGGCTGAGCGCCGTGGCCAGCTCCACTCTCTCCGGCGTGGACAGATACCGTTGGATCTCAAAGCGCTTCTCCAGGCCGGAGAGCTGAGAGTCGGAGAAAACTGTCCGAGCTTTCCTGCGCCTGCAGTGTTTCCCCGGCAGGTCTGCGTGGTGCTGGAAGAGAGCAGGCATCTGCATTCCTGCAGAGAAACCGTCCTTTCGGGTTAATAATACTCTCATCCTGTTGTTAAACATCTATGCAACTGAAATCATTTGACGGGAAAATTGAGGTTTTCCTCCTTAAAGACTCTTTCCTTAAATGTCACTCGAGCACAGAGCAGATTGTCTATTTTTCATCAATGATTTTTCATTCTCGTGAACGTGCATTTTCGTGCTCACCTGACGTAAAAAAATACTGGTGATGTTCAGACTTGTGCAGAGGATGAGGGTGAGCGGCCAGGATCGGGGTCGGCATCAGGGGGTATCCATACTCCAGAACTGGCATCCGGGAGGCCAGAGAGGCGCAGAAGGGCGACGGCATCACGTCTCTGAGCGGCTTGGGTTTGTGCAACAAAATATCCTCAATGAAGAACGACGTTGACCTGTGTGTGCTCGCTGCCGGAGGGTAGTTCATACTCATGTTTGTCAGGTTTGTTTTACTTGGATTCTGTCGAAGCTTTTCTGTCTTTAACGTGCATGAATGCGCGCCTGCTCCGTCCAGTTGGCTCTCAGGCTGGCTGGACGCGGTCCCTCGGTAGAATTAGTGAATGGCACAACCTCCAGTATAACATGGATTTCGGTGGGAGAGCATATTTTCAACAAGTATTTATTCATTGATAGTGGCGGACTAAATCGGTTAATTTCTCGTCAGCCAATTGCGGTTCTGGACGGGCAGGAGGGATCTGTGAGAGCTTGCGATCTGAGCTGTGATTGGTCCAGACGCGTTCAAAGCCGGTAGGAAAACGTAAAGTGATTTCGGATAAACGGCGAACCTGTGACCACACTGTTTTTGATAACCCAGCGGAGGATCTTCCTGTCTGTGCGCTTCCTCCCGGGGTTCACCTCCGTGGAAAAGACATCCAGTCTTGGTTTCCTGCGTGTTTCATAAAGTTATCGGCCCGTTAAAAAAAGCAGTGATGTTCTGGTCTGAGTAGAAGCGGAGACTGTTTGAGGCCAACACCCTCTTCAGGCTTTTTCATTGGATTTCCAATAAAAACACTTCACAAAACGGGTTCTGTCCTTTTCTCCATGATCCTGATGCATGAAAAATATTTTAATCAAGTGATGCAGCCTGTGCCACAGGAGATTTGGGTTACCACAGGCCCGCCAGTCATTTGGTCCAAATTAGCCGTAATTGTCAGTAATAAAATCCGCGTGAGTCCGAGTGCTGCTCTCTGCCCATTTATGAGGAGGCAGTGCATCATAATGAGCTGGTATGATGCTGTCATCACATTTTCAATCAGTCTGCTTGATGTAAAAGTGTTTGAATGTAAACAGAATTCAGGCTGCAATACTATTAGGCAATTAAGTGAAATGTTAGAGCGGAAGTTGTAATCTGTGGACAGGAGCTGATGGCAAAAACGAACCTAAGAGTTCGTTCTGTTCAAAGCGCTCCTCTGCTTTCATGGGATTTCAAACATTGCAACTGTTAGCGGACGCAAAGCAAACACAACGTGACTGTGATTGCACGTTTTACGTAAACTGATTAATCCTCCGTCATCATCAAAGCAGAGGAGGCTGCAAACTGCGCCAACTGCTTGGTTCTGGGTTCGCTCCTTTCACGAAGCGAATAATCAGAGAATTAGAAAGTAACTGAAACAAATCATGAAGAAATCGCCTTAAAGGATCTGTGCCTGAGACGGACTAAAGCGGCTTTTGGCCATTTCATTAAGGGAAAGTGGGAGATGAAAGCCTTGCTTATGTCCTAAAGGAGCTGAACAGGTGCACGCGCACGCTGTCTCTCTCCATCCATCCATCCATCCATCCATCCATCCATCCATCCATCCATGAACATGAGAACCTGCACAAACTATCTGCTAAGAGATGACATGAGGAGGGTTGTTTTGTTTCTTCCTGGTGACATTTTTATACTAGAGAGAAAATGAAATAATGATTTAAAAAAGAAAAGGAGATGGTTAACAGGTATTTTTGTGAATTTATACTAAACAAAATGCCAGCATTCTTTTTGTGTCACTTGTTACATGACACATAGACAACATGCAAAAACAAAACAGCCAGCAGAAGTTTTTTCAATTAAAAAAGCAACTTTTGAAAACATTTTAAAAGCTATTTTGTTGTGAATTTGTCACAAACGCTAAACAACTGAAATCATCTCTTAATATGAGGTCTATCTTGAAATAAAATAGACCGATTTCAAATGTTGATTTTTTATGATAAATGAAGCTTTAGATATAAATGAGGGATTTTAATTTGACAAGATAATAACATAAAAATAAACTAAAGCAAAGAAATAAAACATTATTTGAGGTGAGACTGGTTTCTGTTGGCACATTATGTGTTGTTTGACATTTATTTTGTTTAACATGACATGTTTTTTTTAAATAATGCCACATTTATAAGAATTATCAAGCACCATCAAGTCCTAAAAAAGCAATACTTTTTCATATAACTCTTAGAGAGTAGTTGAATACATTTTCTTACATTACTGTGATAGTTACTGATTACAAATTTAGATTTTGGCCATGAGGCCACGACTGATTTAAATTATTTTTGATGATCACAATCATGTAGTGAACAAGTTTCCCGATTTAATTGTTTTTTTTACAGAACTTAACCAAGACCTTTAAATGTTTATATCAATCAATCAATCAATCAATCAATCAATCAATCAATCAATCAATCAATCAACTTTTAAGAAAAGAATTTGAGAGTTTTCTGTATGAGTGACCTAGTCCCTACACCTTGTACTTAAAACCTCTGGCAGCCTTTGATCAGGTGATCTTCAAGCTCAGGTTGGTCTGTTAAAATGTAAAAGTTCATTCAAAACAAACAAGACCCAAAATGACCTTAAAAAGAATTAAGTAAATAAAAATTTAAATTCCACTTGAAAACAAATCAAAAGCCTGTCTAGGAAGTACCAAGGCTTGATTTTCCAGTGTTCATCAGTATTTGAGAAGCTATACATTTTGTCCCAGTGAAAGTGGTTGCAGCTGCACCAGCTCTCACCAATATAAGAGGAATTGCTATAGTCAAACAGAATTTCTAAAGGAAGTTCTAAACTTCCTCTCAAATCATAAAATCTTTATTCTGGTTCCTTTAATTTTTTTTTACTGCTCCACTTTAGCTGAAAACAGAGGTGGGAAAAAACTCAGTTGAACAACCAAGTGGATCTGTTTTGAAACTGCATGTGTCTGTCACATGTTGCTTTGGGTTTACAGAAAATAAACTGAATAACCATGGCTGACTTCAGCATAAGAAAAAAAAAATGGGCCAAATATAAATATTCCCTTTTGCTTTCATTTGAGTGTAGAGCATTTCAATAGAACCATTGACCACAAACATTCACAGAATGGCAGGCATTGGGAATCATTTGGGCAAACTGGCAGATTGCAGATTATCAGCATGGAAGTAATAGTGCTTTTCAATAAATGAATCGACAAGCAGTATTATGGAGAAGGCATAAAACCAAGAATGAACCTTTGGGAGACTCCAAAGATGGGGGAGCAGTTGTTAAAGAAAAGTGATTATTTGACACAGCAGATATCTGCTTGAACTAATAGGACTTGAAGTACTAGAAAGTTGTTTCACAGAGATGAATCAATTTAAGCATACTTGACTAGTATTGAATAACCAAAAAGCTTTTCTCAGATCCAACATTAGCAGCCTGAAAAGTTTAAGAGTCTCATTCTACAAAGGGGTGGTATCCTTGTGAAAAACCAGATGAACATTTTTTATAAGACTTGATCTTATAAAAATGAAAGCCGCTAAATAGAAACAACCTTTGCTAATACACTGTTTTAAAATTATAAATTGGAGACAGGTTTCATTATGAATCATGGTTTTTATTCTTATTTTTAATCTTCTTAATCCTTTCTTTTGCCGCTGCACGTGGCCGCTCATAATGTTTTAGGCTGTAATTAAAGTTGTGATAGTGTTCAATAATAATTTTCCGCTAAAATAGTTGAAAATTTGCCCAGGTTGTTGTTTTTCTCTCCAGTTTATTAATCTGAAATTTAATGTAACTTCATGTAAATAACTGATGAAAACAATAATATATTCTTTCTAAACAGTGAGTTATTTTTAAATGTTTGTGCCAGAGCAACTGTAATTTTTGAACAATTATATGATCACAACATGCTTAGTAAATTTTACACAAAAAGACCAACATTATATTCATGTTTTTATTTAATTGTAGCTACGCAAAAAATAAACATGTTGAAGTTATATTAGTTTTTCTTTTGTCTTAATCAAAAAAAGTAACTTTAACAAAAACGTTTTATTTCCTTTTCGGGAATAAATTCTATTAATTTAGTTTAATGTGTCTGTTGGTCCCTTAACTTTAATCCTGTTGTTTATTTATTTGTTTAACTTCTATTTAAAACTAAAGTTAACTTAAATTTTTTCAGTCTGAATCTGAATGTGTCCTTCAATCCAGACATTATTAAAAAACTTGTCAGTTAGAAAGAAAACTTGGACCAAACACTGGGATGTCCTGCTGTTAATAATAAACACAAACCTTGAAGAACTAAACTGACTGTCTGATGTGTACATTCATTGTGCTTTAAGACAATTAGTAGCGTCATTGTAGAGCAGAGATGCTGTCATTTTAACCCAATGCATCATGGGAGATGTAGTGAAAAAACTAATGCCAATGCTCGACAGCCTCACAGATCTGAGCTTCGTTATTTTGTTCATTTTGTTCCTCAGTCTGACAAATAAATAGTGCGACTGACTAAACTGCGGCACCGTCACTTTGATCAAAGTATGTTTAATAGAAATTAAAAAAAACCCAAATAAATAAGTATTTCAGGATTTTTCTTGTCCTAACTACTCAGTGTTTTATCGGAGCCTGTTTGAATGAAAAGCTGATATCCTGGCAATGGTAAATGTTTTTAGATCAGTGAAAATGAGTAATTTCCCACAGTACACCTGACCATCTCTGTGCCGCGGCACACTGGATGAAAAACACTGATCTTGGTGTCACTGGAGACATCTCTGTTATTAAAGGGTTAAGCAGTAACATAAAAAAAATTCTGATCTAAGGTCAACATTTCAACCGTGGAACAAACCTGGATAAACCTGATAAAGACCCAACAATCTACTGATAAAGATTTGGAAACAAAAACATTTAATATTAAATTATAATGTATTCAAACAGTTATATCAATATCCAAACACAGAAGTGTTTAGTTCAAGTAACGTCTCTAACAAAAACTGCTGTTCTCCAATAAGATTTGTGTTAAGTGATGACTTGAATGTTCTGACTCAAAGCACCTGTTAGGAAAAATAGCGGCAAACTTCAGGATGTTTGTGCTGCAGCAAATACAAAACATGCCTGCAAGATCCAGGAGGGACTGATGCATGAATGCATGTCTGTCCGTCCGTCTGATTGGTCTCATGGTGGAATATTGTTAACAATGACATTATTATCATGCCGACCGAAAAGGCTTCCAGCCTTTTTCCTGCTACATTTGAGCCACAACAATAAGTAGTTTCATGGTATGGATGATATTATTTGCTCTGGCTTCAGCAGCAGGGTCACTCATGCGTTACTTTGTTCCCAAAGAGATCAGTCCCTGAACACACACACGCACACACACACACACACACACACACACACCCCATCTCTCTCTCTCTCCCTTTCACACACACACACAAGCCCCCACCCCCCCACACACACACTCTCTGCCTCTATTAAGTGCAGGGATGCTTTGATACTTGATGCAATATTCTGCAGCCATCCTCTCATGGAGAATTTTCATGGATTTCTTTTTTGAGGGCACAAAGACGATAGATATACAATATTTGAGAACTAAACAGATTTTCCCAAAAGCGTTTTTCACTGAGTTGCAGACATGGTATGATTAAAAAAAAAAACCTGTGATCAAAACAGTGATAACACAATGATAACTGCATTTAGAAGACTTATTTACTCCTGTTGAAATGACATGTTTCTATGATTTGAAAATATAAGACTGTGCTTCAGGGGAAATTTAGCAGAATAAAATACAGTACAGTGTTGATGTTTTTTTAAAAGAATCTTTTAGCATTGGGAGACTAATGATCATTAATGGCCCAGGATGTACTTTGTCAAAATGGAATGTGTGTGAGGTAAGTGTATTGTGGTGTAGTTTTAAGGCTAATGTCAGTTACACACACTTATGGACGGGTGATGCTGTCGTGCAGTGCCCTTACATTGCACTCTAGTCGTTAGAGAGAAGCGAGGATGCAAGGAGCATGCACTTATAACGTCAACAGCTATAACTGCTCCTTGTGCAGTCCACAGAATTTAGGGGATTCAAAACTATGAATAATCACACGTCTGTGTCTCAACTACTTCATTCTTACGTACTCAGTGTTGTATATGTGTTCACTATGAATCGTCGCCTGAAGCATGCCTGTAGAAAGTTCAAGCAACAAAGTTCAAATCTTTGTTGAAAAATAAGTCTAGTATTAAAGTGTCACAAAACAAGCAGAAGGCTGGTTCCAAATGCAGCAGATTTTTTTGGCTCAGAAAGAAGCAAAAACTCAGACTAAATGTCCAGAAAGCTAAATCAGGGTCAGAGTTCAGGCAAGGGTTGGGGCTAGTGACAAAAAACCAGAGCAAGACATAAAACAAGGTCAGGTACACAAAAGGTCAGATCAGGTGCCGTGCTTGGTATGCAGGCTGAACGGCACAAACAATACTTCAAACTGAGCGAGGCTCTGTGCAGAGCTGAAGTGTTCTGTGGCTGATAAGCAGATGAGAGTCAGCTGGGAAGTCACTGTGTGCTGGGATTGATGGGAGATTGAGTGCATTCAGTAGAGACAGCTCCCACTGATGACCAGAGGGGGAGACAACGCTGACTCTTCACACAAAGAAAGAAACCAAAGATTTTTTAGCATTCAAGCATTTTTGTAAATTTGGGAAAGCTGAATGCATTATGTACAGGAGACACAGCACAGAAGACATTAGAAAAGCTGTGCAGCCAATCAGCATGCAGATGCAATTTGTTGGAAAAAGAAAAGAAAACATCCAAAATTACTTTATAAAAAATTAGTGAAACAGCAAAACCGCCAAAGGTGAACCACGTTTTAGTAATGGACCGCTGCAGGTCATTTTTCATGATGCTGTCCCTTGTCTCCACTTGTGATGAACTGACCGGTACTTTGCACTATTTTAGTCACCTGTGTGACTGGCTTTATAAGCAGCCTGCCCAACAGGACCCTCTTCCAGAAAGCAGGGCACGCTACATACCTGGGTAAGCTTATGGGTAAATTAATTGATATCCCTCACTTTCGGTTCCAAAACTGGCAGTCATCTTCGGTGTATGTAAATTACCATAGCAACTTACTTTTTCAGAGAGTTAGAATGTTTCATAGAAGCACGCCGTGCACTTTAACGATCGTCCTGTGGACAAAGAAACACAAATTATACGAGGCTTTTTTTTTGCAATGAGAGGGTGATAAATGCCACCCATCGATGTGATGTCAAAGTCCAAAGATTATTTATGGAGAGCAATCGTATCACAAAAGACTCATTTTATTTGGCAAAATTGTTGAAACTTTGCTTCCTCCCACTCTTTTTCAAACAATTAATGCAAATCTTTTTTGACAGAAAAAAATCAAAACATTTTTTTACTTATTTTACTTTAACAGCAGCAGATACATGTTCTTTTCAAAATAAAATACACCCAAATAGCCCAAGTTTTGTCAAACAAGATCCTCCTACTGCTGCAGACTTACGTGAAGTAAAAATGCTAGAAAAGTCAAGTTAAAAAATGTTTCTATCATTGTGACCTTGATTTGCTGTCTTTCTTTTTCTCCTTTTACTATAAAATATAAACATGACAATACTGGTGTAGAGTTCACTTTTTTGTAATCCATACATGCAACTGCAAGTCCATACTTTAAGAACTTTGCCTCTGAACAGCAACTAAACTCTGTTGTGCAGCTGAAGATCAGAAGATGTGCTTTAAGCTCATTCTATTTAATAATTCACTCTGACGATAGATAAAACCTTTTACCATCATTTTGTTCAGTTATATGACAAGTTAAAAACCTAAACAGAAATACGTTTGATGGATTTTTTGAAAATGTTTTTTTCTGAGAGCTTTAACACGTAAATTGTAGTAGAAAGTTTGCTACTTTGTGGCATGTCGAACTTTGTGATCACTAGTTGTCTGTAACTGCAAAGGCTATATGGTGCCGTAGTGATGAGCTCTTTCACCTTACAGCAAGATGGACCTGGTTTAAATCCCAGCTGGTACCTTTCTGTGGGAAGTTTGCATGTTCTCCCTCTATAGGTAGAGATTTTTTTCCTGCTTTATCCCACATAGCTTATTTCATAAGTTAACTTCTTTTTGCAAATTGCTCCTGTGTGTACTCCACTTTTAACAATAGCTGTATTGTCAGCAAACCTGTGACCCCAAAAGGGATTCAGCAAGTTCTGAAGATGCATGGATGGATGTCAAATTGCAGTAATGTTTTTTAAGTTGTCAATATTTCAAAAAGTCCTCGAATAAAGATCTAAAAATATCCCAAGATTAGAAGTCTATAAATAAATGTGTAGAAGAGCTCTATATGTAGAAATCTTATAGAACACTTTTGGTTGACATCTAATAGAGTAACAAAATAGAGTTGTCTGAGATATCCAGTAGACATCTACAATAGATGTGTATTATCTAAAAAGATATCTTGTTTCTGAACCGCTTCCTTTTAATTTCTTGACAAAAGTATTTGAAGTACTGGACAAAAGTATGGCTGAAGCTTTCCAAGACTGAGAAAAATGTTGGATGCGGACCGAGTCTGCTTAATTTATTTCGGATCGAGTCCTGAACCTTGCGTTTGTTCTGTACGGTTCCTACGTAACATATCTAGGATCATAAATACTGTATATTATCAAGAAGTGATGCTGATTCATGCATTTGTTACATCTAGGCTGGATTACTGTAACTCTTTGCTAGCAGCGTGTCCTAAAAGTTCTCTAAAGTCTTCAGCAGCTAGATTGTTAGCAGGAACCAGCAGAAGAGAACACATTACTCCTGTGTTAACTTCACTTCACTGGCTCCTAGTTGAATCGAGAATCAAGTTTAAAATCCTCCTGCTAACCTATAAGGCCTTGAATGATATGGACCCATCCTATATTAAAGATCTCATAGAGCCTTAACAACCAAAAAAAAGGCAGGACTGCTTGTGGTTCTTAGAATCTCTAAAAGTTGGAGGTAGAGCCTTTAGCCACCAAGCTCCTGTTTTATGGAATAAGCTCCCAGCTCATGTAAGGGCCTGGTCACACTGCCCTAAGAGAGGCAAACACAGTTTCTACATTCAAAGTTAGGCTTAAAACATTCCTCTTTTTTATTATTGCCAGGCTAGCTAGCAATCAGAAAATATTTAACTTACTGCTCCTCTACCTCACCTACTGTAATGAAGTTTGGGGGAATATTTTTGATTTCCATTACATCCATTATACATATTCCTCAGTGGAGCTAAGCAGCGGGAAGAAGGTTTTATAAACCGAGCCAGACCCATTTCCTCTGCTTAGATTATTATATATTAAAATGTACATGATAAAAATGTAGATTTTCTATTATTGTTATTACAATTACCATCTGCTGTTTGTGCCTAATTACATCCAACCTACTATTAACATTTGAAATAAATTTCAGTGCCAATTTGTTGCTAGAAGGCTACTAGAAAATAGAAGCTGGGAAAAGTATGGTGCACTGGAGTTCTGCCATCTATTGTCATTTATTTCTACTATCCTCCTCTATTCTTTATCATTTATTTAGTATTATTCTTTATTTAGTTCTCCATGCCTCTGTTTGGTGTTTTCATGTGTTGTCCCTCTTTGGAGGGGAGCGGGAGAGATTCAAGATTACAGGTGGACCCGTCCTTGGCCCGGACCTCGCACCCCCAGCTGTCGCACAGTTTCATCTCATGAAGCCCATCTGCTACAGTATTCAAACATATAGTTGTAGCAGTAGATTAGCTCATTCTTCTTAAACAGTTCTAGCACATCACCTGTTCGTCCTGGGAGAGGATGCCCCCCTACATCCCTGAGGTTTAATATATATATATATTTTTTTTCCCAGCTTACCTTAGTCTGTTTGGTTTTGTTTAGCAACCTGCTATTGCTTATATTTTATTACTGACTCCATTGAGGCAATTGTTTTGTAATATTTGGCTATATAAATAAAATTGAATTGAATTTTGAAGGCGGTTACTGGCAAGACGACGGCTATGAAGGTAATGTAGCTTAGTGTTTATAACATATAGATTGTTGGGAAAACATGAAAAGCAATGTGTATCATGTTAAAATTTGTTTGAATGAGTTGCATTCATCTGACCACTTCAAAGATTTGTTCTGTGTCATTGTGGTGTTATGGCATTATTTTTAGGAGAATTATCTTGCCAGTAAAAACCTTTAGGATGACATTTTTTTCGCTATGTTAAAAGAAACATTTTAACAAACAGGCAGTTGGACCATTTTCATAACACGACAATGGTTGTTGTACATTTGTCCTGATGCTTCATTCTTACTTTGTTTACATTGGCTTTGGTGGCTGTTCTGGTCCAGTTATTCCACTCCGGGGACAAATTGTATTCAGACGGAGGAATCTCAGACCGAACCGAAGCTCATTTAGATTGGAAACGAACTGAGACCTCCTCAAAAGATGGGTTTGATAGCGGTTCCTGGTCCCAGACCAGGGTTCACTTGGGTGTGTTCAGACTGAAACTTTGTTCCAGACAACTAGGGAAAACTAACTTTGGTTCACTTTAAGTGAATCAAAGGTGTCCAGTCTGAATACACCTTAAGAATAATTAGTAAAGTGTTTTTAAATTTTTTTTTTTTACAGTTTACCCCTTTTTAAATCAAAGTACGGATAATATTTACTTGTAATATTACCAACTAAAATAGTTTTTTAAACATGTAATTTATTTTATTTGGTTTGTAAGACAGTCCCCGTATAAAAAAACAAAAAAAAAACTCTCAAGAGTAACTACTGTCACATTGATTTAGTGTAGAAAGGCAGGGTACAAATGCAGAATATGAGTATATCTCACAAGTTAGATTAAGCAGGAAAAGGTTTATTATCAACTCTGATAATACTTATGATAATAAAATTATTAGAACTGTAAAATATTTTTTGTTTTAATTTAGTGGACTGCTTAATTTTTCTCAAATAGCACATACAACTAGAGTATGCAGTTTTCAGACTTGGATACTGAAGACAAATAATAACATTTTTGCAAATTCGACACCTTTAAAGATTTTAGAATGATGTTTTAACACGTTATTTTTATTCGAAAACCATCTGACTGATAATAAAAATCAAAAGATAGAAAAAACAACTCGCTTGAACACTCACACGGACACAAAAATGCACGTACAGGCCCCTTCCTGCATGCAAGAGTGCCCACACACAAGCACACACACACACACGCACACATATACACACACACTCAACTACAGCTGCATCAATTTTACACACATTCTACCTGAAAAACCAAAGATGAAAGGAGTAGAGCAGCACTATTACCTGCATTACAGCAAGTTGCTCAGACCAATTGACAACAACAAAAATGCCCTAGAAAAAGCATTTTTTTTCTCCCTGAGATTTGAGTGCTGTACTTACATCTAACTTCATTTTTATAGACCACATCCTATTTTCTTCCATTTGGAGTGTGGCAGCCAGGAGGCCATTCTATATTGTTCTATGTGTCACCAAAGTGGACAAAATGCCAGTGTGACAGAAGAGCAAAGCGTTGTCCTCATTAATCCATCCAACTTTTCAGAGATTAATATTTTTAATGAAAAGTCTTTGTTAGTTTGATAGTGATATATTTGGTAGCAGAGGATGGAGATCCTCAATAAGCTAAGAAGTGTGTGATCTGAGCAAAGCTCTCAAATAGGTTCAGTCACTACACGTGTCATAAACAATAATTCCTGATGAAAAACACACACGATCCCTGATCTTTTTGCAAAAATCCAAACCAGCTAAAAGTTAGCAAAAGGCCAAAGAATAGGGAAGACAAAAGACAACATAGATTTATGAAAAAGATCAGTAACAACAACAGAGTTAAGATTGACATTTGCACTGTTACAATCAGTAAAGGTGGAAACAGAAGGCAGGTCTAGCCAGCAATTCTTCTATTTCTGCCTATGCCTACCTAACTCTGAACAGTCCATCACAGGACCTTGCACACACACAAGCACGCACACACACCTACATACAAACACACACACACGCACACACTTAAGAGTCACCTAGCAACCTATACAGTATGTTTTTGAACTGTGAGAAGAAGCTGGAGTGCCTGAAACCCAAACATACGCAAAGAGAAGATACATACTCCTCACAGAATAAACTAAAGACGTTGAAGTGAGGCAAGAGCCCCAACCACCACAACATTGTTCATTCCAGACAACTGGAATCTTAAGCAGGCAAGAAAACATTTGAGCAGAGTCATTTAGATTTCCAGGAGAAGCTGTGCCATAAGCTGCGTTTCCATTGACAATTAAATTACGTAAATTGGATTTGCGATAATAAATTTGCCTAATGGAAACATGACAAATTGGAAAAAAACATCATTTGTAAAAAAAAAATAAAAATTACGCTGGTGGTTTTTGAGACATATCGAAATTGACATGTTTCACAAAACTGCAATAGAAAACCTTTTTTCAAATTTCTTGGTAGTGGTTGCCTTGGACGCTGCACAGCGGACACCACAAGAGGTCCCACGGCATCACACAGCTTATCAAAAGTTAAGTGTGTCATGCAGAGAATTGTTGGGTCCTCAGCTCCTCTGTAAAATGACCAACCACAATTTCCCAAAATCGCTTCCTCTGTAGCCGCTCCCACATGTAAGGAGCTCGCCGCTTCATGGCCTAAATAAGACGCAGACGTCTCCTTTGACTAATGATGATGAGAAATTTATGTGCATCTGCTGTAAATCAAAGTATTGTTCAGATCTGCTGCCATGTTTTTGAAGGACTTATCACATGAGTTAGTATGTGTTTATTCTTATAATTATGATTTAATGGAAACAGTGTTGTTGTTAAATTGTGTCTTGTCGATATTTCTAGCATTTCGATAAAGTTTTGCGCGTGTGTGTAAAAGCTATTGAGAAAGGTTTTATATAGGGGAGAGCGGTTTAACTATGATGATGCTGACTTTATGCCTTTGTATAAAATGACGTCTGTACCATTTTAGAATCACTGAAAATTCCCCATACTTTTAACAGCAATTTATTCCCATTGTTTAGCTCTTAGACTTACAAGACTACGTCAATCATGCAAAATGGAGGGGCATAAGTTTTGTCCATGAAAACAAGTTGTTGTGGGTGATACTGTTTACAAGGTTGGTAGATTTATATAAAAATATATTTATGGTTTACACAAAGTCATATAAATCATGTCACTTGAAAAAAAAACATCGCACAAGTGTATTATATTGTTTTGCTTTCGGTGAATGTGGTCCTACATTTAATGACTATAATAAAACACACATCCACATAAAAAAGTCAGAAATGATGAAATGAGAAACAGTAGTGCTTTTGTGCAAGTAGAAATTTCAAGGTGAAAAACAAATGACAATAGTCTAGTATTATTCCTAAAAAGTTATTACCATTAGCAGGGAAAAGCTTTTCTTTTCTTTTAAGCTTTATGTTTCAGCTGTGTTCTTCCTAAATGCTTAAATCAACTTCAGAGAATTGAATTTTCAAGCCAACAAATGGCCAATTTTCACAAAAAGTCCTTTCAGTGTTTTCTGAGCAAATAAATAGCAGCTCTAATCATAAGAGCATGTGGATGATGGAGCCTCTCCACAGCTACCCATGGGAGAGCAGTGTAGACGGGAGAGAAACCTTTCCACTTAACCACTTAAATGAATATATCAAGAAACTAATTTGCCATTTTAATTGCATGATTTAGGAATACGCTACTTCACTTGCCCCTCTTCCATCTTAGTTGATTTCCAATGTGAGCACACATTAGATTGATCTATGTAAGACTGCAGAAATCACAACACTTAAGTCTTTTCATTTTCTCCCTCTGATTAAATAATTGAAATTCTTGTCAGTGTCTGTGCCCGAGCCACCTCACGCCACACACAAACATTGCAGGCATGCTTCATTGTTGGTTGAACATGGAAACAAGCTAAAAAGCTTGTTTCTTGTCTGTGTGTTTCTGCGCCATTTGCCATGTCTGTCTTTTTCAGGGTGGGGTTGAGACAGGGGTGGTGTCTGTGTGCGTGTGTGTGTATGTGTGTGTGTGTGTGTGTGTGTGGTGGGAGGTTCCCTGCCAAGGGTTTATTCTACAACCTCAAAATAGTGCATCCATTTTGTTCAAATTTGCCCCACCCATTAAGTGATTGCTTGCTAAAATGGCAGGGGGGCATTTCTTCTGATACTTTCCCTGAAACAGTGCTGGCAGACATTAAGGTCACATTACTGAGCCCCATTTTCTCTCAGCAGCAAGGATATCCATTAGAGTGGTACACAACCCTAAATTTTTCCATTTTCTCTCTCACCAAACTTGACTTTACACATTATTTCTGCCTCTGTTTTGTTATTTGCACTCTGAAATTATATCAGGGGAAAACCATCTTGTAGCATCTGGCTCCCCTTCCAGGGCTGTTTACCAAGTCTTGACTCTGGAGTGTCAAAATGGGACTGTAGTTACAACTAATCATAACAGACAGCATAGTGCTTAAAAACCCACACAGGAAACAACTATTTTATGTGCTGGCACTTGTCAACTCTGTTACTTTTATATCTATCTACAGTGGGCCAAAAAGTATTTGTCATTTAACACATCTGTGAGTTGCCCGACTTCAGAAGATGAGAAATGTCTGTAATGTTCCTCATAGAAACACTTCAACTCTGTGAGACATAATGTAAAAAAGAATTCAGGAAATCTCATTGATTGATTTTTAGAGATTTTTTTTTAAACCTAATGGTGGAAAAAATAGGTACTGTGATCCCTCACTATATCACGGTTCAGTTTTTGCGATCTCACTGTTTTGTGGATATTTTTAGACATAATTTTGTTTCATTTTTTTAATTGTTCCACATCCTGATTGGTTGGAGATCTTGTCAATCAATTTTTTGAATAGCTTACCATTATTACAAAACTCAGTAGCACCAATTTTAAAATCGCTGCATTGTTCTCCTTGTGCTTTTTAGGATTGATTTTAAAATTCTTTTAATGGTTTATAAATGTTTTCAATGTGTGGGCCTTCTTATTTCAGTGATTTGCTTTTTGTTCTGCCACTTTGGTCCTCGCCTCTGGAATAGCATGTTGGATAATGTCAGAGCCTCTTTAGGAAGAGGATCAAGATCCACCTTTCTGCAAAGAGCAGAGAGAAAATCCTGTGGTTCCCTAAACCTGAGCCCCTGTGGTCCCTGGGTGCGCCTAGAAATATTGTCCATAAAGAATATGTACAAAGTTGGTGATAGCCATGTTGTAGTCAAACATGCACCAGGAACAGGTCCGACTTACTGCTGGCTATGCAGACCAAGCTCCTGCTCCGGTCATACAGAGACCGGACAGCCCTCAGTAAGGCTCCCCGAACCCCATACTCCGAGAGCACCCTCCACAGGGCACCACAGGGGACACGGTCAAACGCCTTCACCAAATCCAAAAAACACACATGAACTGAATGAAATGACATGACATGACAAACAAATGAACTTGAAAAGGGAACTCCCACAAACTCACCAGCACCTGCAAAGAGGGTGTAGAACTGATTCAAAGTTTCAGAAAGGAAACCACACTGTTGATCCTGGATCTGAGGTTCAACTTTTGGACGGACTCTCCTCTTTAGTACCCTGACATAGACTTTCCCAGGGAGGCTGAGGAGTGGGATTTCCCGGTAGTTGGAACACACCCAGTACAGTTCCTGACTGCCACACAATGCTGATGAGACATCTCAGTCAAGACACTCCAACACCATCAACAGACTTGAGCTACTCAGGGTAGACCTTATCTACTCCCGGTACCTTGCCACAAAGGAGGTCATTGACTACCTCAGTGACTTCATCTTGGGTGATGAACAGCCGCAACCCAAAGTCCTCAGCCTCTGCTTCCTCAAGAGAAGGCAAATCAGCAGGACTGAGGAGATCCTCAAAGTATTCCTTCCACCGCCCAACAATGTCCCCTGTCAAAGTCAGCAGCTTCTCACCCGCACAAAAAACGATGCCTGCAGAAAACTGCTTTCACCTCCTGAGGTGCCAGACGGTTTGCCAGAACTTATTTGAGGCCAACCAATAGTCCTTCTTCCTTACCAAACTACTCCCAGAACCAAATTTTTTACCTCTGCAACATCCCGGGCCACAGCTCGCTTAGACTGCCGGTGCCTGTCAGCTGCCTCGGGGGTCCCAAAAGCCGGCCTGGGCTGATAGGACTCTTTCTTCAGCTTGACATGGCATCCCTTACTTCTGGAGTTCACCACCGGATTTGGGGATTGCTTCCACACCAGAGAACTTGTGACCACAGCTCCGGACAGTAGTAAGGACGATAGAGGTGAAGAACATTGTCCACTCGAACTCAACGTCTCCAGCCTCAGTGTCACAACCGTTGGTACCTGTTTGAAGCTCTCCCAGATGGGAGTTGAAGTCCTCCCTGATGGTGGGCGACTTGTTCAGGGGTGTCCCCTGCCTTTGGCCATGAGTGGCTGGATTAGGCTTCGGCAGCCCCATGAACCCGAAAGGGACAAAACGGTATAGAAAATGAATGAATGAATGAACAGAAAAAGTAGGCAACAGACTGGCAACTTGTTCAGGGTGTACCTCATTTTGTCCAGCAGTAGCTGAGTTGGAACCAGCAACCCTGTGACCTCATAAGGGATTTAGTGGGTTCTGAAGATGAATTAATCGATGTAAAATTGCAGTATTTGTTGTTGTCTTTTAACCAGTAATTGCGTTAAACAAGTTACTCTAATAGACATGTATCGTAGATGTATATTAGTTATCTAATTGTCTGATGGGAAGAAACTACAGAAATGGCTTGTTTACAAGGCGCAATGATAGGACTGTGATGCATTTAGCTGTGAGAAAGTTTGCTAGAGATCTAAATTACAATCTGCAATATAACTCTATAAATTGATATCTATCAGATGCATAATGCATATCTATAGCTGTAGACATAATTTAGATATTTTAATAGATGTCTCTGTGCCCAGTGGGATGTATAAAAGTGTTCAAAAGTTTACTTTATCTAAGAAACAACCATTTCATTGAATCGGTCATTTTGAAAAACACTTTTTGCTGATTGATTGTTGTCTGATTTTGTTTTTATCCCCTAACTGTGTCTACTGGTTCTTTTGTGTGTTTTGTTCATTGCACAACTATTAATGCCATATATTTTTCCCCATTTCCCTCATTTTGTCAACACACAATAACTTAAACTGCATCAAGATTATTTATAAGTTTTGACAGACAGTATAAACAACTTACAGACAAGATATAGCACCAAACAAGTCAAAACCCTGTTGTGTTGTAGTGATCATAATGACAGACGTGTCAGAAGTCAGCTCAAAGGCCACAGTGGCCTCCTGCCAAGCTGACATTCTCGTCGTGCCTTGCCCATTAATTCTGTCATTGTTGCAGCTCTGGCTTCCTGGAGTCCTATCAAAGACTCAATAACCACTGCTTAACTGAAGCCCATTGGCAATTCCCTGTTTCCCTCTTCCCTCTTACTTGGTTGCCTGCCCTCTGCTAAAAACCTTCTGACAGCATGCGCCTGTGCGGAGCAACTGATTTAACTTCACTGTGGCTGAGCTGAAAAGGCCATTATTACCCGTTAATTGTGGCAGTCAAACCCAATTAAGCAAATCTGTATGGGGGCAGATGCCACCTACTCAGTCACACCACTGACCACAAACCCCCAGTACACACTTCATTTACTCTTTTCTTTAGCTTGTTGTCACTACACTTGGATAGGCTGGTCTGACATGTTCCTAATTTGGTTCTCAATTGTAACTGATGCATTACAAGTGATCAAAAGAAAACACTGAAAAATGCTGCCCCATCTGCTGTGATCATGAAGGAAAAGTGAAATCCGCTCCTCTGTTTGTACCAAGAGAGAACAAAGCTTTCAATCCATAGGGAAAGTGTAGAGAAAAAAAAGCAAATTTGGAGAATTCGACAGGCCCAGCAGGGAAAATGTGCAGCAAAAAGGGACTCTCACTTCAGATATATTTGTCACATTCAAACAACCTTAATTCCAATTCTACCTTTTCCTTTGACTGCTGTGAACGAAATTAGAAAAGTAACGCACAATCACACTGATAAATCTACATAGTTAGTGTTCTAAATTCCATTAAAGGTATTTTGCCATAGTTTTACCAAATTAGAAAACACTATTTATAATTTGATACAGTATTTATGCATAAAAATAGATTAAATGCCATATCTATTTTCGTATCTTCATTTTTTTCAATATAAAAAAACAAACACATTAAACCCCAGAAAGAAAATCCTTATTTATCTTTAAAGGGCTGAAATAAAAAATTTATTCATCTCTGTAAGCTGAATTTTTGTAAGCTTATATGTGTACGTGATACAGGTGGACATGACATATTTTAATACTGAAAACTAAAGGAAACGGAAATGCAACTTCCTAAAAGACAACAAAGACAATTGTAATTAAGAGTAGGCTACAGCTTGTTTTAGTCTGAAACATTTCCTCAAGTGAAACTGTGCAGACCACCATGCTCTTTTTTTCTGTTTATCAATTATATTAAGAGTCCATATTTTGATAGTGGGTGACAATATAAAACTATTACTGATCTTGTAAAAGTTTGTCCCTGTTTGGGGGCAATTGGCAGGAACCGAACCCAGCAGTCATTTAAGCAAGCAGATGGGTACACCCTGTCACAAAAGCTCTCCATCACAAAAAGTTATCATTTCAATTGAAAAACATCTAACCTCAGATTTTAATGTCGTTTATCATTAATTTTTTTAATGCATAAGACACAATGTAATTCTGACAACACTGAAAACAGCACTGACAAGAAAAACAGAACAAGCTGCTCTTTGTTAGCAGCCTTCACACTGGTGGGTGCTGCATGAATAGAAGCACTCATCCAGTTTAAAATGTGTGTGATCTCATGGTTTCACAAAGAACAGGTCATGGTGTGTCAATAGACACACTATCATGAAGAGACTCCTTATGTTTAAACCTGTAAAGATTTTCACAAATCTTTATGGGGGGTGGGGGGGTGTTTGTTGACCAAAAAAACAGAAAAAGCAAAAATAATGTCAGGTTTTTAGAGCAGTTAACTCACTTTGTGTTGTTTTACGTCAATAAATTAACATAACAGCAAGAAGGCCCTCGGTTCAAGTCCCGGCTGGGGGACCGCTTCATTGGTTAATTGGTGTCAGGGGTCAGCGCTCTGTCTCTTCCTCTGGTCACTGGTGGGAGTCATCTCCAAAATACTGACTGCACTCAATCTCCCAGCAACCTCAGCGCACACTCCCCAGATGCCACTCAGCTGTCACTCATCAGCTAATTACCTACCTGTCGCTTAAGCACACAGAGCCTTGCTCAGTGCGAAGTATCAGGCGTGTTTGAGATGCCTTGCGCCTCATGCCTTGCGCCTCATTCCTTGCGCCTCATGTCTGGATCTTCGGCGAGACCAGGTGGCTGCAGGCGGCTGCAGACGGCGGGTGGGGAAATGCCCTTGAGATGAAGGCGAATACTGAGCTGCAGCGAGACAAAACATGAATAGGAAGTTGGGGTTGTCCTTAACATTCTGTTGTGTTTCAATGTGCCTCTTCCTCTTAGTATGATCTGCGCTAGTATGTATTTTATACTACTTTTGATGATTTGTGATGTATGATTCCTTTATGAAAAGGAATTTGAATTAATCTTCTCACATTTGTGTTTTTATTTCATATTCTTAGCTTCGCAGGTAGACAATTTAAACAACTGTCCGGAGACAACAGATGAAAAATAGCCGCTTTGGCTCATTTAATATGCTCTGTCTAAAACTGAAATAGAAGTTTATTTTTAAAGGCAAAAAAAATAAAAACATATCCACAGATGATTTGTGATTCCTGTACTTATGAGTTCCCTTTTGTTGAAAAAATGCAAATGTCTGGCTGATGTTTCACAAAAAAAACCAAAATGATTATCAGTAGGAAAAATAAAACGATGAAATGTTTCAAGTAAATATTTTTTAATGACAAAGTAATCTGAGTGATGTTCATTTCAACGACTACAACCATAAATAAATAGGAATCTTTTTTATTTTTTTCATTAGTGATTCACTATTGACAGCGTTACAAAAATGCACAAGTTTCTTTCATGTAGTGCCAGTCATTTCTGTTCAGCATCATGTCAAACTACAAGAGCTGTCATACACCATTTCCCACAATTCATTGTTTTGTAGTCATCAAGGCAGCTTGCAGTCAGTGCAGTATCTTCTGGCTGCGCTCCCCTAGGTAGGTGCCTTGCACCCGCCCCTTTCTCACAATACTTTTGTGACGGTACACAAGCGATGATCTGCACAGCGCTGTGTCTGCCTGGTGACCTCAAACACACTTATATTTTGTGCCTTTCTGCCTGCATACTGAGCACTTCCTCCTGATCTGATCACCTGTTTACCTGACCCTGCTTCATACCTGACTCTGCCCCTTTGCTTCCTGCCTTGACCTTTTGCCTCGATTTTGACTATGATTAGCTTTGTGGACATTTAGCTCAGCTTTGCTCCTGTCTGCCTGTTTCTATCAATAAACCTGCTTCAAATTCAATCAGCTGTCTGCCTGTTTGTGACAATTGGTGACTCTAAATTGTCTCTACACTGTAATGGATTTCTGTAATCTGAGTAGTATTTTACTGCAATGTCAGCAGTAAAATCCTATACAAATGCTTTTGGTATTTTTCTGTAAACTTCAATGAACTGTGGGAATTTACTGATAAAAGCAATAAATTGTGGGAATTACTTCTCACTACGGTCATTTCTGTGAATCAGAATACAGTAAGAAAAATGTCCATAAAAATATAGCCAATCCCAAATAAATTTGTCATTATTTTTTCTTATCTACTTGGATTAAATTAAACCCTTCTATCCCTAAAGAGTACAAAGACTGTTCATTGTGAGCAAGTTCCAAATATATTTTACATGTGGCGTCAATCATAGTAAAAAATCACAGCACAAATGTATCCCCTGATACCACATACTTGGGTTTTTGTTTTGTTTTTTTGGATCACTGTGCTTTGGATCCAACATAATTCTTAGTGGAAAGGTTTTTTGTTTTTTTTTGTTTTCTTATTTTAATTTAATCTTTATTGATTTTATTTAACCTTTATTTATCCAGGCAGCTCAGATTAAGAACAACATTATTATTTACAACTGTATTGTATTAAAATTATAACTCATCTATTTGTGAACATCTATCTTCCTACTGAATATGAGGCTCACCTGCTGTTTATTAACTAGAACTCTCTAGAGACCGTTTCCCATTCATTCTGAACGTCTAGAGAAGTCCTAATCCTCTGACTTCAATTTGTTTGCACTAGTGCATTTTTTTATTTCTATGTTCATTTATTTCAATTTGCTTATAAGTATATTGTTTTGTTCTGCTGTTTAGAAATTACAAATGCCTCTACCAGAAAATACTTAACTAGACACATTGTTGGCAAACTCTTGATTGTCAAGAAAAGGTAATTTAAAAAAAACCAAAATCAGCTGTGCTGTTCACACTGGGTGGAACAATCTTTCTGCCAAAATGGATTTAGCATTTCATAAATGTTTGAGTTTAAACTGTGTGTGAGTGGAAAATATAATAAAGTTCCTGCTTTTGAAAAAAACTAGCAGTGTATTATCATTATGTTTTCATTTTGTATTGAAAGAACATCCTGTCTGTGTTTTTAAGAGGAGACCAGTCTGGCAGTATACGCAGTGGACACCTGCCTATGTTCTTTATCCTCTCATAAAGTGTTCAATGTGAAGAAGTGATAAGAAACATGTCAATATCCATGATTGTATTTTTTTTGTTATATTTTTATATAATCACACACGTGTAATGACACTTGTTGCGTTATAGAAGTCCAACTTCCAAGTCCAGGTCCAAAGTCCAAGACAGTCATAACCATCTCCACTTGTTTGATTAAAAGAAATAATTAGTTAATGAACACACTTTAGGCTTTGTGGTTTTGCGCCAACACCCACCCACCCCCAAAAAAATGTAAGTTTGCCTTTCCAAAAGTAACACTTATAGAATAGTCAGATATTGTTGTTGCTATTATTGTTATTCTTATTGTTGTCGGTTAATGTGATGGTTGCAATTTATAAAGGCATTCGGACAATTAGGAAATTTAGAGCTAATCAGAAAAGATGCATAAGAAACCATTAAGTGTGGCTCTAAAACATTCTCACCTGTGATATTAGATTGAATATTGTCCCTAACGCTTCTGAAGGCCAGGTTTTGTTAACCTTGCTAGTTTTAAGATTGAAAATGTGTAAGTGGTCTTTGAATCCTTAGCTCTAGAACTGCCTCACTGGGCATGTTTCACCAACTGACTAAAATGTGTTTAGATTGGAAATGTTTTAGTTTTAAACAACATTCCATTTTTCAAAGTAGACTATCAGCCTGAAAACATGCAGCTTGTAATGAAACTATTGCTCAAAACTAACATTTATAAGAAAGAAAAACAGAAAGGAAAATATGAACATATATAATGCATAGTACTAATATATTGTTGAACTGTCAGTTTTACCTGTTCATCCATGTATGTCACTTTTGACTAATGTTTTTTCTACCCAAAATGCAGATTTTTTTCTGCTCTGCATTCATTCTGCCTGCTGTCTGCGTTCACATTCTATTGGCATTAAAGTACAGATGAGCTTTTAAATCTGAAAAAAATGAAGAAGAAGAGTCCAAGAAGCTAAAATGGTCTAAAAGACAAAAGCACCCTGCTCAGATCTTGTCTGACTGATAAAACCAAATTTCTTTTCTGGTTTGGTTATTACGGAGAATGTGCTTAATCATTTTACTTCAGAAAATGGTTTAAATTTGGCTCAAGACTTCTTATCTTTTTAAATAATGTTTAACCTCTACTAATTTTTTTTCACACAGAGAATATATTGATCCTAATTCTGATTTCATTTTGTTTGGCACAGATCCACCATGTAATGTAAAAGGTTTTTGAGTGGTATTCTATAACTCTTAGTAATTATTACCCTTTAAAACTCATTTTTTCATTCAATAATCTAGATCACTGTCAATAAAGCAGCTGCTCTCCTTACAACTGAAAGATTGCCGAATTTACCATAAAAGTGCGTTTGCATTAACTCTTTTTTTTTGATAGATCAAAACAATGTGCAGTCTCATAAAGCATCGACAGAAATCAATTGTTTGACATTTAAGCTATTTTGTAAAAGATTTTTCATTTGTGAGAGTCTTTTATGTTTTCTGTGGTGCTAAATATTTGTCTGCATTTGCTGTTTTGACATTCTCTATGTGATTAGGTGTGTGTGTTTCTTTAGAACAACATTTTAGTAACTGCAAATTAAGTTACTTGAGTAATAACAACTTTCAAAGCAATTATGAAACCACAACATCAAGCAGATTATCTGTGTCATGGAGTTCTCTATTATTTGAATTGAGGTAAATTGTTGACTTCCCCCTATGAAGGATATTTAGCAATGCAAAGCCTATTTACACTGTGACCTCTATTAAATAGATGTACAATATTAATCACCATTTCAAGTAATTGGCTGTCTGGTTTCCATTTGTAAACATCCAATTAGCGCACCCCTCAGATTTCTTGAATCTCTCCTGTGGCTGGCAACTCTGTTAGTCAGGGGCATAATGGCAAAAAAGGGAACAAAAGCCATACTTGGAAGGACACCTGAAGAGGCCAGTAGTCAGTAATTAAGCTGTTCATAAGCCAATCTCTTTAATTATCCCCTTCACCAGTTACTACATTCACTGGATGTCCTGATTACATGCTTATTGACTCTGAATCCTACCATAAAATGTTCCACACTCTACTTCCTAATTGAGTCTGAAAGAGGAGTCACTCACAAGTGGCTTTACTGGAGAGCACCCACATACACGCCAAAATGTGACTTGAAAATGCAATTTTACCTGACGTTTGCAGAAGGCTTTCATGTACTTAAGCAGAGGTCATACAAATTGCTGAGCAATTAGCACTCTCGCTTTTGCAGAGTCTGAATCCCTTGAAAAGTGATGCACACCTTTCTCCACTATTTAACACTAATCATTAGTTTTCAGCGATAAACGACAGGGCTTATGGGAATATATAAAAAATTCTGGTTTGCCTCTGCCTCATCGCTTTGGATGGATTTGCTAGTTATTGATGAAAAGAGACAAAAGCTTTATTTGAGATTTGACCTACTATAAAAGAAGGTGTTTTTTATTGTCTGTGATACCAACAAAGTAGCAGATCAGGCAACCTTTTAAATGCTTGCAGGCATCACTAATCGATGGGAAGACAACAAACATGAAAGTAAAAAATATATACAGTTTAGCTGCCTTTACTTTAAACATATAAAATGCATCCATCCCAATACCAGACAGTTATGTGGGGTAAAAAAAATAATCAACCACAATACAGCAGAGAAACCCATAACACAAAGTGCATGAACGGTAGTCCCACCAAATATATTGTCTAATGAAAGAGCATCTTAAATTAAAGCAAATACTGAAATTTGCCAAAATCTGTTCAAAACCTACCTCAGCTCACACAAAGCTTCTCAGCATGGTCCTAAATGCAGATAAGGAGGCAATGGTAAAAGGAGGCCAAATTGACCCTTTCACAGCATGTTATTTCACTTTGTATGGGCACCTGGAGGGGCTTTGATCAAATAATTTAAAAGCATATTACACTCCTTTAAAAGGACCCATTTGTCAGACCAGGTGATTCTTGAAAGACCCCAAGGATTAGTGACACCCTGCATCAGGTAATTTTAATTTACTCGCAATCAATACAACTTGCAGCTGAATATTAGAAAAATATATTTCTGTTCATTACATAGAACTAGGAAGTGCACTCTGTGCTTCTTGTCTACAACTATTTGTAGACAGTTAAAATCACCTGATTTTTTTATGGCTGTTCAAACAAACAAAACAACTTCCTCAATTTCTTCTACCTGGAAAACAATCATTTAAACAAACAAAAAACAAAGCAACAGCTCTCATAAAAAATGTCACAATCCTGGTAATTTACATTATATCTTTGATAGAAATTTTACTAAAAGTGTCTTTACAACTGATTTAGTGTTATTAAATACAGTAATGTATGGCTATTTTAGGATTAATAACAATTAATAATAATTGAAATAAAAACAGCCAAAAAGCATTAAAACAGAAAAAAAAAATCATAATGTCTCATTATTTGTCTTTTCAAACAATGAGATTGAAGTTTTTCTCTGTTCCTTTTGGTAGGTCATGTTTTTAAATGCGCATGCTTTACAGACTTTTATTTGTGCTGCTTAAACCTGGTTAATAACAGGTTTAATTGCAGGTTTGAAATAAAATCTAAATACAATTAAGCAGGTTTTATACATTTAAAATGTTAATGGATTTTGAAGACACTTTGAAGTCCATTAGATTTTATACACATTTCAGTGTAGTCAATTCATTTGAATCCAGTCTGCTTCTTTTAAACACTAAACTGTTTGCATTTAGTGGGAAAAACACGTCTGGCTGATAAAACGAGACCTGCTGTTTAGTTCTCATTTAGCACATTAGCCTACAGAATGCAGCACCAAACACTGGAAAGTAATTTTTTGTTTTACCACAAAGTCTCCACCAGAATCAAGACATAATGAGGATTTTTCTTGTCTCAACTGTTTTAAGAACAAATAGAAGGCAATACTTAGAAGAGCAAAACCAGGGATGGTTTTTATGCGACAAAAAGACTTACAAAAACTGAACTACAACTATGTCAGAATATTTTTCCATCAAAAGGATAAATCATTTTCTTGCACTTTTCAAGTACACGTTTACACCAAAAAGTGCTTTACATAAAATTCAAACACATAATTTAAAAAATAAAACATAAAGACAAAAAGATAGAGAAACAATGATGTATCAAATGTGTAATGTATTAAAGCGGTGTTGATTATTTAAAATAAATCCCACTCAGCGAGAAAACACTGAAGCTATTGTTTAGATATATTTTTAAAATCCCCCCAAATACATTTAAAAAAATAAATAAATATAAATACATTAAGGGTTCTTTAGCTCTAGCTTATCATATTTTTTGTTATAATTATATTGAAGGGGGAAGTTTCATAACCTTTAGTGTAGGTTCCACAACAGAAGGGCCTGATTGCTCAAGAGTCCACCTGCCATTTTCAGAAGGATATAATGGAGTTTGATTATTTCAAACTTCATGTTGAAAGAGAGGAATTTTAAATGTTTAAATAGGCAGCTAAAAAAAATCATGATTTTCTCTTTCAGAAATTCTCTTTTGAAAATCTTGGCTCTGGGAATTTGAATCTGTGAACATTTCTGTGAAAAGAGTTTGGAATTATCTGAATAGAAAGCAGTTAGGAAAACTTCATTTAATAAATACAAATGCCCAAAGTAGCTTTTATGTATTGCCTTTATATAGATTTTCATTTTTTGTCAACATTTTTTGGATAAGAAAAAGCATTTGTGTGAGATTGAAAAATAGGTGACAAAAGGAAGATGCTTTAATTTTTCTATTAACTATAAGTGCCACAATGGCTTGGATGCTCTTATCTATTCAAAAGCGTTGTGTGTGTGTGTGTGTGTGCCATATCAAGTCTAATTTGCTAGTAAATGTTATTAGAGAATCATGTTAAAAGCCAGCAAAATGTTCCACAGTAAATCCATCAATCTCTACTTCAGTAAATAGGAAAGAAAGAAAACACGAGCATCCAAACATGCAATGGAAACACAAGCTGCAAACGTTTTGTTCTTTAATGTAACTTTTTTCCAATTAAAATATCTATTTGGTCATTTTTCAGATATGGGATTGTATAAAAACAAATAAGGATAAAAAACACATTTCACTGGCAAATGTACAGCCCCTATGACGTGAGGGTAGTTTTCTGACAGCAGAATAAAGGAGTGATTTAGCATGTTAGAGAGTGTGTTGAGGCTAATCAGACAGAGGGGCCACAATAATGGACAGAATCTGAGCAGAATCACAGCTAGACTGGCCACGGCAGGGAGCGAGTAATGCAACTAATTCCTTTTCAGTCTCAGCCGCCGCACAAGCAGAAATGGGGTCGGCAAAGGTGGATGTGGCATCAAATGAACAGCTGTTGCCTTTCTTCATGTAGAGCTTCCATGGAAGTGCATCTTTGTAAAACTTTCTATCTGCTTTTGCGTAAAAACAGAAAAATGTATGTACAAATTAGGGGCAAGACCTGTGCATATTACTTTCGTTTTGAAATGCAGAATCCTGCCTGTCAGTGATTGCATATAGTGAAAGCAGTGAGGGCAGCTGTGTGATGAAATGCGTACTGGGTTACTCGTTCATTCTGTTATTGACTGAAGTCTGAGAATTTGTTGTCATGGAGAAACAATTGCCTATTATAAAAATGCCTCTCATAGGGAAATAAAAAGCTAGTGTGTGCTGAAAAAAGTGAATGTAGTTCTGTGAACCAATGTCCTTGTGATAAGGTAGGTGTAGGCAGACAACCACACACGTGAACACGCAGCTGAAATAATAACTTTCTCATTTCAATTATTTTGTACACATCATGGTCCTCACTCGCATGAGTAATAAATGGGTAAAAGAGGGAGGAAGGGAGAAAAGCAGTATGGAGAAGAGAGAGTGAAATACATACACCAACTATGGCTGAGCTGCATTAAACCTTTCCCATCACAAGAAATAATAGATTAAAGGCTGCTGTGGCTCTGCAGTTTGCCAGTCAATGTTCTTTAGCTCTCCTCCCACCCAACTTCTCTATCCTCCTCTCTTCCTTTCCTGCTGGAAGAAGTTGATTTGCTGTCAATTGCCATCTTGGCTGCTGCCATTAATGCATGCCCACAAAAGGATGACACATCGCATTATCACCTCACTTCCTTTCAAATTAGAGCAGAGAGATGTCTCGGCACAGCGTGTGACTGGTTAACACTATCAGCTATTTGTAGGGATTGTTCCCTAATATGCAGTGTCTAAAGATTTTATCTGGCATTTGATGACGGAAATAAACCACTGCCCACTGGGAAATTGGACTGATTAATGGAGTTATGTCTTGGAGGGGAGCCAATACAAGCAGTAGACATTCACATGGGGACGAGTGAAACCGTCTGCCAAAGGCCACATTGGGGATAGCTTGACCAAGAAGCCTTTGCCAGCAGTACACTTGCATCCCATATTACTTCAAATGTCTGTGTCCACTAGAAAATCCAGGAACTGAGCTGACAGCTACATTGAGCAGAAGTGATATGAGGCTAGATGAATTTATGTCATCTGTCTTTCAAAAAAACTCTTACAATAAATGGTATGAACAGCAGAGAAATGCCATTTTGTCTGCTTTTGTGTTATTATTGCAGGCAGATTTGTTCCCTCACTCACACCAACCCCCCTCAGCACAGTTAAGTGCTCTTTTAGTCCGCATAATGCACCTCTAACCTGTCACTGCACCTTCAGACTACCCCCTTCTTCCACCACAGCTGTGTCTGCCTTTACAACACAGCTTCTTTTTGCATGAATTGTTTCCAGGTCTTAAAGGGGATGCAGACAGGTTGCTAGGGTTCTTCAACAATTAGCCATGCAGTTGGAATAGAAGAATCTGGTGTATTCAAGCTGTTACATTCACCTTCCAACACCTACTGGATATGTAAAAGTGGCTTGTTTAAAAATAGACTTTTGTACCATGAATGCTTTTAATTCTTTGAAAACGTGTTTATTAAATTAGGATTTGTTAAAAATGTTATAGAAAAGCAGCCCCTAACTCCTGGCTCAAATTATTCCATTTAAACAGAAACTGTTATGAGTAAAAGTTCAATAAAAGCTCCAATAATCCAGTTGATAAGAAGAAAAAAAAATGTTCAAACATGTTTTGAAAAAACCCTTTAAATTGGTTGATAAAAAGCTGCAGATCATGAAGGCAATTATCCATTATTGGATAATGAAATTACAGATTAAAAAACACAGCTAAAGGATGATCGATCTTTTTGCCCCATTTTCAAGACCTAAAATAAAAAAGAATACTGCTTTCCAAATTTAACAACAATGAATTTGGATGCATGCACACTTAAACTTTTTAATGAAGTGTGTGGTGCATGTGTTACAGTATGATTGGTTGTTTATACTGCCACTGGGTCCATCTTAGAGCCACTTCAAAGGTTTTTATGACTTACAATGGCGAAGTCAACATCTCAAATAGAAATAAAAACCGTAACACACTGATACCTGTAACGGTTACTGTTACTATACTACAAGTTTACATAAGTCTGAGCTAAAATTGAGTTTCTGTGGGGTATTCTTTTCTAATAAAACTGCAAAAATCCTAAACATTATTTATTTGGTTAAAAATGAGTGAAGCAAGTATCAGATGTTTATTATCTCTCCTAAAACTGAACTGTAAACTGCATAAGTAATGTAGGGACAATATTTCTGTTTGTTTGTTTTTTTTTTGTTAGTAGTAATGGGCTGTACTTTTGATAGCTTTTGCCAGTTTTTGCACTTCTTAAAATTTTATTTTATTACATACAAACCCAAGTAAAAAAAATATGACTAAAACTAGGCTCATAAACTCTGACAATATGTGTGCTGGGATATTGTTCTCATCTCATACAAATATTTAGTAAGAGAACTGAGTTTAAAAAATTCCCGGTGTTATCTCCTCTTTCTTCTGTGCATTTATTTTGTAGAAACGTCACATGCTTGTGTTTATGCTCATATCTGAAAATCTGGAAAAGGAAAAGCACACAATCGATGCTGTAAGTAGGTCTTAAAATAAAATCAAGCAACACAAAAGACAATGAAGGCCTGCATACTTAAAGTTTCAACAAGACTGCCCCCTGGTGTTGGAAGGGGGGAAACTGGAAAACGTGACGTTTTTAGAAAGCTGTAACAACGTTCCCCTGCCTAGTTTCTATTTGATATGTTAGTTCATGCATAAATACAATATGCAACACGTCACTTAAGGAAAACGTGAAGATGTGTTCCTTGAGCTGTTTCCAGCACCCTGTATTGAAGTTAGACAATTCTTTTGTCCAAAATAGTATTAAAAACTCTCATTCAAATGAAACCAAATCAAACTTTATTTATAAAAAGTGCTTCTCATCCATTGCACAACCCGAAGCCCTGTACATTTAAAAACACAAATCATTCACAATACAAACCCTACCAAAGCTGAAAGTAAGATTAAATACATAAAATAAAAATTGTAAAGACTAATAGAATAAATAAGCAGATTAGATCAACTAAAAGCTACATTAAAAAGATGGGTCTTGAGCCTTTTCTTAAAAACCTCTAAGGTCTCTGCAGCCCTCAGCCTCTCTGGCAGGCTGCTCTACAGGCGAGGACCATAATGGCTGAATGAAGTCTCACCAAAGGTTTTGGCCCTCACAGGGATAAACTTAAAGGCCAGCACCGGAGGACCTCAGAGTTCATACTTTAAAAGGAGATCACTTAAATTAGAAGGCCCAAGACCATAAAAACATTTATAAACCATTAAAAGAACTTTCAAATCAATCCTGAAACGCACAGGGAGCCAATGCAGAGATTTGAAAATGGGTGTAATGTGTTCCTATGGTCCTCGTAAGAACTCGTGCCGCTGAGTTCTGTAATAGTTGTATGTTTGAAATAGACTTTTTGGGTAAACCAGAGAGCAGGGCTTTACAATAATCTAACCGACTAAAAATAAAAAGTATCAGCACCTCTGTGCTGGCAAGAGAGAGGAATGGACGGACTCTGGTAATGTTTTTAAGACTATAAAACCCTGTCTTAGTGACATTTTAATATGTGGGATAAAATTAAGCTTAGAGTTAAAAAAGTACGCCCAGGTTTCTCACGCAGTGAGAAGGTTTAAAATTCTGCAACTTCGGTAAAATCATCTCTCTCTTGCCTTCAGGACCGATGATTAAAACTTCAGTTTTGTCCTGATTGAGCTGTAAGAAGTTCTCTGCCATCCATGACTTTATGTCTAAAATACAGTTAAAAAGAGTGTTTATAGGTTCAAGGTCATCAGGGAACACGGTGATGTAAAGCTGTGTATCATCAGTGTAGCTGTGAAAGTGTCTCCTGATGACATTCCCAAGAGGCAACATGTATAAGTTAAAAAGTATAGGCCCTAAAATTGACCCTTGGGGTAAGATAAGAATAAAACCACTTAAGAACATTTCCAGAGAGGCTGACTAGACTCCTAACTCTTTTTAATAAAATCTGATGATCTACTGGATCAAAATCAGCACTAAGATCCAGCAGCACCAGAACAGAAAGTTTCTGGGAGTCTAAATGTATTCATTAACAATCATTAAAAGAGCCGTCTCTGTACTATGAGCAGGAGGCTGAGGGGCAGTCAGAGTCTAGTTAAGTTTGTTGTGCTGGTTTGTTTTGATCCTTTCCCCTCTTTGTCTTCAGCAGTCTTTTACTGCTGGGTGTTGTTATTGTAGTTTGTGGTTGGACCTTGGTAGTCTTCATTTGCGGGCTTTGTCTGTTTTTTGTAGGTAGTTTTGGTTAGGCAGCCTTTAGCTGGGCGCTGCTGACTTCGACGGTCGACATGGGTGGGTCAACTGTCTCCCTGACTTATTTTCTGTTTAGCCAAGGTTCCAGTTCCCTTGTTTGTTTGTTCTTTGAGCCACCACACTTATTTTACCTTTTGCTTTATAGGACACAATTTTTTCATTTCATATTGAATAAACTGTTCCTTTTAATCGTGTCCAGTCTTTTTATTTTATAGTCCCTTGTTTGTGCCGTCCCTAAAATTGAGCCAGGTTTGCCTAATGGGGCCGTAACATTGTGCATGGCTGGGTTTCTCAGTGACCCTGCACAGGACAAAGCGAGTATAGAAGATGGATGGTTGAAACAGTTGATGAGTGCAGTGTATTGTAAACTGTGACGGTTGTAACCAGACAGTTGTGTGGATTTATTTGGTAAGTTTAGGGACTTCAGTGCAGTTTCTCATTTTGTAAAAAACATCCTTGTTTGATGAAATAACAGGCAACAATCTCTGTTAGATGAGATGATCTTTTTTTGGAAACTTTAATTTCATGTTTTCATTAAATGTTTTTGAGCAGTTCTTCCATGTCGTGACATAGGCTTTTGTTGCATCTGCAATGTCCACTGTCTACAAACTGCTGTTCCCACCACCTCTCAACCTAACACTGCATGGGAAAGTCTTATAGTCCCAGACTTCATGGATCGTTAAATCGTTCTAATGTTCGAGTGCAAACAACTTTCACTGAAAATGCAATTCAAATTTAAAGCAAAGATCTTCTAATTAGGCATTCAGCTAGAAAGCAAAGGCAAAGGATTTCCTTAGTGTCTGAAATCCTTTTAGTCAGGGTCTCTCCAGTGATCTGCTTTACAGCTAATCCAGCTCAGACTGGACTCTTATACAAGTCACTGAGTAGCATGTTCCATGTCTGGCCCATCCACCTTAATGAAATGACCATGGAACAACTTTCCAAACATGTTCAGACATTATATAACATTCAAATTCAAACAGTGGTTGGTCAAAGTGAAACAATGTAATAAAATCCAGACTTTTAAGATGAAAGGAAAAATAATGGCATGATCTTAACGAGTACTAGTCAATGTTTAATGGGATTTTATTTGTTGGATGGTGATAGTCCTCCTTTAAATACTTTAAACAAAGGAAAATAAATCTAAGGGTGTTCACTTAAAGAGAGTTTGTTTCCCCCTGATAACCCAGAATAGATTTTCAGTCTGAATACACCCAAGAGGACCCTGGTCCGGGACCAGGACCCGCTCTCAGACCCATCTTTCAAAGTTGTCTCAATTACTTTCCAATCAGACTGAGCTTTGTTTCGCTCTGAGTTTCCTCCATATGAATACGCTCTGTGCTCGGAGCAGAACAACTGGACCAAAACGGCCATCATAATCAATGTAAACAGAGAGCTACAACCAAACGGGGAGCATCGACGCACCAACAACTCATTGAAATGTGGTCGGATAACTACAGGCTCATTAAAATAACTTTTAACCTGATTCACATCGCTTCTCACACTGTTATGTCATAAACCCCTATCATCCTACCTTCATAGCTGTTGCCTCTTCAGTATCCACCTTGCAGCATGCCTCTGTCATACCAAAGCAGTTGTAGAAAGTGTTGAACATGACATTAATACAGGCAATCAAATTGGTCTGTGATAATATAAAGTTTGAAAGAGTAAAATATCCAGACAAGGATTGCAAAGTGCAGTGACTTCAGCAGTGGCTGAAGAGACCTTTCTTCATGAGGTTTGGGTTACAAGCTTTAGTTCCAAACAGAAATCTCTGGTTGACAACAGTTTGAATACAGACCAAACACAAGATTCAGGATTTGATAAGGACCAATTTATGCGAACTCAGTCCAGACCAAAAGACTTTTCCAGTCAAAGTACACCCTAACTGACACAATAAAAGGATCGACACTTTAATAGGGCCTACACCATGCAAAATCAACTTTTTGAGCTTTTAAGTGTATTATCATGTTCATCCATCACTATAAACAACCCCAAAGTGGTATTTTGATCAATTAACACATTTCTAAGTCTTCTTCTAAAAGCCTGCACTCTGAGCACCAGTCCCTCCCAATCTACAAAAATGAGCATGTTTTCATGAGCTGACATCACAAAGTGAGAAAAGCCCCTTCCAGGAAGAGTCTGCACTGCTCATACCGCCCCAGGCAAGCACCTATTTTCTCCACAGAGCTAGTGGTGATCGGCAAAACCAATGAGTTATATATAACCAGAAATTGCACGCTGGCTTTTTACCATTATCTAAGAGACATAAAGAGCGACGCCATATTGGAAGACACATAAGACATGGCTTAGCAGATACATGAAAATGACCAGAAAATTGTTAATTTTGGTCCAATTTTAAAAAGAAAAAACTCTGATGATAACACAAAAATAGGACCTAGGTTGTGGTGTTAATGTTTTTGAACACAGTGCAACAGATGAATGACATTTCAAACTTTTCTATAAATAAATAGTTCTTTATAAAGGAAACGCAATGCATACCTGATGCATGGTTGGGATTCATTTCAAATCAGACTAAGATTTACACAAACTGTAAAACTCCTTGGTCCCTGTTTACAAACGGGTTGGTGGGTAGCCAACAGTGACATAAGGTTCACGGTTGGTGAGGCACTGACATCATCAGTCAGATTTACAAACACATTAACCCTACAGAGAAGTTTATTCACCATTTGATTGGGAGCAGTTCAAGTGTGCTGTTTAAAATTCATTTCAACATTTTCTTTCGTTTTCAAACTATAGCAGAGAAAATAAAATCACTAAAATAGTTATTTTTGACTCACTTTTACTTATAAATGAAGTCAGTGTGTTGCTCCCTTGTTTTGTGTCTATGGTCGTCCCTTCTGAAGAAACACATTAATAACCTGTTAATAGAAGTCTTCCTTTCCTTCTTCAGTTTGAAAACTCTTTCTGTCTCAGTGGAGATCACTACCAGTCTAAACAAATTCTTGAGTTTAGGGATTTCAAAATGTATGCCTTTATTTAGAAAACAATGCTAAATATATGAAGGAGTAACTGGACGGCTGCACTTGACTTGCTACCACTAATTTTATTATTCTTTATCTGTGGTGTCACATTTTCCGGGCTCACCAGCGCCCTCTGCCTTCAGACAGGTGTACTGCCTGCCTCACCTAGTGTTTTTCTAAAGCACATTTTTAGCGGATAAAAAGACTAAATGAGTCGCAAACTGTCACCAATGTAATCAGACAGATGGCAAGAAATAAGTAAATTAGGTCATTTTAAAATAGTGCGTCTTTTATGACGATAAAAAGACCGCATTTGTGAAGCACATGTGTCAGCTGCAGCTCCAATCAGTGTGTGCGGGGTTGTGGAAGGGAGAGGCTGCTGCTGAAAGTATCACCCACTGTTGTCTCACATATTTAAACAGGAAAATTGTAAATTCACTGCTTTTTTCCCAATAATACGTTGAAAACCCACACAGAAAAAGGTAATCATAGTGAAGATGTCTAAAGATAGATTTTTATTTTTTAATTAAAAAATGATATTCATTTTATTTCATTTATGCATTTTAAAGCTTTATTTTGCAGATGTATGCAATAAATGTATGTTAGTGTGTCAAAAGAGTACTGGAAAAGTAAAACGTTTTCATTCTAGACATATTCTCTAAGTTGAAATCAAAGGTTACTATGTTAAAGGTTGATTGTGCTGATAGAAAATTTGAGATGAAAATAAATTATCTTCAGTTTATACGTCAAAACCAAAGAATGTATTGAATGCCACAGTTTTGTAGGTTGCATTCTTATTTCAGTAAAAGAGGAATATGTTGTATTCTGTTGTATCCACTAGGGGGCAATGTGAGCTTTTACAAGGAGAGACAAGTGAATGGCCTGTACTGGCAACACCTTTTGTGCGAAGCCTCGCTGACTAAAGTACATCTGCAAAGTTATGCAGTCTGAGTTCTACCACATCACAACATAACAGTTGTGTAAACTCAGTTAAATATGCAATTAAAATATTAATGCATAGCAAAAATTTTAATGGAAGTTTCACATGCTTCCTGTTGAGATCTGTGAATAAAGATAAGTCATTAATCAGTTATTTTTGGAAAAAGATCTTTAAAAACAAATATTCATGTCAGTTTTTTGTCCTGAGTGGAGTTTTTGGTGACTTGTTATGGGTGCAGGTGTAAAGTTTTAAAGTCGTAACTGTTAAATTCCAAATGAGTCTGGGAGGGTAACAAGGAATGTTCTTTGATAACCTTTGAGGTAAATTCCTGTTTCCGTAAATCCTTCATAGGAGTTGTTAAGTGTTTTCTTATTTAAGAAATAGAGTGAGGAAAGTGACAGACCTTTCGGGGTCTTTGGGTCACATTTTGGGGCCTTTTACAAACCAAAGTGAAACAAGATCCTCAAATGTCTTGATAACATCTCGAAAGAGGGGTTTTAAGGCATTAGAATGTATTCCCAATTTTGGACTCAGTTCTTCCTTGATTTCTTGTATTTTGAGAAATTAAACAAGCCAGAAGGCATTGGAGCATTCTACATAGTAAAAACAATAGCAATTTGCAGAACATTTCCAAACAAAAAGAACTTTGTGGAAAAGTTGAATCATTTTCATAATTACATTAAAAATACACACTTGTAGAATATTGATTCAGAACCCACTTTCAATTGATTTGAAGCATTTTTTCCCCTATTTTTTTCATATATTGGGGTCATTCAAGTACATGAACTCGTGGATTTCAGAAAATTTGAGTACTGTTTGTGTGTGTGGGTGGGGGGTGGGAAATCACAATTTTCTTCTCTTTTATGCAAAAAAAAGAAAGACATATGTTTTGATGAAATCAATCAAAATAATGTCTTTTTTAAATATAATTTGTCCACCTTCATTCCTTCAATATGTGCAGGGGCCAGATCCTGCTGGAAAATGAAACCTGAATCTCCATCCAGATCCTCAGCAGAGGGAATCATGAAGTCCCCTAGAACATTCTGCTGGACTGTTACAGTGATTTCGGATTGAAGAAAACAGAGTTTAACAATACCAGTGATGGACATTACAGCCCAAATCATAACTGACCGTGGAGATCCTCACCAGTGTTTCTCCAAAGCCTTGAACTTTGATCCCTCAATAAAAGACACACTTTACTTTCATCATAAAACAGGACATTGGACTGTTGGCCAACAGTCCATTCCTTCTTCTTCTTGATCCAGTTGAGACATTTCCTTCTTTGGTCCAGACTCCGAAGTGGTTTGACCCGAGGAGCCCGAAACTTGTAGCCCATCTCCTGAATGTGCCAAAAGTCTTCCCCATATTGAACCAAACTGAGACAATTGAACCAAAAAGAACCAATTTAATAATATCTTAACATCTGGAGAACCTGGGCAGGTACATTTAGTTTAGATGATTACTTGGTGAAACTCAATTTCAGACATTCATGCCCTGCAGAATTTGGGCAGATTTCTCTACAATACTCTAATTTTTAAAATCCTGTTTTTGTTGTTATAAAATTGTAAAAAAAAGGTCAAACTTGTAAAAAAGAAAAAAAACACTTTAGTCTAATCATTGTGATATGGCTCATATGGCTGTTCAGATAAGTGCTGCCCAGGTGTGCTGACAGTTTGGTAAAGTCAGAAAGATATTCACAGATTCAGACTTCTGTGCTCAGTAACTTTTCTGATAACTGTTCAAATGTGACAGCAAGTATCTTAGTCGTGTTGTAGCTATTAACACAGAGAATGACCTACAAATGTATTGGAAAAGAAAAAATATACTCAAAATATTTTTTTGCCTTTCAATGAGCAGCATTCTCTTTGAGCTGCAGATGGAGACACGGCAGTGGCACGCTGCCAAGGAGCGTCTACAAAGTGCAACCTTGAAGAAAAGACCAATCTGTAAAATCAATAATCTCTCATAATCTAAAAAATGTCTACATTTGTAAAAGCAGAAGTCTTATCACCATATTCATGCTACAAATAATATTTTTGGAGAAAGTACTTCTTTATTACATTTTATTTTATTATTTTTAATAAATCTTTAATAGAGATATTAATCATAACAGAGAAAATACATAATTTACAGTCACCAAACTTCCTCCTATGGCTGAACATTTGCATATGTTTCAACAATCAACAAAGATATTAAAAGAACTATAAGTATTGAAAGTCACATTTTCTTTTTTAAAAAAAAAAAAACTGTTGCTCAATAGCTCTACTACAAGACAGACCTTTTTAAAGTCACTTTCTTACATTTTTTATTATTTTAGTTAAGAAATATTAACCATAATTGTACAATATAGCTCATTTTCTCTGAAAATACAATTTATACTTTCCCCAAACTCTCAGATATGATTAACCTTTACCATCCCATCCCAGTGCAATAAGAATTTTGTTAAGTCACTATCTTTAATTTTTAAGGATTATTAATTATGTGAATGCTGATCATTAGTGACCCTTAAAAATTAATTAGCTCTGGTTAAGTAAAATTCTTAATTTTTTTCCATGTTTTGATTACAAGTGAGGAGGTTATTCAGATCGTAAGGCCTGATTAGTCAGTACAGTTTGGTAACATTAACTTCATTATCTTGTGTAAGAGCAGCATTGATCAATTATGATTCATTTAACTTAACCAAAAATTTTTAAAAAGTGACTTTAAAAAATAAAAAAAATCTTTGTTGCAAGAGGATAGTATGACAAAGATTAGTACAGGAAGTTTAGTAACTATAGCTTTAATATCTTCAGAGCATTTTTGACCAAATATGATCCATACATAAAATAAAAAAGTTTAACAAAAACAGACTAATATCTGTATTAAAAAATTGATTATGAAAATAATAATCAAAGCTGTGAGTGGTGTTGGATGTCCTGCGGGCGTTACTTGCCTTCACTTTTGTTTTGTTCAGCTTGAGCCCCCTAACTCATGGATACCCTTTTCACGCCATTCTGATAAAACATGTGCGAGCTAGCTAAGATCGTAGCACTGGCAAGCTCGCCACGTGCACGCCATTCAAAATCTACAACTTCTAATTCCAACATTTTTTCCACTGTACCTTCCGATTGATGCTCAAAAAGTTATAAGATGATTGATAAAAATCCCTAGGACGGGTTTTTGTTTGTAGCTGGTATTAAAGGTCAAAGGTCAATGAAACTAGACCCCAGCTGGCGGCTTATTTCCTAAATTTCAGGAAAATCAGAAGAATCAAAGTGTCGTTTTTTCCTATATTTTGGAAAATCTTAAAAATGGCCAAATTACACACTTTGATACATGGCCGCCAAGCTGTGGATTGTGTGGCAATCCCATAATACTTTCAAAACTTCCCTTGGATATTCCTGACACGTGTGTTTTGGTTTCGTTTGTGCATTTTGTAAAAAATTTTTAGCTCCATTGACGGTTTTTGGCCTGTTCGTTTGACATCGTTCATAATGATGACATCGCCATGATGTCACCGTTGGGGAGTGGGGGTGTTCACTATGCCAGAAATTCATTTTTCCATTTTTTTTTTTTTTTACAAAATTTAGTGACTTTTTGTACATGTAGCAGTGGCAAATTTTGCCTCACAGGCGCAGAAATGTTTAAAACTGTGAAACCAATATGGTCCTTGCAGTCAGGGAATGCTGCTGCCAGCCATAATAAAGAAGGACTTTCTCCTAAAATGTTTATTGTAGCAATAAATATGGTGACGAGCCTTCTAGCTCATACAAATGTAGACATTTATTAGTTTTTAAGAGATTATTGATTTTACAGATTAGTCTTTTCTTCATGGTTGCACTTTGTAGACGGTCCCTTGGAAGCGTGTCGCTGCCATGTCTCTACTGCAAAAACCGGTCCTTTTACTTTTCCAATACATTTGCAGGTCACCATCTGAGTTAATAGCTACAAAATTATTACTTGCTGAAGATTCTTGCTTTTTATGTGGTAAGGAAACTGTCAAAAAGAAACTTATTCATAAAGAAAAAGCTGTATTCATAAATACAAAGTTGTGCACAAATTTATATTTTTTGCATAACATTGCAGAAATAAAAACATATGAATACAACCTTTAGTTTCACGTTTCACGTCTGTTTTAAATACGATTCTTGCTTGTCTTGAATACAAATTTCTCCTGTTAAATCACTGTCAAAAATACGTCACGGCGTCACAGACCTAAACATCGAGTCCCGGATCATCGATTCATCTGAATGAGCATGATAGAATTAAACTTTATAGAATGTTATTGATCCTCTGGCAAGAAAATGTTTACACGATCAGCTGTTGTAGCCTGAAAACCAGAAAAAGTGGCTGGAGATCACTGTTTGTTTTTTAACTATTTTATCTCATTTTCTACAGAGCTATGGCTATCAAGATCATGTTCTCATCATGTTATCAATAAAATGTATGCGATTTAACAGGAGAAATTTGTATTCAAGAAAAAGAAAAGTCATATTCAAAACAAAGACAAATCGTGTTCGAAACAGACATGTGAAACGTAAAACTAAAGGTTGTTTTCATAATTCTTGAATTTATGAATACAACTTTTTCTTTATGAATAAGTTTATTTTTTTTTATAGCTATCTTACCTCATAGTTTTCTTTAGAAAAGTTATTGAGCCCGTGTCTGTGAGTCTGTGGATATTTTCTAACTGGCACGTTTAAACACCGAGATGCATACGGATAAAGGGTAAAAAATGGTTAAAAAAAAAGGTTAAAAAAAAGGTTAAAAAAGGGCAAAAAAAGGGTAACGAGAAGGCTGCCAACTGGAAAACACAAGACGCAGCGCCTTCAACGTCGATCCTTCACTGACGCCGTCAGAGTTTCGTTGCATTGAGACAGGAACTGGATTCTTGTTTACTTCAAAATAAAAGTACCAGGAGTTTTAGCGAAGCAGGAACATGGAAGCATCTCTTACTCAAACATAGCATGACGGAAGTTGGTATCTAATTCCCGCTGTCCTGTGGAAATCACCTCCGCGGGGATTCTCTCAGTCTAAGGATTTTCATCATTGGGTGCTGCGTTCTAAGTAACACGACAGAACAGGAGAGTTTGGAGTGACTTTCTGAGACGACAGCCTCAGACGTCTGAACATGAAGAATCGTGTGTGCTGGGCTGTGCTGACCGCAGTGACTATCATGATGATGGAACAAGGTAATTCATGGATTTGTTGCTGTTCTCCGTGGATGTGTTTGTTCGGTCGTCGTTCGCGCTGTGATGTGTCGTTAATCCCAGCGGCGCAGCGCCTTCTCTGCCGTGAAGCTCAAACACATCACGGCAGACGCGCATTCAGTCAAAAGAGCAGCAACGACATTCTCTGCGAGTGAATTCTGTTGCAGAAGCAGAAGTAATCCAACTCCTGCGCTGTAAACCTCCCCCGTGGATGGATGATAGATTCCTAATCCATAGTGGCTGATGGTCAGATTAAGTCATGCAGGCAGACAGCAGGGCTCTTATGTTAGAGTTTAGAACATGGAGGAGCTCAAGCTTTGAACCTTCCTTATACATGACAGTCAACATTTAGTCCAACTGATGCTTTAAGTTTAGGAAAAGTAAAGCGAAAAAAAAGCAAGAACATTTCCAACATATGTAATCTCTTAAATGTATTTGTCGTCTGCTGAGATCTATTCTAAGTGCATAATGAGATGGGAGTCCAGAAAAAAGATTAACTTTGTAAATCCTTTTTGCCCTCTGAAGCTATTTCTACTCATTGTAAATAAGTGGCTTCAGCTAAAGTAGACTATTTACGTGTTCACAAAATCAGTGAAATGCAAAGTTTACATTTTTTGACAGCATCTTTAAATATGGCTGGGGCGTCACTAGATTATGTAGGTTTTTAGGGGGGGTTAGCCTCCAAGAGATGCACACAATTTGAGCAAACGTAGCGCATTTGCTTTTTCTATCATCTGTGCAAAGTTTTCCTGTTTGCTAGTTACTCAGATCTTACTCTGCCTCTTAATCTACCTGCTGCAGCTCCTCTGTCTTGTCTGTTGACCTTTTCACTCTTCACCTTTCCTTCTGTCTGACCCTTCAAGAGACATTAACACACATTGAATTGATGGCTGGTCCAATAAAGAGGCTGATGTCACAACCTTTGTTCACACACCACCGTAATTTCTTGCTTTCAAATATGTATAAATTACACAGAATACTATTTGGGCACAGTTGTGACTAAAATGTTTGCAATTTAAAGCCCTGAAAAACACTACTAAATTACTTGAGTTGAAGTAATACTAAAATAGAACCCTCAACAATATTTTGGTCAGGTTCATCTGACATTTATATCTCTTGCGTCTCTTAAATGAAAGCTCAAGTTTCAAACATGTTACAAAAAAACAGCAAAGTCAGTCTCACACAAAAGGTCAGACAATGATGTCAATAACAAAAGCAACAGTACAATCATGTTTGAAGGGGAGCAGGCAGAACCATCGCTAATTGAAACCTGCCTCTTAGATATCAATGATGATTTTTCACTCAGATCATAACGTAATAACCATCATCCTCTACGTTATAAACAGTGCCTTCAAACCCATAAGAATAATGTGTTGTTGGTTATTTGCTAATAATTTTGACAAAATGTTATACTCAGTGAAGTTATTATTTGTATAACCAACCCATACCATTTGCTTATAACAATTTTTAAACGCATATCGATTTTGACACTCCTTTAGTTCTAGCTTTACTCCGCACACGGACACATAAATCCTCTACATATTGTTCTAACCATCAGAAGTTGGCATTTTCCTGTTCCTCCTAACTTATAAGAATTGTTTCTTACTATGAATAATTTCTGTATATTATTTGGTAATAAATTATTATATACTTTGTATAGTATTTGTAATGTTTGATAATAAACTAGGTGCTGTAATTTTAGTAATTTTGATTGTGAAAGACTGGATTAGTGTGCTTCAAAATATCCTTCTTTGTGAATAATTATGACTGCTCATTTTTATGATTTGTGTAATTGCTTTAAGGAAGATTTATAGATTTTCTCCCATATTTCTTTGCATTAATTAAGGTAGGCAAGCACCACACAACTAAAAAATAAATGTAGTTAAATGTAATCAATAATGTTTTGCTTTATTTATCATTGAAAGATTTTGATATTTTTATTCTTATTTATTTGTCTGATGTATGTTTTCCAAGAAAGTTTAGCATCAATTATTAGTACTAGAAACAGTGGATGGTAAGTGTTTGGTTGGGCCAAACACTTCACTCACAAAATGGGACCGTACTAAAAGCACAGTTGGAGGAAGAGCCTTCAGCCACCAAGCCCCTGTTTTATGGAATAAGCTCATTTAAGTCATTTAAGAGAGGCCGACACAGTTTCTACGTTAAAAGTTAGGCTAAAAAACATTCCTCTTTAGACAGGCTTATTGCCAAGTTAGCTAGTAATTACAGAATATTTAACTTAATGTTCCCCCTCCTCACCTACTATAATGAAGTTTGAGGAATAAGTACAATTTTCATTACATCCATTATACATGTTCCTCCACGCTAAGCGGAGATGGTTTTATAAACAAAGACAGAGCGGCCCATTCCCTTTGGTCAAAATAATATTATGTTATATACACACGTGGACAAAATTGTTGGTACCCCTTAATTAAAGAAGGAAAAACCCACAATTCTCGCTGAAATCACTTGAAACTTACAAAAGTAACAATAAATAAAAATTTATTGAAAATTAAATAATCAAAATCAGCCATCACTTTTGAATTGCTGATTATTAAAAAAAACAAACTAATGAAACAGGCCTGGACAAAAATGATGGTACCCAGTTTCAAGTGATTTCAGCAAGAATTGTGGGTTTTTACTTCTTTAACTGAGGGGTACCAACAATTTTGTCCACGTGTGTAGAAGTCTTAATTTCCTTCTTCAGTTTGAAAACTCTTTCTGTCTCAGTGGAGATCACTACCAGTGACGTGTCTAAACAAATTCTTGAGTTTAGGGAATTAAAAACGTCTGCCTCCATTTAGAAAATGATGCTAAACATATGAAAGAGTAAATGGACGACTGCACTTGACTTTCTAACTCTAATTCTATTATTCTTTTGTTTCGATGACACATTTTCCGGGCTCACCAGCGCCCTCTACCTTGTGGATTTCTACAGTGCATTTTTATTGGATAAAAAGACTAAATGAGTCACTAACTGGCTCCAATGTAATTAGACAGATGACGAGAAATAAAGTAAATTAGATCATTTTAAAATAAAGTGTCTTTTATGATGATAAAAAGACCGCATTAGTAAAGCGCATTCGTCAGCTGCAGCTCCAGTCAGTGCGTGCGGCACTGGAGAGGCAGGGGATGCTGATGTTGCACCTGCCGCTATGCACATGCGTCCGCTGCAGCTTCAGTGTGGGTAGGGGCTGCTGCTCATAGCCTCACCCGCCACTGTGTCACATATTTGAACAGGAAAGTCGTAAATCACTGCTTTTACCCCAAAGATACATTGGAAACCCACACAGAAAAGGTTATCAAAGAAAAGACACCTAAAACATAATGTTAGATTTTTATTTTTCAATAAAAGAGTAGATTCAATTTATTTCATTCATGCATTTTTAAGATATATTTTTAAACTATTTTGTGAAGGTGAGGTCACCTGCCTCCCTGACTTCACGTCACTGTAAAGACATGGTCACACTGCTTATAAATTACTTTTATGCAATTTCGTTTTTCTAAAAAAAAACTCAAAAGAAACAATTTTGAAAAGTAACATACCTAAGGAATTTCTGTGTAAAACAGTGTTAAAATTTGGCCAATAAAGCACATGTTTGGCTGGTAGATTTTTTCTTTTATCAACCAGTCAACTTGGCCAGTGTTTTCAAAAATAAATTTTGTCCCCTGTGTGAAGGTATTTTAGTCAATTAAAATCCCACAAAAAACAGAATAACGTGCACTGCAAATTGTGCAGACGACATTTTCCTTCTAATACTGGAAATGCCTTGCTATCACCTGAAGCAGTGACACCAAGCATGTTCAATCTCAGATTGAAATAAACACTAATTCTCCAGCAAAAACAAGAAAGTTCAGACCTTCACAGAAGTAACAGTCTAAACTACCAGAAGAAATTCGGAGAATTTGCCTTTAGTTCCTAGCTTATCCACAGGATATTGACAATATTTTTTGTAATTTTCAAGTTTGTTCTGTAAAACTCAAAAACATTAGAATTAATGCTTTTTTTTTTAAATGGAACTGATCAAGCAGTTTAGTGTTCTGTTTCATTTATGTTCTCTTTTGAAACTTGAAAGATTTTGCTTTATTTTTAGTTTAGTTTGTAATATATCTGCCTTTTTCTAGTTTTCTGGGCAAAAATCTGTTGCATCATGTTCCTTCAGTGCATTTGCTATGTTTAAAGGATGATAGGAAATAAAGATTTAAATCTAAACATCCTGCTGATGATTACACACTTCTTAAATGAGCCACAGAACGTTCAAATTTCACAGATATATTTATCTGGTTCATATCATAATACACATTGTTCTCGCCTGATATCGTGAATTTAAAAATTCACTATTGCCCAGCCCTATCTGCTACACTTTTCAAACCAAACATGTAGTTGTAGAGTCCCCCCACCCCCCGCATCACTTTTTTAGGAGTTTTTCTCATGGAGAAGGAGGGTCTAAGGTCAGGGATGCCAGTTTATGTTTTTGTACAATTACCAGTGTGAAGCTTGTTAAGAGAAATGTGTTGTGATATTGGGCTATGAAAATTATAATACAGTGGGACCATGTGATATTTCAGTTTTTCTTTTTTAAGAAATCAGCAAAAATTCTGTGTTTTTTGTCAATATGGGGTGCTGTTTGTACATTAATGAGGAAAAAATGAACTTAAGTAATTTAAGCAAATGACTGCAAAATGAACAAAGAGTGAAACCTTTAAGGGGGTCTGAATAATTTCCGTACTCACTGTATATTTACTTGTTAATCTTTTTTAATTATTTACGTGTGTAACGTTGACAGCCTTGCTAAAAACTCAAGACCATAACAATCAGGCTCAGGAGCCCAAAACGATTTCTCATTTTGGGCTCTTTGAGGAAAACCGCATAAGCAGACTTATGCCTCTCCAGAAATTCTTTCCAGTCTTAACTAATGGTAATCTTAACTACTATTTTTTCTCTGGAGTGCTTTGAGTCTAAAATCAAATTTCTCATGTAACACAGATACTGAAATATAAGAAATGATACCTTATCTGTAAGTTTAAATTAAAAAGATTACTTGTACTAAACACTTGTATCTCTGCATGTTAATGAAATCTTTTGAAAGCAATGTGATTATATCAACTGAGTATTTAGTGTTTTTATGTTTTCTTTATCAACCAATCATTAGGTCATCTATTAAGTTAAGTCAGTGGGACTTTAAAAATGTGTCATTTCTAGCTGATAACATTTAGTGAGCTTTGCATTTCATCTTAAAAACCTGGACACTACATCTCTGTCAAAACCCACACATGGTAAATTTACACACCAGATTTTGGACATTCTCTGCAAGTTTCAAGTTTTAGATACATTTATGCATTTTTGTAAATATATAGCATATGTGGTCATAGATTATACTAATTTAAAATGGATGAGCAAGTGCAGCAGTGTGTACTTAAGAAACAAAAGGACACAATGGAGCAGCTCATAGTGCACTTCTGGACTTTTAAAGTTAAAGTCCTGTTGTTTGAATTTTTTCTCATTTGGCCCATTTGAAACCATTTGGTGAATTAACATCTCAATCCCAACTCCTTAATGCTGGATGTGAAGCAGGAAGGCATTGGATCCCATTTCTAGAGGCCTGGATTTGAACTCATGACCTTCTAGTCTCAGGGCAGACACTCTTCCACCACACCACTGAGCTGGTTTTTAATTTTATTTCTCATGAAATATTTTTTCTTCTGTCCTCTAGAGGGCAACAAAGTACAAAACAAGATTCTAGCAGCTGTGTAGGCAAAATGTTTTTGGGATAAAATTAAGTAAAGATTTGTTTTTAATCCTAAATAACCAAATAAAATCCATGACTAAGAAACCTGTTTTAAACAGAAAACAAACAGAAAAAAGTTGCTATAATCTAGATTCCTATCACAGCTGTGGTTGTGCTTTGCCAAATATTTGTTGACAAATTTGGACAACAAGCACCATCTACAACAGCTACTACTACAAACAAACAACTACAAACCTCATACTCTGGTATTTGTTCATTTTTATAAAGCATAAATAACAAAAAAAAGAAAAACACTGTATCAATATTGAATACTTTTGTCAGCAGCTGACCTCTAAATATAGTTTTACCTTCAAATCAATTATTTCTCTCCTTTCTCTAGTGGGTAAAAAATAATTTTTGACTTTGTCCATAATTACTAAAATCATTTTACTTTTAAAAAAAAGTAATAAATTAAAATTATCTACTGGCCAACTTGAAATCTATTTTTACTGGACAATTATTATTTTATTTTACACAAAAAACCCCTCTGGCATAATACAAACATATTATGTTGAATGCAAACAGAAGTCACACAATAATTAAAGTATAAATATATATTTTTAATTATTATGAAATAACCTTTTTCTAAGTAACACCATTGATTTCTCACAAAGAGGAATTGCTTCCCAATTTTGAGGTTTTCAAACCAGCAATGAAGCCTTTAATTGTTTTTCACAAATGAGTTGCTACTGCTTTCTTTAGCATCACAACACTGCTGAAAAAATAGTCACCAGCTTTCGATTTTTCTTAAATTTTTAGAAAATGAAATTTCATATAAGTATGGGATTGACTCCATATTACGGGAGTGTATGCAGAACAAGAGAAGTGGGACACTGAGAGGTCTCAGGAGAGTAGACAGCAGTACAGGGAGATGCAGTGTGAAAGTAGAAGTGTCAAATGCCAAACAAGGGCTTATGGTGATTTATATAGTAGGTTAGGTAGTAAAGAGTGAGAACTGACCTTTTCAGATTAGCAAGGCAGAGAGACCAAGATGAGAAGGGTATAATGCAGGTTAGAGTGATTAAGGATAGGGATGGTAATGTGTTGACTAGTGTCAGTGGTGTAATGGAAAAATGCTTTGAAGAGTTGATGAATAAAGAAAATGAGAGAGAAGAAAGAATTTGAAGAGGTGAGCTGTTGTGGAGTAGAAAGTAACAAAGATTAGTAAGGGTGAAATGAGGGGGCATTGAAGAGGATGAAGAAAGGCACTTGGTTCTGACCTGTGGAAGTTTGGAAGTGTCTAGGAGAGATGGCAGTGGAGTTTCTGACTGGGTTGTTCAACAGGATCTTAGGTGATGAGAAGATGCCTGAGGAATGGAGGAGAAGTGTGATGGTGGTGAGGTGTGCTGTAGGGGTGATAGAGGAGTTCAAGGTGGAGGTGGGATTACATCAGGGATCAGCTTTGAACTCCTTCCTGTTTGCAATGGTAATGGACAGACTGACAGATCAGTGGAACAGTGAGGTTACAGGGAGAACAGATAAAGAAGGAGGAGCATTTGAAGTATCTACAGTCAACAGTCCAGAGGAATGGAGAATGTGGAAAAGAAGTGAAGAAGTGAGTGCAGGCAGATTGGAATGGATGGAGAAAAGTGTCAGGTGTGTGGTGTGATAGAGGAGTTTCAGCTCAAATGAAAGGAAAGATGAACAAACTGTGGTGAGAGCAGCCATGTTGTTCAGCCTAGAAACAGAGGAACTGAGGAAAAGACAGGAAGCAGAACTGGAGGCAGCAGAGATGAAGATGCTGAGGTTCTGTTTGGGAGTGACCAGGATGGATAGGATCAGGAATGAATCCATCAGAGGGACAGCACATTTTAGAGGTTTTGGAGATGAAGTCAGCGAGGCCAGACTGTGTCCAGAGGAGAGACGGTGAATATATTGGTAAAAGAATGCTGAGTGACTCAGAAAGGAAGACCTATGAGAGAAGGGTCTATGGATGCAGTGAAGGAAGACATGAAGGTGGCTGGTGTAGGAGTAGAGGATGCAGAAGACGGAGTTAGATGGAGCAAAATGATTCACTGTGGTGACCTCTGAAGGGAAAAGCTGAAAGGAAAAGAAGTAGACACAGTGGGTTCAATGTGTTACAACACAGCTTCTGTATCTCCAAATCAACACTTTTTATTGAACTTTCTGGTTGCTGCTGTAAGTCAAGCAGGTTTATCTAGTTCTGTCTGGATCCTGTTTAAAATAGTCAAATGTCCCTATACTTCATCAACCTAATGCTGCGTAAACAACAAATGTAATTTGGACAGCCAGTTTGCTGCTGGACGCTTGTCTAAAAATGTGTTCATAAACCTGATGCTTCCTCCTGAGTGGGTGGAGCTACTGTCCAAAGTTTTCAGACTCAATCTTACATGGAAGCATTGAATGTGCACCGTGTCTAAAATATGCCATTGATATTTTGCTATGATTCTAAATAGTTGAAGCAAATGACATCATTATTCAACATAATTTTCAAGACCCTTACTCAGGTGTGGGAAAATCACTGCCCAAGGTCCATATGTGACCTGTTAAACTGTCTAATATGGCCCGCCAAACTAGAATAAATTATATTGATAAATCTTTCTTAATGTTTTAGTTTCCCTGTAGATGGTGCACTACAAATACATCACCACCTTTGTTAAAGTGGAAAAAAGTAGTCTGCGTTTATGTGGTGTTTGAAGTTTTTTGTTGTTTTTATAAAGTTTATTTGTGTTTTCCAAGCCGGACAGTCATTTTCCTAATCATTCAAGCATTACACGGATGTAGCATTTTTCCTAAATTAGCTTTTTTTCCCTGATGGTTATAAACCCATTTATACAATTGGATATAAAATGTTTAAAAAAAAACACAATTTTGAAATAAAATGTCTAAAATGCTTGTTTTAAAATATACATACATTAATTTTAAATCAAAACTAAAGTGTTTTATTTGTCCAGATTTCGTGTTTGTGGGAATTTTTGTACAGGTGTAACAGATCACAAAATTCAAGTTTTGGATCATTTTTCAGATCAGGAAAAATGGAAAAAAGTAAAATAACTGGATTTAAATAAGAAATAAGTTAAAAAAATATTTTTGAAAAGTTTAACAACATATATATTTTAAAAAAAAACATATATAATTTACTTAAAAACACAAACACATTACATCAGAAATTGCTCATTGAGGCCTTTTTATAAAAACAACACACTAATAACATATTTGATCTCATGAATATTACTACCTGTAAACATAAAAAAAGGTCAAGATGTTCATACAAACAAATGCGCATGATTGAGCACTGCATCTTTCAAAAAAACAAGATGGTAGGATGGATGGACGGATAGATGGATGGACGGATGAATGGATGGATGGATGATTGAATGGATGGACGGATGAATGGATGGACGGATGGATGGATGGATGGCTCTCTCCGCTGTTGCATCTTTCTCTGCGGGACAGAGAGACATCAACTTACTAGAAAAATCTTTGAATAACTGAGCGATTCTATAATTAGGGATATAAGTCATGGGTTTATTATTTTTATCAACCTTTGAATTTCAGCCAACGGTCATTTTTACATCAGGGCAAATTTACACATTTCTCTCTGATTCAATATAAAAAGTGAATAGTTTATTTTTTTTTGTTTGCAAAAAATGCTTTCACTAAACTGGAACCTGTTGGTTTTCTTGCTGTCCGGTTTCGACATTAAAGCAAGCTCAAAGTAAAAGAAAAACCAGATAAATAAATTAAATTAAAATGTGAAAACAAGACATTGTAAGTTTGAAAAACAATTTTGAAAATGTAAACAACACTTTTAAACTCAAAAGTCCACATTGTAAACATTGAAGATTTGAAAATACATTTGTAATTTTTGAAAAAAATATTGTACGTTTGAATAAATTTTGTAAATTTAAAACTTGAATAAAAAGAAAAATTGAAACCTAAAACTCTATTTTCAAATTCTCACACTTTTTTTCTCACATTTTTCCTGTTCTTCTCGTCCTGACCGTGGTCGTGGCGAACAGGGGAGTCGCCTCAGCTCCTCGGGCGAGGCCGTTCTTGTGGTTAAACCTGTTGTAGTCTTTGGTTCCACTGCACCAAAATAAACTGAATTAGACACTCGCTGTCTTATGTGGAGGGTTGATGTCCACCTTTATTTTCCCTTCCTTTTATTTTCTTTAACAAGTCTCATTTTTCCTTCTCTGCCACCCTTCTCATCCAGATAAATTAAAATATTTAGATTATTCAATAGTCTCTTCAAAAAATGTTGCTGACCAATACTGTTAGGTTTGTGGATGGTGTGTTGCTGATCTAGCTGAACATCTGCTCCTTTTTGAAGGCAAGGAAAATGCATTTTATTTTCCAATAAATTTTTTTCAAAGACATTTCTGTTAAGCAAAAAGCAATTTTACTTAAAACTACTTGAAAAATAAATAGGAGTATATACTTAGAGGAATGTCTCAATTACACTGCTTATTCTGTGTGAACTTTTGTTTGTCTCTTTTGCGTAAATGTTAACGTAATTTGTGATATATTTTACATTATTGTTAACCATCCAATGGGGTAGCAGCAAAATTAAGTGAATGATTTGTTTATAAGATATTAAATAAATTGACATTGTGATGCTCAAGATTCAGGATGTGTTTATTGTCATGTGCACAGCTTTCATTGGCATATGACATTACATTCCAATACAACCCAAACAAGATCAGACATACAACAGGAGTGCACACATACAGTTCACCGAGGCGCAGCCTCATGTGACTATACCGATGTGACCTCTCTTTAGTCTGTCTGTGTTTATTTAAAAAAAAAGGACAGTTTAGTTAGTTCCTATTCTGCACTATTTTCTATATAACTTGACCAGTGTGTTGAAAATAGCTGCTCTCCTCCCCAACTGAGTTAATTTTACTTTAAAATGCTTTCATCCTGAAAAAAGAAAATATTATCACTTATTATATTAAGTGAATTTCAAGAAATACTGTGCTTTGATGCCCTTATGTATGCTGCATTCATTATAAACTAACATTTCTAATAAAAGAACTCAGGCAAGCATTAATAAAACTTGCAGCAGAAACAAACCTTTTTATCCTGATTTTATCCTTTCTCATTTTGGCACTGTTGTTAATAGTAAGGCAAGAAGTGTTAGTACACAAACATTTGTCTTTTTTGGAAGAATTGATTAAATGACAACATCCAGTGGCTACAATCGATGTGGCCGAGGAAAAGGTAGATTTTGAAGAAAGGAAGACTGATAATGAGGATCACAAAGTCATTTCGATCTCTCTAATGAGTGGCCTTGAACACTTCTGCCTTCTTTACTTCTGCCCAAAGCACCAGATAAGTGTCTCAATGTATCTTTCAGTTTTACAGCCTTCACTGTTCACCATTTTGCTTGAAAGTTTGTTTTATATCTTTCATAGATTGAATATGTCATAGTAGATATGGATGCATTTTTTATCTAGAGTTGTCTAAGCAATAATTCTACTAAAATAATAATAATAATAATAATAATAATGATGTAAAAAATATTGTTCTTGTTTAATCCTCTTACTTTTGGAGACATTTTTGTTTTCATTGTGTTGACATAACTGAGGCTAATGCTTTTTGCGTTAGTTGCATTACCTTGCATTTAAAAAAAAGCATAGATCAGTATTAAGGGACTGAATGGACCAACATGCAAAAAAAAAACACACATCCCCAAAATATCAAGTGAAAGGCAAAGACTAAATTTGAAAAAAAAAGAATTCTTTACAGAGTAACCACACATCACGGCTTCATCCATTGTGACTTAAATGGGTTAACTTTTACTGTGCTGAGACGAAGCAGTGGATCGATCAAACTTTTTACAAGTTAACTCACCTACCCTGGAGCTAGATGCCATGTTTGCTGCTTTTCTTTTCATTAGCAAAGCTGAGTCCAGGTATTTGCAAGGATCAGCTACTGTACCATGGTAATATAATGTTTATGTGATGAGGAGACAGTCTGCTTGCAGTATGGTTCTGCTTTGCACCTCAGTGCTGTGATCAGGCAGTTCTTGGGGACCAGGACTATCTTGGGTCCTTGCACCTTCCCATTACAACTGCCAACAGCGACTTCACCCTTTCATAGATGTTCATACAGCTTCCATCCTGGTAGGTTCAGATCCATGACCAGATCATTTTGAGCGCAGCAACCATAGCACAGATAAATAATCTTGTCATTAGACAACAGGAGCTGATTCTGTTGTGTTTGTATAATGGCTTTGCACCAATATGCAACACTTAATGTTTGTAATATGTTGCATATTGGTGCAAAGCCATAATGAAAAGTCACTTTTCTCCTTCAAAATCAGCGGATTCACAGTGATTGGATATATGGTCAAAGATTTACGGTATGTCAAAAACCATTTGTTATTTAGGTATCCTCAATAACAGCTCCAGTTTTAAAGGGCTGAATGAGTGTACAGGGGTCAACGCTATGATTGCAGTTTACCTTTCATAGTCTGGCAGATTTTCTTTAGTGCAAATGAGCATGTTTTCTTAACAGCAAGTTGTGACCTGCATCCTAATTGGCTTTATACCATTGTCAATCAATTTCCACCATGCCAAGTCTCCTAGACAGAAAACTCAACAAATTTATAGAAATCCTCAATTTGGAGCAGATCTTTATTTTTATTTTATAACACTGAACTTACTTTTAAACAAAGACTTGACTTTGCTCTACACCCCAGCAGCTACCTTGCGCAAAATAATTATGTTGGTAATAGGGAAGAATTTTGTTATTTTTTGTCATTGTTTAAATGTGTTTTCAAATGTTAACTCAAACTATAGTTTATGGATGATCTTTTTACTTCTCTGCAACAGTTGTTCTGTGTTTTATTGCCTGCTTCCTTCCCCAAACCAGGATGAGGGGGTCTTACAACACTGTCCCTAGCAGATAAGGAAGGGTGCTGTTGGAACTGAAAACATTCACCAAAAAGTTGATTATATGACACTCTTAATGGACTTTTCAACTTTTTTTGTTTGAATGTTGTAACCTCCCACTAGAACTTTCAAAAAATGGTAGCAGGGGAAAACAGTCCTTTGAGAGAAAGGATGGTGGCATCTCCACTATTGTTGTCTCTCCCTTACATATAAGAAAACTTGATTGTTTGTGTGGTCCTTTACTAAGTTTTTCTTTAGTGTTTAGGATAATTTACCTGACAGTTGGTAAAAGGATGCAGAGGTTGGACCTACCAGAAGAGAGGTTTAGAGGAGGACCAATGAAGGTGCGTTTACACCTAACGCGAGTCGCGCGGGCAGGTCACGTGGCCTGCCCCTTTCTCACCACGCGAAGAGTTTGCTGTTCGCCGCGTGGCCAAAAATGTGTTCCCAAAGCTCGCTGCATCGTTCGCGTGTGGGAGGGGCTAGCAGCTAATGTTTGTAGCCTGATTGCTACATGGATCTGCGTCTTTTAATCTCATTTATGATTGTATGGCAGACACAGATGATGTTTAGAGATCAGGTTTATTTATTTTGAAGAGCTCTACAAAAACATCAGGGATCACGTCTCCATGTTTGGGTTCATGAAAACATTTAGAGTCTCCCTTTAGCTCCAGTGAGTTTCTCTCCTGCTGCTGTGTCTGATTGATGGTCGTTTTTGCGGTGTTATGCTTACTGTTGCGCATTAACATGAGAGGGCAAAAATAAAAACAAGAATAAAATGAGGGGACCTTGTTTGTATTGTTATCTCAATGAAAATAAGAAAACATCAAGTTCAGGAGGCCTAAGCAGACTGCTTTCCCATCCAGCAGCTGCCCTCTATCTGGCCGTGAGCTCCTCCCCCAGGAGCCTGCATAGGGAGCATGTCCACTACAGCTCCATAGATCCTGCGACAGAGTCTCTAGAGAGTACCCGCTTTTGCCCAACAGGAAATGAGACGAGTTCTGGAAACCCCACTGCCCAGAAAGGGATACAGCGGGTTTAGAAAATGAATGGAAGTTCAGAAGAACAATGGATTGATCCACCATATGGGATGTTTTCTCCCATCTGTCACTGAAAATGATTATGATTGGTAGATGCATGGAAGGGAGTGGCCACTTGCCTCACTCACCTCCTGCTCTTGGTCTCACTCACTCACAGTCCAGACTCTGTCAGCAGAGCTCAGCCGCTGCTTGGAGTTTCCATCTGCTGTTTATAGCTGAAATTAACTGATCATCTGTTATTTTAACTCATTCTCATCCTCTATCAATCCCTCTCTTTGATATAGTTTGGACTAAACCGAGAAACGAGTTGACTATGCACAGATTTCTGGTTGCTAAAGCTAGCGCTAACAGTAGCAGTGAAGCTGCCAGTACTGTGGCATTAGTGGCAGCAGCAAACTTGAATCCCTGTGCCCAGCCCAGTACGTTTAGCTTGTCTAGCTTGTGACCAGGGCCCCCCCAAACCTGTAGTGTAGGGCCGATGGAGGAGATCCACCCACCCAGCAGTCCAGCCAAGCACCCAAACCAGGGCCCGCAGGAGCAGTGAGGTACGGGAGCACAGAGAGTGCAACCCTCCCACCGTGCCAGGGAGCCCAGCGTGTGGCCCCACCCCTGAGACCCCCCACCACCACAGACAAGCCGCCCACCACCACCCAGGAGTTCCGAGCATCCCTCCAAGCTTCATTGCATGAAGAGCCAACCCCCCAGCATCCCCATCCCCAAACCACACAGCTTTACCCTTTAGGAGCGCACCTTAGGAAGGAATCTCTTGCAGAATCACCTATGTTATTGATATATATATATATATATATATATGGAGAAAAGAGTTAATCAAATGATAGAACTCTGTGATACACCAGTGGTGATGAAGGGGGAGAGAAAGAAACTGTTCTGATTTAACACATTGCTTTTTTTCAACGAGATAGTTTGACAGCGAGTTTCCAGACACCAATATCATGAAGACTATCAACAGGACAGGAGGGATTAACAGAGTCAAATGCTTTGTTAAATACAGAAAAAATATTGAACACTGGAATTTTGAATCCAAGACAGATGTAATGCTATTATGAACTTTAAGGGTTGCGATGTTGTTCACCCATAACTGGATCTGAAACTTGATTGGACAGAAGAGACAATGTTGTGGCTTTTGAGGTAATTTGTAAGTTGATGATTTACAGTTCTTTCTAGAACCTAGAAAGGTTTGATGAGTGAAGCATGGACTTCAAATGAAAATACATCTGGTTTTACTCAATGTTCCCCATAGACAGGGCCACATGATGTGGATTGACTTGTCATCCCTTTTGACTTTCATGTGAAGAAGTACAGTAATAATTTTGAGAATATGTCACTTAAGACTGTACTGCCAAACGATTCTAAAGAAATACACTCAACATTTAGGTATATAAAAATACATATATGCAATAGGGCCTGCAATAGCAGGGGCTGCAAAAGGGTCTAGTTCATCTAAACCTGATGACTTTTTAGGATCTAACCTTTTCAAGTCATCCAAGACCTCACAGAACAGCTTGAATGACAGAACTAGAGGGAGGGGGACTGGTACATGAGGCAGAATTAGGGCATCTGAGGAGCGTAGCTCCACTAATACTGTTTTGGATTATTGAGCAAAGACAGAAAGGTGCTTGTGTCTCCAAGAAAATGATTGGCGTGAAAGGGAAGAGGATTTTTGATACAGAGATTGATGAGGTTTCAAAGAGCAAAGAAACGTTTACATCATAACAGAATACAATCTTCTCATTTCAATAAATCCTGAAATTTCATCTGGTGGGGTTTGCATTTTGTGACCAAATTTCATCTTTAACTCATTAACCTTTACCATTCTGTCTGTGATGGAATTTTATCTTGTTAGCACGAGAAAAAAGCTACAAAAATAGAAGCTGGGTATCCTAGGTTGCTTTTGGCTTCCGTAAATAATAATAAATAATAATAATAATTGTTTGTATGAATAATAGCCACAGTCTACCAAAAGAATACCTGAAAACCCACCTGGGCCTTCAGGAACTAAATAGAGTTTTTTTTTCTGTGAACTGAGCCTAGGGCCTTTGAGAAAAATGTTTTGTATCACTTAATCAGTGACAGTATTGGTGGAATTTCTCTTTGGTTGACTGAAGAGACTGACAGAAACTCACTTCAGGTCTAGTCCACCCACAGCTTTTGTATATTTGTCTTATTTCACAGTTCATTAACCAAGCATGACTGTCAGGGGAACCTTCAGCTCCAGAGATCCATCACAGCCCACCATCCAGACAACACAAGAGAGAGATGAAACCCTGGCATTTGAATTCCATTAGTCCCAATAGGCCAAAGAACATGATTGGGCGGCTCCACCAGTATCATCTTATACACTTCTGATGGTAAAAATGCATAAGTAAAATCAACCACACCCTCTGAACCCAAGTGTAAAGCAATATTTGTCTTTCTATCGTAACACATGATCTTTTCTGCTTAAAGACCCACTCCAATGAAAATAATGTTTTTGGTGTTTTTAAAATGTTCTGATAGCATTTTTCTCATGATGAAAGGCATTTTATATTAATAAAAGTAAGATTTAAACCACATTTCTGAATATTTATTTAAACTGTGGTGAATTGGACGTACATGAAAAAAAATCATTAGAAAAAGCTTCTAGTGATTATGTACAAACTACAATCAGCAGGCCACAAGCTCCTTGCTCTGCTCCATTCTTATTCCCACAAATAGATACGTCCTTGTTCTCCTCAACTGAGCAGTAATGTGGCTCAAAACTGTACAACTGGATAGCTTCAATATTTCTAGCTGCTTTTGTTTTACCGATAATGTTAGCTTGGGTATGTGAGAGGGTGAATATTAGTGGGACAGAGCATAAACAAAAGCATGATGGGGAAGTTAAAACAGGCTCTACTGCAACAGCCCAGCCCAAAGCTCAGAGTTTAATATTAAATCAACTCCTGCTGCTCTGCAAAAACTATGTCCTGGAAAACGACACAGTTTTTAAAATTTTGGCTAAAAACAGCATCACTATAATCAATAGACATCTGGGAAGAATTTTGCATTAGATCAAAAAATGATCGTAGAGGAATTTTAAACTTTTTTAAAAGCTGACCATACAAAATAAAAAGACCAAAAATTAATAATTAGGAACTTATTTCAATTTGAGATGTACACTAATATAAGCTGAATAGTATCTGTAAACTTTTTGAATGCAAAACAAATATATGTCCAAATTATTAATTTTAGTTGTATAGTCTTTCCTTGGCAGGTCATTTTTGTGGGTTGCAGTTTATTAATGTAACCTGGGTTCTATAAAAGGTTGGGAAACCAACTAATATTTTCTCTTCTTTCACGTTGGCATCATTCCCTTTTTTTTAATCCTTCAGGCAGTCAATTTGTAACCAGCAAAGCGTGAAGCTCTATAATAATGGGTTATTGACCCATTCTTTGTTTGGAAACAGCTGCAAAGGCAAGGTAGATAGCCAAGTGCTGCTGTTTCGCTTGTCTGTAGGTGGTGCACTTTACTTGGCTCAAGTTCCCATGTCCATTACCAAGCCTATGATTTACAATAACATTTTTTTTATGTAAAGCGTTTTAGGAATCTCTCCCGCTCTCTCCTGAGTGGGAAAGAGGGACAACATGTGAATTGCACCGCACCATAGGCATGATAAACCAAATGGCAAATGGCAATGGATAAAATGAAAATTGCAGGTAGACTACATTGGTTGTGGTAGTGGACAATGAGCCGGGTATAGAATCTAGGCTTGAACTTCTGTGATATGGGGGGGGGTCTGGATTCGGGGTGGGGAGGTTGTAGGGGATTGAGGGAGGGGGACTGGGGGTGGGAGAAGGAAACAAACTCTGTTTTGGGTAGGGGAGAGAGGAAGAAGTAATTCCAGTCTGATGGGCTTGGGCTGGGAGGGGGAAGGAGGCAGGCGAAGAGTGAGTAGGAGCGAATAGAGCCAATGTGGTAAACTTCATTACAGTAGGTGAGGTAGGGAAGCAAGCTAAACATGATCAGATTGCTAGCTAGCCTGGCAATAATCCTGTCCAAAGAGGAATGTTTTAAGTCTAACTTTGAATGTAGAAACTGTAACGGCCTCTTTTACATGAGCTGGGAGCTTTTTCCATAAAACAGGAGCTTGGTGGCTAAAGGCTCTACCTCCAACTGTACTTTTAGAAATTCTAGGAACCACAAGCAGTCCTGCATTTTGTGAGTGAAGTGTTCTGTTTTGTTGGTAACTATGAGATCTTTAATGTAGGATGGGACAATACCATTTATGGCCTTATAGGTTAGGAGCCAGTGAAGTGAAGTTAACACAGGAGTAATGTGTTCTCTTCTGCTGGTTCCTGCTAACAATCTAGCTGCTGCATTTTGAACAAGATGAACAAGCTGAAGACTTTTTGCTGCTAGCATAGAGTTACAGTAATCCAGCCTAGACGTAACAAATGCATGGATGAGTTTTTCAGCATTGCTTCTAGATAATATGTTTCTGATCCTAGAAATATTGCGTAGATGAAAGAATGCAGTTTTACAATCCTGTGATATGTGAGCCTTAAATGATAAATCCTGGTCAAATAAAACCCCCAGGTTTCTAACTGTAGGATTGGAGGCTATATTTACACCATCCAGGGAGACCGTCTGAACAGGTAGGGCATCTCTGAGGTATTTTGGACCTGGTATAATGACCTCAGTTTTTTCTGGGTTTAAGAGGAGGTCATTAACTGCCATCCCAATCTTGATGTCACTAATGCAGGCATGAAGTTCCTCTATGTGGTCGTTCTGGTTGGGCTTAAAGGATAGATAAAACTGTATATCATCCGCATAACAGTGAAAATTAATACTCTGTTTCCTGATAATGTTTCCTAAGGGCAGCATGTAAAGCATAAACAGGATGGGTCCTAGAACTGAGCCCTGTGGGACTCCATGGCTAACTCGACTATAATGGGAGGAATGTCCATTTACATGAACAAACTGGTACCTATCGATAAAGATAATTTAAACCATAAAAGAGCAGATCCTCTGATCCCTATGCCATGCTCTAGTCTCTGGAGTAAGATGCTGTGGTTTATTGTGTCAAAGGCTGCGCTAAGATCTAACAGGACCAGAATAGAGATGAGTCCCTTTTCTGTGGCAGCTTATGTCTAATATTTAGGATTTTACTATAGAAGAATTAAAGAAATTCCTCAGAGCTGAGAGTAGCAGGAATATGTGGTTCCACTGAGCTGTAACTGCTAGTCAGTCTGGTTATAGTACTAAAAAGAAATCTCGGATTATGTCCATTCTGTGCTATTAAAGCTGAATAGTATTGGGTTCTGGCTTTACACAGAGATTTTTTATAGTTTAAAAGGCTATATTTCCAGTTATTCAGAGACTGCTCTGAGCCGGATCGGCGCCATTCTCTTTCTAATTTACGGGTTACTTGCTTAAGGGAACGTGTTTCAGTGTTAAACCACGGTGATACTCAGTTTTATCTAAATAGTTTTGGTTTCAAAGGAGCAACAACATCAAGTGTTCTCCTGAGAGTCTCCATGGAGTCATCAACAAATTGATCATTTTTTCTGGGACTGAAACTATGGGGGCTGCTCTCAGAGTGTTTGCTCAGCATGTTACTAAATATTGGTTGGACTGTAAGTTTAAATTCAGATACAGAACAGTCAGTCAATGTTCTTCTGAGCTGTTCTTTATTTATTGGAGCGGTGGAATACTTTAAAACAAACTGAAAGATGATTAGAAAGTGATCTGAGAGTATGGGGTTATGAGGGAGCACACTCAGCTGATCTCTATACCATGAGTTAAAACAAGGTCCAGGGTGTGCTTGTGACAGTGAGTGGGTTCCTTTACATTTTGTGTGAAACAAACATTATCTTTTAAAGCTGAGAAAGCATTTCCTAGACAGTCACTACGGTCATTAACATGAATATTAAAATCCCCTACTATTATTATTTTATCAGAATCTAAAACAATAGTTGATAGAAAGTCTGCAAACTCAGTTAGAAATTCAGAGTATGGGCCAGTAGGACGATAAATAATTATGAATGAAACAGATTTTGGAGTTTTCCTGTTTGAGTGATTTATATACATGATGTTTTCAAAGGAACTATAAATGTGTTTGGCTTTAGTGTTAGGAAGTAAGCTAGACTGTGATATTACTGCTAACCCACCTCCTTTCCCAGAAATCCAGGATTTCTCATAGTTATTATAATTAGGGGGGGTCGCTTCATTCAACCTAACAAAGTCATCCTGTTGGAGCCAGGTTTCTGTTAGGGCTAGCAGGCTAAGTTTGTTATCATTCATTAACTCAATGACTAAAAGGGACTTAGAGGAAATGGATCTAATGTTTGGTACATTTAATATCATGATTTTGCTTGTTGTTTTTGAGAGTATTGGTAACTTTTACTTTTAGGTTTCTGTGTTTTACTTCTTTCACTCGCCTTTCAGCACAAAAACCACAGCTAACAGCTGATGGACTAACTCTGTGTTGTGCTGGGGTTTGCACTAACGCTAGAGGGAACTCAGAGGAGAGTTTTAAACTGCTGCTCTGTGCCCAGAACCTGTCCCTGGGTTGTCAGGTTGCACGGTCAATGCTAGCATAAATGTTCTTAGAGAGAAGAGCAGTGCCGTACAAAGTGAGATGGATGTCGTCTCTCCGCATGAGACCGGGCTTTCCCCAATTGTCAACAAAGCTAACGCCATTTTGTGCTCACTATTTGGTTAACCAGTGGTTAAATGATGATAAGCCGCTACATTTTGTCACTGACTAGGTTCAGCAGGAGACCAGAGAAAGTGTCCGACGTCGACTTAGCAGGTTTACACACAGATTCAACATTTAATTTAAGGACTTCTGATTATCTCTGTCAGGTGTCATTACCGCCTGTCTGAATCATGACTCAATGGAACCTGGGCTTACTCTGAGCTAACATCGTAAGGTTCCCTTCTGTCACCAACTCTGGCTTCCGGATAACACCTGACTGTAGCTGTCACGAGCTTCACATATCTTTATTTATATTTTTAACGTTTAGCAATATGCTTCCTTCCAACCGATACAAACCTATCTTGAGTTTTGCCCGGCTGCTGCGGTGGAGGGGCTTGAGTGCACGGCAGTTTAGTTCTGCTATTGCGAGCCGCACTGCGGGTAACAATCTGGCTAACAGGCTTAGCATCCACTGGGCGGAGCTGCGCTTCTAACTGCTCTAGCCTGGCCTCCAAATCTAAAATAAGGCTACACTTAACGCATCTGCCACTATCTCCTCTAAAGGAGGCAGGATCTTCACTGAACATGTGGCACATGGAGCAGGACAGAGGAGTGAAAGCAGACGAGGTGGAGGTCATGCTAGCACTAAGGCTAGTGGTGTTTGGCTAAGGGGAAGAAACTATGTCGCAGACTGCTTGGTCAGCAATGGTTAACCCAGTAGTTATTTACCAGAATGCTAGAGGAGATACTTAGAATTTTTGAATACAAAACAAGATAGCACTAAGTTAGATATTAGTAAAACAGACACTCAGTGACAGGAGCAACAAAAGGAGGAACAAATGATCAAGCACTGGTTACGCTCACCCAGAAATGACGTCGTAAGCAGCGATCTCCATCATTTTGGTTGTTCCGCTAATAATAGGTTCATGCTGATTGGTATAGATTCTATCCAATCAAGTGTCTCTGATCTTGCTTGGAGGCAGAGATGGAATTTGTACTTTATATCGGTTCTGTTCGACCGGGATTCTGCAGTCTTCAACCATTCTGGCCCGTTTCTCTTTGAGCAGAACTCAGAAGAAGATGAAAAGCCAAAATATACAACAGGGTTCTGTATTTATTTATGTTAATGACCAGTGCGTTTAAAATGTCCACAGCAGAAAACCGTCTCAGCTCTACCTCCGTCCAGGTTACATTATGTTATGATAATGATTTGTGTAAGTGAAATATATATATATATATATTTTTTTTTAAACAAAACAACATTTAAATATTAAGAGAAAGTAACATTTTTTCATGAATATTTTTTTACTTTGGACAAAAACAAAAAATACATTATTTTGTCCATAGACACAGTGAAAATGAACATTAAAAGTTAAAAAATGCCATTTCTTCTGCTTATACATGAAGTCCACTTTAAAGAGCTGTTCTTTTCATGACTGACTACTGCTGTTAATCTAATCAAAAACACTGTTGGGCAGCAGAAAATATTATGTGCTTCACTTTTTTTGAATAACAAACAGATCTTAAACAAAATAATTTGTTTTACTATTTTGCTCCAGAGGATTTCTAGATCACACAGCCCTGTTTAGTGTAATGTCACCAAATAAACTTTACAGTTTATTCTGAGATTTCAGGAGATTCAAATCACAAGTTTGACTAAATAAAATGTAATAAAATGCTAAAAAAAAGTATGGATTTTAAAAAAAAAATGATTAGAAAAGATTGCTTTCTAAAAGAGCCTGTTCGGCGTTTGAGACTCAGTAGCAGACATCATCTTAGATAAATATGGCGAATTGATTGATAGAATTTCAATCAGCAGGCTGTTTGGTGGCACAAATATTACACGAAAGAGAAGCTTATGAATGCAAAATCAATGATTGGTCAAAACCATGATGAGAGACAACGCATCTGAAAACATTTGTGTTGCAAACGCCAAAATAATTTTGAAAGTAAAAAAAAAAAAGTTTTGAAAGCAAAGAGATTTTTTTTAATTTACAACTCATTAAATTGTATTCTTAAAACTTTGCATTTTGTTTGCAAATTAAACATTTTGATCTCAAAAATGTAATTTTTGCTTGCAGTATGGTGGCATAAAAATCACTTCATATATGTCATTTTCAAGAAAGCAGTCTGTGATTATTCCAGTTTTATGACATGGTGCTTTATCCTGCTGAAAGTAGTTGTCAGAGGATGGTTCACTGTGGCCATAGAGGGATGGACATACTCAGCATTAATACTCAGTGGGGGGTTGTAGCCATGCTCATTTGGTACTAAGGGGCCAAAGTGTGCCAGCAAAATATCCTCCCACATCATTACACCACCACCACCAGCCTGAACTGTTGATACAAGCCAGGATGGATCCATGCTCTCATCTTTTTGACATAAAAGACAACCTACCATCCAAAACGTTGCAGCAGTAATTGAGACTCATCAGACCAGACAACATTTCTGGCTTGAGTGAACTCTAGTGCGTTTGGCTGCTGCTGCTCTCTGAACCTAATTAACCCTATTTAAGTCTTTTTTATAACTGTAGATTTTGTTTTTGCTGCCAAGTTTTGGAAATAACATTTATATTACTTTACCTAACCATCTGCTGTTTGTCACTAGGATCTGCTTACGTTTGGTTTAGATCAAGATGCTGTGTGTGAGCTTGTCTGCATGCTGGTTTCTCCCCACGTCTAATACAATGTGGATTAACTCTGTGTGGATTCTACTTGCCCGTACTATCCTGTCTCTTGTCAAACACCTACTGACAGCTCTCTTCCAGTACACTGCCCTCGAGTTGGCTAAGCTCTGCTTGATGCACTTCCGCCAGGTTTGCTCCAGCACCCAGACATTCCGTATCAACCTCACTGTAACTCCATCAGATCATTGTAGTCCTCTTCCTCCTTCTCCTGCTAGATCTGAGAGTGGCGTCTGACACCATCTCCCACCCCATCCTTCTAGACAGACTTTCCAACATTGGCATCACCAACCTACCCCTCAGCTGGTTTCATACTTATCTTTCAGGTCGCACCCAGTTCAGTTGACTAAAGTCATTCACCTCTCCTAGTTCTCCCGTTAATACAGGTGTGCCCCAGGACAGAACCCTGGGGCCCCTGCTCTTCATCATTTACCTCCTCCCCCTCTGCCACATTATCTGAAAAAAAACTGTTAAAAGCATAACAAATCCATTTTCACTGCTATGCAGATGGCACCCAGCTCTACATTTCCTCTAAACCTGACACGACTCTTCCACCTTCCTCCCTTTCCAATTGCCTCCATGAAGTAAAATCTTGGTTTACCGCAAACTTCCTGAAATTAAATTGCAATGAAACTGAACTTCTTGTTGTAGGCACTAAATCCACCTTTGGTTAACTCTGTAATCCTTTACAGCACTCTCTCCTTCACCCCACATGTAACTAATATCACCCGCACTGCACTTATATCAAAGCAACATTTATCATCTTCATCCCTCTCTCACCCCTCACTTTACAGCTATCCTGTATTGATTATTGTAACTCCATGGTCTCTGGACTTCCTCAAAAAACCCTCTGCAAGCTTCAACTGGCCAACTCAGCTGCTCAAAATATAGTACAAACCCTTCCATTCATCCTATTACACCTGTATTACAGCAGCTTCACTGGCTACCAGATCTACACTGGATCACCTAAAAATATCCTCATTCTAACCTTCAAAGCTCTCCACGACCTCGCCCCTCTATCTCATTTCATGTCATTTCCATGGGGGGTGGAGCATTTAGCAGCTCTGCCCTGCAACTCTGAAACTCCCTCCCTTCTGATCTACAAAATATGGACTCACTTTCCCAGTTCTCAAAACATATCTTTTTAGCTGTACATTCTGCTTATGACATTTTAACAGTTGTTATATTTGTTAAGTTATTGTTGTTAGTTCCAATCTTGTAATTTCTGGTTTTGGTGATCCTGTGTGAATTGTGGCCTCAGGTTCCTGTTTTTAGCTTCGTTGAGTGGTACCCTTTGTGTTCTACTGCTGCTATAGCATATCTGCCTCAAGATTAACCTCTGCAGACTTCGGTTGTAACCAGTGATTATCTGAGTCACTTTTGCCTTTCTATCAGCTGGAACCAGTCTGACCATTGCTATCTGACTTATGGTGTTATCAAGGCATTTTTGCTCACAGACCAGCAGCTTGTTGGAAATTTTGTCTTTTTTGGGCCATTCTCTGTAAACACTAAAGATGGTTGTGTGCGAAAATCCCAATCCCGAACAAACTAAGTCCTAGCTTTTATTTGTAATTATGTTTTTGATATTTTCTCTATCATTTAGGAGGCAGTTCAGCGATCTTGAAGGACAAAAATAAGACAGAAACACAAAAAAAAACTTGGAGGTAAACAGCTGTGGAACTATTGGACCTATTTCAACAGCCAAAGAGTGAAACAGACTTCCCTAACCCAGATTTGTGGTGTTCTTTAATTTTGCACTCCTACAGATGATACAGCTGCTGTTTTACCTGAATGTTGTGTCACAGTAGATTTGTAATTGAGATTAAGTGCCGTCCTCAGAGCTTTCTCTTAGTTAATGAGGCATGTCCAGGTTGGGGGATGATGAAGGATCATTTTTAACAGAGCACAGGGGAATTTTTTGGGTTGCAAAGAATTTTATGGTCTTTTATAGTAAAGTAATATATTTTTTGTATATTTACCTTGAAAGTAAAACCCCAGTATTAGTCCAGATACTCCCTCCTCTGACCCGCAGAGGGAACGCTCAGCGGAGTATTGAGTGCCAGTCTGGTTACACTGCTTCCGGTCCATGGTTCACCCAGGTGTCTCTCGTTTTGTCATCAGGCACCTTCCATATGAGCTTGGCTGTGTCACTCTATCCTTGCGTAGTCTTTTATTTGCATTCCTACTGTACAGTCTAAGCGTTCATTATATTCCTGCCTTTGGTTACCAACCCGTGCCTGTTTCTCGTCTCCTTCATTCTCCTGTGGTCTGACCTTTTGCTTGTTGTACAACTTTGCCTCTGCCTGCTCCTTGTTCTTATTAAACCTGGTTGCTTATGGATCCACACGCCTCAGCGTCTTCCTCACAGGAATACCCTATAGTTATTTAGGAGGCGTTATCAAGTAACATCCACAGCGTGTTCCAAATAATTTTGCAAATTAAACATTTCTATGACTTTTTTAAATACTCAATACAAATGAAAATATACATAATTTTCAAGTCACGAACCATTATAGAATATATTAAAGACCGACTCCAATATAATACGGTACCTATTAAAACTGCGTTTCTGAGGAATTCTAAATTCAAATGGCATTTGAGGCTGTAAAGCCTGAGACTTTAGGTTAATTCTTTCACATTCTTAAGTCTGCCTGTGGTGTTTTAGTTTTCTTGGTTTTTATATCTCCTGACTCCTGTCACCTGTCTGGTTATTAATATTTTCTTTAAATTACCTCTTTTCTCCCTCTTTGGGGGGAGAGGGATGTAACACTCAGATTTATGATAAAGTTACTGGAATGGGTGTGGCAAAGTCACTTACCACTCTGACACTCCCCCTCTTGCGCTCATTTTCCTCCTCCATGTTGGCCTCTGGCTCAAAACTGTACGCCTGGATTGATCAAATATTGCTCGCCATTCTTCTTTTGCTGCTAATGCTAGCTTGGGGCTATATGCTCGCATGTGAGAACACTCCCAGCACTGAGCCAACATTTGATAGATTTTAAAGAACTGAAAATGGTCATTTGTTGAACATGCTGCATTAGCAAGTGATATTTACTGAAATCAAAGCTATTCCAATCAAAAACGTCTTCATACGTCAAGTTCCATTTGAACATAGGACCCTTATTTTCTAGCAGCTTCACAATTCTTGTCTCCATTGAACTTGTGAGTTTTTGGAGAATTTCTACTTGGAATTTCTTTGCAGGATGTCAGAGTAGCCTCTTAGAGCTGCTGTTTGGATATGAGCTTGCCCCCCACCCTCAGAAATATTTTTGCTCCAAATGTTCTCAATAGGGTTGAGATTAGGGGTCAAACCATCAGTTTGTCTCCTGTCTACCCATATCAGTTAATGATGCAGAATGATTCCTGCAGCATGAGATGGTGCATAGTCATGCATGAAGAAGATTTTGTTACAGAAAGCACAGTTCTTCTTTTTGTACTAGGGAAGAAGGTCAGACACTCCACATATATTTCAGAGGTCATTTTTACACCTTCAGGGACCCACCACCTCCTTGTTGGTGTTGCAGCCTTGATGAGACATAGTGACCATCCACCAAACTCCCACTAACCGTGCATCCGTGCAACCCTGGACCATTCAGAGTTCTACAGCACTCATTGGTAAACAAGGCTACACACGTGGACAAAATTGTTGGTACCCCTCAGTTAAAGAAGGAAAAACCCACAATTCTCACTGAAATCACTTAAAACTTACAAAAGTAACAATAAATACAAATTTATTGAAAATTAAATAATCAAAATCAGCCATCACTTTTGAATTGCTGATTAACATAATTATTTAAAAAAACAAACTAATGAAACAGGTCTGGACAAAAATGATGGTACCCATAACTGAATATTTTGTTGCACAACCTTTTGAGGCAATCACTGCAATGAAGCGATTTCTGTATTTGTCAATGAGCGTTCTGCAGCTGTCAAGAGGTATTTTGGCCCACTCCTCATGAGCAAACTGCTCCAGTTGTCTCAGGTGTGATGGGTGTCTTCTCCAAATGGCATGTTTCAGCTCCTTCCACAGATGTTCAATGGGATTCAGATCTGGGCTCATGGAAGGCCACTTTAGAATAGTCCAACGCTTTTCTCTCAGCCATTCTTGGGTGTTTTTGGCTGTGTGTTTTGGATCGTTGTCCTGTTGGAAGACCCATGACCTGCGACTGAGACCAAGCTTTCTGACACAAGGCAGCACATTTCTCTCCAGAATGCCTTGATAGTCTACAGATTTCATTGTACCTTGCACACATTCAAGACACCCTGTGCCAGATGCAGCAAAGCAGCCCCAAAACATGACTGAGCCTCCTCCATGTTTCACCGTAGGGACAGTGTTCTTTTCTTCGTATGCTTGGTTTTTGAGTCTATGAACATAGAGTTGATGTGCCTTACCAAAAAGCTCCAGCTTGGTCTCATCTGTCCAAAGGACATTCTCCCAGAAGCTTTGGGGCTTGTCAACATGCATTTTTGCAAATTCCAGTCTGGCTTTTTTATGATTGTTTTTCAGCAGTGGTGTCCTCCTTGGTCGTCTCCCATGAAGTCCACTTTGGCTCAAACAACGACGAATGGTGCGATCTGACACTGATGTACCTTGGCCTTGGAGTTCACCTTTAATTTCTTTGGAGGTTGTTCTGGGCTCTTTGGATACAATTCGAACGATCCGTCTCTTCAATTTGTCATCAATTTTCCTCTTGCGGCCACGTCCAGAGATGTTGGCTACTGTCCCGTGGTTCTTGAACTTCTGAATAATGAGCCACTGTTGTCACAGGAAGTTCAAGCTGTTTAGAGATGGTCTTATAGCCTTTACCTTTAAGATGTTTATCTATCATTTGTTTTTTTCGGATGTCCTGGGACAATTCTCTCCTTCGCTTTCTGTTGTCCATGTTCAGTGTGGTACACACCTTTTCACCAAACAGCAGAGTGACTACTTGTCTCCCTTTAAATAGGCAGACTGACTGATTATGAGTTTGGTAACACCTGTGATGTCAATTAAAGGACACACCTGAGTTAATCATGTCAGTCTGGTCAAATAGTTTTCAATCTTTTATAGAGGTACCATCATTTTTGTCCAGACCTGTTTCATTAGTTTGTTTTTTTAAATAATTATGTTAATCAGCAATTCAAAAGTGATGGCTGATTTTGATTATTTAATTTTCAATAAATGTTTATTTATTGTTACTTTAGTAAGTTTCAAGTGATTACAGTGAGAATTGTGGGTTTATTCTTCTTTAACAGAGGGGTGCCAACAATTTTGTCCACGTGTGTATTTGAAAATGGGTCTTCATGAATGTCTGGGCCAACTGCAGCCATTTCTGTTTGTGAGTGTTGTCTAGGGAGGCCCACCAGAAGGTTTACGTATAATTCCAAGCCTCTGGAGGGTCCTACACCTTGATGTGAGATTTGTTAAACATATTAACTATAATAAATACCTCTCTAGAAACAGGTTATGTGCCACAGTCTTTTAAATATTCAGTTGTTAAACCTCTTCTGAAAAAGCCCAGTTTAGATCCTGGCATTCTGGCCAATTATAGACCAACATCAAATCTCCTCTTTATCTCAAAGATATTAGAAAGAGTTGTAGTTAAACAGCTATACTGCCACCTACAGGACAATAGCCTCTTTGAAGATTTCCAGTCAGGGTTCAGACCTCACCACAGCACTGAAACTGCACTAGTTAGAGTCCCTGATGAATTGTATTAGACTTAGAAAAAGGATTAATCTCTATTCTATTTCTGTTAGAACTCAGCACAGCCTTTGACACAATAGACCACAGCATCTTACTCCAGAGACTAGAGCATGGCATAGGGATCAGAGGATCTGCTCTTTTATGGTTTAAATTATCTTTATCTGATAAGTACCAGTTTGTTCATGTAAATGGACATTCCTCCCATTATAGTCGAGTTAGCCATGGAGTCCCACAGGGCTCAGTTCTAGGACCCATCCTGTATATGCTTTACATGTTGCCCTTAGGAAACATTATCAGGAAACAGAACATTAATTTTCACTGTTATGCGGATGATATACATTTTTATCTATCCTTTAAGCCCAACCAGAATGACAACATAGAGAAACTTAATGTCTGCATTAGAGGCATCAACACCTGAATGGCAGTTAATGACCTCCTCCTAAACCCAGAAAGGGTCCCTGCTGCGCTCCATTCTGCTGCATACACTGACAATACATTGATCCATGTACATCTTTCTTTTCCTTGTCTGAGCTGGTATTTGGATCAAAACTTAGGTTAGATAACTCCAATACTGATTACCATTTCCGACAGCATGCCCCAACATTACCGGGGTTGGGGGTTGTGACAGGCTGTAAACTAGCTGGAGAGAGTGGAAACGTTGACATGATGGGAAATGCAGGCTTACTCCACTTACTGATCCAACTTTGGCCTCTTTCTCTTGCAGTAGGGTTTCATACTGTTGAATCTTGGTTTGTTGGCTCCCTTGTAATATGTCTAATCCTTCTGTCAAATTAAAATGTTAAATAAACATCATTTGTGCACCAAATGAATTGATTATTTCATATATTTTAAATACAGATTTTTGTCTCTTTTAAACTACAAACATTTTCAAAGCAGCCAGATATGGCTAACTCTTTCTTTTGCACAACAGATACATGGTGAGAAGATCTGGATTAAGACTGATGAAGTAGGAGGGGATAATCTCCATGCATCTTTACAACACGCCTCATTGTCTCAATAGGGGATTTTCGTGTTCACGTCTCAGTGGACTGAAAATGAAGCTTGCGCTAGAACAAAATTGTGCTTTTTCCAAATGCTTGCTTTTTCTTTCAATTAGGGTTTTGCTTCTTTTGCCTGCAGGGTTGCAGGTCCACAGCCAAGGAGACTATCAGTCCAACAATAAAGTCATGGACAATATAACTGTCCGACAGGGAGAGGCTGTCTTTCTTAGGTAAGTAAAAAGATATTTATGCAAATATTTATTTTTTAGTCAAATGCTTTGATTCAACATTATACTTGATCAAGGAAGTTATGTTTTTGAAGTTGTGCATTTTGTGAATAAAAGGTATGAAGAGCATGATTTCATGTTGTCAGCGTGGTCGAGTGGGAACAACCTTGGCAAAAATGGGGAGGGGCTGTTGTCCGCAGAGGATTAGTCTCAGAGAAGTGCTCAGTTAAGGAGCATAATGACCTGTCACAGCTGTTAACTCTAGATGTAATGCCTTTAATTCTTTTGTGGTTTCATGTACTCAAGAAATTTCAAAGGACATGAGTGTAGATAAAAAACAAACAAACATTACATTACATATAAATACACAACCACCAACACCTACACTCTCAAAAAACAACCAAGTGTAGCGATTTTGCATGGACAGGAAGCTCCTCAAAGGGAGATTATCAGTACTGACCTTTCCCTTCCTCTGCCTCTGACGCTTACTTGATGCAAGCAGATTTAGTTTGCCTGCAGGACTGTTGGAAAAATGAACAATGAACCATAACTTTTTAGAGCAAGAAGTGACACAATCTGAAGTTGAATGGGTCGGTGGGAACCACATCATCTAGATGGTTCAAGTAATGCATTCATAATGAATGTTTACAACTTCTACAATGACATACAATTTTTTTGAGATCAGTGTTAGCCAAGTGCAATTTAAGATTATTTGTTTTTCCAGGTCTTTAACTTGTTCATTTAGTTTCACACTTTAACTTCTTTTTTGTAAGTGAGAAAACAAGTGATTCACAAAGCTCTCCTGATGCAAGACTCACTGTCTCCTTTGGCATGTTGTTTTCATACAATACTATTATCCTGACCCAGATTGAAAAGGCTGTGGTCCTGTAATGATGTGGTTTGGTATGATGAGGGGTCTCGGTGGGGATTAGACAGATACAGTAGTTTTACATTTTGCCACAAATATGGAGACAAGAGAAATAGGAACAGGACATTTTAATTGATGCAATAAAGTTCATAGTGTCTGTAATTGTTAACTAATTTCTTGGTTTGTTTGTTATCAGACACGGGTATTGTTTTAACATACTTGACATGTTTCGACGGATGCGTCTCTCTTCAACAGAGTCGTCATCAGGTGGTTGTGTGTGATGTTCTTAAAAACAGCCGATTGTCAGTGAGGTGGAGTCACCTGTCAGAGTTTGACAGGAGACTCCACCCCCCGCTGTCCGTTCGCCGCTGGAGAATGTTGTTCCAGGTATGGGAGGGCATGAAGGCCCCCTCATCCTGGTTCATGGCCATGTGGGCTCGCTTCCAATTTCCACAGCCTCCATGATCCATCTGCAATGCCTGTTCTCTTCAGTGCGGATGACTTTAGCCTTTTCCCAATCCATGATGGGGTTTTCCCGTTTGCAGTGATCTGTTATTGATGATTTCATGGTTTCTTTGGATGCCTGTTGTTGTTGTGCTCTTGTCAGTCTTTTTCCTGTTTCCTTTTCACATTCCTCCCAGTGTTCTGTTTTTCTTATGATGACAGTGCGTCCTGTTTCTCCGATGTAAGTTTTATTGCAGGTGTGACATGGTATCTCGTAGACAACGTTGCATTTGTTGTCTTGCTCAATCTTATCTTTTGGGTGTACCTATAGTTGACTGGGTTTTTTGTGTGGTTAAACTGGGGTGCTGATGTGGTGTTTTTTTCATGGCCCTTTGGATGCGTTCCGTTATTCCTCTGATGTATGGTAATGTGACCATTGCTTTGTTTTCTGATTGATAAAATGGTGATGGTTAATGAGTTCATTTTGTTGTGAAATTAGTCTTAAAGGAGCTCGGCCACTATTAGAGACCAGCGTCAAGTAACAAGCACCTTTTTGGATACCAGCTTCTGTTAGAGACCAGCGATATTATCCAAATAAAATGAAAGCATTTTGCCAATTACCACTAGCTCCGCTCAGAGAAAGTGTGTGTGTTAGCCTGTGGGTGCACAGACTCTTCCTGGAAGGGGCTGTTCTGACTTGTCTACATCACAATGTAAGAACTCTTTTGTTTTCGTGGGTCGGTGCTCATAGAGCAAGTTTCTAGAGAAATATTCAGGCATGCGTTAATTGATCAAAATACCCTGTTGGGATTATTTATAATGAGGAAATAATCATTATCCCACTTATACAGTATTTCCTGGCCAGGCAGGAAAGAGAAGGAAAACCTGCCTCATTTTTACTCCACCAGCAAACAAAGTCCTGGGACAGAAGAAGAGATTGAGTCCGGTAAATGTTCACTTCCTCCTGAGCCACGGCACACGCTGACAGGGTCAGCTGTTGCTGCTGGGCTTCAGCATCCAAATAAACCTCGTTGTTTTTCTCGTGGTTGTGTACAGGAGACTTGATGAGGAAATAATAATAAAATCTTATGACTCTAAGTTCATGGAGGCGAAACACCGCAGTGACAGTTTATCAGCTGCGACCCAAAGTCCAGCTTACAGCAGAAGTCAGCGTTCAGCCAGATATCTGCTCATTTTATCAACAAAACTCACTCTGAGAGCTACGGGATCATATTGTGGGATAAAAGGAATCCACCATGTCAAAAGGCGCTCTGACACTCAATTCACTACATAAAATGGCGTTGAAGCTTCAGTGAGCCGGCTCATTGGACATAGCTCACGGCTGTGGGTCGCATCAAATCTCCACCACATTGCGACCGACGAGATTTGGTCGCGACCAACGAGATTTGGGGATGGGGGACCTTCCTCTGATATCACAGCGGAGTGCATGTCTGCAGCTGACAGGTAGACAGTCTCATCTTGTCCTGCAAGTTTCCTGATCCACTTGGTGAGACACCACAGCCAACCATCACGGTGGTAAATGCCCTGGAACTGCCATGCAGTGGGGTTCTTCTTCCAGCCTCCTGAAAACAGATACATTAACCCAAACACATTTACTCACAATACATAATTTTTCTACTTCTTGCTTATGCTTAGATTGTATTTTTACTTGTGCAAATTTATATTGGACACACATAATACATGCAGCTAAGATGCACATTGATGTACACAGATTTTAAGTATGTCCAGGGCTAAATGTTGTTGGATGCAGTTATTTAAACTTAAAGTCCCATTAGCTGTCAAGGACTTAGGTATGTGAAATTTGTTCTTTGCGGTTAATCCATCCCCTGGAGGAGCGGTGAGCCGCAGACACAGCACACCATGTGGTGTATTAACATAACCCAAACCTTTCCTCTGGGTAGTGCTACAAAAAAAAAAAAAGTTCATCACTGGCCATACGTATTTAGAAAATTACATGTGAATAGTCACTTTATTTTTTATGACGTTCATACTTATACAAAATATGTATGTTTATTTTGTATTTTTATTGTAAATTTTACTGTTAAGACTAAAGAGAAACTGCACCTATCCAGAGACAACAGATGAAAAATAGCCTTAAATCAGTTGTTATTGTTTCTAGTTGATACTCTGACAAAGCTGAAGAAAAGCTCCAAATGGTCCTAGTTGAAGTGGTGTGTGCAGATATAAAGATAAACTTGTTCAGGAATCATTGCCAACAATGTGACCACATTGAGCATAAAGCGGATGACTGACAGGAACCCTCAAAAGAAAATGTTGTATCAATATGATGATCAAAATGCCTCAAAGCTCTAAATATTTTTTTACTTAGTTAAACATTATTATGTATGTCTTACTATACCACAATACATTTTAGTACACAGAAACAGATTGTAAAAACATTTACTCTTAATTACTAGATGAACCTTTTGGATAAAATAAATATAAACTTTTAGTGACCCACTCCAATGAAAATGAAGTTTTGAACATGCTCTTGTAGCATTTTAAATCTCATAATGGAGGACATGTATAAAACAATTTAGGATTAAAACAGATAAATTCACTAACCCTTTGGAGATGTGATGTAAAGTTGATGACAGAAGCAATTCCATCATCTTTCAGCTGGACAATGTGCCCCGTCCTGTCTAAATCCTCTGGCTTGAAGTGCTCCTGCAGAGCCTGGAGAACTCTGTCACAACTAGATCCTCCTTTCTTAATTCAGTTTCACATCACCTCTGTAATTCTATGTCACTGGGAAACCTTGGAAATTGGATAGCGGAAAAAAGGATCAACAATATAGCAAAAGATAATACAAGGGAACAACAGTTTCTGCCGTTAGCTTTTCTTTGCTAGCCACATTATGTTGTTTACGATTATACAAACGCTTAAATGCTATAAATGCTCTAATATCCAAAATATTTCTACAACTTACTTGTGTAAGGTAAATTCACATGATCTACTCTGACGCCGGTTGTGGCATTTGAAGGCATGGATTTTCTGTTGACTATAGCTGGCTGTGGATGTAGCCTAGCTAAAGCAGACCCCACCAATACAGCAGCGCCTCAGGTTCGCCCTGGAGTCCAGTATGAGGCGTCTATCCATTTATAATGTCTATGGTTCAGTCCACATAAACCTCATGCTCAATTGCTCAGTTTGGTAAAGTTCGAAAGCTAATCACAAATGGTGTTGTGGATGTTAGGAGCTTCTGCAGCAGTTATCAAGATCATGCACCAATCATTTCAAAACTATCATCCAATCGACTCAAAATAGCATCTGCTGACAGATTGTCAGTGTTGGGTAAGTTACTTCTAAAAGGTGATTGATTGATTCCCTTACTTAATTACTGGATCAAAATTGTAATTAAATACTTTACTCATTACCTATTTAAAAAAGTAATTCACTACTTGTTACTTTACTTTTTTTCCACTCATACAAATGCTCAAGGGAAGAACAGCTTTACACAAACAAGATCCTCTTGTCTTTTATTTAACAGAGCTCCTTTGAAAAAAGATTTTTAAGTTTCAATATGACTTATCTGGTTAAATAAAGGTAAAAAAATAAAATAAAACGAAATAATAAAAAACTATATTTTAAAGCAATAACTTTGTGTAAGCTATGATCATAGTTCAAGGCATAATCTGGCTTCATTTGAATTCAGACAACAGTATGAAAAATGACACAAAAATAACATATGTGGTCTATGCTACAACTCACAGTCAGTTGTGGAAAATATTGTTACGTCATATTCGTCTCAATCAAATCTGCAATAAGCCAGTTGTTTGAAAACACAAAGAACTATTAAATGCCTCCGTGCTCATTCTGGACAACTTTTTGTATTCCATTACAATGAGTTTCACCCAATGTATCCGTCTCTCTCTCTCTCTCTCTACGTCTGGCTTTTGCGCACAGTTCTTTCACACAAAAGAGTGGCGTTAGAGCAGGTGTCTCCAACCCTGTTCCTCGAGGGCTACCGTCCTGCTTGTTTTGCAGCTAACCCTGCTTCTGTAGATGCTGATTAGCTGGATTGAATCTGATTGACTGAACACACCTGATCCAGGTGAGCAGCAATTACTGACGCAGGGTTAGCTGCAAAACAAGCATGGCGGTAGCCCTTGAGGAACAGGGTTGGAGACCCCTCATTTAGAGTCTTTTCATTTGTAACAGGCACATCAGTACACAGGACAGATCTCTGCTCTGCCGCTCACCTGCTGCTCTGCAGAGATGACAGGACTTCTTGCAGGGCAGCATCTCTTTTTGTCTCATGTTTGAGCCAGTTTGGAAATCAGCTCACCTGCAACAATGAGGGCATGTCTGTACTTCCACTGATCCCCAACTCTGCCCGCACATGCATGCGCTTTTACTCCGTTACTCTGTTTTGTTTTAATTTATCTGCATTTTTGTTTCATCTAACCGAGAGAAAATGTCAGAGCTTACAAAACCTAAGTAATGAAGTAGCGAGCGTTTCTATTGTCCAGTAATTAATTACTGAACTTTGAACTGTAATTCATTACGTTAATTTTGAGTAATTTGGTACTTTGTATTCCGTTACCCCCAACACTGCAGACTGTCTCCATTTGACCAGCTACCGTCAGCAGACCTGTACGGATGCCACAGAAATATGACATCTTTCTAACTGGCACACAGCAGAGCCGATTACAAAGGATCAGCCAATCTGTCAGAGTAAAACCATCCATGTCCTCCTCCGGCCACCAGTGGGAGGCTTCTCCAGAGTACTGACTCTATGGCAGGCTTTCCCCACTTCAACTCCAACCATTCATCATCCTCCACTCCTCTCGTCACAGCTGCTGCTCATTATCATCATCACAGCCCTTTATAAGCCTGACCTTTACTCAGCTTCATGCGAAGTCTTGTATTGCTTGTCCCTGACTTACAGGCTGAGTATTTTCTTAGTTTGAAACTCACCTCCACCCCCCTGACCCAGCCCCATTGTGGGGATCAGCTGTTTTTTATCAGAAAGCAGGTGCTGCAGTCAGAGCAGATGCTTTCTGAGGTTCTAATGTCTGCACTGCATTTCAGCAGCATCTGAACAGCTGCTGAAACAGGTTAGGCCTCTGCATCTACAAGCCCAAACCCAACCAGGGTAGACGCAGAGGCCTAAAGTGCTAATAGACCATTATCCCTGATCAGTCTATTGTTTCCCATAAAAAAAGACTATGAACTATTACTGCTTTAAAAATGTCTTGAAAAATAGTACACTGATTTCAAATGACAGAACTAATAATGCTTCCGTTGTTATTGGTCCTTAGAAAACAAAACACATACTAATAAAAGCAAATTAGCAGCTTTTACTGATATGTGGAACCCTTTTCTAGCTCATTTTAAAATAAAATGAAGTACTGGGCCTGAATCTCCACACATTCCATTATATTCAGAACAGCTTTACGATACATTCGAATTGAGAAATTGATAAACCTCTGGTCTATCACCTCAGGTAATGGAATCACTTTAGATGACCTCCCTAACCCGAAGGTGCCATGTGCCTGCTCAGCTGCTGAGGGTGCGGGTTGCCATCGGTGGTGGTCCCTTGCGTCCCCAGACTGGTAGTTTGAGGGGCGCTTGGAGGCGCTGGAGCGCTGGCGGTGCACCGCTGCATGCCACCTGGCCCCGGGGCGTCGGTTTGGGGTGGGCCGGTACCGCCTCTGCTCCCTTCCTCTTCTGCCGTCGGTCGGGGGGTGGGGGGTGCCCGTCTGCCCTGGGGGTAGGGGCTCGGTGGGTGGGGCCTGGCCTGGGGTTGGCTTTGGGGCCGGGCTGTGCTGGCCTCCTGGTCCTTCGGGTCGCTGTCGCTCTTTTTGGGGGGACTGGGGGCTGGGACCGGCGGAGGTGACCTTCTGGTGGCCGTCGCGGCTCCCTGCCTGGACTGCTGCCCCTCGGACTATCCTGTGGGTCCCTGGGCTACGGCCCCTGTGGTTGCATGGGGCTCTGCCCTTATCTTACCGGTGGGACAGGGGGGAGGAGCACCAACAACTCCTCCCTTCCCCTTCCCAGGCTAAGCTCCTGCCAATCCTTTTTTAAATACACATCACTGGACATGAGCACAACCACACAGAGACACTTATCACCTCACCACATTCACACACACGACCGGAGGTGCCGAGCTTGGCTGGGGGCACATAAGGGACGAGAGGTTGCGGGGCAGAAGTGCGCTGCCACCTCTCCATACCACCCCCAACGGTCGAGAGGCGGCGGGGCAGGAGTGCGCTGCCGCCTCTCCATACCACCCCCAACTCATGCCCTTCTTTTAATGCACCTTAGCACAACTTATCGGCACTTAGTTTACATGCACAGGAAAAAAAAAAAAAAAAAAAAGAGAAAACAAAACACAGTTTAAAACAAAACTTTTAAATCTCATGATATAAAATACATTAGTTTTAAAATCTTTGGATCCAGAACAGACTTACCAAACTTCCTGAGTTACTGAACTTATGGGTACAAATACACAAATCTGTAGAAAGCATTGATTTGAATAGCCTAATCTTTATAACCACAATCTCAAATACTTGAAACCAAAAACACTTTAGACCCAAAACATCATGATCTGAAACAGAAGACAGTAAACAGGGTTATGATAACTGTAGGAAGTCCTTGTGACTCCTGCATGGACACATCTGTGCGGCTGGGAGTTGAAAACCAGGTCTTGAAGTGTGTCTGTGGTGGTGGAGGTGATCAGCTCTACATACCCTCTAGGTCAGTGTTTCCCAACTGTGGTTCTCAGGGCACTCTGTCCTGCATTATTTCAGTCCAACCCATCTTAAGCACAACTGCCTTTGATGACAGTCATTGTCAGGCTTCTGCAGAGCCTGATGACGATCTGAATCAGGTTTGCATAAGCAGGGTAACATGGAAAACATGCAGGACAGTGTGCTCCGAGGACCAGGGTTGGTAAACACTGCTGTAGGTCCCCATACCACAGGTTCGTGGAAGAAATAATAAATTCTTATTTTTTTTAATCCTGAAAATCTTTCATTTTGAAAAATAACTAGATTCTCTCAGCTACACTGGAGCTGTAAAGTTTGTTCAGGGGAGCAAAATGACTACGTCTGAACAATCTTTTATTCTTAAAAATCTTTTGGTTTCGACCGGATTCTCTTGATTACATTTCAGTCACTTGAGCGCTAAAAGCAGTCCTGGGCGTGCAACACAAGAAAAGTTGTATGTGGAACTTCTCTTTGCAGTTAATAAGTGCAGGAACAGACTGAAGAACAGGCTACAGCATCAAGACAAGAAACAAAGAAAAAAGAAAAACATCAGACTACCGGGAGTCCTAATTAAGATATAAATTTATCGTAACATGATGATTCCCACACTGTGCCTGTTTACATTGCGATGTGACTTTAATAAATGAATACAATCACATAAAAGCTCAAACGAGCTCATCCATTCAGGTGCAGATGTCACGTAAGTTGTGAACACCCAATTCATGCAGTATGTGCAGCGAGCCGGCCGGGCCTGGGGGGAAAAGGAGAGAAAAGGGGAGCTACATTATGTTTATGTTTTTGTTTGTATGTTTATGTTTTTTATCAATCCTCCAAAATGCACACATCAGATGACAGTGAAAATATGATCAAATCTATTGTCAGAACTGTTTATTATTAAGTTTAAAGCACATGTTCTTATTCAAGTATACTGTTTCTGGGTCATTGCACACCCCAACACCACCCCCACCCCTGGGCCGTGGTAAAATCCTCATGGGTTGACCGGTCCACAGCCACAAAAAGGTTAGTGACCACTGCGCTAGACTCAAATAGCTCCAGGATTGGCTTTCTTCCTCTCATCACCTGGTTTTTGTTAAAGTCACCAAACCAAATAAAGCAAATTGGATGACAGTCCAGCATCTCCAGAGTCCAGAAGACTTACCAGATTATCCATGAACGGCTTCAAACTAAAACCTGGTGGTCTATAATCAGCTGCAATCAGAGCTTGGAATGGAGTTTCACCCTTCAACACTAAAAACTCACGATCAATCACGTTATGCAGGTAGCGTTTCTCACTGACCACAAAGATGTTTCTCACATAGACAGCAAGTCCTCCACCGCTTCTGCTGCTCAGTGCAGGAAAGTTAGAATAGGACAGGTGTTTGTTACGCCTGAACATGCTGTAACCCTCCAAGTGAAGACTGTCTGCAACAAATGAGCCATGCAGGTGAGTTTCCGTTAGACAAAGAACATCTGCCAGGAAAATCCACTTCAGGAAAAATCCTACCGTGTGTATGTGTCTGTGGGCTGGTGTGTGTGAAAGAATTTCGCAATCGCCATGGAAACGGCTCCTTACACAGGCAGAGAAAGAGCAGGAAGGGGGCATACGCTTTTCTCATTGAAAGTAACAGTTTTAACTTGACTCTAATTCTAACTGTTTTAACATGGCAAATGCTTATGTCTTATAAAACAAGTTATCTCTGTGTAAAAATAAAGATACTGAACCGATCAAGAGATGATGGAATAGAACTAGTAGGATTTTCATGAATTTAGGCCCAGGAATTCAGCAGTAACTTGCGAAAGTTTAAAACAAGAAGTAGACAAGAATGTTCTCCTAAAAAATATGTATTATGGTCAATGGCCACTGTGAGACAACGACACATCTCAGGGTTTTTAAAGCTGTATCATCCGAAAGCAAAGAAAAATACCTATGTTTTGAGGTAAAAACTTTTTCTGTGAGGGACACTTGCAGTTTGAGCAAAATGAATCTACAAAGAAGGTCGGTGTCCTCTCTGTGTCCACTCTGCTCCACCCTGCTCCCAGACTTTAACTGCTGCTTGTTTTAAATAGACTTTCATTCGTAAATAAAAAACTCACTCAAAGATGACATGTTCATTTTGACCTGTGATATCTTAAAACCTGTAAGAGGTTTTAAAAATAAAAGTAAAGTTTCAAGAGCTCATAGTCTGATGAATAGTATAAAAGTTGAATGCTTTTTGAAGATCTACTTGAGTTCTTTTGTTTTGAAAAGCTGAAAGGTTTTTGTTAAAAAAGGGGCATTTGAAGATTCCATAAACCATTTTAAATGGTTATTAAAAAAGTGATAGTTAGTTGAATAATTGACAATTTATGAACTAGAAACTTGCTTGAAGTTATCTTTGGAGATAGCTGAATAGATTAAAGAACTGAAGAGCTACGGTCGTCCAAAAAGTGTAGAAGAAAAATGGATCACTAGAGTGAATATTACCAATTTAATATGCCAATTTATATACCTGTCACACAATACAGGAGTAGTGCATGAAACATGAGTGATTATTGCTGTGTATATGCAATTCATTAGTGATTAAGGCGTCAATTGCATAATTTTACTGTGATAAGAGCACCGTATATGTGATAAAAAAGTTATACTTTGGTGGTACATGCGTGAAAAGTCTGTTGGACATGATTATACATGGAATGATCATGGAAAGCCACAGATCTGCGTATACATCTTGCAAAACAGGCACAGCTGCTCAAGATTTTAGAAATAATTGCAGATAAACTATTTAAAGTATTCATAAACTGCGTAATTCTCAACCTACTAAAATTTTTGAACAACTCAAATCCTAATTCACGTAATGCAAGAAACACTTACGTATATCATGCATGTATCAGTTATACGTGTGCGCTACATAATTTTTGTACATGAAAAAATGACTAAAGTAGTGGTTATTTGTGTTTGTTCTCTCATAGGTGTGAACAGGGGAATGCTGTTACACACACAGCATGGCTCAACCGGTCTAGTATTCTTTATGCTGGGGAAGACAAGTGGTCAGTGGATCCTAGAGTAAGTCTGGTGACACTTAACGAAGAAGAGTTCACTATCAAGATTGAAAATGTGGACATGACGGATGAAGGGCAGTACGTGTGTGCAGTTCAGACAAGCAGTCGGCCGAGAACAACCTCAGTGCACATCCTTGTTCAAGGTAAATAAAGAGACATTACAGGGTCATTACAGCTGTGCAGATGATTCAAGGGCCAAGTAACCTTAAAAACACCTAGATTTAAAAAAGTATGGTTCATGACCTAATAGCAAGTTTCTTAGTCATCAGTGTGTGACTGTTAGTGTAAAGGGTGGGAATAGGACTGTGACTAAAGCACTTTGGGCTTTGAAGCAAGCTAAAAAGAGCTATATACATATACACCATTTTTACTATTTACCTTGTTTTAGGGGTGCAACAGATTACAAAACTCATGGTTGAGATTTTGTCACAGTTTAGTCACAAGAGTCAAGTTCGAATCAGTAAACTCTTCGAAAGAGTTGCTGTAACTCTTACAAAAACTAATTTTGCTCACGCTATGCGATCAGCTGCTGTAAGGTACAAAGAACTTACCCACAAGAGCTTGGATGTACCGCTCGAAGCCATGCTGGCAACCATTACAAGTACCAGCCATGATTTTCTGAAGTGGTGGAAATGGGATAGCATCGACACCGCCTGTGATCCAAAATGTGGAGGCTGTTGGTGCGGGAAGTGTCAGCCTGGGGGCAGAGAGAGATGAGAGAAGAGAAAGAGATGAGTCTTTCTGAGGATAGAGGGCTTGAGCTAATCAAAAATTGTCTCACATGCGTGACTTGAGACCATCACTGTAATAAACCTCCCTGGCATGCAAAGTACCCATGGGCATCTGACCCTGTGGTTTTGCAAATAATAAACAAGCGATGGAGGCAACTTTTCTGAGGACAGAGCAGCAACTTGCTAAAGATGCTTGTAAAAATCAAGTTCAGGACATGGTCGAAAGAAAAGCTGTCAGAGGAAATGTTAAGTAGTTGAAATGGACCTGTATGGTACATCAACCATCTAGTTGCTCCTAATCCCAATTCAGTCACCACCCCTGTGCATCTCATCTGGAATAGCAGCCAAGTGTTTAAAGGCCAGAGCTTAAACGATTTCCTTCTTGAAGGTTGTAATGTCCTGAACAACATTCAAGCTGTCCTCATAAGATTCCAGCAAGGAGTCCATGCTGCAATCGATGGCATATGGGAAATGTATAACTCTGGATGGCTTGAAGATAAAGAAATGTACCTTGATTGCTTTCTGTGGAGAGACTCAGACAAAGATGAAATCAGAGAATATGCAATCACAAGAGTCAATATTGGCCATAAACCTGCTGGCTGCATCACGCAAGTCACCATGAGAGAGTCAGCAAGTTTACCAGGTTTCTCAAGGCTGAATATAGAGTGCTTGAAGAAGACACATACGTTGATGATATATTCACCTTGCATAATGACTGGGATCAACTTCAACTAATAACAACTAATGTTGAGCAAATTCTGAGAGTGGGTGGGTTTAAACTCAAGCCTTGGATCTACTCAGGTCAAAGTGGGAGGGAGCATCCCAAAAACCACAGGAAATAAGTAGATTCCACTGTCCTTGTCCTCCCAAACCAACTGCCAGAGGAGGATAACAAGGCACTCAGCATGGGATATACACTCCAGTCCCTGATGAATTCCACCTAATGGTATCTGTCGTGAAAACGTGAAAAGATCTGACAAAGGAGGAAGTAAGGCAACAGGCACCAAATCCACTCACTAAGGGAACTTTTAAGCCAACTCTCTGGACTCTTTGATTCTCTTGAATTAGTCACACCTGTTAAACAAAAAGACGCAATTCTCGTCAGGAGAGCATTTCAGGAAGTGAAAGGCAAATACAGTTGAGTGGAGAGCACATGGGACACAGCATTTTCTGACAGTTTGAGAGAAGATGCCATATACCTGCTAGAAGACTATGCTGAGGTTAATAAACTAAGGTTTCCCAGAGCGCTGACACCACCAAACGCAACAAATCCACCTTATGACATCAAGCTCTCTGACGGTAGTGAGCACTCCTATGGAGCGGTGCTGTACCTGAGATGGAGTTGTCAGCAGGATACAGTCATCCAGATGGTTGCGTCTAAAGCTAAATTAACTCCATTTGATCATAAGGAAGATGCTGTGAAGGATGAAGTCTGCGGTGCAGACTATGCTGAAAGGCTCAAAAATCATTTTGAGAAAAGTTGCACCATTAGAGTGAAGAAGTGGTTCTATCTGGTAGATAGCCAGACTGTACTTGGCGCTGTTCAACGAGAGCTATGGATACCAGACATTCTTTGCCAGTAGAATTAGAGAAATCCAAAGCAAGTAGGAACATTCAGGACTGGTTGTGGACTGGTTCCCTGCATTGTTAAACATTGCTGACATAATCACAAGAGGAGCCAGACCAGATGATTTGGGTCCATCCATCATCCAACTTCTTCCACTCACCTGGGACCGGGTCGCAGAGGCAGCAGTCTAAACAAGTATGCCCAGAGTTCTCTCTCTCCAGCCACTTTTTCCAGCTCCACCTATATCCCAGTCATGGAACAAATTAAGTCAAGGCTCTGAAAGGCAAAGCCGCCCTAAATTTCTTTATCTTCCAGAAAACAGTTGGCCAGTCAAGTCTGCGAGAGAACTTGCTACTACAGCATGGGAAACTGTAATTAATTTTGCACTGACTGGTTGTAACAGCTACAAATGCTTTCTTTTGGAGTTTACAGTCCACTGAGAAACAAGAAATGCATAGACCTCCTGCTCATACTTTTGTCAATCAGCTGGTGGATATCAAGCGAGGATGCATTTTGTGGTCTCTGTGTAGCAGCTCAGGAAGGTTTTGTCTTTCCCAATACTACTATTGAGAGGATTGCTGTGTACAAAGATGAAGCAAGCCGACTATTGTTGTGTGTGGAAGCAGAATTCAGTATTTCAAGAAAGATCAAAATGGGGTACCATTAATACCTCCTAACTGCTGGAGTTTTGTTAGCAAGACAAAGACATGATGAAGGTTATGAAGGCGTTGCTGGAACATTGCTAAAGATTAGGAAGAAAGCTTGGGTTATACAGAGCAGAAGACTCGCTTATAGACTGTTAATAAGTGCATTACTTGTCACAAGTTAAAAGCAATAGTGTGTCAACAAGTAACAGGTGACTTTCCTATGGAAAAAACAAGGCCTGCCACACCCTTTCAGTTTATTGCTGTTCGGTCCTTACCTAGTGAAAGATGATGTCAAGAGAAGAGTGACCATGAAAGTCTGGGGAGTTGTATTCAGCTGCACGGTAAGCAGAGCATTACAATTTGAGCTTGTCTCCAGTATGTCTGCAGAGAGCTTTCCAATGGCTTATTCAATTCAGTTCAATTTTATTTATATATCACAGCCCAATATCACAGCTATAGCCGTCTCATTGGACTGGCATCAGTACATTGCAAGAAAAAAAAAGTCACACATGAAAAAGTAAACAATCGCTGGATGTTAAACAGACTAAGCTGAACAAACATCTCTGCCCTTACTGCTCAGTGGAAACAGTGCTACTGGGTAATTACATGGTACTATGTAAGTATTTATGTGGCACTTATGTTGTTCCTACGTGCTACTTACATAGCAACTACTGAGTTTTTTGAGGTACTTACATGGTATGTCTCTCTTGGCAGTTGTTATTCATGTGCTACTTTAGTGGTTTGTTATAATGTGCTTCATTGTACTCATTGGGGGGGCTCTGTCAGGATTCAGTCCTTCAGCCCCGCCTCCTCTCATCAGAGGGAACTCTCTCCGGACTACTAGTTGCTTCCACTCTCTCTCCCACGTCCTCCCAGCTGTTCGCAATCACCTCATCACCTCCGCTCCTCTTAAGCCCCACCTGGACTCATTTCCGACGCGAAGTATTGTTTTGCTCTGCAGACATACCGAGCGCTTTCCTGTCTCGTCGTTCTCTGGCTCTGACTCCTCGCCTGTTCTGCGTCTCCCAGCCTCGCTCCATGTCCTCGACTTCTGCCTGCCTTTTGACTCTGTCTTTGCCTCTGCCCTTGTCTACTCAGTTTGCTGTCTTATTAAAACTCTTTTGCTGCTGCATATGGAGCCAAACGCCTCTCTGTCTGGGTCTCAGACCTCAAAACTGGCTGTTTGGTTTTTGGTTCTGAAAATGCCCTCTTATATTGTATTAATGGAAACTCCTATTTAAGTTTAAAATGTCTTTAAACTATCACATTATGTTTTTTTCTTTTTCTTTAACTATTGTGGGAATCAGTCAAATTATTTCCATTTTATTTAATGAGCTTTTTCCCAGGGTTAATCTTATACAGAAGTCAAAAACAAGATTAAATCTGAAGTAAAGTCATTTTGGAATTCAATGTAAACACACAATAACAAACGAACATACAATGTAAGAAAAAAAAATAGACAATACCAGGAATTTATATATATATTATTCTCATTTCTACATTTTCATTTATTGTATGTATTGCTGTGCGATGGGTAGCAATTCCTCCTGATTGGATGAATAAACTATTATCAATATCAAGCAGGAGCAGCTGGATGGCATAATTGGCTGCGTGTGGAACTGGCATGTGGGGAATCAGGTTTCAATTCCCAGAGGGCACAAAGAGCCTCATCCAGTGTAGGTCCTTAGGCAAGACCCTTTATGCCACTGCCTAAATATGCAGCCTCAAGGGACCCAAACCTGGGTCTCCCTGTATCTGTCCCAAACCCATGTAAGATATAGGGTTGTGTCAAGAAGGGCATCTGTCATAAAAATCTCTGCTGAGCCAAGTATACAACTCTGTGAAGTCTATTTTGCTGTTGCTACCCCTGGAGTGAATTGCTGAAAGGTGAACAACTACTATCTATTTAGCATGGCTGCTCAACCATGGTCCTCGAGGTCTACCATCCTGCTCTATTTCCCTCTTGCTTCTTGGAATTGACTTTCTTTTAATTACATTGTTTTCTTTTTTTATTCAGTACCACCAAAAATCATCAATTTGTCAAGAGATATCGTGGTAAATGAAGGTTCAAATGTAACTCTTATGTGCCAAGCCAGTGGCAAGCCAGAGCCTTTCATCAGCTGGAAATTCCTCTCCTCCTCAGGTAATGTATTTACCTTTTTAATATCTGTTAGGCTGCAGAAAAATGTTGCAAGAATGACATTTATTATGCATTACTCACTCAATTCAATACTTATTTTTTAAACCTACTGAGTAGGCACTTGTTTCCCTCCTTTTTTGTCTTTGCTTGACATCCAGTTGTTTTTTTCACATCATTTATCATTTAATCTGCATGAAAATAAATGCATGCTGTTGTAATTATTCTACTTAATTATGCTATTAGTATCCATTAGTTGTGAAGGCAGTTTGGATGACAAAATAGTAAAGAGTAGTAAGAGTAAAACGAAGTGGATTGCTAACATATCAAAAATAGTGGCAGACTTTGTACATTATCAATTGATTTTTTCCCTTATCCGTTAACACAAGAGTTGTTGTCAGCGACACCTAAATACCACATGCTTTTTGACATGTAAACTGTAAATATTTAACTGTTTATACAATTACCATAAGAAACCTTACCTGCAGCTTATTGCTTGCCACCACAGTGCAACCCAACATGAGAGAAATGATCTAGTGCTGTCTCGTGATTTTTTTCTGTGATTAATGAATCGTGACCTGTAATTATACATCAGAAAAAATCTAATTTTAATCACAATTATTTTTAACCTAATAATTGCTGTGAAAAGCCTAATTTTGAGGTATTTTCATTCAAATGTGTGACGTGAAAAATAATAATAACAAAAAAAGTGGCTTTGTGAAGTTTTTATTTTGTTATTAATATAACAGACTTCCAATCTCTACTTTTACACCATGAAGGTGTATTTTTTTAAATCTTAAACAATTAAGAAAATGAAAAATGAACGAACAAACAAAAATGTTTGGTCCAAAGTGCTCTAATTTACCACATCAATTATCAGGACATTTTTTTCTGAAGAAAAATATTGAATACTAACTTCCTATTAATACTATTATACCCATATAATAGGTATAATAGCATAGACTATACATAGACCATACATATAGTATATATGTATATATATGTAACATAGTCAAATATGTAGTATATGTATATAGGCTATACATATAGTCTATGTTATTTCAGAATTTATCACAACAGCAAGACAGTAGAAAAGACACGAGAGTGATTTTATAGTTTTCTTTACCCTATTTGGTAAATTTGATCATTTTGAAGAAGCAGAAGAGAAAGAGAGAACAGAACATACTGTAAGAAGGAAACGAGACACAGGAAAATTTAAACAGGTTAGACTTTGGACTTTATTCATTTGAAAAAAACTTTTGCTTCATCATCTGGACTAAAACAAGCATGGGGGTGGGGGTGAATTTTCCCTCTAAAGTGATGCTTTGCTTTAACATTTGATGACAATCTCTTTCCTCAGAGAGGAGAGACTAAAAGCAGTATGCATTGTAGTTGTTACAATGACAGCACAACGTATTGTGTTTCATTTAGTCCACTTTTTGTGAAAACGATTTAAACTTAAAATAATTTTTTTGATGTAAATGACAATGGTATAATTGGTACAATGCTCTTTGAGACGTGTGTTATCCGACATGAAAGGACTGGACGTAAGCAACCATCTGAGGTGAAAATGAGATTAACATGATTTTAAAAAAATGGAAACTTCAAACTAAAATGTTTGTAATTAATCACGATTAACGTGATAATTTGACATCCGTAATATTAAGCCTTTAATACTGGAGCTGTAGCTCTAATTAATTAAATAATTAATAAGGTTCAGTGAGAAATTATTAACAGACAGGTAACAGGTCATTTACAACTCTTACTAAAAGCTTGTTAATTATCAGCTGTGTATCAATAATGAACATTTAAAAATCTATAAACTGAACTGTTAACAATTCATTTATAACTCAATTACTAACAGTTTAATGACTTGTTAACTCGCTATAACCGGTACTTATTTTACAGTGTTACTGTAAAGGGCTCATGCAAGTCACATAAATCAGCTGGAGAAAAGTGGCTTTGCGCCACTTTACATAAATAAATTGTTGCATATTAGCGCAAAGCTGATGTGCAAAGGCGTTTCCCTCAGAATAAAAACACTTACTGGGATAAATTCCAACCACTCTAGACCCAGACAGGAATTAAGTGGGTTTAGAGGTTGGTTGGATGAAAGTTTACTGCTAGTGCTTCTGCATTGCTTTTTCAGAAGTGGAGCAGATTGAAGGATTTTTACTGATTCCTAATGTGTCTTATTATTCCATGGAAAAGAAATGTATAGCTTAATTGTGTAAAAATAGAACTGCACAAAGTTGTTTTAATGTCTGCCCATGTAAGTCAAATCAAAACATCATTTTCATGTTTTCATTTTAAATAAAAATTGGTTCTCATTTAAAGGTTAAATAAAGTTTAGATTGATGAATAAAGACATTACATCCATCATGCTTCCCTGCAAGCAGATATGCACAAGCATGTGTATGTTTTATCTGTTTATCAGTGAAATGACTGTGTTGACAGGGGCAACCCAACTTAAAATGTAAACTATTTAGTATCCAATTTATTCAATATATCTATCCAATTTTCATTGAAATAAAGTTTAAATAAAAGCTACAGTTTTTAGAGGCAATCAGTGATTTTTAAGACTGTAATGCACCAAACATTAACCTTCAAGAACTTACATTGTGGATAAAAGACATGCAATGCACAGCAAAATGTCAGTTTACATTTTCATTTTGTCTGTAGGTATATGACATATTACATACATATGCAAAGAGTATTGGGAAAAAGATGGAGACGTGTGCAAACAGTTTGGAACAAGTGTATGAAGGTATTAATTTGGTGTGTAATAAAATATTGTATAATATTACCCTACTCTCCAAACATGTTTTATTCCTTGAAATCATTTGTGATAGGTGTGTGAGGACTGTGTAGTTTAGTCTGTTTTTTTAGTTGTGTTTTTGGTCATGTTTTGAGTTGTACCTCTGTCAGTCACTTCCGGTTCATGTTAATAATCATCCACAGCTATTTTCATTTCTGTTAATTGTGCTATATACGTGTCTAGTTTTCAGTTTGTCATTGTCAGATCATCTGTTTTTTCACTTTTATGTTGTTCTCATGTTTTGTCACATTTCCGTTTATTTATTAGATGTTCTTGGGTGTATTCCGACTGGACACATTCGGTTCAAATGAACCACAGTTTGTTTACCCAAATAATCCGGAGCAAATTTTCAGTCTGGATACAGTGCCTTGCGAAAGTATTCGGCCCCCTTGAACTTTTCAACATTTTGCCACATTTCAGGCTTCAAACATAAAGATATAAAACTGTAATTTTTTGTGAAGAATCAACAAGTGGGACACAATCATGAAGTGGAACAAAATTTGGGGGATATTTCTAACTTTTTTCACAATTAAAAAACTGAGCAATTGGGCGTGCAAAATTTTTCAGCCCCTTTACTTTCAGTGCAGCAAACTCTCAAATGTTCAGTGAGGATCTCTGAATGATCCAATGTTGATCTAAATGACTAATGATGAGAAATAGCATCTACCTGTCCGTAATCAAGTCTCCATATTAATGCACCTGCTCTGTGATAGTTTCAGAGGTCGGTTTAAAGCGCAGAGAGCAACATAAAGATCAAGGAACACACCAGGCAGGTCCAGGATACTGTTGTGGAGACGTTTAAAGCTGGATTTGGATACAAAACGATTGTTCAAGCTTTAAACATCCCAAGGAGCTCTGTGCAATCAATAATATTGAAATGGAACGACTATCAGACCACTGCAAATCTACAAAGACCAGGCCGTCCGTCTAAACTTTCAGCTCAAACAAAGAGATAACTGATCAGAGATGCAGCCAGGCCCATGATCACTCTGGATGAACTGCTGAAATCTACAGCTCAGGTGGGAGAGTCTATCTATAAGACAACAATCAGTCATGTACTGCACCAATCGGGCCTTGATGTGTCAGCATCCGGTTGTCTGGTTCCCTCTTCGACCACCAGAGGGAGCCATTGCCAGAATACCAACAGCCTCTGTTCTCTGAACACTCCAACTCCCATGTTGCATCGGACATCAGCCATCTTGTCTTCACCAGCTGCTTCTCATCAGCTCATCACCACCACTGCATTTATGCCAGCTCACCTCTCTGTTCCATGCGTAGTCTTGAACCTCCTAGTGACTGTTCAGTCTAAGCATTCCCTAAGCGTTGCATCCCTAAGCGTTGCATCCCTAAGCGTTGCATCCCTGAGCGTTGCATCCCTAAGCGTTGCATCCCTAAGCGTTGCATCCCTAAGCGTTGCATCCCTAAGCGTTGCATCCCTAAGCGTTGCATCTCTAAGCGTTGCATCTCTAAGCGTTGCATCTCTAAGCGTTGCATCTCTAAGCGTTGTATCTGCCTGCAAGTGTGGTTTTTGAACCTTGCCTGTTTCCTTTGTCTCCCGCCTTACTCCTTACTTTGACCCTCACCTGTCTCGACCACGCCTTGCCATGTCCTCCTGTGCTGTTCATTAAACTCTGTTTTGCATATGGATCCACACGCCTCACCCTCGTCCTTACATTATGGAAGAGTGGCAAGAAGAAAGCCATTTCTTAAAGGCATCCATGAAACGAGTAGTTTAAAGTTTGCCACCTGGGAGACACATCAAACATGTGGAAGAAGGTGCCCTGGTCAGATGAAACCAAAGTGGAACTTTTTGGCAACAATGCAAAATGTTATGTTTGGCTTAAAAGCAATACAGATCATTACCCTGAAAACACCATCCCCACTCTCATGGTGGTGGCAGCATCATGGTTTGGGCCTGCTTTTCGTCAGCAGGGACAGGGAAGATGATTAAAATTGATGGGAAGATGGATGGAGCCAAATACAGGAGCATTCTGGAAGAAAACCTGATGGAGTCTGCAAAAGACCTAAAACTGGGACTGAGATCGGTCTTCCAACAAGACAACTATCTAAAACATAAAGCAAAATCTGCAATGGAATGGTTCAACAATAAATATATCCAGGTGTTAGAATGGCCAAGTCAAAGTCCAGACCTGAATCCAATCGAGAATCTATGGAAAGGGCTAAAAACTGTTGTTCATTCCCCATCCAACCTCACTGAGCTCCAGCTGTTTGACAAGGATGATTGGGCAAAAATTTTAGTCTCTGGATGTGCAAAACTGATAAAGACATACCCCCAAGTGACTTACAGCTGTATTAGCAGCAAAAGATGGCACTACAAAATATTAACTTAGGGTTAAAAATTAAATAATTACGTTCCACTTGATGATTGTGTCCTACTTGTTGATTCTTCCCAAAAAATTACAGTTTTAAAACTTAATGTCTGTAGCCTGAAATTTCATCACAGAATACCTCACCAAACCAGGATCCAGTGGCAGCCGTATCCACTCCAGACAATCCGGCCAAGTCGCGGCCATGCTACTGGAACAAGAACAGCTCCACCAGCTCTTGCAAACAACAGATGCCATCATGGAGCGACTGATTGCCATGCCGGCAACTTGCTGTCACGATCAACCATCCTTACCTGTGGTGTCTGAGGCGTCATCCTCCGTGAGTTCCACATCATCCGGTCGATGTTTGTCGCCGTCGGACAAATTCACCAGGAAACTTGAATAATGCAGTGGCTTCCTATTGCAGTGCCAGTTGTTTCTCTACCAGCAGGCCCACTTTTATCCAACCGAAGAATCTCGGGTGTCCTTCCTATGTTCTCTGCTCTCAGGAGAAGCTTTGGAGTGGGTCTCCGCAGCGTTGTCTGGGGGCTCGCTTCCGTTCCACTCCTATGATGACTTCACTCAGCTTTTGCAAACCATCTTTCAGCATGCCAGTGCAGGAAAAGATCCGGGTGAGCAGCTCCTAGACTCTAAACAAAGGGCGGAGACCACCGCTGCATACGTCCTTTGTTTCTGGACGCTAGCCGCCCAGGCAGCCTGGACTTCCGCGGCTCTCCAAACGGTGTTCCGCAGCGGACTCAACTGCCACGCGAGATGGCATGCAGGGATGAGCATATGGACTTGGACCAGCTTATTACGGTCTCTATACGCCTGGGCAATCTCCTGAGGACCAGGAAGCCTAATGTCAATAGAGGTGAGCCGCTGGCCACGTGCGCCCAGATTCCCGGAGAATTCGATGCAGCTGGGATCCACGCGTCTGTCACCAGAGGAAAGAAGCCGTTGCATCCACGAGAACCTGTGTCTATTCTGCGGTCACCCAGGTCACCTGTGAGCATCCTACCCTTATCGTCCGTCTCAACAATCAGGCGGGCCGGTGAGTGACTCCTTTCTTAGTAAGCTAATTACCACCAAAGCTTGCGCTAATTCTATCCCTCTGCTCACCTGTGACTCATGGGTGGCAGTCTCTGCCTTAGACGGACGACCCCTTGGTTTCGGGAGAATTAAATACCTGACTACGAATCTCCATCTTAACATCCTGCAACAAAACCAAGAAATCATCAGTTTTTATTGGCATTGGCTCTCCTAGTTGCCCCCTCATCTTGGGTTTATCCTGGCTCAAGACTGATGACCCCACCATCACGTGGCCTACACGACGGCTCAGGTCCTCAGGTTCCTGCCTTCCAAGTATTGGGACTTAGAAGAAGCATTTAACAAAGCACATGCTACGCGCCTTCCTCCACATCATTCGTATCACTGTGCCATTGATCTCCTGCCCGGGGCTATTCCAGCTAGAGGGAGGGTATTCCTCCTCATCCCAGCCAGAGACTGAAGCTATGGAGGTCTATATCCAAGAGGAACTCGGCAAAGGCTTCATCCGGCCATCTAACTCACCCACGTCGGGCGGGTTCCTTTTTCCTCAAAAGGAAGCATGGCGGGCTCCGTCCGTGCATTGATTATCATAACCTTAACAAGGCTACAGTCAGGTACCATTATCGTATACCTCTAGTTCCCCCACCGTTGGAACAATTGCGTCAGGCCAAGTATTTCACAAAACTGGACCTGCGCAGTGCATACAGTCTGGTTCACATCCGAGAGGGGGATGAATGGAAGACGGCCTTCTCCACCACCAACTGGGCGCCCAAACGTCTGAAGTGGACTCAAGAAGCCACAGCAGCCTTCAAGGAACAGATTCATCCACTCTCCCGTTCTGTGCCATCCTGACCCTTCCAAGCAGTTCATCGTGGAGGTGGATGGCTCAAGCACAGGCAGGGCTGTTCTCTCACAATAGCATGGGCTGCCTGCTAAAACCTTTCCATGCGCTTTCTTTTCAAGGAACCTCACAGCCACAGGAAAGAACTATGATGTGGGGGATCGAGAGCTACAAGCAATGAAGGAGGCATTTACAGAGTGGAGACATTGACTGGAGGGGGCATCTCATCCCCTCCTGGTGTTGACGACCACAAGAATCTGGAGTACATCAAGTCAGCCAAGAGACTTAATCGATGTCAAGCCCGTTGGTCTCTGTTTTTGTCTTGCTTCCAATTCAAGATCACCTTCCGACCCAGATCAAAGAATGGCAAGGCGGACACTCTCTCTGAATGAGATGGAAGGACTGCACTCTGCTGAACCTGTGGTACCTGCATCTCTAATCTTGGCCCCAATTCAGTGGGACATTATGACGGGACTAACCGAACTGAGTCTGCGTGAACCACCTCCACCGTCCTGTCCTGCCAATCGCCTGTGTGTACCTCCCTCTCATTGTCAGCAGGTCCTTCATCTGGTGCATGACACCCAGGCATGGCAGGTACCCAGTCACTCATGCAGAACTCCTTCTAGTGGAGCACCATGCAGGCAGATGTGGTACAGTACGTGACTAAATGCACCTACTGTTAAATGGCCAAGACCCCATGCCAGCTCCAAGCATGACTCCTGCAGCCTCTACCCATCCCTCAACGACCCTGGTCTCACATAGCGTAGGACTTCATCACAGACTTACCTAGTTTCAATGGTAAGACCACCATAATCATCGTTGTTAGATTTTAAGGCCTGTCGTCTTATACCAGTGCCCAAGTTGCCCACCGCTATAGAGTCCGCTGAACAACTCATCTGACACGTCTTCTGCCACTATGGCATCCCTGAAGACGTAGTCTCGGACTGGGGTCCACAATTCACCTAACGGGTCTGGAGGGAGCTCTGCAGGGGGTTGGAAATAAACGTCAGCCTTACTTCCAGATACAACCCTCAACCAAACGGGCAGGTGGAATGGCTTAACCAGGAAATCACCCGGTTCCTGAGAACTTATTGTTCCCAACATCAAGAGGACTGGAGCTGGTTCCTGGTTTGGGCCAAATACGCAAAGAAATTGTTGAAAAAGGCTTCCACTGGCTTAACACCCTTTCAGTGTGTTCTAGGGTTCCGACCACCTTTCTTCCCTTGATCTGGAGGTCCCACTAAACTGCCAGCCATGGACAACCGGTTTTAAATACAAGCTGATCGGCACCGTCGGGTGGGCCCCGACTTTCAACCAGGCCAGTGGGTATGGCTGTCAACACAAGATCTCCGTCTAAAGCTGCCATGCCGAAAACTCAGTCCGAGGTTCGTGGGACCCTTTTAAATCATTAAACGTGTCAAGCCTGCGTCTTTCCATCTCGGCTTGCCACCAGAATACAGGATCTTTCCAACCTTCCACGTCTCCCTGCTCAAACCAACATGCACACCTCCGGTTGGAACGTCTCCATCCGACTCCGTCAACACTACAGTGCCCCCTCTGATAGTGGATGGTGAGGAGGCTTATCTTGTCAATGAGATCCTGGATTTCTGGCGGCGGAGGGGGTCGGCTCCAATATCTCGTGGACTGGGAAGGACTGGCCCAGAAGAATGTTCCTGAGCCATCACTGATGACATCCTCTACCCCTCCTTGATCTCAGACTTCCACTGAACTCATCCGGACCCACCCAACCCTGCAGTCGCCAGGCCCCCGCCATCAGGCTTTGTCTACGACCACCAAAGGGAGCTCTGGTGATCTGAGTGATTTGTATGAGATTCAAGGTGGCAGACATGGCTCATGTAAGAGCACATAAGCAGACTAAATTAACAACCTCAGACAAATGTAGATTACAAGCAAATTTCGTACAAATCACGTACCTCTCAAGAGGCGCCAATGGATTGAAACTGAATGAAACAATAAAAAAAAAACTCTGTTTTTCATTTCCGCTGTGTTTCACTTCTGCTGTGTTGTGGCTTTGGTGGTTGTGTTGTTGGCTTTTTAGATGTGTTGTAGCTTTTGTCGTCATGCTTCAGCTTTTGTCATAGTGCTTTGGCCTTTGCCAATTATTATTGTAAACTTGAAAGAAAATTTGAAAAAAATAACAATAATAATAAATAAATAAAAAACTTGAATAAAAAGAAATATTTAAACCTAAAACCTAAAAAAAATGTTTTTTATATTTTCACTTTTATTTTCAACTCTCACGCTTTCAGTTCTCCCTTTTTAGTTTCAGTTTTCAAGTTTTCACTGCCAAACTGATCCTATTTTTACATGTTGCTTTGTGTTCACTGGCTACTGGGACATGATTTCCCATGATTCCCAAAGAGGTTATAGTGATATGAAATCTTTTCTGCTCCGGAAGGGTGTCTGTTTGTTCATGTGCCACACCACTCTGATGTACCAAACTTTGGGAGAACATTATCACTACCGTACAGTTTTCCCTTGCTATGTTGTTGTTCACATTGCGCAGTCTCGCTGTTTGCTGTTTTCAGTGCTACTTTGCTTGTCAATCAACCCCTTCTGTGGCTGGTTTTACAGAGATGCAGCGAGTGCAACTTGCCAACGTTACAGAAATCTTTGATTAGATTCTTGTTTTCATTCTAATACTGGACTTATTTTTTATGAAGGTATGACCTTTGAGAGCTTTAACAGTAGAGAAAAGTGTTAAAGTGTTTATGTCTGTCTCAGAAAAGTGTTGAAAATGTGTAGATTATAGATGGCCATGATTATATTCTTATATCTTACAAGCTTCACAAAATAAGACCCACATGTCAGAAGTACATGGCCCTTCAGACAAATGAATAGCCTGGTAATGATAATAAAGTTGTCCAAGTGCTAATGTCAAGTGAACTGAGCTGGATACGTGCTCATAGTTCTCTAAGGGAAAGGTTGACATTGGTGGTGTAAAGTTTTGTTTTAACAATGATTTGATTCGAAAATTGTGCTTGACGATTTATTTCACTTTGAATTTTGGTTCATTTTGAGCAATCTGATTCACTGACCTACAATAGATTCAGGACCCCTATAGACAAAACTTCAACCAGTGTAACTCAGAGACAGTTTTGTAGTATTGAACAGTGCAGGGGAAGTTTTCGAGATTTCTTGGATTTCTTCAACATAATCAAGTGTAAATTAAATATGTGTAAAAACAAGTGAACATAAATGAATGTCAAATCCATTCACATTTTAATTTGATAAAGTTCAGCCCACTGTTGTTTTTCCACATCAGAATAATCCAAAGGAACATTATTAGAACATTCTACCACACTGTATGGTCACGTCTTTGAGAAATTCAAGTGTTTCCACACATTGAACTGAAATGATGGTTGATCAGTTTTTGCTGCATCACGTGTGTTGTCTACTGTGATGGACCTTGATTGTTTTTACATAATAGTAAAAAAAAACCTGCCTTATCTCAAGTCAAATCTCACTTATTCAATTTTCACTTATCAATTTTGATTATCAATCTCATTTTGAAATGATTATTTAATAGCATAGGTTGATTCGATTCGATTCTGCCTCAGACAAATTGATCTGGTTTAATTGTTGGAATAGAAATCGATTCATTGTTTAATCGGTCCACCCCTAGTAATGCATTTAGCCATCTCTTTGTCTTGTCAGATTAGGTGAAATAGTGTGAGTTCAACCATTAGAGAAATCCTCTCAAGGTCTTCTTCAGTTCAGGAGTTATCATTAGAATCAAACCATTTTATTTCTTAATTTAATCAAACAGAATACATTTACAAAATTCTAGAAGAGGCAATAATAAAGGCTTATTGGTGCTTTAATTAGCCATCATAACTAAAACTTTCATTTTGCTCTCATCCAGCATGCAGAAAAAGTAAGGCAGCATGGGAAAAAATAATCCAAAACAGGAACACAGCTGACTCCAAATGACCTGTCTCACAATATCTGATTCTGCTCATGCACTCTTTTACAGTTGACCTGGTGTCAGATGATGAGTTTCTTGAAATCCCATCCATTTCCAGACAGAAAGCTGGGACCTATGAATGCACAGCGGCCAACAACATTGACACAGATCTGCAAACTTTGAACATCATTGTAAACTGTATGTCCATTATAAGATCTACAAAAATATTCTGTTATTTCTGTGTATGTACTGGACTACAGCTTAAATGCCAAAGGAAACTTGTTTGTATTTCCCATTTGATATAAATGAAACAGTCTGTGCAGCTTTATAGTCATGAATTAGAATTCATGTGTCCTCTGCTTCCTGCTGCAGATGCTCCAGCTGTGACGGAGGGAAGGGATGTTGGAGTGGCTCTGGGCCAGTATGGAGTTCTGGAGTGTGAAGCAGATGCAGTGCCTGAGGCACACTTTGAGTGGTACAAAAATGACAGAAGGTAAAGGGTTTCATATTTACATGTTAATTTCAAATAAATAATAACACTGGACTGTCTTTTTTTCCTACTGACTAGTTTTAATCAGTATTTACAAGGGAGTCAAGATTTGCTGTGAACTGATTACATTTCAGTAATATGGTAGCTCACACGTTCATTTCTATACTTGTTTTTGTTGTTTCTCTCTTTTAATAAAGGATCTTAAATGGACTGGATGGCTTAAATGTTATAAGTACTGGATCCTTGTCAAAGCTGACATTTTTTAATGTAACTGAAGGTGATTATGGGAACTACACGTGCATTGCCATCAACAAACTTGGAAATTCAAACACGACTTTTTTACTGTATGGTGAGTATATTATTTGTAAGAAAACTTCAAAACAGTCAAAATTACCTAATTTGACATCAATTCTAATGTAAATGAATCTTAAGCATATACCATGGCTTGCAAAAGTATTCATACCCTTTAAACTTTGTCACATTTTCTCACATTATGACCACAAATAGAAATATATTTTATTGGAATTTTATGTGAAAGATCAACACAAAGTGGCGCACACTTGTGAAGTGGAAAGAAAAGAGTGAAGTGGAAAGAAAAAGACATGAGTTCTTTTTTTTTACAAATAAAAAACTTAAAACTTTAGTGTTTAAAAGTATTCATCCCCCCTGAGTCATAGCCTGTATAATTTTCGCAATTTAATCTTCTCAAGTTCAACGGGTATGAATATTTTTGCAAGCCACTTTAAGTCAGAATTATTAAAAGTGGTTGGGTCAAACATACTCTTAAACAAGAATACAAGTTTTTCTGTTTTGGATTAAATCTGTTTCTAAGAAAACATTTCAAAACTTTACTAATTTAGAGTACCTAACATCCGTTGTGTTTAACCCTCTTACAAAGAAGCTTTAACTCCAGTGTTTACATTTTTTCAACTACCATAACTCTTCAACCATGTCAACATAATTCCAGTGGGTTCCGTACTGGAGAAAAAGAGCCTTGTCCTAAGATGCAATATGTTACTAACGTAATGTGTTGCTAACATGTTACTAACATAACGTGTTGCATATCGGTGCAAAGCCATTTTGAAAAACCACTTTTCTTTGTGTCAGAATCATCTGATTCACGTTGGTTGATTGTGTAAATAGTCAAGGAGTTGCCACATGCCAAAGAGTGTACGTTATTTAGTGGTGGTTAAGGGGTTAAAAAAGACACTCTTCTGAAAACAAAGGTTATATTAAAACTCCTTTTATAACACTAAACTATCTTGAATGTGTGAGTAAAGCTGTCCGCAGCGATTTACTTGTGTGTTTGTAGCTAAAAGGATAAGTGCAGTTTGAGACTAGGCCAAAATGCTTTTTTATGTTATTGTGAATAAGAGTTATTATAATGTTTTAGAAGACATGTGAGATGGCTCCACAATAGATTGGCAAACCATCCATGTTGTACCCTACCTTTGCCCAACAATAGTTGGATTGGCTCAGTCATACGCTCGACCCCAAATAATATGGAAAACGGATAGATTTAGGAGGTTGTCCATCTACCTGGAGATAACAAATAGAGTTCTTTCATGAGGTTTTATTCATACCTTGTCTACTCACTATTTGAAGTCAGGGACCAAGAGCAGTAGTATAAGCAGACCTGCCCAGACCTCTCTTTCCACAGTAACATCTTCCACTTCCTTGCTTTTCCAAGCAAGCTGAGCAACACAGTCCCTCATTGACAGTCATTAATCTTAAGTGGTCCTCTCCCCAGTGAAACATCGGCAGATTACCTCCACTAGAAGATGTCCATGAGGGATATGCTCAATCCACTTTATCTGTCTTGACTCTCCATGACAAATGGCATCACTACCAAGTCCAACATGTACTTAGAACACACTCAACCTAATACGGGAATGCAAACCAACCTCCTGCTATGGTTCTAGAGGAAACAGGTTGGTTAAAATTAATACAATGTCTACAAATTATAGTATAATTATAATTATATAATTATCCAAATATGGTAGCCCATATAAGTCAGCTGTTAGTATCTACTGGGGGAACAGATAACTTTTAAGAATATTCTATGAAATCCTTGTACTAAACAAGCAGAGCATGACAGTAGATATGTCTTGAGGTGAAGTCATGGGATCTGGAATTAAAATCTCTCTTGAAACATTTCACCATTTATCCAAGTGGCTTTGCAAGTCTGAATGGTGCTGGGTTTAAGCTCCATATTTCACCCTACAATCATTTGATTTAGCTGGGGGTGGGGGTGTTACAAGGGGAGAGGCTTTTCAATCAGCTTTCTCAAGTCCTGACAGGGTATATTTGAAAAGATGGTAGATTTCAAAGTTAGGGAGAGAGAGGCCTCCTTGATATTTAGATCTTTGCAGCACAGATAATTTGGGTAAGGGCTGACCATTGCCCCATGTGTATGTCATGATTAGGCAAGCAAGAGGAAACCCAGATGCAGAAAAGAACCACAAGCAAGTTTGTAGCAGAGTTAAAGAGGTTTCATTACAAAAGACATATTTGAACGAAGTACAAATACAGGGAACAGAACAAGCCAACTCTGAAGGCTTCAGCAGACTTTCTTAAAGCCACTGAGACTAACTACTAAAGTGCAGACAGCTGTCACTGCTTAACAGGTTCCACAGGAGAATGTGCATGTCACAGCCAGCCTGCACAGAGGAAAAAGGAATACAGAAAAAAAATAACACAAGACAAGCAGAACATGGCATAACCCCTCCCCCTACGTTAGACTCCCAGGACCATCCTGGCGAGGTTGGTCAAGATGGTCCCTATTAAAGAGGCTGATCAGGTCCTTGTCAAGGATGTGACGCTCTGGCACAAAACTGGCAATCCACTGGACCGTAACCCTCCCAACACACCAGAAACTGGATACCTTCACCAACCCTCCGGAGGTCAGTAGTTCCCGGACGGTGTAGGCTTGACCTCCATCCACTAGTTGAGGTGCAGGAGGGGATGCTGAAGCAGGTTGGAGAGGTGAGTCTCACGGAAGACTGGATGGATCCTTATCCATCCAGGTGGTGAGAAGATGCCTGAGGAATGAGGAGAAGTGTGATGGTGCCCATTTTTAAGAATAAAGGAGATGTGCAGAGTTGTGGCAACTACAGAGGAATAAAGCTGATGTGCCACACAATGAAGGTATGGAAAGAGTAGCTGAAGCTAGACTATGAGCACAAGTGAACATTTGTGAGGAGCAGTTTGGTTTTATGCCAAAAAAGAACACTACAAATGCTATATTTGCTTCCAGGATGTTGATAGAGAAGTACAGAGAAGGTCAGAGAGAGATACACTGTGTCTTTGTGGATCTGGAGAAAGCTTATGACAGAATTTCCAGAGAGGAACTGTGGTTTTGCATGAGGAAGTCTGGAGTGACAGAGAAGTATGTTAGAGCTGTGCAGGACATGTTTGAGGGCTGTAAGACAGTGGTGAGGTGTGCTGTAGGAGTGACAGAGGAGTTCAAGATGGAGGTGGGATTACATCAGGGATCAGCTCTGAGCTCCTTCCTGTTTGCAATGGTGATGGACAGACTGACAGATCAGTGGAACAGTGAGGTTACAGGGAGAACAGATAAAGAAGGAGGAGCATTTGAAGTATCTAAAGTCAACAGTCCAGAGGAATGGAGAATGTGGAAAAGAAGTGAAGAAGTGAGTGCAGGCAGATTGGAATGGATGGAGAAAAGTGTCAGGTGTGTGGTGTGATAGAGGAGTTTCAGTTCAAATGAAAGGAAATGTAGATGTAGAATGTAGAAAATTTTGGTGAGAACAGCCATGTTGTTCAGCCTAGAAACAGAGGAACTGAGGAAAAGACAGAAAGCAGAACTGGAGGCAGCAGAGATGAAGATGCTGAGGTTCTGTTTGGGAGTGACCAGGATGGATAGGATCAGGAATCCATCTGAATCCATCAGAGGGACAGCACATTTTAGAGGTTTTGGAGATGAAGTCAGCGAGGCCAGACTGTGTCCAGAGGAGAGACGGTGAATATATTGGTTACTGCCTGCTCAAATTTTGTTACTTTCTTAGTAAAATTATACCATCTATTTTAATACATATACATTACTAAGTGCACTTAAAATTCTCAAAGGCTAACAGCTTGCTGTATGTGATGTATAAAAATGTGTAATTATAGATGTTAGTTTTGTTAATTTACATTTAATTGAAATATCTAAATATTCATAAATAGATATGTGCAGAATTGTCCTTGTAGCGTTTTCACTAGTTAGATTTTTTTCAAACTCTTATTTGGGTAACTATTTAAAATTGGCACTTTTTGTTCCACTTTGTCAGCAAAATTACTTTGAGCAAGTGGTAACACTGTTTTTATGTTGGTATGTATTTTTTTAAAGAAAGTCAGGTCAAAAGATCCCAACATTTTACACTGTTAGAAACAGGGGTACTGTAGAAGTAATTTTATGTCCTTTAAGGTACAACCTTGATTAATTTACCCTCAAAGGATAACAAGTGGACCTCAAGGTAATTATGTTTACCTTTTTGAAGGCCTTCAAGGCACATATGTTCTTAAGCCCTAAAAGGTACATATTTATACTATTTGGTTGGGTACAATTTTGGGAGTGGGATGGTTCTGTGCTCAAGCCATAGCGTTTGAGTAGACAGGGGTGGGAGTGAAATAAAATAACTCAAGACTTGAAGGAGATTTACAGAGCTCTTATTCTCAGTGTTTACCTATTTTAACATATCACTTTATTACTTAGTGTAAAAGAACATTAAGAAAAATAAGTGTGAGGACAACTTTTAAATGATCGTGAACTAATATTGTTATCTACGATATGAACATTTAATCAGGTTTTTTTCTTCTTTTTTTTCTTTTACAATGACAAAGACCAAAAGAAAGACATCTAAATAGATAATATGACACTGTGCCAAAATATAATCTCAGAAAAAAATATTGTGAGAAACCCTGGCACATTTTTAAATCTTCCTGCTTTTCCGGGTTTTTTGACTTGAACAAAGTCAACGGTCACATACAGTATAGTCTTTGCGTGGAGCGGGAAGAGTCATTATGGCACTGGCTGGGCTTTTGGTGGAGGAACTTTTGAAAAAGCTAAAAGAAGCTGACATCAATGTGACTAAGATTAAGGCTCAAAGATTGAGCGGTAAGCACATTTTAAAATTTAAACTCGTTTTCCATTCACAGTAATATTTATTTTTTATATTTATTTTGGCGCCAGTTCACAACCACTACTGGCTTAGACATTACACAAACTGCTTATATTAGCTAACCACAGTTAGGTGGTTACTAGTGACATAAGAAAAAAAATCCTAACGACTAAATTAACAAAATATGTTTGCGTTTAACCAGTTTAGCTTTGGTTACCATGCCAATTAATGAACTTGTGCTAGCTAGTTGGTATGCTGACGTTAGTTATAAAACATGCTAGCGCTACTTAAGTGAGTTAACGTCAGTCTGTTTTAACCAGATATTCCATGGTTAGGTTAAATAATAATAATAAATAATAATAATAAATAAAAACACAAACAGTTATTTCTTTTGTTCCTCTTTAAGTTTTTTTTTCTTTGTGCAAATAAAGTTTGGTAATTTAAGTTGCTAAATGGTGCAATATTTCTTTAAATTAAGCCAATGGGTCAAAGTCAAGGCCTGCAGGCCACATCTGGCCCGCTGTCTAATTATATCCAGTCCACAAAATAATTCTATATTGTTTTTATTTATCGCAAAATGTAGCGTTGAACATATAAACCACAGATCCCACAATGCAGCGCCTCAGCTGCCTGACAAAATATAACAGTGGCAGTATATAACAACAAATCTTGGTGAACACTCCCGCTAGCCCTCACAATGCCGAAAAGAAAAGGGTGACGTCAGGTTCACACTGGAGGCGAAAGCGCCGTGGAACAGAGTGCACGTTTTATCCGCCTTCACTTTGCAAATCACACCAGACACGTATTTTTCTGCAATGGTCGAGAGGCACTTCTGCTAGAGCTTTTTTTTCTTTTTTTCGCTATCATGCAGAACTAGTGAGACACAGTTTGAGTCAAACAAAAGACTGTACTTACTTGCTGATCTGATTGCTGTTGTTTTAGCCCCCCAACAATTGTCTTTTTTAATGTTGTCCTTATAAAGCATGCTGATGATCGTACAACTCCCTGTCATTCTCCACCTTTGCATTTAGTTTTACGTCGTCCATCTTGACTTGCTGCCAACTGCTCTCTTCCTCTCTCGTGTTTTTTTTTTACCCCCCCCTGCATTCAGGCCCACTACATTGATTTGTGTGTGTGTGTCTGTTTGTTTGTTTTTTGTGTGTTTATTTTTTTTATCTCTACAGTCTGTTAAGATACAAAAATATGATCGCATTTGTCATATACGGTGTTCTATTGTGAAAATTAGGTCATTTTTTGAAAATTGACCAGATTTTCTCTTTTGTCTTGGCATAACTTCCTGTCAGTACTGACGCAGATCACTTGCGGCTGGAGAAAAAAATAGACCAGATGCCAAACCTTCAGCTACATGGCGCATACCAACCGCGGAGGTCTGCGGTGCTTTGTGTCTGGTATGAATTAAATAATAAGTTAACAAGGGCGCCAATTGGAAGTGGCCTTCGCGTCCAGTGTAAACCATTGACAATGACTCTAAAAACAAAGATTTTAAAAACCGATTGGAGAGAGCAGAATAAATGATTATTGACATTACACACTGATAAACCTGTGTGTCTCATTTGTGGAGTGAATGTGGTGTAATGAAAAAATGTAATCTAAGACAGTACTATGAGACTAACATCAAATACCCACTTTGCTGAGAAGCTGGGTACACTGTGTTTGCACTACAAACTTTGATAACTTTGAAGAACAAAAAAAAAAATTTTTTTGTTGCTTCGTAACCCAGTTGCAGTAGATTTGGAAACTGTACCTGTGCAGATTCAGACGGAGCTGATTGATCTGTAGTGTTGTTATAAAGGCTCAGCCCACTGTGAATCTAGTTCTTCTAGTGTTGTCTTCGGTGGTTTTTTGTCGAGCTCTTCTTCGGTGGTTTTGTTGAGGCAGTTTCTTTCCATGTGCTCATGGCAGCATACTAGAGACGTGGAGTGCCAAGAACCTTCCCTGACCTTTTTTGTTCTGGTTGCTGTATGTTGATAGGAGTAATTGACCCAACATAAGTTCCTGTTTAATTATGAGTAAATGTGTCATAAAGTACTACGGGACTCGCGCGGATTTATTGTTCATCGGTGCAATGTTTTTCATGGTCGCTAGGTGTCACTATTGTGCCACATCTGTTAAGGAGTCATTTTTAGTGTCAGAAGTTTATGCTAGTGATGACACATTCAATCAGTTTCTTTATTTTTGTGCTTTATTTCACTTTCAAGTCATTTAAGTTATGCTGAAAAGAGACTGCTTGTTGTTCACAGAACATCTTTGAATCAAATGCAGCAACGGAATTAAAGCCGGAACGCCAGTCAACTGAAGTCCCCTCTCTTTGTTTACCCTTCCCTGTCCTCTGACTGGCGCACCATCTTGTTTTTCTGTTTACCCTGATACGAATCATCGACACAGTCCTCCAATCCTCCTTTCCTCACGAACAAGTGTTTTGGCACACTGAAGGCAAAGTTCGACTTTGCAGGACCTCCGCAGTTCATTCACTTCGTTCCTGCTGAAATTTCCTAACTCCGTGCACATGCGGGTTCGTGGTGCATGAGTGTGTGATTGTGGCCCCTGCGACAGACTGGCGACGAGTGGCCAGGTTAGGCTCCGGCAGCCCCGTGATACCAAATGGGACAAAAGGGGTATAGAAATGAATGAACAAATATCTTCATGAAGAGCAATATTGAGTCATGTTTGCAAACTAATTGTTTTTCTCAGAGAGTGGTGGTGGAGGACCCAAAATGCAGGAGACCAGGCTTGTGACGGAAACTGAAAACAATAAATAGGTCAAAATCAAATTAATTTTATTTCTAAAGCACCTTTCATGTAAAAAGTACAGCTCAGAGTGCTCTACATAAAAACAAATAAAAACACTAAAACACCATTCCCCAAACATGCAATAAATAAAATAATGGGGTGTCGGCATCCACGCATCACAAGCACATACCGCTCATCCCTATCACTTCCTGCCCCTAAGTACCCAACACCCTGGCCCAGTGTGCCCGACTGGGCTCACAAGGCCAGGCGGCTCAGAGGGCCCTGAACAAAAGCGGCCACAGGACAAGAAGGGCCACCCTTGAGGGAGCCTGAACACAAACACCCCAGCCAAGAATGAGAAGACACTCGTGTACAGAATAGAGCCTTGAGGCACCCCATATGCCAGTTTGTGCCTTTCAGATGAAAAATTATTTAAATGAACAAAAAAAATCTCTATCTGTGAGGTAAGATTTAAACCAATTAAATAATTGGAAGAGCCTCAAAGGTTTGATTCAATGAGCACATTGAGGAGATCACCACTGTTGGTGCTCTTCTGCATTCCTGGCGATGACCACTGCTGGTGATGGATCACCTGCTGATCTTAGCTTTATCTTTACTATCAGTGAACACTGGATCGGTTTTAAGACTCTTTTCATCATTGGCTTCTGTTTGGAACCATGCTCAGAAGGTTCGTGGTTTTTCCTGCCGAATGAGCAGCCGAAGATCGAGCCAGTTTCTGTCAAAAAGGGTTTCTGATGTTTGAGAGCCTGTTTACACTATCAGTCATGAACAATTTATTTTTGTCCAACCATGTTGTGAGGTCTGTATATAAGGACGGTCTACTTGGTCTACTTTGGCAAAGGCTATACTGCGGTTCAATGGGGCTAAAACAGATACTTTTTTTCATGTCAGCATCTCTGTTGTGTGGTGGGGTCCAAATCCAGACTGAAACTTTTCCAAAATGTTATTTTCACCAATAAAATCTTTCAGTTGATTAAAAACAAGTTTTTCTAAATTTTTTATTAAATATGATGGTTGCTTTAAACCCCCCCCTTCTTCAAAACGGGTCTCACCATAGCAGTCTTTAGGGATGCAGTGAAGACTCTGAAGAGAGCAGTTCAAGATGTTCAGTAGCTTTCCTCACAGGATGTGAAAACTGATCTAAAAAGTGAGGTGGGGAAGGGATCAAGAGAATAGGTTTTTATTTGAGACATCACCTGTCAGAGTGTTGGAGCATGTAACGTATATGTTTTGCTTGTTTGCTTCCATGCTATTTTTTTAACAATGTTTCTTTTTTCTTTTTTTTTTTTTTTTTTGCAAACCTAATGGACCCTCCACCTGGCATTGACTTCATTTTAATTGTTACATGCTCTAATGTGAGTATAAACAAATTCGTAGTTCCTTCATGTATCTATAGATTTTATCACCACACCTGTAGTGACTTTTTTGTGACCTCATAAGTATGAAGTGACTTTATAGCAGGGTCTCAAACCCTGTTCCTTTGTGAGCTACTGCCCTGCTTGTTTTGTTTGCGTCTAACGCTGCTTTAGTAATTCCTGCTCTGTATCAGGTAAAGTTAGCTAATCTAAATCTGAATTTATTCAATCCAGCTAATCAGCTATTACTGTCCTAGAAAATTATGTGTGATCCATGTTACTGTTTACTAAATCATAAAATAATGTTTTCAAAGAATAAGCAAGAAGCACTCAACTTTGTTACTTGAAAAAAATCTGCACTTGATCTGATCAGAACCGGATTGTGAAAACTATGTTAAAGTATAAAATTAAGTTACCATGTAGATGTGGGATTATATAAGTTTTCTCCTTCCCATTCCTTTTCAAGAAATCAATCAAGCACTACTTGATTTTAGTTAATAATTGCTGTATTTCATTAACTAAAAATGATTTAAGTAAGTCTTTGTTTGTTTTTTCTATTTTCATTATCTCTGTAATAAGTTTGATAAATCTGTTTTCCGCAATTTATGCTTGAAATAAACCAGATCAAGTAATCAAAACACTTCTTTGATTTTGGCTAAAACCTGCATACCGCATATCTTCCAGAAGCGGTAATAGATTCCGGTCTCCAATAAATGCCTTACTTTAGACGTCAGTCTCTAATAGTGGCCGGACGCAGTCCCGGCTGGGGGACTTGAAACAGCGTCATTACCTTTCTGTATGGAGTATGCATGCTCTCCCCGTGCATGCGTGGGTTTCCTCTGGTGATTCCGGCTTCCTCCCACCACCCAAAATCATGCTCCATAGGTTAATTGGTCACTATAAAATTGTCCCTAGGTGTGGATGTGACTGTGCATGGGTGTGTGATTGTTGCCCCTGTGACTGGCGACCTGTCCAGGGGTGTCCCCTGTCTTTGCCCATCTGTAGGCCGGGTTGGGCACTGGCAATCCCATGACCCCAAAGGGACAAAACAGGTATAGAAAATGAATGTATGAATGTTCTGGTGTCGTCTGCCATTTGTGAACGAATTTGTCAGCAAAATGAACCAATTAGATAGTTTTTCTGAGCAAAATTAACAAATTAGATAGATAGGTAGGTCTTTTTATGTCATTGTCACAGGTATGATATTTAAAAAAATATATATCCATCACCATTTTGTCAGTAATGGACGAAACACTGGTCTCCAATAGACGCCTGTGTCTAATAAATGCTTGTCTGGCTGCCACATTTTTGGGGCTACTATTGAAAGATATACGTGTAACAAGGAGACTGAGGCATTTGGATCCATATGCAAACGTTTTAATGACAGAGCACAGGGGCAAGACATAACTGTGGTCAGAGTCCAGGCAAAAGTAAAAAACACGAGGGCGAGGCAGGATGACAAGGGACAGGCAAAGGTCAAGTCACAGAGAAGAACAATCCAGGAAATAAAATTTAGACTGCCTGCTAGGCAAAAACAAGACTTCGTTAGAAGTATAGGATAGAACAGGCTTAAGAACTAGACACTGGTGAGTTAGAATGGGAAACTGTTGAGGTCAGGTGAGGCAGTCAATACTCTGAAGAGGGCACCCTCTAGTGATCTGGTGATCATATGGTTGAGTCCTGACAGATCTTTGCTTTGATCCATAGCTACTCCTTGTGCACTTATCATGTAGCCAAGGAAGGAGATGGATGTCTGGTGAACTCGCATTTCTCCTTCTTAGCGTAAAGCTTATTGTTAATTAGCCGCTGAAGGACCTGCCGGACATGAGAGATGTGGTCCCCATAGGTGGTGGAGTAAACAAGTATGTCGTTGATGTATAAAATGACGAAGCGCTGAAGCATGTCTCTGAAGATGTCATTGACGAAGGCCTGGAAGACAGAGGGGTTGTTGCTGAGTCCAAAGGGCATGACCAGGCATGCATTATGTCCTGAAGTGGTCGAGAACGCTGCTCTCCACTCATCGCCTTCACAGATGCATATAAGATTGTAGGCACTGTGTAGGTCCAACTTGGTTAAATATCGGGCCTGACGCAGTTGCTCCAAGGCGAGTGGAACCAGCGGTAGGGGGTAGCGGTGTTTGACTGTGCATTCATTGAGACTACGGAAGTCGATACAGGGACGAAGACTGCCATCTTTCTTTTTCATGAAGAAAAACCCTGCAGATGCGGGCAAAGTGGAAGTTTTTCCAGTTTTTCCTCTGAGTCTCTTGGATTTTTTTCCAGTTTCCCATGTTCCTTCTTCTTGATGTTGCCATTATTGGTACTGCCACATCCACCACAACAGCTGTCCTCTGTTTTTATCCATCACTACAATGTCTGGTTGGTTCGCTGTTAACATCCTTTCCATCTGTATCTGGAAGTCTCACAGGATCTTCACTCTCTCATTCTCTACCACTTTCTGCAGTGTTTCCCATTTTGACTTTAGGGTTTCCAGTTCATATTTTGCACACGTGTTCCTGTATACTATTCTATTGTGGTAGATCTGATAGACTTTCAGGTGGAACTTCACTCAACCAACTACAACTCAACCATAGTAGTTGGTGTTGGGGTTGCCTGGTGTTCATTCTAGATATGATCTTGTCTTTTAGTTGCTGCCTTAATTCGGTGGTATTTGAGGCTGTGTTCCCAAGTTCTGGTTGGGAGTGTGGTATAGCCTTCTCTGACCTAATGTTGTGGCTCTCCAGTGGTGTTACAATTGTGTTGTACTTCGTCAATATCAAGTTGTGATAGCAGATGCTGTTTGTGGATGTTAGAACATTGAGCTACTAGTTGTTTGTCAGTTAGTCTTGATTGTGAGTTCCGAAGCATCCATTCACTCCACATTCTTTGCATATAACTTCTCTCAGTAGGGTTAATTGAGTAGTAGCATTCCAAGAGAACCTGTCCTAACATCAAGCTATTTACATCTTGTTCCACTAGCCCATTTTCCGTCTTGATGCTCTGGTTCCCCAGCACCTGATGCAGACCTTGTAAGGCTGGGCGATGTATGAGTTGGCATCAAATATGTTTTATTGTATCTCATATGTTGCGAGGTAGGCTGAGTCATCCTCAGCAGTCCAAGTCTTGTCCAAGGATTATGTTAATAAGATCATAATTGTTATGTTTATTGCCCCATCAATTGCTCATTGCGCCCTCTGGAAATCGAATCCTGTGTGCCAGTATTGCATATAACCAACTGTTATGACCCCAACATGGCTCAGCTCTAGGGGTAGACAAAAAAGGGTCGCAACATAAATATGGACAAGAGAACTAAAAGGAACACAGTTTATTAAATAAAAGACACTGTCCTGAAAAACAAAAGGGAAATAATTCGAGTGCTAATTTAAAGCAAAATGACAAACCGAAGGGAACTGGAACCTTGGCCAAACATAAAAGGTCAGGGAGACAGCTGACCCAGCCATGCTGACCGTCGGAGTCAGCAACTCCCTGCTAAGGGCTGCCTAACCAAAACTACCTGTAACAAAACAGAAACAAAGCTCGCAAACTAAGACTATCAAGGTCCCAAACCCAAAGTAAAATAACAAAAAACAACAGTATAAGACTGTTGAGAAACAAAAAGAGACACAAACCAAACCTCCTGATCTCCTCTCACCCTCCTGCTCTGGCTGGAAGGCAGCAGGAGAACGTAACACCAACTGAGCTATCTATCTGCATATACACTGTATTTGTGTGTGTGTGTGTATATATATATCTACATATCTATATAGATATATAGATATATAGATATATACATTTGTGTGTGTGTGTAAATATTTATCAAAGTACATTTTCTTTCCACTAGGTCCAAAAGCAGTTCAAGATGGCAGCGGCAAATCAAAGGGACTGCACTGTCACACCTGGGTCTTCTTTATAGTATTTATCCCCCTCTTACTTCAGATTTGAGGACATTTGGATTTTGCACAGGTTTTTCTGAAAATATATGAACCTCATCATAGCCATCATACCCATCATAGGGTTAACTGCTGATGTCAACTCATGAAATAGTAAGATGTGTTGTAACTAAAACCTTTGTTTGTTTCCCACATTTAACTTGTTTCACTGAAGAATGAATTGCTTAATTTTTCTTATTTGTTTATACATATATATGTATTTTACAATAGGATGTATTACTCTAAGCATTATTACATGGTAAAAATTTGATCTTTTACATGTATTAAACAGATTTTTCCCTAACCTTACACTAAGCTAATCCTCACACACTTAATTACTAAACATGGGAGCAAAAATATTTGGCATTGCTTTATTTAATGTTTCATGATCTTTAAATTCTTGTTCTGCAAGTTAGAACTACTTTGACCTTTAAAAAATTTTTTTTATTAATTGTAGTACACTTTTTGCAGACTTATTTTGATATTTTGCCAGTTCAGTTCCTTGGGCAAGGACTTCCATTGTTAAACTCTTTTGGGTCTTCGGTTCCTTTTTTGGGGTGTTGATGTTCACCTTTTATTTTTTTCCCTTTTTTTTTGGTAGACAGCTCTTTCCGGCAACTTTACACTCATTTTTTTCTCACAGATGCCAAGGGATTTATGCCCTATTTCTCCCCATACTGTACATTCTTTATTTTCTTACTATGGTTCAGTCCTCCTCAAACCTTTGCAAAAAAGCAGCTTCATAGCACGGTGTTTCCACTCCCATGCTTCATAGTATGTTTGAGGCTCTTGGGATGTAGCTCAGCATTTGTTCCCCTCTAATCATGTCAGATGGCATTTATACCAAAGACGCATGCATTTATCTCACTGCATAACATTCTTCCTTTTCACCTCTGAATCATCCATATCAGGGAGCTCGTTACATCAATCACGATCAATTGTGATTGATGTAATGAACTCCCTGGTTGATAGTGATAGTTTTGTCTATCTTTTGAAGCTTGTCATCGTTTGATCTGTCTGTCTTTTGGAGCTTGACTTGCATGCCAAAAAATTGTGAGCACCTCTCATCCGGATGGATCAGCAAACTGGACATATTCTGTCTTAAGCAGTTTGACATTTGGAGCTTCTGGATTTAAATCCATGATAAATCATGTGTAACTATAGTAATCTTTGTTACTGTGGTCCCAGCTCTCTTCAGGTCATTGGCCAGTTCCCTTGTGTAGTTCTAGTTTGCTTCTTCACCATTTTCAAAATTATTTTAGAATGGTTACCTGTAGTAATGGTTCAAGCGTGAACTGTTAATACAGATAATCAGTGAAGGATAGAAGAACTTTTTAAAGTAGAAGTAATTTCGGCCAGTAACAGAACTCTTGCTTGTTTGGAGGAGCTAAATACTTATTTGCACCATTATACAAATGTATCAAACTATGTACTTTCTTTCAATATATTTTTTTCTTCTGCCTCTCACAGCAGAGATGTAGTAATGAACATTACAGACCTCTCTTTTTTTTTTTTTTAGTGGAACAACTTGTAGAGTCATGGACTACCAAATACATTTTGCCCCACTGTATAAATGTATAGACATCTGTTGTTACTTTTGTATGTGGACACCTTGAAAATGGCCATGTACTTGTTTCATGCTGTGAATGGGCATTAGGACCACTAAAACCAACATAACCTAAAAGTCACTATTCTTGTTGGAAAAAGCCATAAGAACTTACAGACAATAAGTCCAAACAACAGTGTATTTATAATTACACGACAACCACGACAAATATGGTGAGAGCACAGCACAAAGGTATGTATATGTATATATATATATATATATATATATATATATATATATATATATATATATATATATATATGTATATATATATATATATATTACAAATGTACCTTGGATCTGGAAATAATCATCTTGAACAAATTGCCAATTTTTTCCTGCCTCACTAAGGATAATCTTAATACCTTTAATCTAAATCTTTTATTTAAAACATAAACATTTTATACTATCAGAATCTATGTCCCGTTACTTTAATATGGATGATTAAACCAGAAATGCTATTAATAAGAAAACAAACCTTCCACCTCTGATCCCACTCAATCCAAAAAAAAAAAAAGATCAGAGTTTTAGATAAATCATTAACATTTTTTTTTACAGGAATTGCATTTGATTGTACTAAATACTTGTTTAGTTGAGCTTGCTGTAAATGTGGCTTTTTACCACACAGCTACATTGACAAACTGTTGCTGAAATACTTCTCCTGTGGAACTTTGTAACAAAAACAAGATTTTGAAATGTTCTGCTCTTGTGACGCAGTACTATGCACTGGATCTTGTAACAGGTCACTTTGGATTTATATTTAATAAAAAAGTAAAAAAAATGAGCCTTTTTTTGTTTCCGCCTCTTAAATCTGTATTATTTATTTTGTCATTTTAATTTCTTAAATTATAATATTATGATTATATTATATATTAGATTATATTTTATAATCTAAAAATAAATTATATATATTTTTTAACTTCTTATACTACTTCAGGTGTTCCTGCTTCTATTAACTTTCTGGTGCCATCTGTTGGTGTATTCATGCTTGGGCATGAATGCATGCGTACATCTTTGTGGTTTCTAGATGGAACACCAGAGAGTCATGACTGGGAGCTGAGTAATTCATGGCGATCTTGGTGGTGGTTAGCTGGCAATGTTGCAGACCCTTGGGTGCGATTTTCTGTTTGACCTGGTGTCTTTGTCGACAGGAAGTTGACTCAAACGTGAGTTCTTTTGAAGACCATTTGATAGTGGGATCACGAGTCTCAAGCCAAGGTAGTCCCAAGATGACTGCACAGCAAGGAGAGTCAATGGCGAGAATCTGATGACCTCTTGGTGTTTGTCCGGAATGTCGAGTTGGAGGTACGGGGTGAGAAACTTTATCCAGCCTGAGCCCAGGGGACAACCATCTATGGTGGAAACTGCCACCCGTGACTCGGAGGGAAGCAGGGGAATAGAATTAGCATGGGCAAAAGCTAAATCAACTAAATTCCCTGCTGCCCCTGAATCTATCATGGCTGTCATAATGTCATAATCACCCTATTTGCTTGCTGTAGAGTCTACCTAGACGGCAGGAAGCACCCAGATGAGCAGGCCGTCTGCAGTAGAGGCAAAGGTTCTTGCATGCGTCTCTTTCTTTATTTTGTCGTAAGACATGTTGAACCTAGCTTCACTGGTTTACCGTAAGTGGATTTCTCATAGGCTTAGAATCTTCATATTTACAAACAAAGGCTATTGTACCACATAATAACATTGCTTTTCTCAGGTGTTCAAATACTTATTTGCAGCACTAGCATACAAATAAATTATTTGAAAAAAAAAATTCATACAATGTTTATTCAACTTCTATACCGTTTTGTCCATTCCGGGGGTCACAGGGCTGCTGGAACCTCATGGGCGAAGGCAGAGGGACAAAAGGGGTTTAGAAAATGGTTGGCTAGACAGTGCACATGCACCTCAGAGGAAAAATTTCAGACTCCTCCATGATTTCTATGTGGAAGACCTTCCAAAATCACAGGATTTTCAAATGCTTAGGGCCTGGTCACACCGCCCGAACATTCCTGGAGTGTTCCTGGAGTGTAGAAAAAAAAATCACTCACCGCTCGTGACCGTTCATCACTGTTTAACAAAAGTTGGCTTCCGTTAAAGCAACGCCGCATCCGCTCGGCCACCACTGATGTTCCTCGAGGGTCCATCTCACCACTCCAAAGGTTTTGAGCTGCACAAAATATTGCAAGCGTTGAGAAGAGGTCAATTCTCCGCTCCAGTAAAGTTCACCCTGCTCCACCGACGCCCATTCAAAGTTTAGCTTTGCTAGACGCAAGTTTGTGGACGTTTGGGTCCGCTTGACCAATGCAGAAATCTTGAACGCTGCTTCGCCAGCGCTGCTTCGCCAGCGCTGCACTGGTGGCAACTACACGTTGCATAAGCATCTCACGGGCGGACACGGCGTTGCTGGAATGGTGTCGGGCATTGAAACAGCGATCCATGGCAGCGATGAACGTGGCATTGTTCACTCACTGTTCATTGGTTTAGCGGCTCACTGCCACCAATGCTAAAGCTACACCAGCTTCAGCGGTGCATCACTACGCCAACGCTCGTGTGTTTGATTTTTTCCCCCCATTTAGTGCGCGGTGACGAGCGTTGTAAAAAGTCGGCGCCGCTCCAGGTACGTTCCAGCAAAGTTCGGGCGGTGTGACCAGGCCCTGAATTGCCTCACTGTGTCACTGTGACAGTCTTCAGGTGAACCCAGGGGGCAGCGTGTCCAGGAGAAGTCACAGCTGACCTGCATAGAAGAAAACAAATAAAAAACCCAGAAACCCAAAGACAATAGGCAAACCATAACAATTTCAGAGTAATTTAGAATTTTATGGGGTTTGTTTTTTACTAACAAAGAAAAAAGATTTCCAGTTTTTATATAATCTGACTTGTTTTAGAATGCTACTATGTTTTCTTCAAAAAGTCTTTTCAAAGGGTGAAAAGAAAATGAATTACTGTAAATACAATAAAGAAGTGGCTTGTGGTTTCTGATTGTTGCTCTGATCGTGGTGCATGTTAACAATTTATACTTACTGTGCTGGCTTTTACATCATTCATAGGTGGCGTGGCGCTCCAGAGGAGACTTTGGACTGGAGAAAAGTAGCGGCTGGCTGCTCCTGGCGGGCGAAGGAATCGGGCTTTGTAGATTCATGTCAGTGAGCAGGAGGGGGTGCTTTGTTACACTCTGGAGCAGACTACGGAGCGCAGTCTGTGTGGAGAACTATATGTCTACGGGCGGCTTTGAGACGGTATGTGAGCTGGCAGAGGCGGCTTTGGAATGCGGAAATGCTGCTCCACTCAGTCCTAAGAAACTGTGCAAACAATCATGTGAATTCGTGTTTGCAATCATGTCCAGACAAGATAAAGGCTGATAATTTTCCACATATTTACGTGTAAGCAAGATGCCCATTGTGGCATTGGATTTCAAGTGCGTCCAACTTCAAAACTAAATGCTGTTATTAGTAGTATTAACATAACCCTAACCTTTCCTCCGGGTCCATGCATGGTGTGATCTCACTTTCCCTTTCTTTCTGGCTAAGAGGACCGAGACTTGTGGTTGTCTTACCTGCCTCACCCATTGCTTAGTTTCTGCATTAGAGACATCATGACCTGGATGACAATTAATTACCTCCTCCTAAACCCAGAAAAAACCGAGGTCAATATACTAGGTCCTAAATGCCTGAGAAATGCCCTATCTGATCAGATAGTGTCCTTGGATGGCGTAATTTGGATTTGGAAATTGTTTATTTCAAGCAGTCAGGCAAGAATAACACATAAGTAGAACAATCAACAGAGGTTTTCGTCCATAAAAAGCCTGTCAACCATTGGGTAATTAGACATCAAATGATAGATTGCTTGAAAGGGAGAGAAAGAAAGCAAACTTATATTTTTCCACCCCAACTCGACCACACCATTAACTTTACATTTGTCATCCACATCCGGTTTGTAACTTATGATCAGATATTAATACTGTGCCAACATTGATTTAAGTCATTAAGCATTCTTGAGTAAAAATGAATGATTACTAGATTAATGTAATTAAGTGTTCTAATGATAACCAATGTTTTATTGCATATTAGTTACCTAAAGTATGAATCAATAATGGTTACAGAAAATGTTAGAATTCTCTGATGATAATTTTTTGTTACTTGAAAACTTGATTTCCAATGTGTAAGGATGTTTTCTGGATTAATATAAAAATGTATTTTAATAATCTTCATGAGTTTTGCATAACTGTTACATGATGTGTGATTCATGTTCACTGAAATAAAAATAATGTTTTTTGACTATACTTAATAAGCACTCAGTTTTGTTACATGAAAAATCTGTACTAGATCTGATCAGAAACGGATTATGAAAACGATGCAAGACTATGAAATGAAGTAACTATGTAGGGGTGGGATTATAGAGGTTTGCTTCTTCCCACTTCTTTTCAAGCAACTAATCAAACTCTACTAGACTTTAGTTATTAATGACTATATTTAATAAAAGCTACAAATGTTACTTAAGTGCGTTGTTTTTGTTTGTTTGTTTGTTTTCTTTTCTTTCTTTTTTCTCAATCAATGCATTTCATTGTTTCAGTAATTAGTTTGATAATTCCGTGTGATTATTTTCAGGTACTTTCCAACTTGTGCTTCAAATAAACTAATCAATCAATCAATAATGAATTATATTACTTTGTATCTAGATATGACACTATTTTTAACTTGTTAGCAGCTTATGCAGAGAAAAGGAGTCATAACAGTCATGTTGGACATATAGAGGAAGTCATGCTTTGAGTGATCAGGTAGACCACATTGATGAGTTTCTTACTTTACTTTGATCTCAGGTTGTTCATAGGAGATCCCCTATGAACAGCTGTAATGGGATTTTACTATTTCACTCATTTTTTAACACTAATTTGATTAATTTTCATTTGTTATATCTTACATTTGTACATTTATTGAAGATTCAATGTGTGACTGTGTTTCTACAGACATTTCTCCTGTTTCCGTTGCCGACATCTGCACAGCTGTGCTAAACAACCGAGAGCTGACCTTTGCAAATGCTGAAGCACATCTTGCAAATGTAGAAGCACATTCTGTTTAAACCTGTTTAAACTAGTCTTTTTTAAGAAAAGCTTTGGTGGCTGTAACGAAGATTGTCTTGCCAGACGCAGATGTGAAACTAAGATGCAGCTGATCTAAAGGTCGTGCAAAGGGCAGAGGGAGTCACTTACTTCTGTAAAAGTCTGTTGTGTATTTAGCAACAGAATTCTCCTGGGACTTCTCTGCACGTCTGATCAGCATGTATTCTCTTTTTATTATTTGACTGTTGGTCAATAAAACTTTGTGTTTATCTTTGAAGACTTCAGAAAACATTCCTAAAACAGCTCCATTCTTTCACTAACGACAGTTTGAATGCAACTATAAAAATATAGGAGTGGGTGACTGGCTATTCTAAAATAACTTGTGGTACTTGGAAGCTCTGCTTGGTATCTCGCAGTAAGAAGTAGACAAGAGAATCCACGTTCAGAAGAACCCATTGATGGAGGTTAAAGAACTGTAGAATTTAAGTTTTATTTTGTGTTTAACAGTTTGTATGTAACAGTGTTACTTGAACTGTGTTAATAAGGATGTTTAATTCTGAATACAGCAGATTTAGAAAACTGAAATGTACTACTGATTTATATACTTATTAATGTTTTTTTGAATATGTATTTGTTGATTGAGAGTTTTATTAGTAAGTTTGTACAGAAAACAGTTAATAATACTACTAATAATTTTTTTAAATTTTGGATTCAAATTGTATTGTAATTAGTCCCATAGACCCATGCACATGCATACACGCTGAGGTTGGGGCCCAGCCTTAGCCAGGCTCTGCCTTCAGGCTTCAAGGTTAATTGAGTTTGAGACCCCTGGTCTAAGGGTAGGGGTGCCAGTTTAGCTTAGTCTGTTTAGTTTAGCTTAGCAAGCAGCTATTGTTTATATTTTTAAGATTGACTTTATGTTCCTTACATACATACTGGTGTAAAGCTGATTGAAACGTCCATGGTTGTGATTTTAGGCTATATAAATAAAATTGAATTGAAAATATGCACACACTTCTCTATAATAAGTTCAAACCGTTGAGAGTATAGCAGCTCTTTTTTAACCTCAGAAGTGTATCTTCCAAGTTTCCCAGAATAGACAAGGTGGCTCCAGAAAGCTGCATCCACGGTTTCTTGGACCATTCTGCATCACTAAGGTCATCAACTCGGTTGCTGTGTGATTGGCGCTTCCAGCAACCTGAGAGTTCATCCGGTGTTCCACGTCAGCAAATTGAAGCCAGGACGGGTGAGCCCTCTTCAGGCCACTGAAGCGGAGCCGCCTCCACCGCGCTTTGTGGACGGTGGGCCTGTCTACGCTAACAAACGGCTCCTTGTCTCCCGTAGACGGGGAAGGAGCATACAGTACCTGGTGGACTGGGTAGGTTATGGACCAGAGCATTGCCAGTGGGTGCCTGAGCGACATAAATTGGACATGGACACTATCGCCCAGTTTCATCAGGACCATCCCGACCAGCCTTGTCGTCCGTCTGGTAGCCAGACGGGGGTGTGTGTGTGTGTGTGTGTGTGGGGGGGGGGTGCTGTTCCTTGCAGGTCTGTGTTCTTTTTCTCCTCCCCCTCACCTGTGTCTCCTGCTGGAGGTGTTCACTGCTGCATCCTATTTAGTTGATTGTGTGTTTGTCTATTTAAGCCTGTTTCTTTCAGTTCCCAGTATTGGAGCGTTTTGCGTGCTTTAGGTGATCTTGTGTTTCTGTAATTAAAACAAGATCCAAACTCACCCCTCTGTGTCCAAGCCTTCTCTGCGTTTTTGTTTTTGAACTCCACCTGTATCACTCACACCTCCCTTAACTGGTTCAGATCCTAACTGTCTGGCCACTCTCAGTTTGATCAATTTGGCTCCTTCCAGTCCCAGCCCTTCCCTGTCTCCCCTTTGGGGTTTCCCCAATTCTCTGTCCTTGGCCCTCTCCTTTTTATCATCTACCTCCTTCCATTGTGAAGTATCTAAAGATAATTCAACATTCAGTTCCATTGCTACGATGATGACACCCAACTTTAACTATCTCTGTCCCTCCCTTAGTGCTCACTGTGCCTCCCTCCTGGTCCACAGTCTTGTCACCAGCCGTATTGATTACAGCAACTCCTTGCTCTTCGGTCTCCCCAACAAAATCATCCGCAAACTTCAACTGGTTCAGAACACTGCAGCCCAGATCATCACAAAAACTCCTCTTCTTCACCATATCACCCCAGTCCTGCAGCACCTGCACTGACTCCCTGTTCAATCAAGAATCAACTACAAAATCCTTCTGTACACTTTTAAGTCAATTTACAACCTTTCCGCTCCCTATCTGTCTGGACCTATTAAAACTAGAATTGCAATTCCTGTAAGAAATTGCGTCTGTTTGCTGAAAGCAAATACCGTTTTGAAACATGTAAAAGCTGGAAGTGATAAAGATCTTCCGTGCAACTGGCACGTAAAGTTTTATGAAGTTTGGTCAATTACTTTTGGAGATATAGGTGGAAACACATTGAAATATGTTGTAGCGCCCCTATGGGAGCATCGTTATGAATGCTCTTGCACTTACTCATCTTCAACTGAGGAAGCAGTCTGTACAATTTGGTAAAGTTTTGTGAATTTGTTAAGAAGCTCCAGGGTTGCAAACTTGACAAACACTCTTGCTTATGTTTTCGATACGTGTTGTGCAAAAACGGTATGGAATTCTGCAAAATTGGTGTTACCATTGGACTTGCGGTAGTTTAAAAAAGAAAGATGTAGAATTGTGCAAAGATTGTAAAAACTATGTGGCATAAAGACTCAAAAAGTGTTTTGCAAAAAATCGAAAATTGCGAAAAAATCTTATGAGGTACAGATGGCTGATAAATAATCAATATTGTCTTATTATCCAGCGAATCATTGAATAACATCGTTTTCCTGTGGCTTATGCTCTGGAAGATTTAAGCCCAAACACTTTTTTTCTTCAACTTACCACCAGGTGGCGCAATAGAGCCAGAAGTATTACAGCATGGATACATTTCTCTACAGTATCTTCTCACAAAGTTTCATAGCATTGGGCATTGTACTTTTCAAGATATGGGTCTTCAAAAATGGGTTCCATTCATTTCCTTTGGCAAAACATTTATCTTTAGAAATTTATATAAAATAAATCATAAAACTGAATAGTACGAAATTGTAAACCAATTATCTCACCAAGAACCCTTACAAACTACAAGTGGTTGCATGTTGATATCTGCATTGGTTTAGGAGAATAAAGGTCTTATCCTGAATGTGAAATTCCCCTCCAAGTCACCACTAGGTGGCGTAAGAAGGCCAATTTTTTTTTCATTTGTAATACAGGACCCTAATTACATCCATAGTACATAATCTGATCATTTTAGCTAATGCAGCTTTGGAGATATTGCACAAAATGCTGTGGTAGCTTCTGCAGCGCCACCAATTGGGCAATCGTTACAAAACCTCGTGCAACAACTTAGCACACTAAGGATGTAAGACAACAATATTGGTGAAGATTAGGTTTACTGTAAAGAATTTGAAGCATTATAAAGTTTGTGACCACACCCTACTAATTTGCATCGCGTACTGTACAAAAACGGTACATCCCTGCGCAAAATGAGGAGCACCATTGGATTCGAGGTACTCCAAATAGGGTAAGTACAGAGTTTTGACAACTTTGACAACAAAAGTTGTCAAAAGTATAGAACAGATGTGTACCAAAAGTAATCTCACTGTGCTCCCAATTGAGCTTTACAAACTACAATTGAAATAATTATAATATCGTACAAATTGAAGAAGAAGTAGCAATCCAAAAAAATGACGGAAAAAGAATAATAATAATCTGAAGAATAAAAATAAAAAAATATAATAAAGTATTACAACAACATATTCGGACAATTATCACACCAACCCGTTCCTTGAGGTCCTCATCCTCCCTGCTCCCTTACATCGCCTTAGCACCTTTATGGGCAAGGCCTTCAGCTGATCTGCCCCCAGACTCTGGAACTCTCTTCCCCCTAATCTTAGAAATTTGGACTCAATATCAACCTTCAAATCCTAACTCAAAACTTTTCTATTCAACAAACACATCAATAGCACCCTTTTGTCTTCTGTCTGGTCAATCTTTTCTTTTCTTTTTTTAGCTTCTCTTTTGTGTCTTATCTGTTTTTACAGTAGGTGACACACGGAACAGCTTGTTAAGCAAATAAATATAGAATGAAAGGATGAGTGTGTAATAACAGCGCTGTCTTCAAAGCAACACTCTGTCGCTGCTGTAAGTCAATTAAATCAATCCCATTTTATTTATATACCTCAATATTACAAGACAGTTGTTTCAATGGGCTTCACACAGGTATCTACAGAAGAACATAAAGTCAATCATAAAATATAAAAAATAGCTGGTTGCTAAACTAAACCAAACAGACTAAGCTGAACTGGGCATCCCTGCCCTACGACCCTCCTTTGTGGGGAGGAAGAACTCCTAAAAACAAAAAGTAAGGCCGAGTTCAACGTGTCAAGGAGTGTCTCCTTGACACAAACATGTCCGGGATTGCACCATCGCTCGTTCACCTACAGAATTATCCCCCCTTCCTTTCTTCTTACCAGAGGAAGTCTCTGTCTGGCTGCATGCTCACAAAGCCTGGTAAAGCAACACTCTGGTCAGAAGTGTGTGGATGAAGCCATGTCTTTGTAAAACACAGTAAGCTGCTGTCACAGTATTCTCTCGTTGCTGCCAGCTCGTCAGTCTTATTAGCCAGAGAGCGTATATTCACCACTATGATCGCAGGTACGGCGGGCTTGTGTTTCCACTTCTTTGCCTTTACCCGCGCTCCAGCCCGGCATCCCCACTGCCGTTTTAAAATTTCTTTTGGAAGGTCATCACTAAACCCCAGCGGCAGGACAGGCCTGCTCAGTGCAAACAGCTGATCGTGGGAGTAAACAAAGGATTTGCCGCTAGACAGATTACACTCGGTTACGAAGAGTAACAAGAGTAGCAGGAAAAAAGAAAAAACTACCTTGGAGCAACCAAAATCCATTCTGCTGACAGTGGTGCTGTGGAAGTTAAGCAAAGCCAAATAGACGAAAAGAACTAAAGGACAAGCAGAAAAACTGTAACCACAGGAGCTGCTGCAACAGGCAGCTGCTTCTCAGTAGCAGGGACGAGCTTTATCAATACCGTTGCCCTGAAAGGGATAAAGTGGGTTTTAGAAAATTGATGGATTCATGGAAGTTCAGGAAGAGACATCAGATTGTTTCGCCATATTAGATTTGTATTCTGCGTCTTAATCGAGTCACTGAACATGACACGTGCCCAAAGCGAACTTCCTGATTGGTTAACACGATGTGGCAACCTTGCCAGAGTTCAGATATTTGACTTCTCGCCATTCTGCGCTGCTCAGATCAAGCTGCTCCCGGACCACCATATATATAAAATATGTGTGTATTTTTGTATTGTGTATATTTTTTAACAACGAGCGCTACGGTAGTCTACCAGTTACTAAAGCTCAATGTTACCACACTAGCAAATAGGGATGTCGATCACTTGATTGAAAATTGGGCACGATCACATGGTTGATGACTTGATCAGTATCAGTTGTTATCTCCCAATCACAATATTCATTTAATATTCAATATATTATTGTCATAATCAGTGCTTCATATTTTAAGCTTATTATTCTGCATAAATACTCCACTAGAAGTCTGCATGTCATGGATGGGTCACAACATTTTATTGCCATAAAGTGCAGCAGAATACTGCAGCAGTTCAAGCAGGAGGCTAACAAAAACGCTTCACACTGGAAAGATGTTCACAAAATTCCGACTTCCGGAATTACTAACTCTTAAAAGGCATTTCAAGCTGACAGCTAGTATCTCTATTGACCTGTATTTATGCAATCAACAACCTACAAATTAATTTCAACTGTAAAAGATCAGCTTTTTGCTCCTTTTTAATGTTAAGTGCTCTGTGCTGCCGACAGAGACAGCTACACAGCAGCTATTAACTGTGCTAGTTGCTGGCTCTGTGATTTTGATTTTCACGAATAATACATTTATAAATCATTCCCTGATTTCCTTTTTGTTTCTCTGACAAAGCCCTAGTTAAGTAAATTAACTACAGTGGTAAAAAAAAGTGATGTCTTAAGACTTTAACCTCCTGAGAGGTTAAAAAAGAATTTTATAACCTTAAAAATAAATACCAAATGGATCTAATGACATCAGCTAGTAATGAATACTCAACATTATAGTCAAGCTACAACAGAGTCATCCCTCATTTTTAAGATTTTTTAAAAGGAAGATATGAATCACATTTGCTTAAAAATGTTCAATAATTCTGAAGATGTTAAGGCTAAAGTCACTAAACTTTCTTACACGACTAATTACCAACTGTATTTACTAGAAAATAGTTATTTTCTTTCCTAGGCAAAAGTTGTACTATTTTTTTCCATCACTTCTGTTTATATTTGTTCACAGAAGTTTAGGTTTTAAATGATAAAAGGTCAATGAAATCAAAATGTGGAACAACCTGGATATGTTTATTAATTCTGCTCACTTTTTAAATGTTTTACAAAAGTATTTGATCAAGACTCCGGAATATACTCAAATCAAATTGCTCTGAATCGGATCGGACCCAAAAAACCCCCATTGGGATATCCCGACGTGCAAACGTGTTTTTGTTTTGATATTCTCTTATTATTAACCTTCTTTTGACTAACTCTGACTTTTTTTTTACACTTACAGAGAGCAGTGGCCTGCCTGCTACTTCTTTTTAGACTATTTTCCATGACTTCTGGGTCTGCGGTTGCATCGTTTGCACAATCAGCTGTCGTCACTTGGCAACAACAAAATGCTGCCTGGAGAAGAAACCGGAGATCACAGGAGACGCTATAGAGACTGAGGTCCTTCAGAGTTTGCAAGACTCTTGAAGAATGTATCTGTACTCTTGAATTGTATCTGCAATCTTCTATGGCATGAGCTGCTGGGGGGATGGATGTATTAACAGGAAAAGTGGTACAGAGATCTGGCTTCATCCTGGTGTCAATTGAGGTTCTGCGGTGCGAATTGAGCGCCCGACATGGCGCAAAAAGTCTGGAAACAGCGCAAATTAAGCAGTTGCAGTGGCTGGCCAGAGTTCAACCTGAAGTGAGTTTAACCTGGGTGAGTAAAAAAAAAATCTGAACTCTGGGGAAGTGGCTGCATTTCCTCAACCAATCAGCGACTCAACTTCGGGCATGTGACGTTTTCAGTGACAGCGGGGAGAAAACATCTAATATGGCGGATTGATCCACAGTTCTCCTGAACTTCCATCCATTTTCTTAACCCACTGTATCCCTTTCTGGGCAGCGGGGTTTCCAGGACCCATCCTGGTTTCTGCTGGGTGAATCCGGGTGCAGTCTAGAGAGTCTGTCACAGGACCTATGGAGCTGTAGTGAACACGCTCACTATGCTGCTGCTGGATGGGAAAGCAGTCTGCTCAGGCCTCCTGAACTTTATGATGTTTTTCTTATTTCATTGAGACAACAATGAAAAAAAAGGTCCCCTCATTTTATTCTTGTTTTTATTTTTGCCCTCTCATGTTAATGCGCGACAGAAAGCATTTGAACTCGATAAGAGACTGACGGAAACACAGGAGAAGTGACCATCAATCAGACACAGCAGCAGGAGAGAAACTCACTGGAGCAAACAGGAGACTAAATGTTTTCATGAACCCAAACATGGAGACGTGATCACTAATGTCTTTGTAGAGCTCTTCAAAAAATAAATTAACCTGATCTCTAAACATCTGTGTCTCCCATGCATTGTTAATGAGATAAACAGACGCCGCTCTGTGTAACAATAAGGCTACAAACAGTAGCTGCTAGCTCTTCCCACACGTGAACGAAGCAGCGAGCTAAGGCAACACATTCGCGAGCAGCGAATTCACCGCATGGCGAGAAAGGGGCCGGCCACGCAAATGGCGTTCGGTGTGAGTGCACCTTTACAGAGAGAACACGTGTCAGCTTCTGTCAGCTAATAGACATACCACGTCTCATAGACACTGGACACTAATTATTCATAATTAATTAGAATAATAAAGCAATAACAATACATAATTATTTAATAAAATTAATTTACAGCATTTATTAATAAATAATATTAATTAATGAATTATTATAATAATTATTATTTTTTAAAGTGGATTTTTAGTGGTTTTTGTTATCTATTTGTTGTCTTAAATAGAGCTGTGGTAACGAGGCAATTTCTCCTTTGTGGGATCAATAAAATTTTCTATTCTACTCTATTAACATATGAACTTTGAATAACTCTTCCATTATTTATGCAATCAATGTGAATCAGCTAATTCTAACGCAGAGAAAAGCTGGTTTGCACACTGGCTGTGTAGGACTGCTCTGCTCCACTTCAGAATCCACTGGAATTATGTAAACTTGTGTAAAAATTGTGTAAACGATTGAAGACTTGTGGTAGTCAAAAGGCTGTAAACACTGGAGCTAATACTACAGCGTCAAAGAGTTAAAGCTTTCTCTGAACTTTCTCTGAAACAAATAATGTACAACAAAACAATGGTAAGTCAGATCAACATTTATCCATTTTATGGACAACTTTTCAACCTTTAGAGAAATACAATGACAGTATATCACAATAATGACTCTTTTATGCTCAGTCTCCAGTATGTCAGAAAATAAACAAAACAGTTTGCCAAATAAGTATAATTATAAAGCAGAAAATAAGAAATAAAGAAAGAATTTGATCATTTGAAAAATGTGTCATGAGTATTCTTAAATACTTTTTAAAAGCGTTAATTGCTCTCCAATTGTTGTTAATTTAGAGGAATAATTTACAAAGAATGTAACTGTAATTAAAAGAAAATGTAACTTTCATGCAAAAAAAAAAACAAAAACACAACAATATCCCAGCTTGTTCTTTTAAAAAAGTCTTTTTAACAAAGTGATCCAAATGCATGGTTAACTTGTAGCACGTATTTGCACCTGATCTGTTTGCTTTTACCAACAAAGCCTACAAGTGAAATCAGGTCCTTTGACATACATCACAGTTGCCTGATTGACTATTATCATCACAAACACACAACTTAACATGAGACTATAATCAAGACATTCCCACATACATCAGGTTTGTTCCTTTTCTTTTACCTTGAACACAGTTTTAACCCATACATTTGCACAAGAGTGACCTGGACAATAGAAGAACATCACATTAGCTATTCCTGTGTTCCAAGTAGATTCTTGTCATTAGGAAACTGAAACAACAGTTTGCCAAAATTACCCCTTGAATTTTTTGCCATCCACTGTAGATGAGAAAACTGAAAACTGCACCCACTCTTTACACCAGGTTAAAAGGGCACATTTGCAGCACCTGAAAACAGCTTCATCACAGCTTCAGGGAACATTCATCAAAGTGATTCTTCGTGCTTATGTGGTGTTAAAGAGTTTTAGATGAAAGCGTTGTTCAGACTTTTAACAAGCGACAATATGTTTTTTTTTTCCCTGAATGAAAGCAGATAAAGTAATGCTTTTGATAATTGACAGCATGTTCATTCATATTTACCTCATACCTCTTCTCTGCATTTTTTTCCTGAACCATAAATAATACAATTAGTTGAATATACTTATAAATATGTCCTTTATTTAAAAAAATAAAGAAGTGGATGTAAGAAAATGAAATTGTAGTTTGGCATACCCAAAAGACGTTTTAGCTTTTAAAACCTGAAGTAACCATGAATACTCAAATACCCTACTAATTGTAGATTTAATTTTTTTAAGGCATAAAAACTCTGAAATTTAAAATAATTTAATCTAATTTTCCTTCCTTGTTGTACATAAGGAGAAACCTTACCTCTTTTAATACAAACTGCAGTTGATTATTGCCTTAGTCACAAGTGCCCTCACAGGTGGATATGAGCTGCCTACGGTCAAAAAAAGGGCAAACTTGTAGAGTGAAAAGGTCAATGCAAGATTTTTCTGCAGCCATATTGCGAGTGAAAGACAATAGTGAACACTAGTACAACATGCAAGATTAAGTAAAGGTGACGTAGGTGAGGCGCAAGCATGTTGTATGGATGTTTCATTTTTCAATCTCACTAAACTCTGCCCACTGTGCAAATGGACAGTTAAGGCTGTTCAAGTGTAAAGTTCATGCTCCTTGAGTGCTCATTACACGCTCTATGCGTGCAGCCTGACTGTTAGATAATGGAAAATTAAACAATCAGTGCATAGTTTGTGTGGATATCCAATGGGCAGTAAGGGAACAGTTCGCACACCTCCTTAATGACAAGAGTGCAGAGTAAGGGCACTGTACAACAGCAACACCTCTATAAATGCGAAAAACTTACATTATCCTACACATACTTCATGATAAACTTACCATACACAGGACAATCGTTTGATTCATCTTTTTGACGTTGCTTATGGCTGGCCTCAAGGGAGCTGCAAGACACACCTGTGCTCAACTTAAGATGTGACTGCTTCTGTCTAGGACCCTTCACGGGCCCGGACAACCCAAAAACCTGCAGCACCCGTAGTGATCAACCCACTGTACTGGTGTATGTGACTTAGGCATTACATTTTGGACAGCCCACGTGCATCCTTAAAATAAATGTGTTTTTTGTTAATAGTTTGAAGCAAAACGTGCAATCCTACAATAAGACTAATAAATTAAAATGAATCCAAATAAAATAAAAATACATTTAAAAAACATACTTATGGGAAATATTTTCATCTCAAACTGAAATGTTTATTAAAAATCAGCTTAGTTACAATATCAGTTACATTAAAACGCCACTAAAAGATCACTTTTTGGGTGTTTTAGCTCCAAAGTGCACAAAACTTTTATGAGAATATACCTTGAAGCTGCTGCCATGAAACTGTGATGAGGTAAATCAAAGATGCCATTTTATAAATAAATGCTTTTATTTTAACAATTCGAAAAATGTTCAGTAATATCTACACACACTTGGATGGAGATAGAAATTGAGATGCCCAATGCTTTAGGATTTGGCCTGAGAACTTAATATGGATCCTATGTATCATTCTGAGCTGCTTATGATGAAGGACCAGTAACTGTTTTGCATAACAACTGTAAAAATACAGTAAAATTCAACAATCACATTGCATTATGTCCTTTTTTTTGTTTTTGTTTTTTTACTTAAAAATAATTAATGGTATTGTACAGATATTCAACAGGACGTGACACAGTAAATATAATACAATATTAGGCAATTCAATATTGGGCATAAAACAGTCAACTATTAACATTTACACTTTTTTTATTTCTCTTTCAAAATATAAAAAGGTTCAAGGACACACAAATTGTAGTTCTACCATCATCAAATTAGTGAATGATTACAAATTATTCCCCTTTCCAACTGACATCTCTCTCCTTCTCTCTGGGCAAATCAGCAGAGATTAGACTGTTGCAAAGCCAGAAGAAAAATAAGAAAAATAATTAAGAAAACTCAACAAGAACCTGTTGTGATCTTGGTTTTCCACTCTTTGTTTAGGACTAGTAGTCTGTTCTTCTTGTTTATTGTTGAAAGACCCATGAATATCACGGTTTGCATCAGAATTTGAGCAGGTAGAATAAGGTTGTAGTAAGCATGAGGCTTAAGGAGCCACATGAAAACACCATCGAGCCATTTACATCATGCATTGCACCTGGACCTGCAGAAAATAAACAAAACATACTTCAGATTGTATACAGGTTTGGGGAAATCCTACATATTATGACAACTTTTACGATCATAATTTGTCAATTGAAAATAATTTCAATCATTTATAAATTGCATTGCTGTTACTACACTCAACCAACCAACTACTCTCAATAACTGGTTTGTAAATCATTTAATACTTATTGTAAAATGTTAAATTGTTAATAAAGTCCTCACATATCATAAATAATACATCACAGTAATTCTTTTTAATCAAGAACTAAGCATTTATAGCAACACGTATAAGCTACTTGCTAATGCTTAATAAAGTAGGAATGAAGCTTTATAAATGATTAGTGAAGTGCTTACTCATGCTTACCTAATGCTACATAGTGTGTAGTTCTTACAAAGTGTTACCTGTGTGTCCACTGATCTAAAAATGCAATGCAGTGTAATCAAAACTGCAGTATTGCTGGTCACTGTTCAGTTACAGTATAGACAGTAATATGAGGCAGCAATAACCTTTGACCTATATATTAGGTAATGTGTTTTATGATTGTCCATCACTTATTTCATTTTAGGATCCTGTGTAATGGTGCAATGAAAAGGCAGAAGGTCAGAAGAAACTGCTGCAATGAAGAGTGAGCATGTGAGCTTGTGTTTGTTTTTCAGTGGTTGGTTATAAAGTTCAGTAGCAGTTTTTTTTATGGTTTTGTTCTGACTAAAAGCAAAAAAATGTGGATGTTAATATCTTCAATTTAAAATTCTACTAAGTTGGCCTTTCAATCTAAATGTGAAATAAATACATAAAAAAGGTTACCAATGCTGGAGCTAAAGGGGTTGGATGGATGGATGGATGGATGGATGGATGGATGGATGGATGGGTGTGTGTGGGAGCATCTTCCATGGTGCTGTGTCTATTGTTATAGTCAGTCTGTATCATTCACCTGTTTTTTGAGGCATAATTAACTGCTATACTTTATCTTTAATCTTCCTTGTGCCAGCTTGTACCTGCTATGTGAATGTAAAGAATCCTGATAAACAAAATGAAATGCAATGGGTAGTTGGCAAATATACGTTAATATTTATTACTAAAAAAACATATATTTCTAACTGACTGAAAGTATTAGTACCTCACCAACAAGAAACCTCACTCACCACGTTACTGTTTTGTACTTACCATAGAGGATTATACTAGCATTAGATATTCCCATTATATTCATGGCGACACAGGTGTAGTTTCCATAGTCTTCTTCTGAGACATTGAAGAAGATGAGCAGTGACTGTTTGTCTTGATTCTCTATCTTAACCCCATTCAGTCCATTGAAAAGCCTGTAAAGAAACAAAAAGTTCTCAAGCCCTTGGCATTGATCAAGGAAAAGAAGTCTGTGTCCAGATTCCTTTGAGAGGCTTTGTTCCACTTTGCAAGGGCTTTTCATCCAAACCTACAAAAGCAAAATGCGCATTGTGACATAACAAATGTTTTCATAATTGAAACCAAAGGGAAGCATGTTGGCGTAGTGGTTAGCACTCTCACTAAATGTGACAGTCACATCCCAGCTGGGTCCTTTCTGTGTTTCTGAGTTTGCATGTTCTCCTTGTTCATCCCAGGGTTAAAAAAAGTACTGGATGCAGTGATTTAAGTGGACAACAAGTGGTGGTACTCTCTTTCATGGAAGTCGAAACATAAAATGCAGAGAATCTTGAATGTAAATATTGATCAATAAAAAGTCATTCTTTTTTCTATGCATATGAATAAAGAAAGAGGAAGCTCAGGTCAAGTCCATAAACAAATGTAGTCATACATTGACTGTGTACAAAATATTGTTTTAAATGGTGTACAATTACAACATTGATTTTCATTTGATTTAACAATAAGTAAACAGACAACTAACAACATTGTAAGAAAAAAAATGTAACATTTTCTTGAAATAGAAAAGTGATGCTGTAATTAAATGAAATGTGATGATCAAAATAATGTTAAAATATACATAAAAAATAAAACTTTAGTTTACTTTCACTTTTGTATAAATTGTTAAAAACATACAGAGAACATTCAAGACAAATTTTTGAATAAAAAAACCCTTTAATTTCACAGTATGAAGACAAGAGGAGTAAAAGAACAACTGGTGTTTAAGTCCATCCATTCCTCTCTCTTGCCAGCACAGAGATGCTAATGCATGCTTTTGTTTTCAGTTATTTAGATTATTGTAATGCCCTGCTCTCTGGTTTCCCCAAAAAAATCTGTTGCTAGATTACAACTATAACAGAACTCAGCAGCACAAGTTCTGGCGAGGATCAGAGGGCGGGAACACATTACACATATTTTTAAATCGCTGCATTGGCTCCCTGTGTGTTTCAGGATCGATTTCAAGATTCTTCCTATCATTTATTCTTCTTATCTATGTGATCTGCTTTTAAGGTATGTACCCTCACAAACCCTGAGTTTCTCTGGCGCTGGACTTTTAGTTGTTCCTAAGGTGAGAGCCAAAACCCTTGGTTAATTTAATGTTTGTTATTTTTATTATTATTTTATTTATTTATTTTAAATCATCTTTTTAGGGTTATATGACCCAGTGTTTCACTTTGGCGATACTTTGTAACAGGGGTTGCCAGTTTTGTCTGGGGTTGTTGCTGCGGTTGTCGCCCTTTGTGAGGCCATTTTGGGTTCGACTTTGCAGTCTCACGACAGTGGTAAAACCCCATTGCTGTCCCAGTCTAGATGGGCACTGCGGCAATGTTCCTGCAATTGAGCTGGGTCCTGGTATGAATAGATTCCCAAAATACTGTTGTCTCAACGCAGAGCCAAGCCCTACATTTCTTTTAGAATTCATTTTTATCAGTATTCATTGTCTGTGGGGTCGTTGCTAGAGTGTAAATGGAGGGAGGAGGGTGGGCAAAGGGTGGATTGGGTTTTTATCTATTTATTGATTTATTTATTTGTTGTCTGTTTTTGTAGTATGAGAAGCGCTTTTTTATAACTAAAGTTTGATTGATTGATTTAGAGAAGGAAGTCTGGGCATCTTTACTTAGACTGCTGCCCCCGCAACCCGGTTCCAGATAAGCGGAAGAAAATGGATGGATGGATGATTTAACAATTCCATGCTTCCCCAGTGCCCCTATGACTGTGCTATAGACCTCTTGCTGGATAAACAACCCCCCAAGGGTCACATCTACCCCCTCTCCCATCCTGAAAGGGAGGCCATTAAGGAGTAAATCTAAGAGAGTCTACAGGCTGGAAAAATCTGTCCCTTTGCATCACCTGCTGGGGTGTTTTGTTTTGTTTTTTTGTGGGCAAGCAGGATAGCGGTTTACGGCCCTGCATTGACTATAGGGGCCTGAATAAAATCTGCCTTTGACTTAGTTCATGGAGCCCAGATCTTCACCATACTGGATCTCAGGAGAGTACACCATTTGGTTCACATTCGGAAGAGGGATGGGGGGATTAGTGGAAGCTCCTGGCGGCCATTTTGAGTACTTGGTTGTGCCTTATGGCCACACCAATGCACCTACAATTTTCCAATGCTTTATTAATGATGTTCTCAAAGACAGGATTAATAAGTTGGTTTTTGTGTATCTTCACGACATCTTGATTTTCACTCCAGACCACGAGACCCATGTGCAACACGTCAAAGCCGTTCCGCAGCACCTCCTTGAGAACCAGTTGTACTGCAAAGCTGAGAAAAGTGAATCCACTCTACGCAAACCTGGTTTTTGGGTGATGTTGTATCAGCTGGGGCAGTACAATGGACAACTTCAAGGTAAAAGTAGTTCTGGAGTGGCCAGTCCCCTCAGACCGTGAACAACTGCGACACTTCCTTGGATTTACCAATTTCTACCAGCGCTCTATCACAGGGTTTAGTGGCGTGGCTGCACTACTTCATAGTCTGACATAATCTAAAGTGCGTTTTGCCTGGAGTGAGGAGGCAGATAAGGCGTTTAACGAGCTCAAAAAACGTTTATCTGTAGCCCCTATTCTGGTTCAGCCTAATACCTCTAAACAATACATTGTGTAGGTGTATGTGTCTGAATCTGGAGTTGGGGCTGTTTTGTAACAGAGAGCACCTGATAACAAAGCCCATCCCTGTGCATATTTCTCCTGCAAGCTGAATCCTGCAGAGAAACTATGCCAAAGGGAACAAAGAACTGCTGGTAGAAAAATTGGCCTTGGGGCAATGGTGTCATTGGTTGGATGGGCTGAGCAGCCATTTCTTGATCTGGACAGATCATAAGAACCTGGAGTATATTCGGACTCCCAAATGTCAAAACCCTCGCTAAGCAAGGTGGGCTCTGTTTTTTTACAGGTTCAACTTCACCCTGCCTACCATCCTGGGAGCAAGAACCTCAAGCCTGACGTCTTGTTTCCCCAGCTCCAGCAAGAGAAGCCAGTGGCTTCAGCAGCCACCACCACTATTGTCTTTCCTCATCTTGATCCAGCTTCTGTTTCTGTTAGATGTCCAGCTGGCTGTCTGTTTGTTCCTACCTTCCTGTGATCCTTGGTTTTGAGTGGGGTCATTCCTCCTGTCTGGCTTGTCATCCCAGAGTGACCGGGACTGGCTTTCTTGTGACTCAACATTTTTGGTGGCCTACTATGTGCTCCGACATAAGGGGTTTTCATGGCTGCATGTCCCGTGTGTGCCAGCATCAAGACACCTTGGACCTCACCTGCTGGATTATTGCCCCTTCTACCTGTGCCTTCCATGGTCATGGTCCCATGTAGCAATGGACTTAATTACTGGACTCCCTCGATCTAGAGATAAACCGTTATCACCATTATTGACAAATTCTTCAAACTGGTGGATGCCATACCCCTGCAGAAGGGGCTAAAGAGCTAGCTGTGCTTGTTCCCAGCACCTGTTATGATTCCATGGTCTTCCTCAAAACATCACCTCAGATCTTGGTCCACTGTTTCTAGCTGCCTTTTGAAAATAATTCTGCAATCTTTTATGGATCAATGTCAGTTTAAGCTCTGGTTTCTATCAATCAAGATCTGGAGACAACATTACTAGCCCTATGCTTCAAGAACCCCAAGACCTGGTCTTGTCAGCTACCCTATGCTGAGCATTTCCACAACACTCTAATTGACTCATCTGGGTACTCACCTTTCCAAGCAGCATATCAACCTCCTCTTTTTCCCCACCAGGAACAGTTAGCCTCTTCTTCTGGCCCTGCTGCCTTCGTGAGATGCTGTTAGTGCACCTGGAGTAAGTACCAGCTCCAGTTGCTGCAAAACCAAGAGAGGCTCCATGCTGTTGCCAATTATTGTAGGTGGCCTGCCCCAGAATACAAGGTGAGAGACAAGGCGTGGCTCTGCTGATGTCCCTTTGAAAGGACAAACCAAGAAGCTGCTCCCTCAATGCATTGGTCCCTACCCCATTGTTTAAGTCACCAATCCTGTTGCTGTGAAACTGGACTTCCCAATCTCTCTTCGCATTCACCCAGTGTTTTATGTCAGTAAGTTGAAGCCTGCTCGAGACGCTCCCCTAAAACCTGCTCCTGCGAGCCCGCTAGCTCTTTGTTTCAGGGATGGAGGACCTGCCTAGACTGTAAAAGAACTGCTTGCTTCTAGACAGGTGGGCCGGGGTGTGCAGTACCTTCTGAACTGGGAGGGTTACAGACCAGCAGATCGTCAATTGGTCCCGGATCGTCACATCCTAAACGTGACCTCGTCACCCGCTTTCATCGGGAACACCCCTGTCAACCTTCTAGAAGCCGGACGTAGGCAAAGGGGGTTATGTCTCGGACACCCCCCCTCCCCGAGGTGTGTCTTTAATTAGTTTGATAAATCTGTGCATCTTTTTGTCTTGTATTGTCCACAGTTCATGCTTAAATTAAACCAGATCGAAGGTCAGAACACTAACAGACAGTCAAGACAGGAGAATAGCTTAGACTGAACGAGAGTGAACCAAGTTCAAGACTACGCACAGAGGAGATGGTGAGACTGGCATATAAGCAGTGTGGTAATGAGATGATGGGAAGCAGCTGGTGAAGACAAGATGGTGGAGGTCAGATGCACGATGGGAGTTGGAGTGAAACAGGAGAACAGAGGCTGTCAGTACTCTGGCAATGACTTCCTCTGATGGTTGGAGAGGGAACTGGAGGGCTGGATGCTGACAGAACCGGGGCAGGATTTGAATTTTCATTTTTATTTTACATTTTCATGTACTGTTTATTTTTTCTTCTTATAATACATACAGGGACATTCATTTATGTGGAAATGGACTTTGTGGGAAGGATTCTGAAATAGTTCAATTTCCACTTTAGGCAACTTATGCGTCTCAGTCATTCATGCTTTACTAGCCAGTCAGCGCTGCTTTGACTTAGGTAGCACGTCTGAACCCAAACAGAAACATTCCACTCTGATTGGCTGAGATGGTGCATGCATTTGGCGCATGCGTATTTCAGTTTCTGTAAACAAATTGTCTTGGGCATTCTCCAGGTGGCTGGCAGTATGCAAACATTTTCCACAAAGTGGGTAAGTTTTGTCATCTTAATTCTTTCTTCATTTCAGTTTTACGAGGTTGTTGTCCTACTTAAACCTGCTCTGGCTGTTATATATTCCTATAATGTAACGCTATTGTGCTTAAAACTATTTATGTTATCCTAATGTGCTATGATAACATCTAAGCTAAATATGCTAAAAGCTAGCGAAGCAACCAGTGACTAACTCTATAACTAAAGCCCCTAATAGAGAGGTTTACAATATGAAGGGGACAGAGGTGAAACTATTCTCCACAGTTTTTCTATCCTCAAAGCTCAGCAACACTTTACGTTCTAAAGCACTGCAAATTGGTGGAAAAGCTGATATAACAGGTTGCTTATTTCTCCGGCAAAATCAGCTTTTTGAAGTAGATTACATAAACACTTCACCATTGTGCAGTGAAGTGTGTTCTCGCCTGGATTATTCTAACTCGTTTCTGTTTGGACTCATAAAAGACTTATAAAAAAATCTCCACAAACTACTGTTGGTCCAAAACTCTGCTGGTCAGATCATCACTCAGACCTCCCCATCAACATCACACCCATACTCAAGCAGCTTCACTGACTACCCATCACCTACTGGACCACCAACAAAATCCTCTTTCTGACATCCAAAGCCATTCACATCGTCGCTTCCCATATCTCTCAGACTCCTTCAAGTCAAAGTAGCCTATACTGCCTTATTGCAATGCACTTGTCTTTTTTAAACTTTTAAAACAAATCATTTGTGTTTTAAGTTTTGCTTTTATCCCTGTTTGGTGACCTTGAGTTCAGAGAAACGTGTCTAATAAATAAGTTGTTGTATAGAGAATGGTTTACATCAACCCTGTGCTTTCATCAAGTAAACTTTGTGAGGAACCACTTTGTCTAAGAAAGATAGTAAGTTATCTAATTCCATCCGGTTTCAAAACCTGCCTAATCCATTTCAAGGCCATGTGGATAGTGGAGCATATTTAAAAAAGATTTGGACAAAGGCAGGGTACGACCAGAACGGTTTTCAAGTCTATTGCACAGAAACATTAAACCACACACACACTCAAGGGGCATTTTTGTATTAAAATAAAATACAAGTAGTAGTACCTGAAAAATGCACATATGGAAAAATCTATGTGTGTTTGGGGAAATCATTCCAGCTTCTGACAGAAAGGCAGCAGCTGGGGACTCGCCTTTTTGCAAGAGTGCCTTTCACACCACTGTGAAGCCCTGCTAGAACTTACTCACAGGAATTACTACAGTGACAACAGCAATTAAATACATATTTTTTTGTGAGAGAACAATGAAAATGTTTTCCTCCTACTAAGCCAACACCAAGGTCTTATTGTTAAACAGAAACATGTGCTATTACTCCCTAACAAACAAACTTAATGAGAAAATACTTTTTGTTTTATTGTATTTAGAATACCTTAAATCCACAACCTACAGCAAAAATCATGTGTTTGTGTGAAGACTGCATGTGGTTTCAAGTCATACAAAAGTAATGGAAATAAAGAAAAAGAAAAGTAAACTTGCCTGCGGTCTTCTTTGTACCACTCAAAATTTGCTCTTGGGACAGCTGAGGCTTCACACTGCAAGACTCCTTTCTGTCCAACTGAAGTACCTGTGCTTCTTGCTTTTGAAATTAATGGAGGATCTACAAGTCAAAGTAAGACAAAGGTTACAGTTATGGGTTTAGTCTTGGGGTTGCTTTATTACTTGGTGTGAAAACAAGGACTGAAAGTATGTCAACAAGAAGGAATCTTAAAACAGATTAATGCAGAAGATTTTATATGTCTATGTACTAATGATAATTTATACATAAATATGCACGAGGAAGGTTCATGATGGCGCATATGTTAATGTCATGCCGCCTTCCTGTTGCTCAACTTTTTATTTTCTATGTTCAAAATACTGGCACGCTCACTCATTGTTGGATCTAAACTTTTTCTCTCCACCAGCCCTCTGGTTGTTCGGTTGGATGCTGAGCCATTGGTCTGCATAAGTGTACCAGTAATTCTTCGTTGGACAGCTGTTTTTCGCCACAGCAGCAGGCGTTGGCTACACCGGGGGAGTTGAAGCAGAAGAATGGTTTGCCCTCTTGTCTGCTGCCCCAGCTCTAGGGCTGATGTGTCCTGCGCCTGTGCACCTGGAAGTCGTCTGTTTGCCCAGTGGAGACTGCTTTCACGTCCAAAGCTGTGTCTGATTCCTGTGGTTGGAGGTTACCTATAGTGTGACTCCCTTGCCAGGTCGGCATGAGTTGCTAGTGTTTTGGAGGAAAAGCAACTCATCAAATCTGCTGGAAGTTATGAGGGTGACTCATTTCGTTGCTCAGTCATCACCGGAGATCGCAAATCTGACCTCCACAGCAAGAAGGTTTTGATTAATCAGTGCACGATCTGTCATGAACAAAACTTTTATCTTGAAAGACTTTTTTAATTCCCAGAAGCTGGATTTTCTGGGCATTGTAGAAAGCTGGATCCCTCCTGCTCAGTCAAGGTGCTCTATTGGATCTTTTACTAAAAGTTCTAATAACTGTTTGTGTTTCAATGTTCCGAGATCCGTGGGCAGAGGAGGTAGACTGGTTTATGTTTTTAAATGACTTTTTTATTTTAGACACCTTACATCACTAATACTTTTTAACTCTTATGAGTTTTGTCTTTTTGATCAGGGCCTGTCCTCTACTTTCTGAAGACTTATTTATATTATACATAACCAAGGCAGGATTTGAATTTTCATATATATTTATATTTATATTATTAATACATCATCCTCCAAAGTTTAATGCGAAGTTTTTAACAGATTTTTCTGAACTGCTATGCACTTTAATGCTTAAATATGAGCATGTGTTGATTTTAGCTGATTTAACATTTGTGCTGCCCTGACAAACCAAACGTCAAGCACTTTTTTAATGTATTAGATTCTTTTAATCTTGTACAGTGGGTTTCTGATCCAACACACTGTCACGGTCATACGCTGGACTTTGTTCAGTCTTCCAGGTTTCCCCTCACCTCAGTTAAGACTGTAAAGACTGCTTTCTGTGATCGTTCAGCAGTGTTATTTGACTTTCTTCTGTTATTTATTATTGTCTCTAAACCTGCTCCTGTCACATGGGTGTGGAGCATGGATGAAGGAAAATCTGATACATTTTCTGCGATATTTTCGCTGGATTGGCCAACTTCATACTCATTCCTGATTACCACAGTTGCTTTTCTCCTTAATTTTGACCTGCTGTGCTCTAAAATCTTGCATTGGATTTTCCCCCTCACCTTAAAAAAACCAAGGCACATTTCTGAACGCTGGCTCTAGGAGGAAATCCGTGCCTTGAGACGGAACTGCAGGATAGCTGAGAGAACATTTAAGAGGGATAGAATCCAAATTACCCATGATCTCATTAGGGACAAACTGTACATGTCTAATGAAGCTGTCACAAAAGGTAGAAGACAGTTTTACTCTAACAGTATCTCTTCTGCTTCGGGTGATCAACAAATCCTTTTTATTACTTTGGGTTTATTATTGAACTCTGATGAGAACGGGAACTCTATGGACAGCTCAGTGGAAAATTGTCAAACATTTTAGTTATTTTTGTGGACAAGGTTGCTGGTATTAGATCCTCTCTTACACAATGTTCCAATTATTATGCACCAACTCCACCGACAACAGTCCCTAAGCTTAAATCCTTTTCATTGGTGTCTCTGATTGAGTTAGAAAGGGTGGTATCAAGGCTAAAGCCAGCTGGGTCATCTCGTGATGTTCTGTCTGCTTGGCTTTTTAAAAAAGTCTTAGCAGTGTTAGGACCAGCAGTGTTAACTATTATAAACACTAGTCTTACCTCCAGTCAGGTTTCACTCAATTTTAAACAGGCATAAGTGAGGTCGCTGCTGAAAAGACAAGGGCTTGATACTGCATTGTTTTCAAACTAGAAGCCAATATCCAACCTGCCTTTTTGTGCAAATGTCCTTGACAACATCAATGAGATCTTGGAACCGTTAAAGTCAAGGTTCTGGACTGGACACAGCACAGAGACCGCACTGTCAAAAATTATTAATCACGTTTTAATGGGAGCAGATTTAGGTGAACTGGTCGTTCTTTTATAATTGGATCTAACACAGTTGATCATGAGATCCTGAATGGTCAGCTAGAAAAATGGGTTGGGCTTTCTGGGGAAGCACTACAGAGGATGCGGTCTTACCTTTCAGAGAAGTTTTTCTGTATTAAGATGGGCCCTCACTTATCTGAGTCTTACCCCCTGTAGTGGGGGGTCCCTCAGGGGTCGGTTCTGGGTCCATTGCTATTTTCTATTTATTTGTTGCCCCTGTCAATGCTGTTGCAGAAGCATAAGGTGGATTTCCTCCTTTATGTCGACGATTGCCAAATTGATGTCCCTGTACGCAAGGGACCCGACCGCACGCTTAAAACAATAACAGACTGCCTTGCTGAAGTTAGGCTGTGGATGTCGGCTAACTTTCTTGACCTAAATGAAAGCAAAACTGAGGTAATCGTGTTTACTCCTAGTGGTCAAAAGGACCATGATATTGATCTTTTCTCTCTTGCTCCTTTTGAGCAGTCTGTGGTCACTAACTGGGGTGTGAAACTTGATGCTGCTTTGAAACTGGACCTCCAAATAAATATTGTGACCAGGTCCTACTTTTTAACAGATGCGACGTTTGGCTAGGATTAAGTATTTTGTTTCAAGAAAGAACCTGGAAATTGTCAGCAATGCTTTCATGCTATCCAGACTAAATTATTGCAGTTTTTTATATGCTGGGTTTTCCAAGGCTTCAATAACCAGACTGCAGCTGGTCCAAAATGCAGCAGCCAGATTTATTTGTGGGGCAGAAAAGTTTGACCAACTCCAATCTTGGCCTCTCTGAACCGGCTGCCAGTGCAGTACTTGGTTTTTCCAAAAATTCTTGTTTTCACTTTTAAAACCCTGGCAGGTACGGCACCTTCTTACCTCTCCAGTCTGCTTTTAAAATATCTCCCCCAAAGTTCTCACACTCTGCGAACCTGTGTGGGTCACTGGCTCCCAAACGTACGTTTTGTGGGGACCTTTGCTTTGCCTTTGCTGTGTTGGCTCATAAACTTTGGAATCAGTTGCTACCAGAAATTAGAGAGGTCACCCTCTTGAAGAGTTTTAAAAAAGAATGCACCAATGCAGTGTTTTAGCATCAGCCTACCCTTTTTATTATGTTGGTTTAATCTGTTTTAAATTGGTTTAATGCATTTTATTCTCTTTATGTTTTAAAAAAGCACAATGTTCTGTGTATGTTCTGTCTGTGTACAGCACTTTGGGCCTCCTTGGTTGATAAAGGATGGTGCTTTATAAATAAATAAAATGAAATAAAATAAAAATATATAACACAAACACAAAAAAGAGGTATTACAATACTTATACATATTTTTTTTTAAACCTCAAAGTCTTGTCATTTTAAAATATACTTGTTTAAGTAAGAAAAAAATAACTTGAAGAAACACACTTTGCACAATGATTGAAATGTCAAAGCTTGGCTCTTACAGTTGACCGTGAGTTGCACTGTCCTGATATCAGGGTCTGAGATGTCATTAGAGGCAATGCATTCATATGATCCTGATTGCTCCTTGGTGATTTCTGCCAACTCCAGATGCTCCCCTTCTGCTACAAATGTATATATGCCTGTGAAGAGGAAACATAAAAAGCATTTATTAATGATCAATTAAAATGACAGATACTCTGGGGAACTTTAAATGATGAAAACCAATTATAAACTAAACCAGTTTTTTGCAAAAGAAATTATTTGACCTGAATGGGTTGTAGGTTAAATGTAGTTAGGATTAAAGTTTAGGTTTGGCCGCAAGTTGTTTATTCAAATTGCTGAAAATTGTTGCACTTCCCAGGCAAAATAATCTTCTTTTTAAATAGACTTTGATAATAAACTATATATATCATTAATAATAAACAACAAATTTCTCAATTTTTGTAGGTGTAAATTAATAGAAAAAAAGAATAGAAGCTGTATTAATCCTTAATGTCAGGCCAGCCAGTTTTTGCCCCTTTGCTTCCCTCTCTTGATTCCTTTTTGTATTTGTTTGTTTCTTTTTTGGTTAAGTTGCTCACCCTTTCCCTATTTCTCCTCAACAGATGTTTAGGATGAGGCAGGGCAGCCTGGCACATGTACAACTCTTCATCCCAGCAACATATAAGACCTCCTCCTTCTCCCTGCCAGTCCATCTGCTTATCTCCATGGTCTTGAGCACATATCGGAGTTTCATGAACCCTGGCCTCTTAACCATCTATAAGTTTTTTCTTTTTGTGATCTTCTGCCTGCTCTGCATCCCTTGACTGCTCTGACTTTGCTCCCCTTGGATTCACCATCAGCTCTCCACCTGCCTCTACTCCGCCCATACTATAAAATCCCTATTTGTTTTTGCAACGCTTAACATCTCCTTTTTCTGATCATGACATCAGAGGATATTCAAAAGCGGCCAGCTGCTTGCATTTACAAACACATAAGTACATCTGGAAAAAAAAGGTGAAATAAACGCAAAAAAGAATAACACCATACAGCATGTGGACATTAAAATCTGTTAATTCATTTTTTACAAATATTAATTAAAAATACAAGACATATTTTTCTCTGGAGAATGTCTTCCTCCCACCGTCCACAAACATGCTTCATAGTTTATTTAGTTACTCTAAATTGACCCTCTGTTTGAATGGGACCTGTCCAGGGTGCACCCTGCCTTCGCCCACGAGTGGCCAGGTTAGATTCCAACAGCCTTGTGATCCAGAAAGGAACAAAACAGGTGTAGAAAATGGATGGATGAATTAAAAAATAAATTATTAAGTAAAACTAACAAATACTATAAAAATACATTTTTTAAATTAATTCAATAAGGTTTTCTTTTGGTGCTTAGTCAGGGAGTTGTACTGTCTTATTGCACCAGGGAGAAAAGACTTCCTCACTCTGTTGGGACAGCTCCGCCTAGACATTACCCACATGGAATCCGGAAAGTTGAGCTAATAATGATTTCATTTTGGTTTGCCAAAAGGTTCAGAATTTCTTCTTTTTTAAACCTATGCGGAAAAAAGCTGCACGAAATGTCCCTTGTCTTTCATCTTTGAGCATGGCTCTAATGAACTGGGGCAGCCACGGTGCAGAGGTAGGGCAGTCAACCCCTGATCAGACGATTGCAGGTTCAATTCCAGCCTTTCCTGCCCAAGTGCCAAAGTGTCATTGGGCGAGACACTGAACCCTAAATTGCCTCTAGTGGTAATAGGCTGACACCAGTAATCAGCAGCAAAGCCACCATCAGTGTGTGAATGTGTAAGTGAATGGGACTGTGAATTTAAAGCACTTTGGGCGCTCAAGGAAGGTGGAATAGACATAAATATAAACAACATAAACAAACAATTTCTGTGTTTTTTGTCATAAATGTATGACTTCTTTTTTGTACATTTACGTTTAGAAAATGTATTTATTTTAAAGAAATACATTTACGACTCTGAAATACATAAACGTACGAGAAAAAAAGTCATACATTTAGCCTATGAATTTTAAAGTAAAAAATAAACGAGTTAATTCTAGTAATTTAACAATTACAACTTTTTTTTCTACTAAAATTATAACTTTAAAGTGGCAATTAAAAATGTTTTTTTGTTTGTAAATGGCCCTAATACTCTGTCGTGCTGTACAAATCTGAATATTAAAATTTCTAAAGTAATCAGATACAATTGGAGTTTATGCACTTTTTTTTATCATGTTGACGAGTTGTAGAAGAGATTTGCAATCATTGTGAGTTAAACTTCTAAAAGGAAGTGGCATATTACTAACCTCTGTGTTGTTTTATATTTATACCGATGGGCAAATATGAGTGTAAGCCATATTTTGCTAAGTGATATATTATCAATCGCTGAATCTTTATTTATATAGCACTTTTTATTTGAAACTTAATACAAAGTGCTTTACACATAAATAAAACAATTAATACAAAAACAAGGACAATAAAAAGTAAATGCATAAAAAAATACATAAAAATACATAACCCCACCCAGACCCACACACAACCCCCAATCCCTTTCTCACCACCTGACCCTTTAGCTGATCGAGAACAGTCTAACAGAGAACAAGCTGTGCACAGAAAACGTCAGTTATCCAAAACACTAATATAGGTGGGACCTCTTCCTCTGGGGATAGCCGCGTAGCCAGCTGGTGCAGCATCACGGGCGGGGACCCAGCCTCATCACATCTAGGCAGTGATGCAGGTCCCCATCTAGACGTGCAGCAGCTGGACAGCAGCCAACCCAGAGGGAGAGGATCTAGCTAAGGAAGCACCGGAGAATAAAATCAAAATAAAAGTGAAAATAAATATTCAACATTTTGATAAAAGCAGTGAACAATTAAACAATGAAACATGACCATAAAGATTATTAAAAAGGATCATTAACACATCAACCTACAATTATAAAACATGATAAACTAGATACATTAATAACTACCCTAACTTTCTGGTCTTGGTGAGAACTCTTTCAGCAGAATTCTGAGGAAGCTGAAGGTTCTTTCTACAATTAGATCACAGGGGGCTGGTAAGATAAGTGGAGGATTAGAGCAAACAAATGCACATTTTCAAACACTTCAGGAATCAAGTAGTGTTTCTTCATAGTTCTCACAGAGGTCTATTGCTTTATTTATGTATTTGCCTTTATTTGACCAGGTAAAAGACCCAATCAAGATCTCTTTTGCAAAGACACCCGGCCTAGAGGTCAGCAGCACACGTCTTTATGTGGTGACATCCAGATGAATAAAATAAGCAGTGCCCCAGAAAGAGAAAAATAAATACAAATGTTACATACAACAGAAAATGAAAATATGACAAAATGCAACAATAGTGCTCAGAACAAAACATTTAGAAACATAAGCACTGTTTAAAGGATTCTTCTTGTTTGATTTTCCGGATGGAGTGAAAACCCATTTAGTGAGATCAGGTTTGACAGTTTCAGCTGTGATTGTAGAGCATCCAGGAAGAGGGTGCAGCATACCTGAATGCTTTCTTTCCAAATTCAGTCTTAAAATGGGGTACATAGTACATAGTAAGACTTACATGAGAGAAGAGCACAATGACTGTTTGTCCTTTAAAGGAGATATCCTGGGTAATATGGAACTAAACCAAGAAGAGACTAAGAGATCAGGCTCCTCCAATGAGTGAACCTCCGCTGATGTAATAAAGGCCATCCAGCTCTGGCATAAAGTTCACAATGGTGAGTGAGACGAGCACAGTCAGTTACAAATCTTAGAGCAGATTGGTAGATAGTGTTCACAGACTGAAGACATTTTGTTGAAGCATTCATATATAGTATATCACCATAATCCAGCAAAGGTCCAAAGACCAAACGTTTGCAAGCTCTGAGAGAAACTCAGGGTTTATTTCTGTATTAGAATTCAAGCTTCATCCTCAATTACCAAATTAGTAAAACGGAACTTGAAAGACAGGTCATCTAATAAATAAATCCAATGTACTTACTTGTCATAGAAAACGACACAGGCTGTTTTTATGTTGGCTAAAAACAGCATAATTATAATCAAAACACCACTGGGAACGCTTAGATATTAGATCAAAAGATGATTCCAATGGGACTTAAATTATTACCTTTTTATAATATTAGAAATTTGTCTCTGGTTTTTGGGTGGGACTGTTGGTGCTGAGTAAGTCCACACCTACCCATCATTCATCTGTTTACCAGCTCCCCTGCTAGCTTACAGCGCCTCACAACTCTAACTTAACATCAACATGGTGAGCAATATTAGATCAATCCAGCCGATCGATCTCAAGAAATTCAGTGCGACAGTGGAGTGTGAAATTACCACAACTTTGTTGAAGGTGTTTGTGTATTCTGCCTAATAATAATTAATAATGCCGCCCCAGTAAAGCAGTCATGCAAAAGAAGCCGATGGTACCCTTGTGGCACTCAACACAGTCGGTGTGATGACAGAACTTGGGGTTGTGAGTTTAAAGGAAACATGAAGACAACTGGGAATGTCTCTGGTGTCTTTTTCATTTAAGCTTCATCAGGTGTGCGACTGGCTCTATAATACGAGGGGGAAAATAAGCAAAGCAAATGCAACAAAAAAAGGATGCCTATTTAATATAGAAACTCTTTCTGGGGAGGTCTGGAAAAGCTGCAAAGAGTAAGCACAGAGTTTATGCTATTGCTTCAGAGAACAAACAGATTTGATTTATCAAGCAGTTTATCATGTTTTGCACTCCTGAAACAAAAGACTGGAACAAAGATGCAAACAAAACACAATCTAATTCTGTCTACTTATCGAGCCATGCAGAAAAAAAAGTTGCTAGATGCATCACAAGTTGGGATGAAACTGGTACCATTTGGTATCGTGCCGTGTCATCAAATTTTACTGGACCGACAGGTTCCAGCCTTAACGGTGTTGCTTAACAGTACCAGCGAAGAGGCATTGCAACAGCACAGACACCGCATGCAGTACTTTGTTTTGATGTGGCTTAAAAAGACGGTCCAGGCTGTCACTCCAGCACTGCTTTTCCTGCTCAAGTGTGAAGAAGCAGGCACATGGATCCCTCCGCTGACTAGTGCGAAGCAACAAATTAGATGAAGACAGTTGCTGTCTCAAATGGAACAAAAACATGGCTTGTATAAGTAACCTGTCCAAACACAGCGCTGAAACACGCAATATACTAGCTGAGAGGTGTGCAGCTTTTAACCGTCCATCTGAGAAGTGTAGCACTGTGATTGTTTCAAATGATATGCATTCTAGCAGTACACGTGGAGCACGTGACTAAAGTGATGCTAATCAAAGATGAGGGCAAGAAATTTGGATAAAAAGGAGGGGGAAATGAATACAGCTAATTAAGTTGAATTAAGTTATCTTAAAGTGTTTGTTATTATTACAAAGATACATTAGTATTAATTGATCATTTTATTTTAATGTTGCAAAGGACGTTAAAATGTATGTAATTTGTTTTAAATGGTTCTAAAATAAAAAGGCTTCCATGTACGTAGTTTTTTGTGCTAGTGTATTACCAACAGTAACCTTGGAAACGGTGGTCCAAGCTCTTTTTAGGTCATTGACCAGCTCCTTTTATCTGTTTTGAGAAATCAACCAACCATCTGTCATTCTATGTTTCTCTCATGGATATTAAAGTTACCCATCACCTCCTCACCACCTCTGTTTCCTGCACTAATACTTCCACATGGACCATGATCATATCCTACCTGTGGGGCATACCCACTAACATCACACCTTCCATTTCTACTGTCAGACTCATCACTTTATCTGACACTCTTATCACCTCTACAACACTCCTAACAAACTCCTTTAAGATAAATCCTACTCCATTTCTTTTCCCATCTCCAGAAAGATAGAACAGCTTGAACCCTGCTCTGAAGCTTCTAGCCAAGCTAGCTTTTCCACCTGGTCTCCTGGACACACAGTATGTCTACCTTCCTCCTCTGCATCATGTCAACTATCTCTCTACCTTTTTATGTCATAGTTCCAACATTCAAAGTCCGTATTTTCAGACCAACACTCATGACTTTCCTTTTCTCTCTCTTCCTACAAACACACCTTCCTCCTCTCTTTCTTCGACCAACAGTAGTTCAGTTTCCACCAGCACCCCTTTTAGTGAACAGCGCTGATGGTGGTCGCTGTTAACCTGGGCCTCGACTGATCCAGTGTGGAAATTGGCTGTGTCCAAATTCGGGTGCTGTGTCCTTCCTGGGCTGGATTTGTCGGCCAGTCACGTCACAGCGCCGTGACAAGTGCTGTCCAAATTCAGCGGCTGCTTCAAATGCAGTCAACGAATACAGCCTCCTTTTTGCCGATTTCAAGGATTGTTTAGTTGTATCCTTCAATGCCTTCCATATCCCAAGAAGCATTGCACTGAAGATTTTCTGACAACAGTGGCGGACAGTGAAATGGGACCAGAGCTGGAGAAAATGTCACTTTTAAATGAAAGTTAACACGCTAAACTGATAAGTTTGTGGTTTTTTTAGCATTCATTTGAAGCATTTTAACGTTATTTTGATTTGAAATTTGACAATTAAAGAGCTTATATAGCAATATTGGCTTGTATGCTAGATCCTGATGTTGTTTAACTGTTTTCCTAATGAAAATGTATTTAAAAAATAATAAAAAGCATAATTTTATGTCATTTTAGGGACATAAGAACAGAACACAGCTTTTCTAGACCTTAAGGGAAAGAACAACCACATTTTTACTGGTTCCAAGTATTCGGCTGCTATGGCATGGAGGTAAATCACATCACATGTACTTATCTTCGTCTCTATAGTCTTCTGTTTCGCTGTTAAACATATTTTAGAGAGGGATTAACCCAGTTATACATTCCTTTTTGTTTTATGCATGTTTTCAGGGTAATTCTGGGGAAGATGGGACAGCAGGAGAATGTTTACCTCCATCAGAGGAGTTGACTTTTTTGGGGGTGGGGGGCGTCCCACTATTGGGGTGGGACCTTGAGGCTTGGTAGGTTGTGGTCTGCACTGAGGCAATCATGGGCAACCCTGGGTGGTCTGGCTGCCTCTGTCCCATCTTAGACAGGACCCTTAAGGGGGGATGTGCTAGGACATCACTGCCAATAAGGAGGACATGTCCTCTCTGTGCTCTACCCATCAATCTTTACTGCACCCCTTTATACCACAACCCCTTTCCTTAACAATAAAGACTCCAACTGTGGCGTGTACCGGGAATCAAAAAACATCTGAGCCTTCAGGTATCCATGTCCCTGTGGTTCTGGTTCCGGTCCTTGCCCTTGGGTGCTGGGCCTCTGTGGTGGTACTGCTAATCCTGGTCTGGGTTGCTGGAGGCAGGCAATGCTCAATGTGCTATCTCGCACAAGTGTCTTGGGTCCCTGGTTACCTCTGCTCCTCGGCTGAGATCTTGGTGTGGGGGTGACCGGGTACTCTCTCTCTTTTTACATTCCATCATCCACCTCAGTAGAACATAAGCATTCACCTGAGCACAGATGTCAGCTCACCTTTGCACAAACAGAATGCATGATAGGACGAAATGCTTTACATGTGTTGGTTTGTATGAATAAGTATATAAGTGTAAACTGTAGCTGCATTGTGTACGTGTTGACATATCTGTAAACACAGAATTTTGGAGCCAACAGAGATGTAATATTTGAGTGTGTGCACAGGCCCCGCCCTTTAGACTAATATTGAAACTTCACAGCAATGATAATAAACCTCCAGCAACTTGTTGCCTTATGATTTTAACCTTCCACCTTTCTGTAATCATCCTCCAACTTGCTGAAGTCCTTTTTTCCCACACCCCTCATATCTTATCCCTATCTCTTTTCCCACTCTTTTCTTCTCACCTCTTCTTTTCTGTTCGGCCCAACAAAAAAAAATCTATGAAACATAATCAGTAAAAAGTTTATATATTGAGTTGTTTTATACATTATATATTGAAACTGTTGAAATCTTGAGTTTGTATCAAATTTGGCCTCAAATACGAAAGGGGTTTATAAAAAATTTATGGCAGAAGATTCATCACCCCTTGTTGTAACAGCAAAATCACAACAACACAAGAGGCTCTCAGCTCTTATCTGTTAGCTCAGCTGTTGGACAGGACAAGTAAAAAAAATCAATTATTAAATATCATACATACATATGTAAATGGAACTTTTGAGAAATGTTTTTAAAAAATCAAACAAATCTTGATAAATACATTTTGTTTATTCATTTCAAATGTAATCTTGATCAAAATAAAATATATATATTTTTTGCATTTATGACTTTTGACAAAACTGCAAAACATGTTGTGGAGAACTTTTAACCCAAAGTTCATGAGGGCGAAGTCTAGACAAAAATACATTTAAAATACAGTTCCCAGACATGAACAAAAATGGTTTTCTACTATCTTCCTAGCTAGGTTCACCTTATGTCCTGTTTTTAGTTCAGAACTTATAAGCAGAGTACATTATGCAGGAAAAAAAAAAAACTTGAAAAAAACTTGGTTTGAATCAAAGAGAATAGTTCAAAACAACGCTTAGACTTCTGCATAGAAACATGTAACTCATGCCTGTTTTAAATTTCTATTCTTGAGGCGAATTCATCTGCCAACTTGAAGTTGGCAACTCAAAAGTTGCATTGTTTCTGTAATCATCTAAATATTTTGAAGGCTTATAAAACAAGAATAACATTGATAAAAAAAAAACGTGCAAAGACAATAATGACCTTAACTTTTATTTACATACCTCTTGGCGAATGATGCCTCCATATGACACTGGCCTCAGGTCGACCGACTGCCAGACATAAAAGACTGATGCTGCTGCCCTCATTCACTGTGATATCCTTTGTAATATTAGTGATCCTGGCAGGTACTATGAAAAAGAAAATAGAAATAAACAATATAGCTTAGACCTATGAGATTGGAAACATGATGTGGAGAAAAAGAACAAGACTAAGACTCAATTAGCATGAAATTAGCGGACAAATCTGACAGTCTTCTGGCTGGTGTTGTGTTGTAAATGATTTATTTTCCTCATTGCGTGTCTTTGGCGTGCTGTTTACTGAACATGCATCACACTAATTCATTTTGAGTTAGACAGACTTGATTCCTTTGATTTGGCTGATTGGATTTTTGTGCATGTTTTTAGGACAGTGGTTGTTCCAAGCTCAGTTCTCAAATTTGAGAGGTACATGCAAGCTGCAGTTCACACTCATGAGCATGCTACTGTGCAATAAAAGAGTGTGTGATGAGTCGTGTTGATTGCTCACATTGGCCTCTCAGCTCATTTTTTTCTTTCTTCTCTAATCTTAGACCTTGCATATGTGTGTTCAAAATGTTTGTGTTTGCTTTGTAGTGACGTTTGATATTGCCACTTTTGATTAACACCACCATTTCACAGCAAATGAAACATAAAGGTTTTGCACTGCCAAGTGGAAGAATGAATCCATAAAGATTTGTTCTTTCACTTTTAAAAACTATTCTCCATATCCACTTTCCTCACCTTGAAGCATGCCATGTTCACTCAACTTCAAGTTTGTTCTGTCAAAGATTGCCAATACATTTTCAGTTGAACTTGTAATAACCCGGACTCTCCGTTGTATTTTCCGGGTATCCAAAATCAAGTTCAGGTATTTTATGGTTGCTGGGCCACATGTCTCTCTCCACCTGTAAACTGCTGCTTTTATGCTCTGTATGTATAACTGTATGTGCCATGAAAGATGGCAACTGTCAATTTTTGCACCAAGCAATTTTTTGCCAGTTCTGCACATATCTGCCCGCCAGACACTGATTTAAAAAAAAGAAGTTTCTGCTGATTACAGTGGACCGCGGTCTGCCATTTGATTATTTCTGGTCTAGATTCTATCCAAACAAGTGTCTCTGCCTCAAAATGACAGTGCTTGGAGGCAGACTCAACTTTTCATTTTGTATTGGTTCTGTTCAAGCAGGGTTCTACACCATTCTGGCCCGTTTCTCTTTGAGTTAAACCCAGAAGGAACAGCAAAGCTAAAATACAACAAGGTCCTGTATTTATATATGTTTGTGTTGCGACCAGCGTGTTTAAAAGCTCTAAAGCGGTAAAAAATGCCTTTGACATGCAACAAGATGTATGTTACTAATATGACCTGTATGAATAAACTTTCTTGAATAAAACGTTAAAACATTAAGAAATTTGATTTTTTTTACCATAAAAAATGTAATTTTTACTTTAGACAAAGACAGACACGAGTTCTTAAATATGAGACACCCTGTCCAACACAGGATAACTTGTTGAAAGTTAAAAATGCCATTTTTTATCTGCTATGTACATTAAGTGTCCTACCATTCTTTTTCCTTGTGAGGGATCTGGTTTTCGCAGCTTGCCCCTGCTCTTGGTCTTGGTTGTTTGAAGCCATTGAAAAAGCCTTGTTTTGCTTCTTTGCAGTGTTCTCCCTTTCATTATTAGTTTTGTTTTGATTACGTCCCTGGTTTATTTGTTTCTGGTAGTGTCTTAGTTCTGTTCCTCTGGTTATCCTATTTGTGTTCCACCTTATAATAAACGGTCGTCCAGCCAGTCAAAAATCCTCCCGGTTTTACTAATATTTCTTTATGTTGCCTTTTTTCTCTCCCACTGGGGTGGGATATAACAAGGACGCCAGTTTGTTTGATCCAAAAATGTGTGTGAATTAGGAACACATATATGTATGTGTCCCTTCTGGACAGAAACTAAAAACATAGTTGTAAAGCATAAAATAATGTGTTTCATCAAAAATAGGGAGTAAGCCAGATAAATGCTTCTGAAATCATTTGTGCAAAAATGTATTGAAAAACAAGAACACCCTTACCCTAACCCCTAACCCTAACCCTTTCATATTTCTATTTGCAACTTTGAAAGTTTTGTTTTTAAAACTGAACATTTTGTTTGCAATTTAAAAAACTGATCTCAAAACTGTGATTTTCGTTTTCAATGTGGTGGCACAAATGTCTCTTCATGGATTTGGTCAAGACGTAGACAACACAAATTATAAAAATGAAACAAAAGTACAAGACAAAAGAAACCCATCTCAGAACAGATTGATGTGGTGACCCAGACAGTGAAGACTCATACCAGGAGAAGTTCAAAGTGTGCAAAACTATGATTATTGCATATTTAAAATGTATTTTCAAAAATGCCATACAAAAAGTATTGCAATATTGGTACAATGTAAGCTCAATAAAACCTATCCATCCATTTTTCCTGTTCCTTTTTTAGGGTCACAGGCTCACACCACAATCCATAATCCACCACAAGCCAGTGGTCCCCAAACTACAGACTACGCGGGCCAAATTGACTCAGTGTTTCATGAAGCCTTGCTTTTAACAGCCTTAATTTTAAAGGTGGCTGTGGTGTAGTGGTAGAACTCCACAATTCCTCTGGTGGTTATAGGTTGGCGCCAGTATCTGTCAGTGGAGCTGCCATCAGTGTGTGAATGTGTTTGTGAATGGGTGAATGGTACTGTGACTGGAAAGCGCTATGGGATTTTGAAAACAGGAGAAAAGTGTTATACAGGTATACGCCTTTTACTATTCACCATTAGTGCTATGAGTACCCAAAGTTGCAGGAGACTGGGCTTGTGACGGGAACTTAAAAACTTAAACCGATTAACATCTACAAGAAAAACTGTGACCTGACAAGAATAAGCAACAAACAATCAGACAATTAAATAAACTGAGGGTGATTGATCCAAATGAAGACAACTGTGGAGGATTTTTTTTTTTATGAAACCATTTGAGACTATGACAGGAAATGGAAAATAAACGGATAAAACTAAACTGAGATCAAAGAATGTAAAAAAAAAAACAATTTACAATTCTCTCAAGTGCAAACAATTAATAGCCATGTTGTCTCAAAAAAATATAAAATCAATTCTAAACATTAGACCGTTATTCACTTTGTGTGGGTGCAGCTGATTTTGTGATGTCATCCAAGAGCCTTGGCAGCTTGTCTGTGTTTCTCCCACGAAAACAAACAACATTAACATTTTTGCAAAGATGGATGTACACACTGTATATCTGGCTTTAGTAGCCCCAACTATCGCTACACTTGTTCACAATACAAACACAGTCAGAACAACTGTCCAAACGAGGGGGGAGTGGGGTGGTGTCTTAAAGTGGCCCGGCGTCTAAAGTACCTGTTAGAAGTACACCTGTTAGACTCAGCTTTTTTTTTGGAGACATGACACAATTTAAAGATATACGGTATTGTGCCTTAAAAATGAAAATGTTCTGCTAATCACCACTAGCTGCATAGAGAAAGTGAGTGCATGTATTAGCTTGGGGGCGGAGCTGGCGGCGCAGACTCTTCCTTGAAGGGGCTGTTCTCACCTGTCTACGTGAGCTCGAGAGAACCGACATGTTTTCGTGGGTTGGTAGAGCCTGGTGCTCAGAGCATAGTTTTTTTTTAAGAAATACTCAAAAACGCGTGAACATATCACAAATGAAGTTATTGTGAGGAATAAGCACTGTAATTCACTTTATAGCTCAAAAAGTTGATTTTACATGATATAGACTCTTTAACACCTCAATACTCAAATTTATCACCTACACTAGTGACAAATTTGGGAACCTGTATACCTCAACAGTATAGAAAAAGGCTTGAACTTTTGAAAGCAGACAAACTGTTTTTGTGAAATATGCAGTTAGTATTAACCAAGATAGGCAATAAAGCTAACTTCCTTCATCATCTTAAATGGTATCATTTCTTGAATGCCCTGAGAGACAGATAAATTCAAAGTCACAACACCAGATTCCACTGAGGCTGATGCTAATGAAGCAAGCTTCAGTTACTAGGAGATTATTCCCATCATCAGCACCTTGAGAGCATTAAAAAAAAGGATAATTATTTTTCTGCTTGTCTGATTGTTGATACATTTTTTTAACTTGCGCTCTTTGTCTGCTATAGTAAGAGTGTATTTGCTAGTTTGTGCGTGAGTAAGTGCACAGATATGTTAGGGCAGGTGTGCTACACTGAGAAGAGAAAAAGAGGATTATGTGATCATGCAAATGGCATGACTGCATTATTTGTATTTTTTTCTTTTAGAGGTGGTAAGTATAATATGGAGGTTGTTTGCTGTTCCCAAGGTTGTGTTCACCTTAATGCAAAAGGTTTTAATGGCCAGTTTTTATAGTTTTACCATTATTTAGCTGTTTAGTCATGTTTTTCTAGATTGATATATACTTGGTTGGTTTAAAACTCTGTAAACTTGCTAAATGTGTGAAAATATTTATTTAAAGAAATGTTATTAAATAAAATGCCCAGGCATAAAACCCAACCCTGTGCCTTATTGTTACATCAGGACAGCGTTTACCATCAGAAGATAAGTTAAGGCTATTACTGCATTATTTTTTTCCACTTAATTACTTTATTTCTAATTTTTTACTCACTGCCTCAGTTTTTGATTATGAACTTCTTCAGACCTGGCGTCCACATGAATGGACATCACGTTCTGGGCTACATTACCACAGTAATTAATTCTGGTTAACTCTGGTCTTAAGAAATTAAGAAATCATTGAATGTTGTGGGGTGGGGGGTCTGGGGGATCGGCTTTCATGCGTTGAGGCCTCTGTCCTGGGGAGACTTGGGCCCAATGCTGTGTGTGTGTGTTGGGGGGGGGGGGGGGGGGTTGTATCACCATCGAGGGTCAGTTTGGCAGCTGTCCCCGACCTACCCTCCTTCCTCATACGATTTCATATGTTATTAGGGTAAAAGGGGGGGGGGTTGGCTTGCGTAGTACCTCGAGGGGTCAAACCACTTGGTAGTGGTGCCCTCCTTCCATGGTTTCCGCAATTTTGCCCCCTTCTCTTGGTTTTAAGTGCACCTTAGACACATAGGACCCTTGGTGGGGGATGCTTGGACATCTCTGCCAGCAAGCAGGAGATGTCCTCTTAGTGCTCTATCCTCCAATTTTAACTGCCCCCTTTATTACACACACACCCTTTAAACCTCAAGAAACATACCTCAGCACACACACGCACAAATACATTACACAAGGAAGGTGGGACTACTGATCTTCTGTCCCCTATCCCATCCCTGGCGTAGGGAGCAAGGTCTTCAGCAGCTGCTGCCTTGTCTCTCAGGTGTCGGCCTCCTGGGCCCCCTCCCCACGCAGGCTAAGGGATCCCTTAGTTCTCTGGAAGTCCATAAGCGGGGGAACATATTCTGTCTGAGCCTGGAGGGTGTCCGTGTCTTCATGGTGTGGGTTCTGGTCCTTGGCCTAGGGTGCCAGGCTCCTCCTTAATTACAACATTGGGTAATTGGTCGCGTCATGTTCTCTACACCTTCGGGGACCCCCACTTCTCTTGGTCATCCCTTCTCTCGGTGAGGGCTGCTGCCCCCTGCCGTGCTCTCTTCTGGATTTCCGCAGCTGCCTGGAGCTTTGGGGTGGTTCTCCCTTGGGGGGCCCTAGCTCGTGACACGGGCTGGGGTGTGGTGGTTCTGCAGGCTCTTTTCTAAGTCAGTTTTCTTTTTTTTTGTAGGTGCCCTTTGATCCTCCATTTGATGGCGAGCGACCCATCCTTGTGATCCTGTGAACTCTGACACTATCTCATTCAATAAATCCCATCAGCCACAACAAACCTTCTCAACTTGTTACCACCTCACCACAAACAAACTCTTGGATGTAATTTTTGTATCCTCAGCCCTTGTCAGTTTGACTCAGCCCTTGTCCCCTTAGCCTTAATTTTGTCAATATGGTTGGTTGCTTTTTACCCTTACCACTGCCTTATGTTTTTAATTTACACTCCCTGGGCTCCGTGAGACAAACCTTTCTCTGTATTCATATGCATTCAGAAAATGGGTTACAACAATTAAGTTTCTTACCCATACTGTACCAACAGAGGCACCAAAACCCGTTGATACCATCATAGTGCTTGACTGTGGCCTGCAAATGGGCTGGACCAAAACTCCATTGAACTATTTAGAGGTACTATTAAGAGGAAAATGAGCTAACATCAAGAAACGATCTAACTATCGCAGTGTGACAAGCTGATTACTTCAATGCCACAATGCCTTGAGACAGACAAAAAGATTTACAAACAAGTGCTGAAGATAGACAAAATCATTTTTAAAATATTTCATTTTGATTAGTTTAGTGTGCTTATAATCTCTGCATTTATCTTTTTGCAAAAACTAAAAAAGTAGGTGGTGATTTCGCTGCAGTATTCAGAAATCCTGTTGTGTGAGCTGGAACCCCAATTTACATTAAAAAAAAGAAAATAAATGCTTGAAATCAATTAAACAGTGTTCTCTAAATTTATAATTTATGAAAGTTACATTTTTTAAATTGAATTTTGGAAATGAATACAGTTTTTCACGATATTCTAATTCCAGTAAAACATTTTTATGCTTTCCCTCTTTTTTAAAACAACTCTTGGGTTGTGTCCAAATTCATGCTTCATGTTAAAATAAGCTGCATTTTTGATCCAGAAAGGGATATAGCGGGTTGACAAAATAGATGGAAATCATAGATCGTATATTATCACTGGACAAATGAAGATGTTGTCACCCATAGAAAAAATGCCTTACCTATGGGCTTTTGTGAAACGAGGCAAAATTCGTCTCCATTGCTTCCTGATATATGAGCCATTTATTAATTCAGTCGACAGAGATTGGTCTGAGTCGGTCTAAGTCACGTTTTTCAGGGAACTACACTCATCAATCATGAGTGCACTTGTTCAAAGTCCACACCACTACTGAAAATAGGCTTAATAGAAGCTGTCAATCAAAGATTCGAGGTGGGGCCAGTGGGCACCACATGCTTTTACTGATGGATCTGATTTGTCATTTTATTACTTGAATAACTTGTAATAATGTCAGGATCCTGGTCGCCTCCCCCACAAACCTGGCTTCTATCTCCTCACCTGCCCCCCATTGCCTCATCAGCCTAGAGCCTTCTTATGGACCTCCATGCCCTTCAGCCGGTGTCAGCCCGTCTGCTTCATGCGGTAGAGTTTACTGACCCCTGCTACGCCTCAAGCTTCAGTTCATGTCTTCTTTTGTATGAACATTCATATACTGATCTATCCTGTTTTTGCATCTTCAAGGAATTCTACGCCTCCACAGTCATCCACTGCAACCAACCCAGACTCCTGATCACACCTGTCACCTCCACTTTCCTTCTTGCCAGCAGCTCGGATGGGAACTAGAATCAGGGACTCCAGAAAAACGGGTTCAGGTACTCTGGACTCCTCGTAGACGGCTCATTCAGGTGACAGAGAGCGTTGGAATTTTATGTGAAAGACCAACACAAAGTGAAACACACTTGTGAAGTGAAAAGAAAAATGATAAAAGAAATATATATATATATATATATTTCTTTTATATATATAAAAGAAATATATATATATATACATATATATATATATATATATTATTACACATAAAAAACTGAAAAGTGCAGTGTGCAAAAGTATTCAGCCCCATGTTCTCTGTGTGAATTGGGTTTCCTTCAGAAGTTGTTTGATGATTGGTGACTGATCAAATGTTGACTTAATGACTTAATAGAGTTCACCTGTGTGAATCTTGTCATCTCATGAAACTAATATCTTAAGAAGATGGAGAGCATTTGTGAACAGCAGTTTTTAGATCTTATTTGGATTTAGGTCTGGACTTTGACTGGACCATTCCAAGACATGAATCCGTTTCATTTTTACCATTCCATTGTAGCTTTGTCTTTCTGTTTAGGGTGGTTGTCCTGTTGGAAAGTGAATCTCCGCTCCAGTCTCAAGTGTTCAACAGACCTCAACAGGTTTTTCTCCAATATTGCTCTGGATTTGGCTCCATCCATCTTCCCATCAACTCTAACCAGATTCCTTGTTCCTGTTGAAGAGAAGCAGCCCCAGAGCATGTTGCTGCCACCACCTCGTTTGACAGTGGATATTGTGTGTGATGTGCAGTGTTAGATTTCCTCCACACACAGCACTTTGCATTTTGACCAGAGCACCTTCTTCCACACATTTGCTGGGTCACTCACATGGCTTATGACAAAAACGGGCCTCTTGTGGTTTTCTTTTAACAATGGCTTTCTTCTTGCCATTTTTCCATAAAGTCCACATTTGTACAGTGCACTACTGATGGCTGTCCTATGGACAGATTCTCCCACCTGAGCTGTAGATCTCTGCAGTTCATCCAGAGTCATCATGGGGCTCCTGGCTGCATCTCTGATCAGTGCTCTCCTTGTTAAGCCTGTTAGTTTAGGTGGACAACCACGTCTAGGTAGGTTTGCAGTTGTTCCATACTCTTTCCATTTGCGGATGATGTACTGAACAGTGGTTCGTGGGATGTTCAAAGTTTGGGAAATCTTTTTCTAGCCGAACTCTGCTTTAAATTTCTCCACAACTTTATCCCTGACTTGTCTGGTGTGTTCCTTACACTTCATGATGCTATTTTCTCCCCAATATTATCTTGACAAACCACAGAGGCTGTCACACAACAGCTGTACTTGTATACTGATATTAAATTACACATAGGTGGACTCTATGAAGTCATGAAGTCAACATTTGATCAGTCACCAATCATCAAGGAATTTGTGAAGACAATTAGATGCACTCACAGAAAAGGGGGCTGAATATTTTTTGCCCTCTGTGCACAAAGTGTGTGCCACTTTGCGTTGGTCTTTCACAGACAATTACAATAAAATATGTTTATGTTTGTGGTCATAATGTGAGAAAATGGTGAGAAGTTCAAGGGGTGTTAATACTTTGCAAGCCACTGTATATTCAGCGTTTGACAGCTTCCTGGAATAATAGGCACAGAGGAACATTTTGGAGGGTTGACCGTGACGTTGAGACAAGACGGCACCCATACCAGAACTGGATACATCCACTTCGACCATCAACAGAAGTGAAGGGTTTGGATGATGAAGGATGGGTGCATGGGAGACACACTGTTGAAGGGTCTTGTATGCAGCTGTTGCTTTGGGGTCACTGCAGGTGTTTAGGAGACCCTTTCAGCAGAGACGTGAGGGGAGCTGCCATGACACTGAAGCCTCGGATGAACTGTCTGTAGAAGTTGGCGAACTCTAAGAAGGGTTGTAGTTTTTTCATCGATCTGGGTTGAAACCACTGCGGCACTGCATCCACTTTTCCCTGATCCATAGCGACCCCCCTGAGCAATGATACCATAGCCTAGAAATGTCACAGAAGTTTTATGGAATTCACATTTCTCGCATTTGACATACAGATTGCTGTCAATCAGGCGTTGCAGGACCTGACAGACATGTTAGACGTGCTCCTCAAGGGTGTCAGCATAAATCAGAATGTCATAAATGCACACAATGATATATTTATGGAGCATATCTTGTGACGCATCCTTTAACTAATGTCTGAAACACGGAGGGAACATTACAGAGAAAAAAACGGCATAACAAGGTATTCATAATGACCAGTAGTAGTGGAGAAAGCGGTTTTTCACTCGTCACCTTCTCGAATGCGTACCAAGTTGTAGGCACTTCGGAGCTCTAGTTTGATGCATAACCGCGCCAGCTGTAGCTTTTCTATTTCTGGAGGAACCAAAAGAAGAGGGTAGCGGTACTTGACACAGTAATTTAATTAATGCTTCGATAGTCAATCCAAGGGCGGAGACCGCCATCTTACTTTTTTGTAAAGAAAAACCCTGCCGAGGCCGGGAACGTGGAAGGCAGGATCAAACCCTTTTCTGATTCTTCTCAGATGTAAGACTGCATGGCTTCAGTCTCAGGTTGTGACAAGGGAAATATCCGGCCCTGTGGGGGTATGGCCCCGGGTAGCAGGTCAATGGCACAGTCATAAGGTTTAAGAGGAAGAAGGCAGGTGGCATGATGTTTAATAAAGGCCCCCTGTAGCTCTCTGTACGGGTGTGGCAGAGAGTCAGATGATGCCTCAATATTGCTAATTGTGAGCTGGGTAGATGCGAGCTGGTGATGCCAAGGAAGACAGGTGTGCGAATTCCAAGGAAGACAACCTCAAAAGCAGTCCTGACGACAGGATGGTGAGGTGAAGGTGTGTTCTTTAGCTGACCAACTGATGATGGGATCATGTCTCTTGAGCTATGCAAGTGCCAGGATGACAGCACATTGTGAGGATATGATGGCCAAGAGACAGATGGTCTCCAGATGGTTCTGATGACAATGGAGTTGAGCACCCTGGGCCAAAAACGTATCTGTCCAGAACCCACTGGTCGATCATCTTTGGCAGAAACTGCCACCCGCGAGGTGCAGGGAAGCAGAATAATTTGATTAGCATTGGCAAAGTTCAAGTCAATGAAATTTCCTGCTGCCCTTGAATCTTTAATGGCCTTGGTTTCAATATGCTTTTTCTGAATGACTAAAGATAGCGGAATCTCGAAGATAAGAGAGTTCTCACTCACCATCCTGCCCAACCGTCTAGGTGGACGATTGGGACAGGCAGCACATAGATGACCAGGCAGACCGTAGTAAAGATAGAGATTGTCACTAATGTGGTGATTTCTTTCTTTGGGGATGAGATGGGTGGAACTCAATTGCTTGGGTTCAGCAGAAGCTCTCTGTCTGAAAGAGGCGGCTGTAGCTGTAGGGAATTCGGACTTGGTGGCTCTGGGCTTCCTGGCTCGGAGGAGATTTTCCAGTCTTATGGTCAGACCGATTTGCTGAGCTCGAACTCTTCATCTTGGCAGGCATTTTCTCGCTGCAACTTCTGGGAAAGCCCACTGCGATAATCAGTCTTAAGCCCACCTGGTGACCACTTGGTCTGGGCGGCCAAGGTCCGGAACTTTGGGGAGTATGCGGCAGCACTATCTTTGTAGTGCTTAATGTCTATCAGCTGTTCCCCCGGTTCCTTTCCATCGGTGGGGTGTTGGAAGACATTGTGTAACAAACGCATGAACATGTCGTTGGAGTAGAAAGATAAGGAGTCACCTGACCAAATGGCAGCCAGCTACTCCAGTGCCTCACCAGACAACAGTGAACACAGAAAGGACACCTTGGCTTCTTCTGTGGGGTACAAGTGGTCCTGTTCATGTAAATACAGCTGGAATTGAATAGGTAATACGTTACACAGTTTGAGTTTTCCGATAAACTTATTCGGTAAGGAAAGACAAGTACCGGAAGTGGACTTGATTGGTGCGGAGGGATTTCCTGACCCGTCAGATGGAATTGGACGAGGCAGCAAGAAAGGAGAGGCATTAACAGTTGGGTGAGCCTTCTGCTCGCCCATCATGGCTTTGGAGATGGCTGACAGGTGATGAGGCTGTCTCCCATGTTCCAATAACGTGGCAGCGACCCGGCAGTATTGGAAGGTGAGGGATCGTCTGTCGTTGAATCCTAGTCTGGCGTAGTCATCTGTAACTGAGATGCTGAGGTGTGTGAATCCATTTGCAACAATCTTTAATGAAGTAACACGTAACCGGGCCAGGCAAGATCGAAGGCCAGGGTTGAACACAGAAGCGAGGCGAGAGGTGAAGAAACAGGCGAGGGTCAAAACCACAGACAGGAAAAAAAGGGTAAATCCTTAATATGAAGTAAGTTCAAAACTACGGGGAGTAGAACAAGTTGAACTGGACTGAAATAGTAAGTAATAGTAATTAGTAGTAATGACGTAAAAGTGGAACAGCTGCATAGAACAGGGACCGGATGCAGTGCATGCAGAAAGATGAGGTGAGGAAGGTGCTGAGTCAGTCAATACTTGGGAGAGAGCTCCCTCTGGTGGTCAGAGGTGGTGTGAGGGCAGACCCCACTGCCCCACATTTAAAGTTAAGTATGTTATATTTCTGTCAGATTTTTTGCAGAATTTATCCTTTATACTTGCATACAAATGTATTTTAATTTACACCTTCAATAACAAAGTTAACCTCATGATTTGTGCACACATTTAATTTTGTTCTGAATTTTTAAGTAATTCTATTCTTTTGAGTTCTTATTTAAGACCTGATGATGTGGCAAAGGGAGGAGCTACACAAGTTCCTGATGATGTGGCTAAAGGGAGGAACTGGACATCTTCCTGGACACTCCCATTTGGAGATGATGAAAGGGGAAAACAAAAGTTTATTCTTTTGTTGAATTATTGCTTCTTTTGTTGAAATATGTTAAACTTGCTTTGAAGCATAAGTTTAGGTTTGTTTGTTAATGCCTTAAAGTCTCTTAGTTACATTTTGTTAAGATGACCAAATTTTAACTGAAGACACTGTATTTTTTGTTGGGTGAAATAAACAACCCTTTATTTTAAGATTTTATTTTGTCCTGTGGCTCAATTCCCATGGCCGCGCGGTCCGTGACAGTGTCATTATTTTATTGCCTATATTGTCTATATATCATTGATCTACATTTACATGAAATTAATAAAGTATTCCTAAAAGATAAAAACATTTAAACTGTTCATCAGTGCCTGGTTGTTTTCATTGAGGAGGTGTCTCTTTTTTCTGACATTTTGTCTCTAGTTGTAGTCAGTGCTCATGTCCACTTGTTGAATCAATGTTTAGTGACTTGGTATAAAACCATGTGAACCTGTACTGTATCTTTGACTGTAATCTAACCAGAGAAATTTGTCTTCAAAACAAAGAAGTCGTATTCAAAACAGAGCAACGTTGTATTCAAAACAGACATGATCAATGTAAAGCCAAATGTTGTATTCATATTTTTTCTGTAAAATTGTGCACAAAGTATTCATTTGTGCACAATTTTGTCTTTATGCATCAATTAGCTGCTTTCAGCGGCTTTTTGCAGCTGTAACCCTGTTGCAGTGGAACCATCTTACCTTGAACAATAAGATGCACTTTTGTGGATTTTGGTTTCTTGTTTGTGAGAATGGAGCAAATGTAGGGCCCTTCATCATGAATGTCAACATTTTGGATCTTGATGCTGTACTCTGTGACTGCTGTGTTTTCCAAAAGGATGACACGAGGATCCAAAGACCACTTTTCCTTCCCTGCGAATAGAATTGTGGTACGATTGAGCCAGGCCACTCTTGAAACTTTGCTATCAACACTGCATCTGGTTGGAAAAAGAGAGAGAGAAAAAAATGTTAATTTCAGTCCTAAAAGACGTTCAGAGTTAATTTTATCTCATAGGCAAGGTACTTAGTTGTTTCTTGTGTATTCAGCACCATGCCCTAGTGTTGGGTGTCACTGTGGACTATTTTGCATGTGTTAGGAGGAGTTTTGCGTTGCTGATTAAAAAAAGGAAGTCAGAATGGCTAAAAGTCAGAAGTCGCAATCATGGTCTTTTCTTCTGATCTAATCCGTTACCTCATCTGTGCTACCGCAAACTAGCAATGAGAGTGGTAACGGTTGTGCCTCTTCCTGCTTTATTTTTCCCTACTGTTGGACAACCTACTGTTTGACATGTGGATGAAAATATTCACCAACTACCTGTATTCAATTCAAGAATAGAGGGATGACTGCCACGTCAAGTAAAAATAAAAATTGGTCATGTCCAGACACTTTCATCACCAATGGAGGTGCTGGTTTACGTGATAAAACCAAGCCTCAATCACCCATTCAAACCCAAAGCAAGGAGTAACAATCTACCCAAGCCAATCTTAAAATGGCATAGATGTTGTTTCAGATGTGCCTCTTCAGCTCACCAAGCAGATGCCCCAGACTGCCTTGCAAGAAAAGTAACCTGCCACAAATCAGGACACTTTGCTCTTGTTTGCAAGTCCAAGTCTACAATCAAGCAAGAAAAGGAGGTTGTTCTTCAAAAGAATACTGTCTTAATGTGAACAATTAAACCACTGTTGGAAAACCCTTGTAGTTGTGACGTAGCAAGTCACAATAAAACATATGAACTTATGGGGCTAATCAAGACACAATGAAGCTACAGAGAAAGCAGCCTCCTCATCTTTATGGAGATGTGGCTAACCAGCCACATACCAGATGCTGGCATGGATCTGCTTGGCTTTACCACCGTGAGAGCAGACCGCGATCCAGAAATTAGCGGGAAGAGCAAAAAAGTTGGTCTTATCCTGTATGCTAATCTTCGATGGTGTCATCCCAACCATCTGACCATTAAAGTGACAATCTGTGACCACAACCTGGAGTTGCTAGTGGTTGGCATTAGAACATACCACATCTCACGTGAGTTCTCCCATGCCATCACGCTTTGTGCTTACATCCCCCTTAAGCGGATGCAGAGTTGGCCTGGAAGTCCATCTTCAACACTATCACAGCACTACAAACCAAGCACCCTGAGGCGTATATCGTTATCTCGGATGATTTTAATCATGTAATCCTGGGCACAACTCTGGCCATTTTCCACCAATATGTTGACTGCCTCACTTGGAAAAACAACACTTTTGATTTGATTTACTGTATGCAGACACTCTGGATGCATACTCAGCGACCCCTCTCCCTCCCCATGGAAAATCTCACCATAGTCATATAAATCTCCAGCCTGGCCACATCCCTCTTGTGAAGTCAGGAGATGGCCTGCTGGAGGCCCTCAGAGACTGCTTCCAGTGTACTGACTAGAGTATTCTGGTTGGGTCACATGAGGAGGATATTGATGGACCGGTGGGCTGTATGACAGACTATTTTAATTTTTGTGTGGACATGGTGGTCCCTGGCAAAACTTTGAGAACCTTTACCAACAATAAACCCTGAGCCACCAGAGAGGTCAAAGAGAACCCCCAACCCAGCACGCAGGTGTCCTCCAAATTCCCTGACCAGGCCTAGCTCAGCCTCTCTCTCAACATGTGTCCCCATCCTCTTCACCTGGTTCCAGCAACCACCCTCCTCCCATTCTGCTGAGCAAGTAAGCAAGGAGCTGAGACGGTTCTATCCCAGGAAGGTGGTGGAACCAGACCAGGTGTGACTGCGGCTCCTAAAGACCTATGCTGCTGACCTGGGACACCCTCTACAGCAGGTCTACAATCTGAGCCTACAACTGGGGAGGGTCTCATCACTCTGGAAAACATCCTGTATTGTTCCTGTGCCTAAGAAGAGTCGCCCGAGTGAGCTTAATGACATGCTACTTGCTCTCACTTCATACATCAAGACATTAGAGCAGATGGTCCTGCAGCAGCTGTGACTATAGGAGCAGAGTGAAGGAGACCATCTGCACTTCGCTTGCCCAGTGAAGTTGGGAGTGGAGGATGCTGTCTACCTCCTACATCGAACCCTCGCCTACCTGGATGTGGGAGCTGCGTGATAAGGATATTGTTTTTTTGACTTTTCAAGCGCTTTCAAAACGATTCAGCCCTTTCTGCTTCAGTAGAAGCTCCTCTCCCTTGCTGTCATCTCCCAACTGGTGAACTTGATTACTGACTACATGACCAATAGGCTATAGTTCCTCAGGAAGGGAAGTTGCAGTTCCTCCATGCCACACAGGCACTCCACAGGGTACCGTTCTTTCGCCTTCCCTCTTCACCCTATACACCCGGGGTTGAGGCTGGGCTGCAACCTCAGCGCACATGCATGCGTATGCAGCTCATGAGTGTCTGGGAGTCGATGCCAAGTTGAACCAGAATTTTTTTTTAAATCCAATCTTCTAAATTTCCTTTATTTTAATTTATAATGCAAAAAAAGACGACCCCCTGATTACACCCTGGTGTAAACAAGTTGGGTATAACTTTCTCAGTTATATCCCTTCTTTGGTAGTACATTTGTATGGAACATGTACTGTACTATTAGGTGTACTGTATCATTTATTGTACAAAATTACAAAAAAAAAACTCAATCAACCAAATACATAAATCAAAAATCAACAAGTAAATAAATCAGGAATACATTTTTGTTTTCTATATCAGCTTTATTCAGATTTAAACACATTGTAATTAACACTGTCAAATTTGAACTGTCTAACACAAAACTAGACTTCAGTTTGACAGTTTTTTAACCTCCATCAGTGGGTTCTTCTGAACATGGCTTCTCTTGCCTACTCAAGCCAATTATCCAGTTGTTCATTTCTTACTCTTTCTTGTCAGAATTCCTGCATAAGTTCCAGCAGAGGTGTTAGCTTAGCATCAAGCTCCAAGAGTGCAGTTAACTCAGCTTTCAGTGCCATAAGTGGGCTCAGTTTAGCTTGGATGTCGGCAAACAAAGTTCTGAGCTTTGCAGGGTCTGGTGTTTCTTGGTTTTTCTTTGGAGCCATGTTCAGCTATATTGCAGAAATACTGCTTTTTTGCAGTAATCATGTGATGTTTCAAGATTAAAGTCACTTATATAAGTAGAGCTGTAGACGCGCGTCCTCTCGTGACTGGAACCGGAAAAAAAAAAAAAAAAACTTTTGTATTTAAAAATGACCTTTGTTTAGCTAATTTAGAATAAGAAATGCAATTTATGAAAGCAACTTTGCTATGGAAGCATGTTACTATGGACAATTAATAAATACTTGTTGCTTCTACTGCAAATTATTAGGGGGCACAGATTCTGGCAGGCTGGATCAGCAGCGGCCTGCCAGAATCTTCGCCCCCTCTTGTTGCTTTATGAGGAACATGCGGAGAAAATTTCAAATATGACTAAGCTACCAAAAGCCCCAGAATACAGTACAGTATTCCCCCCTTATTATCGGGTTTTCTGAGACTGGAAACACCTACGAGTATGCAGAATCCACAAATACAAACAACCCCCCACCCCCCGGGTCTGTCTCTCTCATCCCCTTCCCCACTGTCAAAGAATGTACGTTATGGATCCATACTGATCATGCTTTGTAGGCTAAAACATTTATTGAAGTACATTGGAGTATTGCTCAACATAAAGAGTTTTTTTAATCCATAGCAATGGACGGCAAATTTACATAAGTGTCTGTCTGTGCCGTAAAACCAGGAGCGTGTGCTTCCCCTTTCATCAGTTAAGTGTGAGAGGGCATCTTCCACCAGAATTTGCCAGTTTCATCCATAATAAACACCTGGTCTGGATGATAATTATCCTCATTGATAATCAGGATATTTTCTAAGTCAGCTGATGCTATTTCTCCATGCAGACTCGCAGTGTGTGTCTGTGTGTGCGCCTGTGTGTGTACAGCCGACAGGCTGGCATGCTCCTCATTTCCTCCCCGAACTTTTCATTGAAAGTGGTCGCTTGCACATGAGTTTACTCAGCAGGTGTGTAAGCACCTTGAGCACCTTCAGGTTTTCTGTCCTAAATGTTTCCCTGCTCGCACCTATCAGGCCAGTCAGTGTCCTGGGCAGCGGGCTGCCCGCGGGCTGCCAGTTTGAGACTCCTGCTCTACACCATTGATTGATTTACAAAACAACTCTGAAACATGTCACATGCAGAAATTTTCAGATGACACTGTAATTGTGGCATACAACAAGGGGAGTTAGGAGGGAGAAAACAGAGGCCTGGGGCAGGATTTTGTGGAGTGGACTGTGCGGAATAATATCGCCCACTGCTCTACAGACTATCAACATCGATGGAGCAGTGAAGGAGGCTGTTGACTCAGACAGATTTCTGGGTTTTGGACAACAAACTGAATGAATTGATCAGCAAATATGGACACTATTTACAAAAAAGGGCAGAGTGAACTTTTTAAGGAGACTTACCTCTTTCAATGACTGTTCTGAACTTCTTTTGACCTTTTGTCAATCTGTTGTTTTAAGTGTCCTCTTTTATGCGGTGGTCTGCTGGGGAGGGGGAGTGCTAATAACAAGGACACAAAAGAACTGGACAGCCTAATCCGAAAAGCGGGTTGCGTTATATGAGTAGGTCTGGATACAGTAGAGTCAATGGTGGAGTGGAGGAGGCTGTCAAGCCGTATGGCATTCTGGAGAACAACAGCCACTCCACTCAGTGTTCTCTGGTCAGAGGAGCTCCATCGCCATCAACTGCCTTCATTCTCTGCCGTGCTCCACTGAGAGATACAGGAAGTCCTTTGTTCCAAGTGCAATTTGACTCCATGCTGCTGCTGGGGGCCACTGATCAATGACTTTACAATGTTTTTACTATCACTTTTATCGATTTTATCTATGTGCAAATCAAATTGATGTCAAAACTTTATTGTCAGGGTTTAGCCATCAGGCTCCTCCTCCAACCACCGGAGGGACCTCTCTCCAGAATACTGATCCCTCATGTCTCCACCAGTTGGCTCTCATCACCCATCAGTTTTACCATATAAATATGCCTGCCATGCCTTCTCTGATTGCAAAGTATTGTTTTGCCCTGCATCCAATCCTGAGCGTTCATTTATGGTCTGTCTTTTCTGGTTCCCTGACTCTTTGGCTTTTTCCTCGTTTTTCTGCCTCGCCATTGTGTTTTCGACCCTAGCTTGGACTCTGACTACGCCACTGTCTTTGTGACGAAGCAGCGACACAGGTTGCAGGAAAGCACCTGAAAACCAGCCTCAGTTTTTGTGTCCTTTTTCCCCTGTCTTCTCCTACTCCTTTAGTTTATAGTTTGAACCAGACACATGCACACATACAGGCAAACAAATAATTCACAACATCATAGCCACAATTTTGTATAATTCTAAGGGCGCACACTTAGTTTTAAATAGAGTTCTACTCACCATCTAGAGCATTTGTACACATCATCATATACATAGGAAACAGGAAGTGACCTCATATGTCGGAGCTGAAAGATTCTTTTTTTTTTTTTTCTTCTGTTTAATTGATTTTGTTCCATACTCTGTCCTGTATTTCACAAGTTAAATTTTTTTTTATTGTTTCTACTTTTTGGATTATGTATTAACAATTTCAAAGGTTTAAAGGCAGGAATTTGTTTCAATAAATGTTTGGTTAATTGGCCTGTGGGAGGGCCTAAGCCTTTATAAGGAGGGAATATCTGGCAGTATGGAGAGAGCGCAGTCTTGTTTGCAGTGGTGGCAACAAGCTCTCTCTAGTGTATTGCGACACTGTTATTTTTTTGGGACAATAAAATCCCCATTGTTTCCTCTTTTAACGTCTGCTGGCTTGGTCATCTTATTTTTTCTGAGTGTGCACTTGACTCTGTGAAGAACCTCGTCACAGTCTTGATCTTGCTCTACTTCATTAAAACGTCCGCATATGGATCCAAACGCCTCAGCCTCCTCATTACAATTAATATCAATTTGACATAATGATGCTTACCCCTTTTGGATGTCATATGAATTTTAAATTTGGACCAATAAATTAAATAAAACTAACAACATATGTATAAAACAACTGATATGAATCTAGTTAAACTGCACTTTGATTATACATATTATAATTTAAATATTATAATATTATAAATATTCCAATAAACCATTTATTGTATCAGTTGTGGTAACAAAGCTACATATAATCTGACATAATATTGTTGAGATATCTCAACTTGAATTTTAATGTTAGGTGTTACATAATTTTATAGAGAACTTCACAAAATTATAATTTAAATAATTCATGCTAACTCTGCAAAACCAAGTAGATTTGAAAATCAGAAAAGGTTTTAGTTTCAACAGTACTTTTTATTCATGTAAAAACATTCATAAAACAGTTGATATTCAGTCATTTAAACATGTCCAGTTCAGCTCCATCCGGTGTCTCAGAGAAAATACAAGCCAGGCTGAAATAACAACTACAAAAACAGTTGAGTGACAAAAAAAAATTAATCTTCTGATCACAATGGGAGTGGACCGGGTCCACAGGTCTTTTGAAACGATTAGATCCCACTTTGAGAGAATCACCAGTTCTGAGATATTTACATTTTTCTTTATTTGCATCATTTTTTTTTGTACAAATCCTATCATGAAAGTGAAAAAACCACATGTAAAGACTAGGACCTCTACCTCCACCTCTGACCACCAGAGAGAGCCCTTTCCTGAACATTAACTCTCTCCACACTCTCCCCCACGTCACTCCAGCTGTTTTCCATTTCCTCATCAACTCCACTCCTTATAAACCCCATCTGGACTTTTTTTCATTGCGAAGTATTGTTTTGCCCTGCAGTCATCTCCGAGCATTATCTTCTTTGCTGTCTAGTGGTTTTGACCTTCGCCTGTTTACTTGTTTTCCTGTCTCGCTTCTTGTCCCTGAATCCTGCCTGGCCTTGACCTCATTTTTTGTCTTTGCCTTATTAAACGTCCTGCCTGCATATGGATCCGAATGCCTCCGCTTCTTCCTCACACCACAAATAACATCAAGATTACTTCAACCAGTTGCTTAAGAGCACCATTGTGAGGATTTTGTGGTTTAGTTCCTGCAATTACACTATACTGCAGCCTCATCTGTCAGCGCTTCACCTGCGTCTCCCCCTCCCCTGTTTGCCCCGACAACAGCAATAATGGGGGACTATATTGTGAGCATCTCACTGCTAAGAGCGCACTCGTCCTCATCCACTCACACCTCTCAGCATCTCCATACACCACCCTTGTATGAACACTCTCAGTCTCCTGGTTGTGTTCCATCTTTTTGTTTATTTTCTTTTTGGGTTTTGACTTAACTGGCAAACAATGCCTTAACATAAAACAGCAACTGTCTGAACGGGTCAGTCGAAAAACTGCATCGCTCTCAGGTGCGAGGTGTTCAGTTGATTGGCGCCAGCTTGATGCTTTGAAACAGCATCAACCAATCACACCACAGCACGGAGGACACGCCTTCATGACCATAATCAAGAAAATTAAACAAAGCATTAAATGCGCAAGAAAAAACAAGGATTATGTTTTCCACAATCATCAAACTCTGATGAACTGCCTGAGTCAGATTAAACACTGGCTCAGTAAAAACTCTTACTTATTTTTTATTTAATTACTTTCAATTTCATGCTACTACATACATCTTATGTATTTAATTTTAACCTCTTAATATGGTTTTCATCCCAGTGTTTCCTGTGGGGATCTTTTGTGCCAAGGTTTGCTTGCTTGGTCTGGGGTCGTTGCCGTGGTCGTTGCCCTTGCTGGGGCGGCTGGAGTTTTACGTTGCAGCCTCTTTGCTGTGAAGTGGACCCCAATGCTGTCCCGGTGGGGGTAGGCACTGTGCCAGTGTTCCTGTGGCTGAACTGCTCTTGAAGTCACAGATTCACCAATACTGTTTCCTCACAGCAAAGCCAAGCCTTAAGTTTATTCTATAAGTTTCATTAAGAGGTTATTTTTCAGTATGTGTGGGTTATTCATCATGTGTGAAGTCATTGTTGTATGTGTTAACGGAAGGGAAGGGGAGGGTGAAGGGTGGGTTTGGTTGGTTTGTTGCATGTTTTAGTTTTAATTGTACAGCGCTTCGGGTTGCGCAATGTATGAGAAGCACTTTTTATAAATAAAGCTTGATTTGATTAGTTTAAAAAGTTACGAAGTTGAAACTTTATAGCACCCATCCCCTAAATGAGCTGAATATCTTGATAGTTGAATGTGCTGAATAGGTGAAGTAGTTGAAGAGCTACGGACGTCCAAAAAGTGTCCGGAAGAAAAATTGATTATTATTAAATTATTTAAATTATTAAATTGAATAAAGGAACTTGAAAATAAATTTTAAAATAAACAGGCAACCAGTGTAGTAAAAGCTAGTACAAGGAAATTGTGATCATATTTCCGCTTTCTAGTTAGAAAGACGAGCAGACACATTTTGCCATTGCAGGAGTCGAGCAACGGCCATAGTGCTAACCGCTACGTATAGGGAGTTACAGTAATCCAGCCTAGGATCCATAAGATGCTAATTACTGTTTCACACTGCTTAAAAGAGAGGATATGTCTGACTTTTGGCAACTGCCTCAAGTAGAAAAAGCTCGACTTTGCAATTAAATTAATTTGTTTGAGTCTCAACCTAAAGTCCTCCTTCACTACCAAATTTGTTGCATGAGGTGTCCAATATTCATTCAAAGAACCAAGATTTATAGCAAGGGACCTGGTGGTCTCACCAAAAAGTTGTACCTTTGTTTGGCTTTCATGGAGACTTTCATTGTCCATGTGCTGCACAACGTTGCGTAGAAGAGTTCAGTTTTCTATTCAGAAACAGTCGAGGTAAAACAGCATGTTGAGTGCGGGGGTGAGGTGGATGGGGGCTGGGGTGAGTCCAGGAAAACATATATATTAGGTGTTTTAGTTAAAGACCCACTCCACTCCCAAATTGTGGTGAATCAGGAGCGGCAAAAAATGTGGTTTGAAAAAGTTTGTAGCTGTGACAGAAGTTGGCTGAACACACGCTCCCTGCTCTGCTCCATTCTGGGGTGGTCAGGTCATTCTTTCAGGAACTGGAGGTATAGGACCCAAAATGTAGGAGACCAGGGTTGGTGGCAGAAATGTAAACATCTGATGAATAAACTAGAACATGAAAAAATCAGAGGGATAAAAAAACAAAAAAGATTACAAAACAGAGCAGATGGCCTGACTATGACCAACTGAAAACAAAACACATTTATATTCTTGGGGCAGTTAACAGAAAGGAAAACAACTGCTGATGAATATTAACTCAAACCTTAACTTACTGACTGAGGGTAAAGTCAACATGACTGAAAACATCACTTAAAAAATCTAAACTGCACAATCCTCACAAGCCTGGCAACTGAAAACAAATGTGAAGGAAGACTTTTTGTTTCTTCTAGTTCGAATAGACACCAATCTGGCCCCTGTTTTCTCCACAGTACGGTTTACAGAAATATCAGGTGAGGGAAACTTCGTCCGGGTTTCTTGATGTGCTTCCCCAGATCTTCTTTTCAGTAATCTTGTTTTTGAAGTAACTGGGAAAGTGGCCAGTTTTTCTGTGTAATCTTAGAGATAGTAGTTTGTGTGTGGATAGTAACATTACATCTTTTCATGAAATGAAAGCACCTAGTAGGACCACCTCGAAATTCATTAATATTTATGTCCCGTAGTAACACTGTAGCCTTCATTCAAATAGAAACTGTAGAAACACTTCTACCAGCTCCCCTGTGTTCAATAACCCACTGTTCAAGTTTTTCTGAACCGTGGCTGTCTCGCTTTGCTTCTTCAGAAACTCTGAGGTCTTCTAAGCTTTCCGCAGATCATCTTCTTGCTTTCTCCACCTTCATGTCAAAGAGTCAATAATGTTAAGTTCTCTCGCAGTGGCTTGATTCCAGTGTTCTGCTGTGCGATTGATACCTTTAGACCTGTTCATACCGTAAGCATTTCTCTTTTCAAAGGCATCATTCTGGGATACACCAATCAGGGGTTTTACTATGAAACAATATTTTGACAGAACGCTTTGTACATCTCAAAATCACTGCAATATAAGTAAGCACATCCAGAATGAATCCATATATATTAAGGTAAACCTAATTCAAAGTATTGTTTTTTGAAAGGAAATAAGGATTTTAGGTGCGCCTTATCGTGCAAAAAATACAGTAATCAATTGTTGTGACAACATTCCCTCAACTAAATTTGCTCGCTGTAGAAGAGCTGGATTTCAATCTGATGTATTCATGCTATTTGTAATTAAAATATGGTTTACCTAACTCAACTGTGCAGCAAAAACAACATGATTTGTAAAGACAGTTTTAAACCCATTAAACAATCATTTTGATTTCCTGTCAAACCTTCTCTTAATGACTCTGTTAAGATATCCGTCTAGTTTCTTATTTGTTATGTCACCCAACAGTGTCGAGTAAATACTCTGCGTAACCATGCACCACAGGTGTGCCACAGATTCTCACAGAAGTCTGAAAGACATGGTTACTGATAGAGATAATTTACCAAAAACAACAAGGAAGCAATGAGCAATCGAAGGTCATGGCCATAACTGGGAAATAAGCTAAAAGGTTTCCTGGTAACTTAAAAAGTTTTTCGGCCATCATAAAGCAGAAAATCGTTTGGTAATCCAATCTTTATTTCAAAATCGGATTTTCCACCATTTAACAGTCACAAACGGGCAGACGGCTGGTTCCACTTGCAGCAGGTTTATTGATAGACAGGAGCAAAAAATCAGACTAAGAGTCCAGAAAACTAAATCTTGGTCAGAATCCAAGTAAGAGTCAGGGCAGACGGCAAAGAGGCAGTGGCATAGACGAAGCAGGGTCAGGTCCACAGAAGATCAGATACAATAATAATGCTTGATTTTTGATGTACTGATTTTTGCTACTGTATATGAATTTATAATAAATTGTGTGAAACTTGACTTCAGACAAATTATCTGTACATTTCACATAGTCTTTAAGCTAGTGTGGTGACTTAGCAGCTGTTAATTATGGGATAGAGATGGCATTTCACACAGTCAGACTTGCTGCAGTTTTGTTATTTTTCCTGGAAGCCATTTCCCAAACATCCCCGCTCAAAAAAAGTCACAGGGAGCTTCATTTCTTGGTTGACATCTAACAAACACGCATGACGAAAAAAAAAAAGAAATAACCAGCAGAGTCTGAAACAGAAGCCTATCTGTTTCCACAATTGTCAATTTTTCTAGGCCGGAGAGAGCCAGATTAATCTGTGGTACAGCTGCCCATCATCCTGTACAATCAGTTTTCTTTATCTTTCATTAGTGTGAAATACTACGGACAGCAACAGCCAAGTTCTATCCTGAGGGTGTTGGAAGACACTCTTGCTTTCGCTGCCTTTTCCTTTTCCACAATCACAGGGAGAAAGATGGCAGCAGGTGTGATATGTTCTGTACGAGTACTGAAGGAAAAGCATGATCCATCATCTCAATGACGGTGTTTCAAAATTATATCCCTTGGACTATAATGCAGCAATGTATTTCTCTCCTGACATCTGGCACAAATTCAAAATCCACTTTCAATTGAAACCCTGCAGAAACCGTGTCCCCACTAAGCATGAAGCAGATGGATCTATAGGGGTGATGTTTTACACAATTACCACCATTGTCAAACATGGGTTCAAGGACTTCATCTGTATTATTTACACAGGAAAATGTTCATAGTTGTCTGCAGGTAGGGTAGAAATTGGTTGACTTTCTGAACAGCTTGATGCCGTTTTGATTCATTTCACTTAGTTTGTCATTTGAAGTTTGGTCCCTCGTCAGTCTTCATTTTTGAATGATCAGATGAAAGACTTTGACCCCTAGGAGTTAAATGACCAATTTTAAAGGGCATTTCTGGCCATTTAGATACAGACACAGTACAGATACAAGATACAGTAACTGTTCATTTCAATTAGTTTATAAAGTAGGGTCTTCAAACTATATTCCAAATATGAGTTCATTTGTTCTGTTTTAGTTTTACCTCCAAAATGTATGATACATTACGCATGTGACAATTTTTCCTCACATTAATCTGTACTTTGTGGGCTTAATACAGTGTTTTTCAATCTTTTTAGAACCAAGGGACACATTTTTCATTCAATAAATCCCAAGGCACACCACCAGCAGAAAATGTAAAAATCAATCTTTCCAGCCTGTATTAACAATATAAAGTATGGTGGCTGAGAGCAGCAAAAAAAGGTACAACTAAAAAACCTTAAAACTAAACTAAACAAAAAACACCCCACTGCAACTAAAAAAACCACAACCGAAGTGGATTATTGGGGATTGATTTTACCCATGAAAAAAGAATAGGAATATGAATTGGAACACGTATGAGAAAGTAAGAAAAGATGTGAGTGTTTAATGCCACTTTGTGTACTTTTCAGTGTGTTATCTGGTTAGGTCATGTAGCCCTAAGTTTGGAGGTAAACTGGAGGATGCTGGTTTATTGCTAGTTTTGGTGAAGACCACTGTCGAGAGGAGAATCAAGTTCTGCACATGTACCATTGTATGGTCTCACTCCAGAGCAGTGTCTACCCCAGACAAACAACAGGTACTGACAGCTTGGAATGCTAACACATCCCGGTGGAAACAACTGTTAGCTTAATACTTCCAGCAGCGTACTGTGGTTGTTGTTGTTTGTATCATTAATAAATATGGTTCACCACAGTCTAGGAAACTATACGTATTTGGATGAATGTGAAGTTGAAGCTGTGAGTGGTGGCCTGGGACTTTTGATAAAGTATCAGACTGAATCATACACTTTACTGTCTTTGCTTTGTAATTTACCAGGTCATGTTTTGTTCATTCTGTGGTGTGAACCTTCCATTCGTTCTGCACTTCTGGTGCATCGTCTAAAACAATTCCTGATAAACCACATCCGTTTTGGCTTTTTTAATAGCAGCGTTTTTTGTTTGGTATTTTTGCTGCTGTGTTTCTTGTTATTAGTAGCAGTTCTTTTTATTTGCTGTGTTCCTTTTTATTTTGCACAGTTACTTTTTTTTGCTGTAAAGGCAGTAAAGGCAGGTCTTGGCAAACACAATAGAGTAATTCTCAGTGTATTGAATAGCAATCAAATAAACATGAGGAAAACCTATTTTATATGGTAACCATATTTTTATATGAAACTTGGGCCTGTTCAAATGAAGATATAGTTAATATTCTAACAGAAATTGATGAAAGGCATACGTGAAGCTCTTTCTCTACAGCTTTCAATCTCTCTCTGTTTCAGCTTTTTATAGTAATCAGGCTTGAAAACGTTACCTCACAGAGGTATGTAGTTGACATGGAAGCCATGTAAAAATAGTTCTGGTTGCTGCTTTAGTTTTTAAACTACAATCAGTTGTCTCAGTTCAGTTAAGTCCAAAATACATGTCCTGTTGTTTTTCTTACTGCATCTCTATCCACAAACTTCACATTGGCCAAGAGTTGTGAATGACCACTAGAGTATACTCGTGAAGTAGCAATGCAAACTTACCACTGATCTGGATCTTTTCTAAAATGACACTTTCGATGTTGTCAGAAATGTCATCAATATGTCAGGAATAGTGTTTTCTTACAGTGGAACTTTGTCTATTTCTTGAGCCACTTCAGGTCCAAAGATTTCATTTACATTGGCTTTGCAGATGTGAAGCAATAATGTTTCTGCCACACTGTCTGACTTTTTTGATTTGGATTAATGTTCAGCAATATGATAGCTTTAAGGGCTCTCTCATTTATTTAACTTTGTTTTTTCTAATAAACGCTGCCTGTTTCTCTGTGTGTGCATGAAGGCAAAAAAATGAGTCTGCATTGCTGTTCTTAAGAAAAGGGTGTTTTGTTTGGAGATAGCTTTTCACCACACACCAAAGCACAACAGTCAGTATTGTTCCAGTATTGTTTGCATCCCCAGCAAACATAAATTCAAATTAAAGATACAGAGGCTTTTCTTTATTGCCTCACACTAGAGACTTTCCACAAGCAAACCACATTTGGTCTCTTTTGATCTCCACTCATCCTTGTGCCTTCATCTGAGTCAGAATTTTGTTTTGAGTCCATTTCTGAGTCCATCCCCTTTTCATAAAACTCTTCGTCACTGTCACTGTATAACTATGGTAGACACAATGCAGCTGTCATTCCCACCTGCCACATCAATAATCAAAGTAATTAGCTACCTGTTGCCACCTACTGACACAAAAGAGTATTGCATATTATTCCTCTGAAGTTTATTGGACAGCAGACACCCGGCAAAAGCAAATTCTTTGCGGATTCATTTTCAAAAAAATATTGTTAAACTAATTACATGAAATTGGGTGATTTCCCACAGCATGCCTTAGACACTATGGTGTGGTTGAAAAACACAATCCCAACAACTCTGTGGCTGTATTTGAATGGCCCAGCCAGAGTCCTGACTCAAACCAATTGAGCATCTCTGGAGAGAGACCTGAAAATCGCTGTCCACCAACGTTTAGCATCCAACCTGACAGAACTGGAGAGGATCTGCAAGGAGGAATGGCAGAGGACTCCCAAATCCAGGTGTGAAAAACTTATTGCATCTTTCCCAAAAAGATTCAGGGTTGCATTAGATCAAAAGGGTGATGCTACTAAATACTGAGCAAAGGATCTGAATACTTAGAACCATGTGGTATTTAAGTTTTTCGGATCCTTTTAGATTTTTCCTTTGCTTCATCGGAGCTGGTGTGCGTTTTTGATTTGCAGACTTGATAAGGCCAGCTATTTTATTCGTCTTCCTTTTCCTGGGAAATGGGTGGTAAGGCTTGATGGTTTTTAGATCCAGGGAAATCCCTTTAGACTTGAAAAATGATTCCAATTGATGTTTAACGTCCTCACCATACTCTCACCAGAATCAGAACCAATGCTAGCTCTGTTAGCATTAGCATTGCTGGCTTAAACAGCGCTAGCCTTTGCCTGGGGTTTGATCTGTAACCCAGTAATAACCACAATATTCACCTTGGCTTTTTGTTCCACCTTGTCTACTGGTTTCTCCAGAATGTCAACCGCATTGTTTCATTGCTCATTCTGGGTTCAAAGTCATCTGATCTCTTCAGGTAGCTCTAAAAGCAGTGCTTTTGAAGTCTTCAAGCCGTTATAACCAAAGTCACTTGTTGCTTGAATTTTCTTTGAGGCCATGGTCAGCCATCTTTTTATGCAGAATTACCACTTTTTTGCACTAATTCTGTGATGAGTCAAGTTTGTAGACACTTTTAGATGGTGCTTGCTGCCAGATGTCTAGTATAGTATAGTGAGAGGTGGGTGATTGTGAAAATGGGGAAGGAGGGGTGGTGTAGACGATAGACCGTATATATTACTGAACGTAGAATGGTGTGACCTCCAGCACTCAAGAAATGAAGGAAGAGCCTACTTGATTGGTCTGAGGGACTGTGAGTCATAGCTGGGTCATCGAATATATGAAAGTGCTTTTGGACGGGAGAAATCTTATTGTGAGTTCCCACTTCTGCCCATGCCTATACCACATAAACGAGGGATGTAAACAGTTTTCCCTTTAATAACACAGGCTCAGGAAAACTGTACAAGTTGTTGAGGGAGAACCATTTGAACATTTGATTCTGCGAACAGTAATATTGCATTTTCTTCCATTTATTCTTATTTCATCTAACTCAAACAGGTAATGCCACACGTATTTCAAAAACATGTATAAACCAGTTAAAATCAAGTATTTAAAAATAGAAACCAGTGAATGTAAACGCTGGAATTTCAACGGCATGTCTGCGTTAACTTTCAACTTCTTTTGTTTACAAAATGTGTGGGTTTTTTCTACAGAATCTTTCTGTTTTTCACTCCTTGTTCATCCACATTAAGCCTGAGAGACAGGCTTAATCTCTGTTGTTCTTATTTAACACTATTAAAGGACAAAAGCAGGTTGTCAAATCATTTTTATAGTGGCTGATGGGCAGGAGGGCAGAGAGTGCATCGCTAATGCTGCAGCTGCTTTCTTAATGATTTCTTTCCTCAGCTCCAGATAAAGGTTACACTTAGCAATAAATATTGAAATAGATCCGCTTAAGTTTTCCGTTTTTTGCTCTCTTTTAGAAAACTGTTCCACATTCCATTGACTACAAACACAATGGCACAGGCAATGATTGATACGTTATTTAACTGTAAAAAAAAATGGAAAAGGCCTTCTAGGACGGCACTGATGAAGCCTGCTGCCATTGCCTACCCAAAATCTGTTAGATTGCCTACCGCTCCAACATATCTACTGAAGATACAGCAGCCATCACCCTCCTCTCTGTTCTGTGCCACCTAAAGAAATCGGGGAAATACAATAGGACATCTCCGCAGACCTCTTCTGGACAACCAACACTGCTGCTCTGGTCAAAAAGGCAGAAGCGGCTATACTTCATGAGGGCGCTCAGGAAGCAGCTTCTCCACCAGAATCTTATGGTGACATTCAATTGCTCAACCGTGTGCAGCATAATGACCTACGCTTTATCTGTTTGGCACTCCAGCTGTACAGAACCCAACAGGAAGAGACCCAAGAGACCCAACACTGGGCAGAAAATCATCAGCTGCCCTTTGCTTTTAATAACCTCCATCTATACCTCACACTGCCTCAACAGAGCCAGAAATATTCCACAAGGACCACACTCACCCCTGCTTTCACCTGTTCAAATGACTGCAGTCTACAGGGCAGTACACACCTGGACAAATAGACTTAGGCACAGTTTTTTTTACAAAAGCTGTGTCTGTATTTAATGCCAATTTCTAATGACAGGTCACCTGATACTTGTACATTCCTCTGTGATTTCTGGTTCTGGCTCACGAGAGAGCAGATGTGTGTTTTCGGCTCTCCTAATCATCAAATACCTACTGCTAAACAGAAGTAATTCAGCAATAGAAAGAGCTGAACATGGCACCGAAGAAAAACCCGAACTGCAGAGTTCAGAATTTCATTAGCCGACATCCAAGCTAAACTGAGCCCACTCATGGCACTGGAGGCTACCCTAACGCCTTTGTTGGCATTGGAGGCTAAGCTAGCTCCACTCTTGGAGCTAGATGCTAAGCTAACACCTCTGCTGGAACTTGTGCAGTAATTCCGACAAGAAAGAGTACGAAATGAACAACGGGATAATTGGCTTGACTTCCTGGACAGAAGAACGAACGACGTCGATCAACAAGTAAGAATGAATAAAATCATTCTGACGGGATTTCAACTTAAACCACAAGCTAAGCCTGGAGCAGCTAACGTTAGCGCGGATGCTAACTGGACTGCTGTGGCTACAGCTGAGAGCGTTGAGAGTCAAGTTGGTTCATTCCTCACTTCTAAATGGATTTTATTTGGATTTGAATAATATTGAGATCTGCCATCCGCTACCCAGGAGAAAGGAGTCAGATAAACCAATGATCCTCATCAGGTTTGTGAATCAAAAGCACAAAATAGCTATGATGAAGCAAAAAAAAAAAAAACTGATGTAAAGGACCGCGGTTTATTTTAACAATCATCTCACCAAAATTAATGCTGCACTGGCAAAGCACGCCAGGCTCCTGAAGCGGAAGAAACTGATGCAGAGCATATAGGACACCGGACCTGACCAAGGCAATAGTAATCAACAATGACTTTGAATGAATGACTTTGAGAAGTGTGTGGTCACGAAGATCTGAGCCTTGGTTTGATGCGAAATAACAGTCAAAAATGATTTCAAGAAAATACTGCGCCTGGGATCTACCACTGTCTCTTAGATCAACTTTGACCCTGCTTTTCAGCAGTGATTTCTGCCGTGCAGACAACTCAAGCTTAACTTACTTGCTGTGATATTAGCGTGATATAATGGACCTGGCAAAAAAAGTCTGCAGTCATAATAATGAGGAGAACTTTATAAACTCTGTTCAAACCTGAAGGACAGCTTTTAATCAGGCAGCTGAATAACGTCTTGGACAAAGGCTTTAATCAAATCACTTGACACTATTCCCTAAAGTGTAATTCATGGAAAAGGATATTCTAATAAAACAACCTGCACTTATTTATGCTGTATATTTGATTTAAGTAGATGGTCTTTCGGTCAAAAATGATTTATTTTTGCTTATTTTAAGACCAACGGCCAGGTAGAGCGCCTTAACCAGCACCTAGAGACCACATTATGGGCTATGTATGGCAAGAACCCCAAGTTATACCCAGCTCTCTTGGATAGAATACTCCCAAAATTCTCTTGTAGCATACGGGTACCAGCCACCCTTCTTTCCGCACCAAGAACAGGCTGCTTCCTCTACCAGTGCAGCTGCTTTTGTGAGGAGGTGCCGGCGTGTCTGGAGAGGTTTCCACCTACGGCTGTTGCAGAGTCAGGAACGATTCACCGCTGTGGCCAACTGCCGGAGGACTGCTGCTCCTGAGTACAGGGTGGGAGATAAAGTTTGGCTCTGCCACCTCTGACGTGCCTCTAAAGGGACGTCAGTGCCTCGTTACATTACCGAGACCATCTTCAAGTTAATCAACCCTGTGGCTGTCAAGTTGGATCTGCTCTAACGGTGGTAAAGCCGGGCAGATCCACGTTAGCATCCGGTACGTGGCTGGTTAGCAACGTCTCCGTAACGATGAGGAGGCTGCTCTCTCTGTAGCACCATTGTGTCAGTTCATCCATTTTGTTAGGCAAGGCGTTGACATTCCCCATTAGGGCAGAGGGGATGGATGGCTTCAAATGCTGCTAGTTAGCAGCCTTAGCCTTTAGCTGTGCCAGCCCCGGTACTTCCTTGTTAGCTCTGGTGGAATGACATGACAGAGTTCAGTTCGTTTAATCTTCCTCAGAGCCAGTATCTCTTCTCGCAAATAAACAAGCCTACTACTAATGCTGGCTTGCTTTAATAGATCCAAGAAATAATTGAAGAAATAAAAACACAAGAAACTCACACAGGTGCAAAAATGACATTCCCATTAGGCAGATAAAAATAGATTTAAGACAGAAATATTCAAGAATTTGACAAATTAAAAGTTTTTTTAAGGCGAAGAGATTTAGTACATCTTTTTGTAAGTTTGTCTTACTAATCGCAGGAACCACTTCTCAGGTAAAAAAGCAGTAAAATGTGAGTAAAAGTGATTTGGAGTAAAAGTGAGTAAAAGTTTCTCATAGACAAGCAGACAAGACTGGCATTACTCAGTCTTTTTATATTGCATGTTAGTAATACAACTCTGTATTTTAGGTTCAATTTTTTCAGTTTAACATTATAAAAGCACAATTAACATGGAACTGGGAGTTTGCTTTGCTTTACATAGGCAGCAAGGAAGTTAATTGGGCTTTTTCTGAAAAAAATAGATCTATTTTATAATGGGTAGCCTAAGTACAGTAGTGTGGCCATGCTGTCAGTTTGCACACATAAACATCTCTGTATTTCAATCCAATTTTACATTTTCCATGATCAGAATTTAAAAATATTCTGCTTCTTTTTCAGGGATTCAGTTTCTCCCTGTATATGATCAACTCGAAGTTTTGCTTTGTTTATACGCACCTAGTAGTGCTGCAGGTAGCGGCACTGCAGCACCCTCTACTGAGAGGGCGTTGTAACCAAATATAAATATTCTAATTTTTAAAAGTTGAATTTTGAGGTAAAGCATCGCATAAAACATGACATTACCTAAAAGCTCGCTATTTTATTTGCTTACACACTACACTTTTTTAGGGCAGTACCAACATAAGATTTACTTGCAAAAGGCTTATTTGCAAGTATGACATTTCAGTAATACTTTCTTCAACAATCTGTAGCACAAAGCCAGCACTAATTAGATTCACCACAATGAGCTGTTTTACCAGGGCTTGTGATTTTTTGCCAAGTATAATTGATTATTAATCTAATAGTAAAATATCATACATGTATTCTTACTATTTCAAAATATAATGGTGTAATTTCTTTAAAGAGCTTTATAACCTCACAATATTTTAAACATAAAAAATAGTTGGGTTTGCCTATTTTTTGTTTAAATCTATAACATTACACATGTTTGGTTGAAAAAACATTGTAAGAATTAAATGCTTGTTTAGCATAAAAAATGTTTAGGTTAGATTGATGCCAGTTGGAAGTACAGATTGGTCTGATGAGCAAAGCAGTACCAAGCAGAAGGCTATGACGCTTCCACTATTTGGTCCAAACTTAAAGAAGACGTTTTTTTTTTGGCTCAGGGTTAGAAAGGGCAGCAGCAATGAGTAACCCAGCTGACATCAAGCCATGATGTGAAATTCTGAGCTGACGACTGTAAGTTGACCTTCTAAAAGTGATGCAATATTATGCCAGAATCAAGCACATTGTGGACAGTTTAGATTGAATGATTGGGCAGTACAGTAGCCTATAGTAGGACTTTACGTAACTAGCTGCTTTTATTGAACATGAGACAACTAAAATGGCTGTGGAAAATGTCCAAGATCCAAGATTCTAATCAAATGGAACAAATGAAAAAAAAAACATTCTGCTGTTTTTTTCTTAAAACAAATGACTCCAGTGAACGATCATGTTACAGATTCACTGTTGTTCAAATTAGGTGCTAGTTTTGTTTGTATCTGTTCCCTGAAACTCAGACATGCTAACTTAAGGTGCTCACAGTGGTTCTCAGTGCACTCCAGGAGCTTGTGAATATGCACAGACATATGAAAAATTAGAGGTAACATTCTTACCATTGGACTGCCACCGCGCAACCTCCAAGGGTGGTGCCTGACAAATGTCAAAACATAATTCAGTAGCTGATGAATTTTAACTTTTTCCTAAAACCTTAACGGCCGCTGCACAGCATGTAAAAATGTGACTGCTGCCAACTGATTACAAGTGCCACTGCACAGCCACTGCCATAATTACATGGATTACATGGAACAACATATATTAACACCGAAAAAAATGGGAAAAAGTGTGCACAGTGTAGAATGTATTTCTACCATAGTGTATAAGTGGATTTGCGTTTTCTTGTGTAAATGTCATTTCTGTTTGCAATGTTTTTCAGCACCATAGAAAAATAATGCTCCGTCTTTATGAAATATGTAAACCAGCCAATCAACTATGAATCTTTCAAAACAAATTTTCTCCTAAAGATTCATTGTCTTGAAAGCAGGGCGCTCTTGTGATTGTTTTATGGCATTTAAATGAATGCATTTTTAGCCAAACAAAAACAACTGTTCTTGTGAGGGGGCTTTCAAAGACTAAACATGCGGTACATGCAGTCACTGAACACTGGTACTCTGCACCTTCTGCAAACCAGAATCTGCTTTTTTATAATGACAAGGAAATGCATGACAAGGCAGCGGCTGTGTTCTGTTTTTCTGTGTGTCATGTTAGAGGCTCCAGATTAAAAATGCTTCCAACACATGGCCTTAATGTCGCAACAAGTCAATTGTCTTCGTTCTAACACCTTTTACATCAGTGTTATCTGTTATTGTGCTTTTCCACATATGCGAACACCTTTGTAAATGGTACGCAGCTCATTCATGAAAACATTCAGAACCTGAAATTCTCAGGTTAAAAAATAGAACTGAGAGGACTTGCTTGTAACCCTTTGCTTCGCAGTAAGTCTGTTCAGCCCCGATGTGGAACCGCAGAGCACTTGATCCCCCGGAGCTTACTCATGGTTTGGATTAGTCCTGCTGAAATCACCCTGTGAGGCTCTGTCTGTCGAGCATCTGGCAGAAAACGTATCTTCTGATTCAATCTTTATGAAGATTTTTTTTTTCTAGAGAAAATTGAAAATATATTCTACAAAATAATTCACAGGATAGATCGGTTTGTTTGTTATCCTTCCATTTAAAAAACTTTTCATATGTCTGTATTGATAATGTCAAACAATAATATATTGTATGAGGAAGTTAAAGTTCAGTCATACTCTAAAACAAAAAATAATTGCACCTCAAGACAGGAGAATATTTACAAATACTGACTTAATGAGTTGACTCTACTTGATCTCTCCCACTTATAGGAAAAAAGCAAAACAGTTTTTTTTTGTTTTTTTACAGAGGTTTTGAATTCACAAATGACTAATTTTGAGTCTAAAACAGAGAAAAGAAACTGAAAAATATGAAAGAGCAGGGATCTGCCATGCCTTCTGTTCTTCATTGTCTTCATTGTCTTGACCCAGAGGGAAAGGCTGAGTCCTTTCCCTCTGGGTCAGCTATGGTTCAGCTGCTGCGGCTCTAGGTGGGGACCTGCCTCGCCACCTTGTTGTGGTGGGGCTGGGTCCTCACCTGTGATGCTGCATTAGACTGGCTATGTGGTTGTCCCCAGAGGAAGAGGACCCAACTATAATTGGTTGAACTACCAACTCTCTCCGTGCTCAGCCTGTTTCCCAATGGGTTCCATCAGTTAAGGGGGTGGGAGTTGTGAAAGGGGTTGGGTAGATTGCATGTGTGTTGGGGGGGGGTTCCTACATTTTTATGGTTGTGCTTGTTTTTTAATCAGTTTTATTTTAATGTAAAGCACTTTGTGTTATGCCTCATAGGAAAAGTGCTATAGAAATAAAGTTTGATTGATTGAGTTTGATATTGTCTATCTGACAGCTCTGCTTTCTATCTGAGAATTTAGTTTCTGGAATTTAGAACACGTATATGCTGGGTGTAGAGATTAACACCAAACAGTGGCAGTGAGCCCTGGCAGACACAACGATAGCTGAGATGCAACTGCAATTTAAAAACTTCAAATTTAAAATGTTCTGTCACTAGTCTGCTGCTTCAGCTGTCAACACTGGTCTTACGCAGGCTTCCACGGGAAGATTGATGAGGGAAGCTTGGCACCCTCAGACAATTACAGAAGGACTGGTCATTTTATACACATCATTTTCCTGCATTCCACAGAAGATTTGGCAGCAGCAGAATATTTTTTTACCAGACCATATGCATTTTTCACTGACATTGAATAACCACTGTACAACCACTGTGTGGCACTGCTGTAAAGTGACCTTGGCATTAAAGGGAGTATGACATCATCAAAATCTTAATGCATTAAACTTTTCAATCAAAAAATGCTTTATAATGTTTCATAGTTTATTTCGCTCTCATCTGTTAAAATACCACATAATTTGCTGAAAAAGTTGACAATATTTATTCAAATAAAAACTGATTTGCAAAATAAAATAGGCGAAACTTTGGCATCATTTTAATAAGATATCCTTCCGTTTCAGGAACTTCAGGATACGTTTCTTCACTCTACATAACACTCATCCTTATGCCTTTATTCTAAACTAGTAGCTGAATCGCTAGTTTATTCTTCTCAGTCAATCACAATCATTTATAAATCTCTGGATGTTTAATACTCTGCATTTGAAATGGCTTTGCCAGCAGTTCTTGTTCCTGTTCTCCTCTATGAATGATGCTTTGGTCTGGCCCTTAACCACTATCACAGTCTAGACACTGGGGGTTGTTTTTCCATGGTCCGAACTTATCCCACATGGCCTGAGCTGATGAATCCCTAAAAACTGTCTATTAGTGATGTGTGAGTCATGAATGAATCATTCAAAACTCGCGAGTCACTTTACTGACTCATAAATTATGATTCTTCTATCTGAGGGAGAAAAACTTCATCAGCGACTCATTAACTGACTCGTTTCCTTACACCACTAACAACTTGAACTTGTAGAAAATATCCGGCTTATCACTGTAATGCAACTATTTTTTCCTCTCCTATAAAATTAAGAACTTCAGAACGAAGCTCAAAACACAAGAGAATTTCACTTTTGCTCTGATCTGAGCAGTACTGCTCTGCTAACAACACGGTGCAGCTAGTCACCCCTCCCTTCCTGGGAAACTCCTTGCCGGGTCCGGGCCGTGCTAAATCATGTACGGGTTTGAAGTTAGTTAATACATTTTTTAAGCTTGTAATCAGTTTACTAGCATTGCATTTCGAGACAATGGTCTGACTTTAGAAATTAATTATTCTTATTAACACTATCAGGTATTTGCAAGACATCTATAATGCTAATAAATATTTTACTAGCATTTAACACATGAATAATGCTCATTAGTGTGTTCACAAAGTTTGTTAATGAATCTTGTTAAGCTTATTAACACATAGGTCTGTGTGAGACATATATAATTCTATTAAATGTCTTACTGGAACCGTGTACACATTAATAATGCTTGTTCATCTGTGAGTTTTATTAAGATTATTAAAAATTTGCTAGACATCTATAATGTCAATAAATGTATCAAACGCATCCTATTGACATATTAATAATGCTTGTAAATGTGTTAACTAAGCTATCTCATAAACCTTATTAGCCATTTTGTACTAATAAATGTCTTACTAACACCCTATAAACGCAATAATAATGCTTGTTCATGTGTTAACAAAGCGTGTTAAGGAATCTTAATATAAAGTGTTACCCAAATATATTTTCATTCATTTTCTGTTTGCCAGAAATTCCATTAGTGTTATTAGGATATAAAAATAAATGTCTCTCATTTGAAATGTAATAATTTTTATTTTTTTTCAATATCACAATCATACTTTTTTTCTATAGTAAAATGAGCCCATCACAACAGACTTTTATTTTGAAGGGTCCGAAATTAACACTCACCAGTACCACGCATTTTCTCCTCTTTGGCAGTAAAAGTTAGAGGATTAGTCGCCAAATGGAGAATAAATGTTTGGCTAAACTTGGCTATGTTTGTTAGCTATTTTTCTGGTGAATTTCTGTTGTCCTTTTTCCCGTCTGCACGCACGATAAACAAAAACACGTGACACCAACCCCGGCAGTCATTTCCCTGTGCACCGTTTGATTTGGCAGCAAAATATGTGGCGATTTATAACAGAATCCAGTCAGAACTGGATAAAGCTGCTTCACTTAAAGCAGCAACAGACAGATTAACAAAATGTGTTGATTTGGAGACAGAGCTTTTTGACGCTAATGACAGGATGCTAGTTTGTTAGCCGCTAGTGCTATGATGCTAACTAGCTGTTCTGTGTGTCCTGTGTGATCAAGGATCGATTTAAAGTCGGACAGTATTTTCACGGACCGGCCTCTAAGATGTGGCGATAAATACAACAAGATTAATTCATAGGACAGCAACAGTTGAAACTACGAGAAGAAATTCAGAGAATTTGCTTTTAGTTCCTTGCTTATTCACAGGATGTTGACAAAAATGTTTGTCAATTTTATGTTTGTTCTGTGAAACTTGAAAAAAATAGAATTTATTTGTAGGATTAATGCTTTTTTTTAAAAATGGAACTGATTAAGCAATAGTGTCCTGTTTTATTATGTTCTCTTTTGAAACTTGAAAGCGTTTGCTTCTACAATGTAGTTTTCTGGGGAAAAAAAACTGTTGCATCATATTCCTTCAGTGATAGGAATGATATTCAATGATAGGAAATAAATCTTTAAATATAATTAGCCTGCTGACGCATTTCTCTAATGAGCCACAGAGCGTTCATATTAAACAAATATTGTGATTGTATTCATATAGTGAGTTTTATCAAATCGCCTAATTTGAGAAAACATTATCATGATATAAAGATTCACATTCGCCCAGCCCTAGCCCACAATTAAGTTATTTGTTTTAATTTTCAAAAGTTATTTTAGTAGTATAAATAAATTAGACATTAGTTGTTAAAGTAGAAGTTTAAAAGTTACCCCGATGTGTCAATGTGAGTGTGTGTGCTTATGTGGCCCTGCAACACAGTAATGACCTGTTCAGCGTGTACCTGCTTTCTTTCAACCGTAGCTGGGTTGGTTCCAGCAACCCCTTGACATTGAAAGAGATTCAGCAAGAGCAGAGGATGAATGGGTTCAATTATTGCAAGTGTGCCTTTGTGTTAAGACTCAAAAACTTGAGCTATGTTATTAGGCCCATAAAAATTGTGAGGAAGCACCTTCTCCCTACCTGGTATGAGATGCTTTGTATTTGAAGAAAAGAAAAACACAAAAACATTCTTTAATTCTATTTTAAGAGGTAAGGGTTACCTTTACACACTGCGAAGGAAAAGCTTATCAGTTTTGTTTTTGTGGCAGCTGCAACCATCTAAACAGGATATATGTATATATCTATGTATGTATATATATATATGTATATATGTATATATATATATATATGTATATATCTATGTATGTATATATCTATATATATATATATTTAGATATATACATATATATATCTATATATGTATATATATTTTCAGTTCTGGGTAAACGAGTGGACACATGTTGGCAGCTCTGAATCACCATCTTAAAGCGTCTTAAAACTTGATTCATCACAGAATTAGAAAGTAGTAACTCTGCAAAAAAGAGAGCTGATCATGACTATGGCCTAAAAGAAAAACCAAGCAACAAGTAACAACAATAACATCAGAAAGGCACTTGAAGACCAACAAGCAAAACGTCATCCACTCTTGGAGCTCATGGAAGAGCTCCAACGACTTTAAACCTAAAACAAGCAGTGACAACAGGGTCGACATTCTGGTGAAACGAGTGGACAGTTTGGAACAACATGCAAGGGAAAAAAATGTTATCTTTACAGGAAACCAACTCATCAAACTCTGGGCAACCAATAAGACTTACTTCGCTATCATTTTTAATGGAGACAGCATGATGATGGCGGACAACATGGCGGACAGAGCTACAGCAGCGGCTGACCTGGACTCACATTTTTCGGTAAAAACTGCTGCAATCATTACTGACCTCAAGGAAGATATCCGTCGTTTAAGAGCTGAACTGGAAGTGAAAGACGCTCTACTTTCCAAGTTCATGGATGTCTCCTTCGCCCAGTCTAAGCGGCTAACTTCGCTTAGCGCCGCTCTTCAGGACACAGCTCCATGGGATCCTTCCACCTGACCTCGGCCTTCTTCATTCTCGACTCCCATACAAAGATCCCTGGATGAAGAAGTGGTTGTCCGAATGCCCAGAAGGACTTCTGATGAGACTCAAAAGCCTGCGCTGAGTCTCTCAAACCGCTTCGGAAGTCTGGCTGCGGATTCTCCGGCTCCTTCGGCCTCAGCGGCCTCAGCGGCACGGACTCCACCAGACCTGGGCTCCATCGTCGAGTTTCCCGCTCTACGGCGAGACGCCACAGAGACTCCGATGGAACACGCAGGCACCGCGGCGGGCAGCGATCCGGCTTGACCTTCGAGGATCGCCGCGAAAGCCTCATCCGATCCCGACGAGCGTCGCCGGCTGGAGCTCCCCGCTTCTTCTCGGTCGGCAACCTCTTCCTCCCGCCGTCGGATCCTGAAGGAGGCTGTCCGCTTCCACTCCAGCGGTGCCCGCGGCTCGCCGCCAACCCAGACCGACCGCCGGCTACAAGGTGAGGCCGCCGCCGTCACACAGGGACGCTCCGCTGTTGCCTCACCTGTCTGCGCTTCACCTGCGCCTGCGTCTCCTCCTCCACTGTTTGCCCCGACGACAGCAATCATCGGTGACTCCATAATAAGGAAGGTCCGCTTCTTTAACGCGGTAACTCACTGATTTCCTGGAGCCACAGTTCTGGACATCCTGGAGAAACTCCCAGAACTGTTGCGCTCTTTCCCTTCCACTATTAGGAGACTGATTTTACACTTCGGTTTTAATGATGCATCGTATAAAGAGTCTGAAACGACTAAAAAAGCTTTTAACAAACTTTTTAATTTTTTTAAGTCCTGTCCATTGACTGTTTTTATTTCTGGGCCCCTCTCCTCCCTCTCCCGTGGTCAGGGCCGGTTCAGCAGGCTGCTGAGTCTGAGCACCTGGCTCCATTCTGCTTCCAGTCAGAACGGATTTGTTTTTATTGACAATTTTAATCTGTTCTGGAACAGAAACTCTTTTTACAAAACTGATGGAATCCACCCTAGTCCACTGGGCAGTAATGTCTTAGCTGCCAACATCAGACACTCTGTCCAGACATCACCTGCCCTCATCATGACCACACCAGTCCAAACCACATCTTCATTTGCACAAACATCCGTGTGTGGAAGTGACTGACTGGATTCTGTACATTCCTCCCACAATCTCCAACACATAACTGCTCCAACCTTTCTCTGTGCTTCCTGTCAAAGACCTGGTGTCCCGTTAGTCTATACCATTGAGACCATTATTACAGACAGGTCCTCTACAAGAGAAGGTGTTGGGAGGAAACCAAACATGCGCTGCCTTTGCCCACTAAAGGAAGCACCAAAGCAGGAGGAAGCAGTATCAGCAATAAACAATCCACCGCCCTCTTTTAACATGGCACTTTTTAACGCTCGGTCCTTGTCCAACAAGACTTTTATTATAAATGATTTTATTTTAGATTATAACATTGATGCTCTCTTTTTAACTGAAACATGGCTGAGCACAGACACATCTGTTCTCACAGAGGCCTCCCCACCAAATTTTAGTTTTGTTTTTTCAACCAGGGAGGGAAAAAAGGGTGGTGGTACTGCATCTATTGTATCCAACTCCTTTGCAGTAAAGCAAATTTCTTTAGATCAGTACCCCAGCTTTGAACACCATGCCTTTGTTTTTAACAGCCCTCCAGTTTTATGCATCACAGTATACAGACCACCGAAACCAAACACTGGTTTTATTGAGGAGTTTTCTGAGTTCTTAGCATCTGTCCACACTTCCTTCAACATGATTTCAATAACTGGTGATTTTAACCTGCATGTAGATAAGGAGTCGGACTACTCTGCTACTCAGTTTCTGGACGTGCTTGCTTCTCTGGATTTTAAACATATCATGCAGCCGACTCACAACAGGGGGCACGCTCTTGACCTGGTCATCAGTCATGGTTTACCTACAAGTGTGTCCACTGTTGTGGATCTGGCTGTCTCTGATCATTACTGTGTGCTTTTTAACATCACTGGTTTTATAAAACAACAGACCTCTGTGAGAACGGTGAAGAAGCGCTACTTGACTCCTGAAGTGGTCGAAAAATTTATTTCAACTGTTCGCTCAAACTCTCCAATTGTCTTACCAGCCCCCTGCAACCTACTTGTTGAAAGTTTTAACAGTAAACTTAGATCCAGTCTCGACTCAGTTGCTCCACTAAAATCTAAAAAGATGAGAATCAAACCCACACCCCCTTGGAGAACCGAAGACATTAAACAACTGAAGAGACGAGCTAGGGCAGCGGAAAGACGTTGGAGAAAACATAAGCTTGAAATAAACCATCAATTATACCAAAATCAACTAAAACTATACAACCAGACTGTAAAACAGACCAGGAACTCATACTTTGCGAACATCATCTCTGAAAATAAAAATAATCCCAGAGTCCTCTTCAGCACAATAGAATCCTTATTGAACTCAGACATGAATAAGACCACAATGCCAGCTTCTGCTACATTGTGTGAGGACTTTGCTGACCACTTCAGGAGCAAAATTGCTTCTGTACGATCTAGTATCTTGATGGAACAAAGAAGCAATTGTAATAAAAATGATGACTTGACCTTACCCGAGGAGGCACTGGACAGTTTTGACCTGGTTGAAACTGCAACACTTGGTCGAGTTTTCTCCCAAGTTAAACCAACAACCTGTTTTTTAGATCCCATCCCCACATCACTTTTTAAATCATTTTATGGATCTTTTGAGAGCGAGATTTTAAACATCATAAACTCCTCTCTACAAATGGGTATTTTTCCCACTGCTTTCAAAACTGCAGTGGTGAAACCGTTACTAAAGAAAAGCAATGTAGATCCTACGGTTTTTAATAACTACAGACCAGTGTCCAACTTGCCATTTTTAAGCAAGATTCTGGAAAAAATTGTTTTTATTCAGCTAAACGAGTTCCTCTTACACAATAACATATTTGAGGTGAACCAGTCTGGTTTTAAAACGAACCATAGCACTGAGACAGCCCTGTTAAAGATCGTTAATTATGTTAGATGTGCCTCGGATACAGGTCAGATAACAGTATTAGTACTACTGGATCTAAGTGCTGCTTTTGACACTGTTGATCACCTGATCCTGTTATACAGACTTAGAAGTCTTGGCCTTTCAGGGACTGTTATCCAGTGGTTCACTTCCTATCTCATGGAGAGAAACTTCATGGTAAGCATGGACACTTACCTTTCTGGGGTCCACAAAATTGAATGTGGTGTGCCTCAAGGTTCCATCCTTGGCCCCATGCTTTTTAACATCTACATGCTTCCTCTGGGGAATTTCATCAGGAAGCACAACATCAGCTTTCATAGCTATGCTGATGATACCCAGCTGTACATAGCTATGTCTCCTGATGACACAAGACCAATAGAAGCACTTTTTAATTGTATTTTAGATGTGAAATCATGGATGGCAAATCATTTTCTGCAGCTCAACCAGGGGGAAAACTGAAATTTTGGTTATTGGTCCTGAAGCCAAGAGAGAGAAACAGTTTCTGAACTTAAAGAACTTTCATTCAATTTTTCTGAAACAGTCAGAAACCTGGGCGTTATTTTTGACTCCAAGCTAACATTTATCCCACATATCAAGCAGGTGATTAAAACTGGTTTTTATCAACTTAGAAATTTGGCTAGGGTCCGCCCAATTCTCTTTCTTGCTAATATGGAGAAGCTGATGCATGCTTTTATAATCAGTAGAGTTGATTATTGTAACGCCCTTCTAGCAGGTCTTCCAAAAAATAGCATTAAGAACCTTCAGCTTCTCCAAAATTCTGCTGCAAGAGTTCTCACCAAGACCAGAAGTCGAGCTCTCATCACCCCGATTGCATTGGCTCCCCATCTGCTTCAGGATTGATTTTAAGATACTTTTAATGGTTTTTAAATGTCTTAACGGTCTTGCGCCATATGAACCCTCGCGGACCCTGAGATCATCGGGCAGTGGTCTATTGATCATTCTAACTGTGAAAACCAAAAATTATGGAGAGGCATCTTTTCAATACTATGGCCCCCGTTTATGGAACAGTCTGCCGGAGGACCTGAGGACCGCAGAGAACATAGAGGTTTTTAAGAAAAGGCTCAAGACCTATCTTTTTAAATTAGCTTTTAGTTAGGTTTTATCATGTTAATTTATCTTGTTTTTATAATTTTTATCATGTTTTATGATTTTACACTGGATTATTTATAGCTTATTTGAATATTTTTTATTCTCATGTTTTGTTGCTTTTATCAAATGCTCCATTTTAAATTTAGATTTATATTTTATCATTTTTAAATCCAGTGCCTCCTCGGCTGAGTCCTCTCCCTCTGGGTCAGCTATGGTTCAGCTGCTGCGGCTCTAGGTGGGGACCTGCCTCGCCACCTTGTTGTGGTGGGGCTGGGTCCTCGCCGGTGATGCTGCATTAGACTGGCTATGTGGTTGTCCTCGGAGGAAGAGGACGTAACTATAATTAGTTGAACTACCAACTTTCTCCGTGCTCAGCCTGTTTCCCAATGGGTTCCATCAGTTAAGGGGGTGGGAGTTGTGAAAGGGGTTGGGTAGATTGCATGTGTGTGTTGAGGGGGGGGGTTCCTACATTTTTATGGTTGTGCTTGTTTTTTAATCAGTTTTATTTTAATGTAAAGCACTTTGTGTTATGCTTCATAGGAAAAGTGCTATAGAAATAAAGTTTGATTTGATTTGATTTGATTTGATTCCTCCTAATCCTGATGTTGAAAGTTGAGTTGAATCATTTTTCAAGCCAAAGGGATTTAAATACCATCAACACCTGCCACCCGCTTCCCAGCAGAAAGAAGACACAAACCAGCTATACTTATCAGGTTTGTGAATCAAAAACACAAACTAGCTCTGATGAAGCAAAGGAAAAATCTGAAAGGATCCGCTGTTTATCTGAATGACCATCTAACCAGGAGGAATGCTGAAATTGCTAAACATGCCAGAATTCTCAAGAAGCTTAAGCAAATACAAAACACTTGGGCAAAGAGCTGCAGGATCTTCATTAAACCAGTTGATCTACTGGACTGGTTCAAGGTTCTGGTTGTCAACAACATGAAAGACTTTGAGAAATGCATTATTAAGGATGTTTGAACACATGCAGTAATAAAAAGAAGAGTCAAATATAATTTCAAGAAAATTTTGTTGACTGTGATCTACCACTATCTCTAAAAGTCTACTGTAACCCTGAATTTCCGCAGAGTTCTGACCTGCAGACAACTTGACCTCAACTCCCTCAGTTGCACTGATATCAGCTGCAGAAAGACAAGGACCCTTATAAACACTGTCTGCTGACATTACAGCTCAGAGAACATGAGAAACTTTTTGAAAACCAAAAGGATGGCTGTAGGGATACCAACATCGACCTTTTTTTTCCACAGTATTGCCAAATACTTGCAATATTACAACAACTTAGTCAATTATTGAAGATGGTTATAGTAATTGGTCTCTAATAATGTCACTTCACTTAGTTTCCCAAAATGTGGTTTGTATAAAGGATTTTCCTAATGACAAATAATCTGCACATATTTTTGATACTTGACCTGTATATGTTATGATGATTTCTGAAATAGTTTTATGGTACATAGCTTATACTTGTATAGTGCTTTTCTACCATCCTAAAGGGCTTTACAGTCACAGCCTCATTCACCCATTCACACACTGATGGTGGCTCCGCTGCCGAACACTGGCGCCAACCTATATGTACCAGAGGCAATGCGGGGTTCAATGTCTTGTCCAAGAACACTTTGACAGGAATCGAATCTGCAATCTTCCAATCAGAGGTCAACCACCCTACCCCTGCACTACGGCCGCCCCTGTGTGTCTGTTATGTCTGTTTACATAACCATTTATGTAGTTCATGTGTGTCGTGATTTATTGATACTTACCTATTTTTAATGATCTGAATCTGTGTTAGTAAGATATAAATATCTGAATATAAATCATGAACCAGATTATAAAAATGTGTTCAAAGAAAATGGTAAGGTAAAGTAGGGGTGCAATTATATACAGTGGCTTGCAAAAGTATTTATACCCCTTTTCTCTGAGTGCATCCAATTGTGTTCAGAAGTTGCTTGATGATTGGTGACTGATTAAATGTTGACTTAATAGAGTTCACCTGTGTGTAAATTAATGTCAACATACAAATACAGCAGTTTTCTGACAGTCTCTGTGGTTTGTCAAGAGAATATTGGGGAGAAAATGGCATAATGAAGTGTAAAGGTGCTTACACACCGAACGTGATTCGCGCGGCGGAGGCGCACAATTTTAATATAAAGTCATTGGTTTAGACATGAACTGAAGTTCAGCAGCGTAAAGTGAGCAGCCGGCGAAAGTCTGGAAACAATGTGAATTGAGCGGCCGCCGCAGCCGGCCATTGTAAAAGAAGAAATCTTAACTCTGGGGAAGTGGCAGCTTCTTCTAAACCAAACAGGGACTCAGCTTCGAGGACGTGATGGTTTTAGTGACAGCAGGGTGAAAACATCCAATCTATCCATTCATAGTTCTCCTGAACTTCCATAAATTTTCTTAACCCGTTGTATCCCATGATGGCCAGAAAGGGTTTCCGGATCCTGTCCGGGTTACTGTTGGGCAAAGGCGGGTACACTCCAGAGAGTCTGTCACAGGACCTATGGAGCTGTAATGGACATGCTCATTATGCCAGGAGAGGAGCTCACAGCCAGACAGAGGGCCTCTGCTGGATGGAAAAGCAGTCTGCTCTGACCTCATAATAAAAAAAAGATCCCCTCATTTTATTCTTGTTTTTATTTTTTGCCCTCGTGTTAATGTACGACAGTAAACATTTGAACTCGGTCAGAGACTGAAACACAGCAGAAGCAGCCATCAGTCAGACACAGCAGCAGGAGAGCTCACTGGAGTAACCAGGAGACTCTAAATGTTTTCATGAACACAAACATGGAGACATGACCACCAATGTTTTTGTAGAACTCTTCAAAATAAATAAACCTGATCTCTTAACAACATCCGTGTCTCCTAAGCATTGTAAATTAGATAAACAGATGCAGCTCTGTGTAGCAAAAAGGCTAAAAACATTAGCTGGTAGCTCCTTCCATATGCAGCCGAGGCGGCAAGCTTAAGGAATACATTTTTGGCCTCATGGCGAGCAGTGAATTCTCTGCGCAGTGAAGGAGGGGTGGGACACGCAAATTGGCCACCCAAATCGTGTTTGGTGTGAATGCACCTTAAGGTCTGTGTCTGGTGTGTTCTTTAAGGTCAAGGATAAAGTTTTGGTGAAATTTAAAGCAGGGTTTGGCTATTTAAAGATTTTCCAACCTTTGAAAATCCCATGAACCACTGTTCAGTCCATCATTTACAAATGGAAAGAGTTTGAAACAACTGCAAACCCACCTAGACATGGTCGTCCACCTGAACTAACAGACTGAACAAGGAGACACTGATCAGAGATGCAGCCAGGAGTCCATGATGACTCTGGATGAACTGCAGAGATCTACAGCTCAGGTGGAGGAATCTGTCCATAGAACAACCATCAGTCATACACAAATCTGGACTTTATGGAAGAGTGGCAAGAAGAAAACCATTGTTAAAAGAAAACCACAAGAAGTCCAGTTTGCAGTTTGCCATAAGCCATGTGAGTGACCCCAGCAAACGTGTGGAAGAAGAAGATGCTCTGGTCAAATGAGACTAAAATAGAACTTTCTGGTCTACATGCAAAGCGCTATGTGTGGAGAAATCTAACACATCACTCTGAACACACCATACCCACTGTCAAACATGGTGGTGGCAGCATCATGCTCTGGGGCTGCTTTTCCTCTGCAGGGACAGAGAATCTGGTTAAATCCGGCCAACTTGAGCTACCAGGGGAGAGCAGCCTTGGTGAGAGTAAAGCTTTGGTAAAGAAGAACTCAAAGATCACTGTGGCTGAGCTCCAGAGAAGCAGTCGAAAGATGGGAGAAAGTTTTAGAAAGTCAACCATCACTGCAGCCCTCCGCCAGTCAGGGCTTTATGGCAGAGTGGCCAGACAGAAGCCTCCTCATCCTTAGTGCAAGACACATGAAAGCCGGAATGGAGTTTGCTAAAAAAAAAAAAAAAAAAAAAACACCTGAAGGACTCCAAGATGGTGAGAAATAAGATTCTCTGGTCTGATGAGACCAAGATAAAACTTTTTGGCTTTAATTCTAAGCTGTATGTGTGGAGAAAAGCAGGCACAGCTCGTCACCTGTCCAATACAGTCCCAACAGTGAAGGATGGTGGTGGCAGCATCATGCTGTGGGGGTGTTTTTCAGCTGCAGGGACAGGATGACTGGTTGCAAATAGGGAAAGATGAACACGGCCAAGTACAGGGATATCCCGGACCAAAACCTTCTCCAGAGTGTTCAGGACCTCAGACTGGGCTGAAGGTTCACCTTTCAGCAGGAAAATAACCCTAAACACACAGCTAAAATAACCAAGGAGTGGATTCACAACCACTCTGACTGTTTTTGAATGGCCCAGCCAGAACCCTGAAACCCAATTGAGCATCTCTGGAGAGACCTGAAAATGACTGTCCACCAACGTATACCATCCAACCTGACAGAACTGGAGAGGATCTGCAAAGAGGAAGGGCAGAGGATCCTCAAATCCAGGAGTGAAAAACTTGTTGCATCTTTACCGAAAAAACCAAGACTCATGGCTGTATTAGATCAAAAGGTTGATGCTACTAAATACTGAGCAAAGGGTCTGAATACTTAGAACCATGTGATATTTCAGTTTTTCTTTTTTAATAAATCTGCAAAAATCTCAAAAATGTGTGCTTTTTTGTCAATATGGGGTGCTGTGTACATTAAGGAGGAAAAAAAATGAACTTAAATGATTTTCGCAAATGACTAAAATATAACAAAGAGTAAAAAATGTAAGGGGGTCTGAATACTTCCCGTACCCACTGTATGTTGGAATGGCCCAGTCAAACTCCTAAATCCAATTGAGAATCGCCGGCAAGATCTAAAAACTGCTATTCACAAACGCTCTCCATGTTTGTGTAATATTGGTTTTATGAGATGACAAGATTTTAAAAAATGTCTGGTGCTTATTCATGACTTGTTCATTTTTAGTATGGAAGCGGATGCCAGAGGCCAACATGGCGAAGGCATTCTTGGGTGATTTGAATGTTGGAAATTAAAAGATCTCATAGACTTCTTCCTATTATTCAAAAATATGTTAAACCAGGAACAAATATTATAGGTAACTGGTGGGGAGGCTACGAACAGCTATCATTTTATGGCTACATTCACTAGGTGAATCACATTTTGTCCATCCTGGGACTGGTACTTTATTCTTCTGTAGTTGCACAACTCTGCACATCTTCTATAATCTTCAAAATGGGAACCATTACACTTCTCCATTTCTCTGGCATCTTCTCACCACCTAAGATCAGAAAGTCATAGTCCAAAAGTTTGACTTTTGGAGTCAGTAATACCTGTCTGGTATTACAGTTTTTTTTTAATTGTTACAACACATTTTCTGAAGCATTATATCAGTTTCTCCAAACATCAAACACTGTTTTCAAAATACAGGCTAAATGTAGAAAATACTAGGCTCTTGAGTCAAAAACTCACCGAGGTCACAATGAAGACTTTGACTGTTGTCTAAACAAACAAACACACAGCAAACACAAAACACTACACAGCAAAACACTTGACACTGCACACAAAATGGTTTACAAAGCATGGAAAATACCCCACCCCACCCAAAAAAAGAATATTAGGAAAAATATTATTCAGGATTTCTTTTTTCTTTTTACTGTAAATCCAGGTTCACATTTATTGAACTTCATTGTCTTATGTGTGTTCTGGTTCAGGCAAGAGGAATTCCTCCACATCACAAGCAATGTTCTCCTTAGCCAAACAGGGAAAAATGTATTTTATTCCTGATCCAGGCTACAAAGGACTCAAAAGAAATGTCATCACAACCGATGTCTATGGTCTGCATCTGTTTTTTCAGAGTGTATGGTTGTTTCTCGTAAGCCTTCCAACATGGAGCAGAAAAAAATCTTCAACTGGGTTAAGAAAAGGAGAACAAGGTGATAGAAAACTAATACAAATAGGTGACTAGTATTTTGATGTGAGGTCAGTGCTAGTCACTGCTACTGGTAACATGTAATCCAGTACTACCTGCTGCATGGACGTGTAGTCAGCGTCTAAACCGTCTCCTCCATCAGCTCTTAGCTGGTGAGGAGGGGGGCATGACTCACAATCAGAATAAATTGTTTACATGCACCACGATCGGATCAACAATCGGCATAACCCACCTATCTCGATCGGAAAGAGTTTTTGATCCGAATGAGTGTGATCAGGCCAGAGAATTCTGAATGGCTTGTTTACATTTTGCGATTTTGTTCCGATCAGGCTTTTATTCCGATTACTTGTGTCCATGTAAACGCAGCTATTGTGATTTCTTTCAAAAAAATGTTATTATAAGATACAAACACTGTATGATGAGCTGCTGTTTTCTTTTCAATTTCCAGCTATTTAATTCAACAAAATTCCACCTAAATCAGCTCAGATTCTGTCCCAGTTTAATATAGGTTGTAGACCCACATCTCAGCCAGCATTTACCATGGAAACATAAAAAAAAAAAGAAAAAAAGGATTTCTTCAAATGCATGCTTCAAATGCTAATTTGTAAAAAATAAAATTTGCCCTAAAGTTTCTACCTTGGATAACAGAGTGAAAACTCAGATGAAGTCACTAAGTGGTTATCTGCAGTATATTAGGGCTGTAACAAGTATGCAAGAACTCGAATACTCACAAACTGTTCCCAAAAATTTGAGCGCAAACATTCTGGATGTCCAAGATCGCTGATTCGCAATCTTTATAAATATAATAACGTGTGGTAAAAATACAATTCAGGCAGAGACTTCCGGTTGGGTGTTGAGGCACATGGAGGCGTGAAAAGGTAGCTCCCTCATACCAACTCAAAAATAAGAACAAACTCCGCTAAAAACTCGAGGGATTTGGTAGAATACGATATAGAAAGCAAGAATATGAGCGGGGGCGTTACAAGGAAAAAAAAGAACCCAACCGCGCAGAACAGAGAAGAAAAGGACAACGAAAAGGAGGACAAGCTAACACCCGAAGCTAACATGGCTAACTTTCAGAGTAGCCTAGACGGTATTAGCAAACAAATCCAAGGTTTGCATAAGGAAATGAAGGCTGACTTGAAAGAATTTAAAGACGACATTACAGCCGAAGTGGGTGAGAAGTTAACCGAATTCAGGGAGGACATCTATCAGAAACTCTCCGCGATATCAGCAGAGATGGGCGAGCAAAAGGAAAAGATCAACGCCGCCGCGGAGCGGACGGAAGAGATGGAAGCGTGGAGCCGTGATGCGAACAGGGTGCTGTGTGATTTACTGAAAGAGCAGGAAAAAGATGAAGGAAAAGTTGGATGACTTGGAATCAAGGTCGAGGCGGAATAACCTGCGAATTTATGGTATCGGAGAGGAAGCGGAGGCGACGGAGAACTCGATGGTTGATTTTATTGACAAATGGCTTAAAGAGGAGTTTTCACTGAACTTGGATCTTCAGATCCAGAGAGCCCACCGAGCATTGGCTCCAAAGCCGAGAGCAGGTAATCCTCCGCGGTCTATTATAATATACTTCCAACAATTCACAGTGAAAGACATGATACTTAAAAAGGCGTGGGACAAAAAGACTGTCATGTATGGTGACAAAAGGATCTTTTTCGACCACGACTACGCGGAGAGGATTTTGCAACAACGCAAGGCGTACATAAACATCAAAAAGGTGCTGAAGCAAGAAGGAGTCCGCTTCCAAACCCCCTTCAATAAAATGCGCGTGCACTGGCCGGGCGGAGTGGTAACGTACGCGGATGCCGAGGACGCGACCAACGACCTGAGGAAGAGAGGATACAAGGTGGAAGACCCAGCGGGACCAACCAAGGCGTTTGCTCAGGTGGAGAACCTGCTGTTAACCGGGGTCGCGGCGTGGAAACCGGGCAGGAAAGAGAGACCAGGACAAGCCGCCAGACGAGCACGCGCACAGCTCCAGGAATTCGAGCACAAAAAGACGAAGGAAGGATAAGTGGAAAAAAACAAACAAAAAAAAACTTTTGAGTGTTTCAGTATTGCAGTCATCTAAATTAGAATTAGACTTGTCAATGTCCTCTGATATGAAGGGTAACAAACTCGGGAAATGTTGGATGTGAGGGAATGAGGCTTATTTGTTTGACTAGGATGGGCGAAATAATCCTGTATGGGGTGAATCTCATCACTAGCAAGGGGCCCTCTATTTTTGTGAGGTCTTCCCCCTTAAAACAGGAAGGGAGCCGACTTGATAGTGATATTAATGTTGACTCCCTTTCATGGAAGCAGCTGTTCATGTATATAGTTAAAATGTGTTCTAAATTTTTGTTTGTTATGCTGTTGGTTGGAGGAGGTCCATGTGGAAACCTGTGGGTGGGATATTACTTTGTTAAAAAGACTATAACCGTTTATGGGTACTAAAATAAATGAATGTCATCTCCTTTCTCTTTCTCTCTTAATGTAAACGGCCTGGGAAACCCAGTCAAAAGGGCCAGAATTATGACTAAACTAAAGAAGGAAAAAAACCACATAAACTTCCTGAATGAGACCCATTTGACAAATGCAGAACACGAAAAGTTGAAAAAATGTGGGTTTAAGAACACTTTTTACAGCTCACATTCTAATCCACGAAAACGAGGGGTAGCAATATTGATAGCTAACACAGTTAAGTTTGAATGTAAACGCGAAGTTAAAGATAAAGAGGGGAGATTTATTATAATTAAAGGAGTAATTGACCAGACAATAATAACACTGGTAAACGTCTATGCTCCACCGGAGAGTACCAAAGAGTTCTTCAAACTTTTATTTGACACTATAGCAATTGAAGTGGAAGGTATATGTATCTGTGGAGGAGATTTAATGTAATTATGGATTACAACCTAGACACAACCAGTCAGAATAGAAATAAGAAACCAACCTCTAGATTTGTTAAAAATACATTGAAGTTAATGGGACTTATTGATGTGTGGAGAGACCTCCACCCTCTACAAAAAAAACTACAGTCACTACTCAGAAACTCATTCGGTCTATTCCAGGATTGACTATTTTTTAGTGCAGAAAGAACACATGAACACAATACGGGGATGTAACATTGGAGTAGCTGATGTATCAGACCACAACGCCATTTATTTAAAAATTGGACTTAAGGGTAGGCGAAGAAATACAGCATGGAGGCTGAATGCAGGAATCCTGAACAACAAAACAGTGACCAAAGAAATTAAAATAGAAATACAAAACTACCTTGAATTAAATAATAACGGCGAAACAAATTCAGCTATTATTTGGGATGCACTAAAAGCAGTGATACGAGGAAAATTTATAGCAATTGGAAGTAGGATGAAAAAAGAGAGATCAAAAGAATATGAGACACTCATTACCGAAATGAGAGATATGGAACAGGCTTTTAGAGACAAAGCAAATCAAACAACAAAACAGCAAATCAATGAAACAAAAAAAAAGATTAATGATCTGCTCCAATACGAGACAGAAACAAGAGCAAGATACCTACAACAAAATTACCATGACTCGGGTCCCAAGGCCACAAGGCTGTTAGCTCGACGAATACGTGAAAGACAGGTAGAATTAACTGTTGATAAAATACGTGACCCAAAAACAAACCAACTAAAATATAAACCAGAAGAAATTGAGAATATATTTAGGGAATATTATGGAGATTTATATACTGAATCAGTGACTGTAAAGCAAGAGGAGATGAAAACCTTATTAGACTCTTTAGATCTGCCTGCAATAGGCACGACACAAAATGAGCGAATGACAGCAGAAATTTCCACAGAAGAAATTAAAAAAGCAATAGGTAAACTGAAATCAAACAAAGCACCCAGAAGTGATGGCCTTCCATCAGTATGGTATAAAGAATTTGCAGAAATAATTATCCCACTGCTTCACTCCACTTTCAATTGGATTTTATCTAGTGGACAAACTCCACTCTCCTGGAAGGAGGCAGTCATAACAGTACTCCCTAAACCACAGAAGGACAAAGAATACTGTCAAAACTATAGGCCAATCTCTATTTTAAATGTTGACTATAAAATATATACCTCCATAATTGCAAACAGACTCCAAACATTTACAGCAGATTTAATAGATGAAGACCAAACTGGATTTGTCAAAGGCAGACAAACGCATGATAACATAAGAAGAACAATTCACATTATAAATAAGTTACTTAAACAAAAAATACCAGCTGCCCTAATAAGTTTAGATGCCGAAAAGGCATTCGACAGAGTTAATTGGGAATTTCTATATTTGACACTGAAAAAATTTGGATTCAATGAAAAATCAATTAAATGTATTAAAGCTCTCTACTACAAACCCACTGGTAGAATTAAAATCAACGGCTCCCTCACGAATAGATTCAGTTTAGGAAGGGGAACTAGGCAAGGCTGTTGCCTTAGTCCTGTGCTCTTTGCCCTATATATCGAGCCATTGGCTCAAATGGTGAGACAGGACACCCGGATAACGGGAATAGACATCAGCGGACAGGTACATACCATTGGCCTGTTCGCGGATGATGTTATGATTTATTTATCAGATCCAGTCAAATCATTTGGTAATTTGATGCAGATTTTTGATAGATTTGGTCGTTGCTCCGGATATAAAATAAATATAAACAAAACTCAGACACTCATGTTTAGCTGTGTTGCAGATCAAGGCTTGAAGGAATGGAAAATAAAATGGGAAGCTAAATCACTAATATATTTGGGGGTGAATATACCTAAAGACCCTGCAAAACTGTATCAAAATAACTATGAGAGTACAAAGGTTAATATCAGGAAAGACATTGAAAGATGGTCCACCTATACGCTGGGATTAAGTGAAAGAATAAATGTTATAAAAATGAATGTACTGCCACGTCTCCTATACTTGTCTCTAGCTCTGCCAGTGGACATACCACAACCCCAGTTCCAAAAATAGGATAAACTTATATCTAGATTTATATGGGAAGGAAAACAACCAAGAATACGCTATCATACTCTACAACTACCTAAAACAAAAGGGGGAAGAGCCTTACCTAATTTAAAAGAATACTTTAGTGCTGCCCAAATACATCGTATAGTATACTGGTGCAACACCGAGTATGTTGCCCGGTGGAAAGATATAGAAATGTCTGCACTCAAATTCCCAGTTCAAACATGTATGGGTGACAGTGAGATTCCAGTCACTGTTAAAGAGCAGTTGGATCTAAATCCAATAACATTATATATCCTCGAGAGATGGTCTTCTGTAGTAAAACAACTAAAATTGGGCAAAGAACTTGGACTGCTGAAATGGATAGCATATGATGACAAATTTAGACCTGCACAACTCGATTATAGGTTCAAACTATGGACTGATAAGGGTATAACGGCCATGTGTAAAATGATAAAGAAAGGTAAAATTAAAGAATTTCAGGAACTGAAAGACACATATGATCTAACAAACCAAGACCTATTCAGATATATGCAAATGCGTGATTATTATGAAAAGCGGATTATGACAGAGGAGGACAAAATACACCCAATAATTAAGACATTTGTACGGGCTTACAGTGAGAATATTCCCAAGGTTGTATCAGTTTTCTATAAGATCCTTATGGATTCAAAAGGGGATTCAACTTTGTATGTCAGGGCAAAGTGGAAAAGAGAGTTGGGGGAAGAAATCCCAGAGGAGATGTGGGAGGATATGTGGAAGGTTCACCAAACTACTACACAGTCTCTGAAATGGCGAGAATTTGCATGGAAAAAACCAAATTAGATATTTCATAACACCTCAAATCAAGGGTAAACTAACCAAAACTCAACAATTATGCTGGAGAACTTGTACAGACAAAGATTCAAACCAAACGCACATTTTTTGGAAGTGTGAGAAATTACAACTTTTCTGGGACAACATCCACTTATCTATATGTGACGTCCTTATGTACAAGATACCCCGAACGTGTCTGGTGATGTATCTGGGCTACCTAAAAGGAACTGTAAATAGAACGGACCAAAATCTAAAAAAAGTTTTTCTTGTGGCAGCAAAAAAAGCCATAACTAAGAAATGGATGAAAGCGGAAGCACCAACACACAAACAGTGGATGTGTATTGTGGAAGAAATCCAAATAATGGAGAGACTGACTTGCAAACTAAAAATGAAAGAAGAACAATTTTGAAGGACTGGGAAAAATGGTTTATGTATAAAAGAAGAAATGGTCATGACATGTAGTGAACTTTATGTTCAATTTCCTTGAGGGAGAAAGATATCCAGCGGACAGAGTCTATGTACCTCCTTGTTCTGTTTTTTCCTTTTCTTTCTATATGTATCATTTCATTATTGTTCATATCTTCAAAACAAAATAAAAAGATATTTGCAAAAAAAAAAATAAAATACAATTCAGGCACAATGTATTTATTGCTCTAAAATGCAAAATAATGTTGGATTTTAAGTTTATAAACTAAAAAAAGCCAAATGTCAGCAGAAGTAAACAAATCTTCAAGTGGTGGTGAAGCGTTCCGTTTTCAAATAAAATCTATCGAGTGTTTTTTTGTAGTTGAAAAGAATGAGACTAAAGGTATGTTTACTGACACAAGTTCTGAAAAAACGACTGCCTTAACACCAGCACTTTAGCTCCACTGTTTACATTCCTTTGATTCCGGTGACTACCGTTCACATAATTAACGTAATTCCAGCGGATTCTCCAGAGAAGAAAAGCAGAACTCGTGTCGACTTGTAACACTGCACAGTGTGAAGTGTTTATGTAATCACAGTGAATCCGCTGACTCTGCAGTGTAGAGAAGCAGCTTTTCATACCGACTTTCAACTGATATGCAATGCTTTAGAACGGAAAGAGTTGCAGAACTTTGAGGATGGAAGAACTGTGGAGAACATTTTTAGGATTTGTTGTCCATTGACTCATAACCACACAACAACAAAACAACAGTGATGTTTATGTTCTTAGGTTGTTTATGTTACTGCTGAATTTAACAAGAAGATTGGAAAAAAAAAAAAAACTTGTGAGTGACAAACATTTTTTTATATTTAAATCTTTATGTTTTAATGAGTTTTGTTGATTTTGATATCCTGTTCTAAATAAAGGTATAAATGATTGTGATTTAATACATGTAATTTTAATTTAATACATCTAGTAAAAAGACAAACATATGCCAACTGTACAAACATTAAATTTAAAAGTAAGAATCGTGGTTTGATCTGTGAATCGTAGAACTTAATTCGTGAATCAAATCGGATTGCCACTTAAGTAACAATCTGCAGTCCAATAAATGCACTATTTATACCCAGTCAAGTCCACTTAACTCCTGCAGTACGCAGCCTTAACACAGTGATGGTGTCTTTGTTTTAAACCAGTTAGATAAGCTTGCTCTTGACCCATACTATCCTCTTTGAGCTGAATTTGTACATCCAGCTGTCTACCAAAAACTGATTGTGTGACAACACTCATCAAAGAGAAGGCCTTGCGGACTCATGAAGCCAGCAGTGGGGTGTTGGTTCTGTGAGCCAGGGATGCTTTAGGCATGAAGCATAGCATCCACTGTGTGGTCAGTCCAATTGTGTGCCAACTCCAAACGGCTTAATCCCATCTACAGAAGGAGAAGGACGAAATCTTTTTTTTCTAATGCCATTCAATACTATTTGGTGCCTCCTGCTTGAAGAAAAGCTGAAAGCGTTGTGGACAACGTATGGTTTTCTGAATTGAGCTACCTGTTAGTGACTAGGTCAATGACAGACACTCCATCTGCCTGAAGGGTGGCACATAAACCATGGAGCAGCTAAGAGGAACCTCAGGTAACTGTATTGTAACCTTTCTATTCTGTCCTTTTGTGATTAAACTTTGGGTCACAGTCACTCCAATTCTATTATGACTTCTACCCATTGAGGTTTAAAGTTAGGACTGGAAAAGTAAACTATGATCCTGCCATTAAAAATCCATTAGCTGCTAAAAAAACACTCGCATGCAACTTGAAATCCATGTGACGAAAAAGCTAGAAGTCACCATTAAGGGACGAATAAGTAAATAAATGGTTCCAGTGGAAACAACTGGCTACTTAAAGTCCATTCCAACCATATTGTTTTATTTTGAGAAATTGTTCCCAGTAGTCTTTTAATTATGACTATGTAGTTTTCAGCCAAATCAAAAATACTTTTTTTTTTTACACATTTTATACCCAGCACCAGTAGCTCATTAGAAATTTAATCCTTGTTTGTAGGCGAGACTGTTGGCTCGGAACAACCCCGCCCCTCCCCCATCACTGAGAGCTCTCTTTGCGTGCTCACAGTTTTTGGTCCCAAGCTAGCATTAGCATCACAGAAATATTGGCAAAGAATGTTGGATCAATCCAGATGTACAGTTTTGAGCCAGAGGCCAGCTCAGATGACAAAATGAATGCATGCAGGGGGACGGAGGAGCAGAGTAAGAGAGATATTGACACGCCCATTTTAGAACTACATCATTAGTCTGAGCTTTTTCAAGCATCCAGTTTTCTGATCCAGTGTGATTTGAATTAAGAAATACTCAGAAAAGCAGTTTTAATCATAAAATGTTTTATATAGATCCTCTATTCTGAGGAAAACTCTACAAGACATGTTAAAAACACAAAAAGACCATTTTCATTGGAGTGGGTCTTTAATAACTTCTGCTCATTATCAAAGGCCAGAATATCGCAGTTGAGGGTCAAGGCAGGATTGTTATGTCAGAACCAAGGAAAGAAGATGACGACCAATCAGTTTAATTTCAGACAAATGCGCAGCCTATCAGATTGGAGATGCTTTTTACTAGATGTTCCTAGCAAAATGGCAAACTGAAATGCTTTCCCATGTTATGAGTCACCACACTTGAAAATAATTCTTGTCTAATTTCCCTTTAAGCAATATCTATTTTAGTCAGATGGATTGCGTTGCCCTGCTCTGACAAATTCTAGTGCACACAGACCTTCTCGGCATCACCACACAGCAAATCATTTGCATTCAAAGCACTTCATTTCTAAAGTGACCAATCTAAATCAGCTGATTTCAAAGTTGTCCCAGATAACCACATTTGGAATTAACATCAGCTTTTACTAAACGTAGGTGTAGATGGGGGAATGAATGCATTGGTAGATGAACAGACAGACAGTTGTGTGGGGAGGATCCCTTTCTCACTTCCATTAACAGTGATTCGGGGACACCTGATCCACTGCAAATCTGCAAATAAGGGTGAGCAGCTAAAGGAAGAAACCACCGTGTGCCTAGATAGATAGATAGATAGATAGATAGATAGATAGATAGATAGATAGATAGATAGATAGATAGATAGATAGATATGCTATCATCTTATTGTCATCAAAATGTACATGTGCATACAGATGCATAATTAAGAAATCTGAAATTCTTCCTGATGTTTATGCAGTGAAAGTCCGCTTTTAATCCACAACAGCAAACATCAATAACACTCAAGGACAGTGACAAATGGAGGCTACACATCGTTCCACCATAACAAGTCAAGTCAAATCTGCAGAGAGAATGTCGGGAATGGGCATGCGCGTGTTTCATATGGTGACCTTTGGTGGCTCGGGGAGCGCTGGCGGCCCAGCGGGGAGGGCAGCGGCTGCCTCTGCGCGGCTCCACGGCCGATGTTGTCGGTGACGTGGCAGAACCACGCAGGCAGACACTTACTTGAGCACGGCACTGTCCCCTTGTCTCACGGTGATGTTGTCCTTCAGCACAGAGTCCCCGCTCCTGACCGGAACTCCTGCGGGTACGAGCAGTAACAGTCTAAGTCCGAGGACCACAAAGCATCGCCCGGGAACCGCCAGACACCCGCTAATTCCCATGTTTGCAGATAACAGCGCAACTTCCAGGAAAACTTAAACACTCGAATATTCCTTCCCCGTCTGGAAGTGCAGGCGGTGAATTCTCGTTGTCAGCCGCTCAGTTGCGTTCGACCTGCTTTGCTCTCGATGAACAGTCCAGTTATGAAATCCTGTCCGTGTCACTGCTGCGGAAAAAGCAGCCGGATCCTTCGCAGACACTCTAGGAACGCGACTGCGGAGAACAAGCGCGCTCCGCGTCTCTGTGGGAAATGCGCGCCGTCTCCGTGAAATGGATGCTCCAGCAGAGATGCATCGGTCAATTCTCCAGGATGCTGCTTTGATTTGTCCCTCTCTGCTGCCACTGGCAGCGTTCAAAGCTGCATCAGGCGCCTCCCTCTCCAGGCTGTATGCTCATGCAGCACTCGCTCCATAGGCTTTGCAGCATGCAGACCTCACATTTTTAAGGTCACGGCAGATGTTTGGCGACAACTTATTGTTTATCGGCAACAAACCTATTTGGCAGAACTGCAATGAGCTCTGGTCTGACGGTCTATTCATCACAGGCAGCATCAGTTCAGCCCAGACGCTGCTCTGGCTTTAGCAAACACAGACACACAAGATAATATTTACTCGCGCTAATTACGCCACTGTATCCCTGTAATTCTCTGAGTTGGGTGACCTGCAAGAACAGATAAATGGCTGCAGGATAAACACACGGTGGCACAAAAACACAGCTTCATTTTACAGTGATTTGATTCAGTCCAAACCGTTGTAATTAGTCTGAATGAAATGCTTTGCAAAGTGTTTACTCAGTTAGTGCTTTAAAAAAAAAAATCAAATAGAAATGTGTTTTCCTGACATGCTGCTCTCTGAATCAAGCAGAAGGATAAAAGGCCATCAAATAATCCTGAAATATGTTTAAGGTGCATCCTTGACAAAAACAAACAACAACAAAAAACAAGTTGAAGACCACTTCTGTAGAAAGTAGACATAAAGCTAGCAATTATGCTCTTCATTTACGCAAACCATCAACAAACAGTTAGCAGCAGAGGTCTGAAAACTGTGAGACTGCTTTGTTCTCCAAGGCTAGAGCAAGAGCTGAGCTGTAAGCAGAAAGTAGGTCAGTGCTCTCAGAAAGATTGTGTTCAGAATTTGGCTAAATCTCATCTCAAAATCTTAATCACTGTTGTCCTTTAATGTGAACTCAGCTTGATTACAATCAGGATGCAAAACAGTTTATTCTTTCCTCGTCTGTGTTAAACTGTCTCACATACATGCTCATCCAATGCATTCTTTTTGCATACGGTATTAAATCATTTATTTATTTTTTGTTCATTCAGTTGAGTACATGAATTGGATCTGTTTTTTTCTGTTGCAGTTCTTTGCTGTGTTTTCTGTTAATCACAGATATGTTAATGGGTTGTGTAATGATAACAGCCTTTCCTCCAAAAATAAGCCCTCAGCCTTGTGTGGGTTTTGGCTGTAGCTGGACATTGCCTTGACATAATAGGTTTTATATCTTACATATTGTGTCTGTTTGTCAGTAGCAAAAGTATCATTAGATGCATTTCCATTAACTATCAAATTGCTGAAAGTGGATTAAGGATACAAAATTTTGCCTAAAGGAAACACGACAATTTCTAAAAAAAAGGACATTTATCTAAAAAAAGTTTTTTCGCTCGTAGAGGTGGTTTTTGAGACGTATCAAAATTGACATATTTCGCAAAAGTGCAAAGAAAAACCTTCTTCATTGAGTCACGGACTTTCTTCTTGGTAGGAACTGGTTGCCTTGGGCACTGCCCAGCTGGCATCACAAAAGGTCCCACAGCATCACACAGCTTATTAAAAGTTGAGCTTGTCATGCACGATTGTTGGATCCACAGCTCATCTGTAAAATCACTAACCATGATTTCCCAAAATCGCTTTATCCTTTCTCCCACTCCCACGTGTACAGAGCTTGCCGCTGAATAAGATGCCGATGCTTCCTTTGATAGATGATGAGCGCTAGTGCCATAAATTTGAATGCATCTTGTGTTGTCAAACAAAAAAAGGGTCATGTGCTTTCATGTTAGAACGTTTATTTTGTAGTACCACTAAACAGGTGTCTAGCTACGTGGCACACGCCTAGTACTGCTGTGACATTATCCAAATGTCCCCTTATAGTGCTTTAACAGATTCAACTTAAAACAATACTATAACGTCCCTTAGCTGCTGTTAATCAAAGAATTGTTCGGATTCGTCGCCATGTTTTTGAATGACTGATCGCGTGAGTTAGTTTGTCTTTATTCTCATAAAGATGATTTATAAATGACATGAAGGGGAAAATGTGTAATTGTGAAATTGTGTTTTTTGACATTCCTAGGGTTTCGATAAAGTATTGCACATATGTATAGTAAAATTGCAGCTATATATACTTGTTTAATTCAATTTTTTAAGTGTTGAAAAGGAAAGTGGCATATCTAAAAATGTGGGAGGAAATGCAAAGGATAAAATTAAGAGGCAGATGGGGCAATTGAGTATCTGGCAGCCACAGATTCTGCAAGTTATCCCCCTTAAAAATATGTGCAAGGACTGTAATAGACTGTAATAGATTTACTTCACCTGAGAAAAATCAAACAAGAAATGAGCTTACACAATTTTTAAAGAAATTATTTCTAAATAAATAAATTACATTCATCTTCTATACCGTTTTATCCCTTTCGGGGTCATGGGGCTGCTGGGGCCTAACCCGGTCGCCAACGGGTGAAGGCAGGGGACACCCCTGGACCACAATCACACACCCATTCACACCTAGGGACAGTTTAGAGTTACCAATTAACCTATGAAGCATGTTTTTGGACAATGGGAGGAAATGGAGTCCCCGGAGAAATCCCACACATGCACGGGGAGAACATGCAAACTCCACACAGAAAGGTCCCCCATTGGTGACACTGTTTCAAGTCCCCCAAGCCGGGACTTGAGCCGGGGCCTTCTTGCTGTGAGGTAAGAGCGCTAACCACTGCGCCACCGTGCATTGGAGACGACTGTAGACCTGAACAAGATGGGATAAACTAATCTACAATAAACAAGCAGTTTGATGAGAAAAGACCAACTGTTTGAGCAATTATTAAAAAATGGAAGAAAACAAGACCACTGATAGCCTCCCTCCACCTAGAGCTCCATCAAAGATCTCACCTGGAGAAGTAAAAATGATCTTGTGAATGGTGAAACAGCACAAAGCTATTGATAAGTCACATGCACCCTTGCAGGGGGTTGACCGGCACAGGTCTTGCGGGGTTTTAGGTTTTCTGGGCCCTTGGAGGGTCATAGAGATAAGTGGCAGCATCTTCAGGGGAGCGCAGATGTGTCTTGCAGTTCCATTGAGACTTCTATGGTTACTGCTATGTACAAAAGATAGAAAAATCCCTACATCACGCCCACATCTCACCTACTTCATCCTTACATTCTCTTTATAGCTCTTGAGAAGATCTGCATGGAAGAATGGATCAGACTACAATGTGTGTAAACCTGCTGAAGGCCTGTTATGATTGCTTCACTCCATGCACTGTTATCCATCCCCTGCCATTCTTCTCCTCCAGCAGGTGGGATCAATGTCCCTGATTGACACCTGCTGGCTATTTAAGCAGAGGAGGCCTTCAGGCAGCGAGCAGCGAGAGCCGGGTCAGGGGTCGGGGGTCGGGGGTCGGGGTCTTTTGCGGTGCTGGTTTGTTTTGTTTGGTGCTGCTGGGTTTTATTGTTTTAGTTTGCGCACTGGACTTTGGTAGTCCAGGCTTGATTAGTCTTGATCTGTGGGCTTTCTTTTGTTTGTTTCATTACTTAGATTTCGTTGGGCAGCCCTTAGCAGGCAGCTGCTGACTTCACCGGTCACCTTGACTCGGCCAGCAGTCTCCCTGATTTATATTATTTTTTGCCAAGGTTCTAATCCCTTTTTTTCTGAACCAGCACTTTAATCATTTGATTTTTGTTCTTTCTTTACAAGACACAATTCTTTTTCTTCATGAACAAACCGTGTTCTTCATAATCTGGTGTTCAGTTTCATGTGCTTTGTTCCCTTTTGTGTTTCCCCTTAGACATTGGACAGGTTTGCCTGTTGGGGTCATAACAAGGCCTACAAGAAACTTTTGACCTCTGTCATTGCCAAGCATACTGAGGTGAACTTTTGCTATTGACCACACACCTATTTTCTGCACCATCATGTCAATAAGTGCAGTTTGTTTTAACTGTCAGTTTTACATAGTATGTAAACTAATAGTTTTATATTTAACTTCAATTGTTTAAAGATGAACTTGAGTGAATGAGGAAAGTTAAGGGTGAAGTATTAGAGCCTGAATTTCGCTGAGCCACATTCGCTTTGTTTACTAATGCGCTTCTGCTCTCTTTCTTCCCATTCTCATCTGCATGCATGAAGGGATTTCTGGCCACTAGGGATAAGAGTAGCACTTAGCTGTGCATCTAATAGCAGCTCTCAGTATTGTGATGACAGCTTTTCTGTCTCATGAGATAACTGAAAAAGTTAATTTCTTTACCCTAATGTCAGTTTGACACTCTATAAGACAGGGGTGCTCACACTTTTTTGGCATGCCAGCTGCTTTTGAGACAGCAAGAGATCTACACACACACACGCCCAAACACATGCGCACATACGTATATATACACACAGGGCTCAAAATTAACATTCATCCACACGCCAAATGCAGGTAAGATTTTTCTTTAGCGGGTAGACAAACTATTCCACTAGCCACTTTGGCAGGTGAGACATACATCATCACGGGACTCAAACTCACAACCATAACTGTTAGGTGTCTGCCTTCCCTCACAACTTGGCCACCACAAACATTCATCCCAAAGTTTGTTCAAACATTTAATTCTGACTATTGTGCAGATTTAATCCTTACACTCCTCACATGGAATTTATGCGCTTCATTAAGACCTCGTTATTGCTGCATTCATGTGCGCTGGTAATTTCTAACATTTACTCACACTGATCTCAGGCAACACAAATATACACTTACTTGTTGTATCATGTCATTGTTACTTTTTGAAATGACATAGACTCACATCTATGACACACTCATGTTGCACATTTTTCAATATATGTACTTTTTTTTCTGTGCATGACATTAAAAAAACTAATGTAATTATTGTATTGTATATCATAAGGTTTAATGTTTATGGAAGCACATTGCTTTCAATTAAAAACGGGTGGTCTTTTTTTTAAAAGAATGGTTTTTAATTTTTTTTTAAATAGAATAAATGGTGCAGAGACAATAACCTCCTGCTAAATGTCAGCAAGACCAAGGAGATCGTCAACTTCCAGAAGGGCCACATTCAACACCTGCCACTGATCATCGACGGTACTGCTGTGTAGAGAGAGTGAGAAGCACCAAGATCCTGGGGCTGCACATCAGTGAGGACCTGCCCTGGACCGCCAACACCACATCATTGGCAAAGAAAGCCCAGCAACGCCTCTACTTCCTGCGGAATCTAAAAAGGTCAAGTGCTCCACCACGCATCATGACCACGTTCTACGGAGGAACCATCGAGAGCATCCTCTCCAGCTGCATTACTGTGTGGGGCGGCAGCTGCACAGACTACAACAGGAGAGCCCTGCAGCTCATAGTGAACACAGCCAGGAAAATCATCCGAGCACCACTCCCCTCCCTGCAGGACTTACACCACCTGCCTCACCCGCTGATAATTGTCAAGGACGCACACCACCCTGCACACAACCTGTTCAGCCTCCTGTCCTCGGGCAGGAGGTTTTTAGTATAGGTAAAAATACTTTATTTTTGTAACATTGCATTCAGAAAACCTTTTTGGATTAAAAAAAAAAGCTGAAACATTGATTAGTCTGTAAGCTGTAGCTATCTGTTTAGCTACAGCTGCTGAAAGCTTTCTTGTTGAGGTGGTCAGCCGTCTTTGCTGCAAACTATCCAGCATCATCTGCTTCGCATGGGAGGGTTGAACAGAGTTCCCTGGGAGAGGGGTGTGTTTGGCTAGCAGGTGGTACTTCAAACTTGACGTGCTGCAATTATAACTCATCTCACATAAATGTGATGCATAGGAAATTCCAAAATGCATCTTCAATATGAATGGTCAAATGACATATTGAATTGTTAATTATAAAATGCAATGTCATGTTGAATAATGACACCAAAAACTCATGACAATTTGAAATACAGTTGACTTTGTTTTTATTCAATATTTTATTTCTAAATTGCTATATTGAATTATAATTTTAAAAATTGAATTCTAAATTGCAAAATGTATTTTTAGATCCCAAGCCTGAATTCCACATTGAATTGTCAATTGCAAAATGCATTTCCAAATTACTAATGGAACTGTCACTTAAGAATTGCATATTACTTTAAATTATAACTCAAAAAACTTGCAACGTCAGCAGATGTTTAAGCGCATAGTGCCAAGAGGCCCCCAACTTTCTGCAGTCAATTGCTACAGAGCTCCAAACTTCATGTTACCTTCAGATTAGTCCAAGTACAGTGTACAGTAAGTTTAATGGAATGGGTTTCCATGGCCATCCAAGCTACACAGTGTGAAATTTGGTGGAGGAGGAATGATGGTGTGGGCTGTTTTCAGGACTTGGGCTTGGCCCCTTAGTTCCAGTAAATGGAGCTCTAAATGCGTCAGGATACCAAACATTTTGGACTATTCCATGAGCCCAACCTGGTGGGAACAGTTTGGAGCGGACCTTCCTCTTCCAATATGACTGAGTACCAGAGCACAAAGCAAAGTCCATAAAATGTTTTTGGGGGTGAAAACTCTGATTGAGTCTGAGTTTGTGAGGAGCTTTCTGCATTCTGTTGAGACTCATGACACACATAAGTGGTATTACAACTGAACAGGCATTTGTAAAAACATTACACTGACATTTTGTCAAATATTTGAAAATAATTTATCTTCTTTCTTTAAAATTCTGATCCCCTTGTTTGTGGTTGATGGTCAGCAGTTTAAACAGAAGAACAGAGCCATTTTATTTGACCATAGCAAGAAAGACTTATCTCCACTATCTCTAGTGTGGAGACAAGCCAAATGCATTGTATCAAAATTCTTTCTCTTAAAGGTAATCTGGCCATGACCTATATTTAGATTGGTAAAAGTCTAAGACACCCAATTCAGTTCAAGGCGTGATATTTAGGCAGATTGTGGTATTTATCAAGTAGCTGTTCAGATTATTGGAAGGTTGTTAGTGAGAAATTATGATGATGTTGTGTGCAAGAGAAATTGGCCTAAGATAAGACTTAATTAAAGTGATATCTGCCTGGGATGCAACATGAGTCCTGATTACATGCACGTCCTAATGGCTTTTAAATTAAAACCCTTCCCTGACCTCAGCAAAATCACAGATATGCAGTCTTAATTAGATTCAAGGCTAGAAAGAGGGGTGGGCTGAGGCAATGATTCATCGGTTAGCGCTGCATTAACTAACATGACAATATGTTAACACCTTGGCAGTTTCTATACCAACCTGAAGGAACAGGAGGTTTAAAAACCCGATCCAGAAAGTATTTCAGTTCAGGTGCAGTCGCATTACCTCATGGCCATCCAGTGGTGTTTCAAGGATAAAGTTAACCTACAATCCATTTCAGTATGTGTCAAATGCATCATGTTTTTCAACCTCATTGCTCTGCTTTGTAGCAGGTCAGGTACCTCCCATGACCTTGCCAAAGCTCCAACACAATTGAAGTTGCCAAGCGTGCAGCTGTGACAAATTAGAATGGCATTGTTTGTTGCTCAGCCCACATGAATCATTCTTGATGGATCACATAAACACATTACTGGAGGGTAAGAAAATACAAGAGGGAAAGGGATGCAGAAAAGATTCACTACCTTGAAAAACTGTGGGGGATGTGTACTTTTAAAATGCGCTGTTTCACTTAAATGAAATTGTATACGTTTTTGTTCTTCTTTTTTTTACCATTCAGAGTCTTGGTTTCTTTATCCTATAACATCCAAATAATTTCTTGCTGCCACTCATTAATAAGAGAATCTGTGTGTTTCAGTTGGACAGTGAATTCTAATCTTAACTCATATCATGCAAGGATGGGCAGAGCTAACACACAATCGACTACTAGCCACTAACCAAAGCAAGTTAAGACTCAAGCAAAACATGGGTAGACCTAATAAACAGAGCTTATTCAGTGAGTTCACTAAATGAATACGCTGAAGAAGCTTAGATAAGTGGAGCATACAAACAGTAACATTTTGCAACCAATAAACCTGTGAGGAGAAGCAACTACTGCCACTTTTTTGTCAAAGTGATATATTTGGCGCTAAAATTTGGGAATAAATTACTGTAACTACCTGTTAGCCATCAGGGTGCTATGTTACCCAACAAGGGACTTAAGATAGCACATATTAATATAAATAGTATTAGAAACAAACTTTATGATATTTCAGACATCCTGAATGAGGATATGTTAAATGTATTAACAATATCAGAAACTCATTTGGAATTTACTTTTGAAGTTCAAGAGTTGGGAATTCATGGATATAATTTAATTAGAAAGGACAGAAATAGAATTGGAGGAGGGGTTGCTTGCTATATTAGAGATAATATACTTGTGAAAATTTTAGGAGTAGTTATTGATGATGAATTAACTTGAGAAAAACAGACAGCATAATAACTAAAATGGGAAGAGCAATTTCTAAAATAAGCAGAAATGCTATTTTTTTTAACAACGTAAGCAAGAAAACAGACAATTCAATCTCTTGTTCTTCGATTATAGACTACTGTTTGGTAATTTGGTCCACGGCCACGTCAACACTGTTAAGCAAAGTTAAAAAGTTACAAAACAGAGAAGCACAGATAGCACTTCCGTGCAATTACAGAAATAATATCAATCATACACTGAAAAAAACTTTAAATTGGCTAGAAGTTGCTCAATTATTTCAGACAGCAGGAAACAATAATTACTTTGGGTAATTCTTATTCTCAATACCTTCTTGCTTTTAGTAGTGACAAGGCTTTTGACTTGTGAAAAAACTGAGTAAAATGTACCCTAAAAATGTCTATCCCTGTGACTGGTGACCAGTGGTCGGGAGAGAGCCCTGTGTCTGAGGCTATGACGGGGGAAGGGGAGATGAACTGTTCAATTCTGGAAAATATTTTTATATTTCAAAGGACAAGTGTTTTAAAAATCCTTATTTACACTTTTTTATATTAATTAGCTGGCATATCTGTTCAAGAAATTTGGAAAATATCAAGTTTCACCAGCTATTATTCACAATATAAGTTCAGAGGCTGGACGAATCTGGGAGACATGAGAAGAGTCTCATGTAAGAAGTGTGTGTAAATGCAGTTTTGTGTGTGCGTAACAAGTGATTCGTGCATATTTTTTTTAAGATTGAGTGTAGTTAGTTTCAAGCTGTCGTAATTTTAAGTTGTTGATGTGTAAACTGTATTTTGTATTTTTTTAATTTTGTAATTTTTGTACTCATGCACACAATATATTTTATGAGTTACAAATGAAGAATTACGCACGCACAAATCCAAAGTTACGCACAAATCAAAATTACACACGCACAAATCGGAGTGATACTTCTTCCTCTCCATATGGTTAAACGCCACTTTTTACGCCCGTCTTGGGAGAACACTGGACGCCATTAGATACATGCTGTTGTAAAACGTATAAAAAACTGTTTTTTCGATGGCCTAAACGCCATTCTTCATGCCTCTATTCCTGGCGATGTATGATACCTTTTGCTTGTTGATTTTTCGAATTAAAGGAAATAAAAATAAAAAAAGTATGTGAGCTGATAATACAGTAACCACAAACAAACACGTGTCCAATGAGAGCAGATCCATGCACACGTGCTGTCGGCCACAGAAAAGCCTAGATAAGCAGCCTAGAAAAAGACCTTTTTAAATAAAGAAAAAGGAGGGGAACTGAACTGACAGATGAACAATTACATTGACTCATATTTTCAATCATAACTTTACATACAGTGTATTTTACTTTAAGTTATTCACTCCTATTAAAAGTCATGTATGGTTTCGTAGTGGTTATTGCTATAGCATCAGGGTATTACGCGCACATAGTTGAAATCTAGTTGATGACTATTTGATGTCATTCAAACTTCAAAATTTATTTATTTGTACGGCGCCTTTCCTTCCTGTGAAAACCCAAGGCGCTTTACATAAAAATAAATAAATAAAATAAAAATATAATAAGATAAAAATAATAATAAAAATATAATAATAACAAAACATTACAATTACAATAACAACCACCCTTCCCTCCCCAGCTCTTCCCTCCATCCACCCAGCCCCCGGAATACATGACACCCCCCACAGGAAAACTGAACAAAGATTAAAAACTGCAGCTCTAAGGAAAAAGTCTGGAAAAAGTCTGGCTCAGTACTGCTGTGGAGAAACGATATTACGGGGATCCGTTTATTCCAAGGTCCAGCCCAACCACAGGGGTCATCACCGAAGTGCCCTACCCAACACAGGACAGACCAGAGCCCCCTCAACATGGAGGTACCCTAGCTGCCCCAATAAGAATGAGCACCGCAGCACCAGCTCACTCATAGGCAGGAGGACCCCAGAACAGCGGATTCCCGTGGGGAAAAAAATAAAGAATAAACGAATAAAAAGCATTTTAAAAAAATGATAATAATAAAAATAAATAAATAAATAATAATAACAATAATGATAAAAATAAATAAATAAATAAATATGGTTAGTATATTAAAACAATAATTGTGTACATAAATTAACTATAAAATTATTCAAATAAAAGTTAATAATTACATTTTTTTTTAAATTGGAAATGATCAATTTAAATAATTCTGAAAATCATAAAAAAGCTAAATCAAAAAGGTGGGTCTTGAGCCTCTTCTTAAAAACCTCTAAGGTCTCTGCGGCCCTGAGGCTCTCCGGCAGGCCGTTCCAGAGGCGAGGACCATAATGGTGGAATGAGTTCTCCCCATAGGTTTTGGTCCTTACCTTAGGGACAACTAAGAGGCCGGTGCCAGAGGACCTCAGGGTCCACAAGACTTCATATCTTAAAAGCAGGTCACTTAAATAAGAAGGCCCAAGACCATTAAAACATTTATAAACCAATTAAAGAACTTTAAAATCAATCCTGAAACGCACAGGGAGCCAATGCAGCGATTTTAAAATGGGTGTAATGTGTTCCCGCCCCCTGGTCCTCGTCAGAACTCGTGCCGCTGAGTTCTGTAATAATTGTAAATTTGAAAGAGACTTTTTGGGTAACCCAGAGAGCAGGGCATTACAGTAATCTAAACGACTAAAAATAAAAGCATCAGCACCTCTGTGCTGGCAAGAGAGAGGAATGGACGGACTCTGGCAAAGTTTTTAAGACGATATAATCCTGTCTTCATAACATTTCGGATAAAATTCAGCTCAGAGTCAAAAAGTACGCCCAGGTTTCTCACACAGTGAGAAGGTTTAAAGTCTGTGAGTTTGGGTAAAATCATCCCTCTCTTGTCTTCAGAACTAATAATTAAAACTTCTGTTTTGTCCTGGTTGAGCTGTAAGAAGTTTTCTGCCATCCACGACTTTATATCTAAAATACAATTTAAAAGAGTGTTTATAGGTTCAAGGTCATCAGGAGACACGGCGATGTAAAGCTGTGTATCATCAGCGTAGCTGTGAAAGTTAACCCCATGTCTCCTGATGACATCTCCAAGAGGCAACATGTATAAATGAAAAAGTATAGGTCCTAAAATCGACCCTTGGGGAACCCCACAACTTGTTTTGTGGATTCTAGAGGAGCATGTATCCATACTTACATAAAAATGTCTGTTAGATACGAATGGAACCAGTTAAGAACAGTTCCTGAGAGGCCAACCCGACTCCTAAGTCTGTTTAATAAAATCTGGTGATCTAATGTATCGAAGGCGGCACTAAGATCCAGCAGCACCAGAACAGAAAGTTTCTGCATGTCTGAATGATTTCTGAGGTCAGTTAAAATCTTTAAAAGGGCAGCCTCAGTACTGTGATTTGTCCTAAAACCAGATTGACATTTTTCTAAAATATTATGTTTATTTAGAAAGTCATGCAACTGAGAAAAAACTTTTTTTTTTCAATAATTTTACCTAAAAATGGTAAGTTGGATTCAGGTCTATAATTATCCATAATATTTGGATCCAAATTGTTCTTCTTCAGAAGGGGCCTCACCAACGCCGTCTTACAAGCAGTGGGGAAGACACCCGTCTGAAGAGAGCAGTTTACTTTGGCTAAAAGTTCCGGCTTGAAGAATCCATCAAATGTTTGAAAAAGAGAAGTGGGAATGGGGTCTAAAAGGCAGGTTGTAGTGTTTGCTTGAGAAAAAACTCGACCAAGCATCATCTCATCAACCAGGACAAAACTCTCCAGTGTTTCCTCAGGTAAAGCCAACGCCACGGATCTATTACAATTAGTGCTATGAACCGGTTGAAGGTTAGATCTGATAGCAGTGACTTTAGTCCTGAAGTGGTCTGCAAAGTCCTCACATGTAGTCTGTGAGTGAGGCATTATAGATTTATTAAAATTTTTGTTTAATAAAAAATCAATTGTTTTAAAAAGAAACCGGGGATTGTGTTTATTGTCTGTGATGAGATTGGAAAAATAAAGTGTCCTTGCCTGTTTGACAGCGTGGTTGTAAATTTTCAGTTGATCTTTAAAAAAGTCATAGTCGACTGTTAAATTGTTTTTTCTAAACTTTCTCTCTGCTCGTCTGCAAATTCTCTTAAGAGTTACAGTAGCCCCATTTCTCCAAGGTGTCTTTGGATTCTGATTCAGGATTTTTGTTTTCAGTGGAGCTACAAGATCGATGGCAGACTTCAGTCTGTCGTTAAAGTTGTCAGTTAAGGAATCGCAGGATTGAGGTAAAATCTGAGCAGGAGTTTGTTTTAAAATGTCAATAAAATTTGCAGCCACTTCAGGATTTATATATCGTTTCGTCACAGTTCTCACTGAGGCCTCCTGCTGGATAAAACAAGTTACCTTAAAAACACACAGTAATGGTCTGACACAGCCAAGTCAACAACAGAAGACACACCAGCAGACAAGGCCGTAGGTAATGACCAAGTCCAGGGTGTGTCCTCGGTTGTGAGTAGCTGTGCAACATGCTGGGTAAAATCCATACAATTTAAAAGATGTAGAAACTCAAAGGCAAAAGGATCTGTCAATTTGTCAACATGAAGATTAAAATCCCCAGTAATTAAAATCCTATTATGCCTTAAGAGAATGATGGATAAAAACTCAGAAAATTCTTGTAGGAAACAGGAGGGAGGATTTGGTGGTCTGTAAACAGTGACTGCTAAAATAGGTGGGTTGCAGAACAAGAATGAATGATGCTCAAATGAAGAATACACAGTTAAGGCAAAAACTTCAGTTTTAAAACCTCGTTGAGCAATTGATGCTGTTCCACCACCTCTCTTACCCCCCCTGATTGAAAATAAAAAGTTAAAATTATGTGGAGAAGCCTCAGTGAGAATAGCTGGAGCATCAGTACCAAGCCAGGTTTCAGTTAAAAACAGACAGTTCAAATTATGGTCAACAATCAGATCATTCATTACAAAAGACTTGTTTGACAGAGACCTGATGTTTAAAAGAGCCATGTTCAGTGTAGCAGGTGAATCCAGAGATGATTTTGTATTTAATTTCCTTTCCGTATTTGGTGTTGTTGTATGCGGTGGAGACATCTGACAGTAGGAATGTGTGACTTTTAATTTGGATATTTCGGATGCCTGCTGGTGATGTGTACTGGAATAAAAGATGTTGATATGGAAGAAGTGTGTGTGTTGTGGTCGAACCATCAGCTGGAAGGAACAGTGCAGGATTGGAGAGTGAGTTCAAGGTTCATCCTGAGGAGATGAGAGCCTGTATGGTTTGGATATAAGCCATCTGGTTTGAAATAGTTCGGTCTATTGTAAAATGTGGTGAAGTTGTCAATGTAGTGTATGTTTATGGAGTGGCAGTACCTTTTTAACCAGATATGGAGCTGACGGATTCGAGAGAATTTTATGTCACTGTAGCGTGGTGCAGATAGTGGACCAGATATGATGCATTGCAAGTTCGACTGTTGGATGTGGCGAATGAGGTGGATGAAGTCCGTTTTCAACGTCTCAGACTGCTGGAACTTAATGTCATTGGTACCTGCGTGTATTATAGCAGATAAAGCTGAGGGGTGTTTAGTGGTGAGCTGGTGGGCATAGTTACTGATGCTCCAGAGATGGAGTGAGTGTAGCACCTCTTGATGTTGGCATGCCGGACAATGGAGTCTCCCAGGATGAGGACTGGGTTGCGCGCCGATCCAGAGGTCAGTGTGGGGCTCCCAGCACGGAAAGCTGGGGCTCCTGAGGCACCAGAATGACGCCGCCGGACAGACAGCGATCCCGGGTGAAGCTTCGCAGGTGGGACTCCCAGAGCATCGGGCAAGATGTTCTCCAAACCCCCGGAAGGCTCGCCTGTGCGTCGGGTTACCGCTTCACGGAGCAGCCGGCGGCGCTTCATTCTCGTGGTGGAGACCGGAGGGAAAGCGGCGTCAAGAGGTGGAGACGGAGCTGCAGCTCCGGGAACAGGTGAGCAGGAGGTGCCGTCGGGACGATTCCTGATTCAGAACAAATCCATAATGGATAACAAATATTCACTACTTTAACCTTGATCTCCAATGAACAAATAACATTAATTTTAAACACATTAAATTAGAAGCAATAACAATATTAAAATGTTTAATATTTACCTGCTAAATTTGGATAAGCTGTCCTCAATCTGTTTGTATTTTAGTTATTCATAATATCAAAGTAGACTTAATTTGTTGAAATATATATGTGCATTTTTTAATCATGTTATATTAAAAACAATAACGTCAATTATATGTTTAGTATTTACTTGCTATATTTAGATTAGCATTACTCCATTTGTTTGCTTCTTTGCATGTATAATATCTAAGTAAACACAAGTTATATGAAAAAATTTGTTTCATAACATTTAATCTAATGACCATAACATGATTTTAATGTTTAATATTTAACTGCAAAATGTATGTAAGCAGTACTCAGTTTGATTGTGTACAAGTCCTGTAGAATATCCATGTACAATAATTCATGCTTAATGTTAATGTAATCCATCAAATGTGACTTAAGTAAGTATTTTGTTTTTTTTTCTTTATCTTTTAATCAATGCATTTCTTTATCTCTGTAATGGATTTGATAAATCTGTGTGATTTTTTTGTCTTGTGTTGTCCAATTTATGCTTGAAGTAAACCAGATCAAAAGTGCTGAAATCAATATCTAAAAAAATATTTTTATAAAGAACCACTTGTCCATTTGCAATGTCTAATGTTTGGGTGAGAATTTTTGGTTAGAATTACTCAGATACTGTAAGGATGAGGCTGAGGCGTGTGGATCCATATGCAAACAGAGTTTAATGAAAAACAAAGGAGGACAAAGGCAAGGCGTGGTCGAGACAGGCGAGGGTTAAAGTACAGAGCAAGGCGGGAGACAAAGGAAATAGGGCAAGGTTCAAAAACCGCACTGGCAGGCAGATATAGAGATCGCTTAGACTGAACAGTCACTAGGCGGTCCAGGACTACGCATGGAACAAAGAGGTGAGCTGGCATAGACGCAGTGGTGATGATGAGCTAATGAGAAGCAGCTGGTGCAGACAAGATGGCAGAGTGCCATAAGTGGGCTCAGTTTAGCTTGGATGTCGGCAAGCAAAATTCTGAGCTCTGCAAATCCTGATGTTTCTTGTTTTCTTCGGTCCCATGCTCAGCAATATAGAGATATTGCACAACTACTGGAATTGTTTTGCAGTAACTTTGTGTCAATTCAAGATTAAAGTCACTTATATCAGGAGAGCTGTAGACATGCGTCCTCTTGTGACCAGAACTGGAAAAAGAAAACTATGAATGTTTGTTAATATGTCTGGACCCCACAAAGAATAGGTGCAACTGCTTGGTTGCAACTAATGAGGGATCCATAATTAAAAAAAAAAAAAATCATAAAAGAATTCATAAGATGACATTCTGATGTCAGTCTGACAAAAGGTTTTTTATAGACAGATGGTATGTATCAACTATTATAGTGTTTTAGAGCAAACCCAAACTTTGTTTGTCTTCAAATCTTCAACAGTTTCATTTAACAAAAAAAACAAGATGAAACAACAGTTCTGACACCTTAATTGTGTAAACCTTAGTCAAGAAAAACACAGAGTCTTTTCAAAGTATCCTTTTAAATCAACATTTTCTGGGAAAAGTTAACAGCTGTTTGTCTCCTGCCTTTCATGTTAAATCTTATCAGGAATTTAAAAAAAATATCAAATGAGAAGCATTTGAAAGGCTTTGCGGGAGCTTCAAGGTTATTGTTTTAGCAATGAATGTGCCTGTTTTCAACTAGCATCGTGTCTGGTGTGGTACACCTTAACCTCTTTTGATCCTTCATTTAGGGTCTGTTCCTAAACCGCCTTGATATGTGCTTCTACTTCAAACCGTTTTCTCTGCCTTGTTGACAGATCTCAGTGCCAGTATCTGTTGAACTGTAAAGAATTCTTTGGCCTGATCTTCTGCTCTGGATTTTGCTGCACTTCATCTGTCCAAGCAATATATTTGACAAAGTTATGATTTGTCAAAAAAAAAACTTCTGAATTATCATTCTAATCAGTCTTAAGAAGACAAAAGCAAATAAACAGTGAATTTTTAACCTTAATTTAACAAAAAACATGTAAAGGCCTCAGATTTATGATACACAACATATTTAAGGCCTTAATGCAACAAAAATAGACAATTGTTTAGAAGTGCATGTAAACTCCAGTCCACCCATCCATTTATCTATCTTATCTGTCTGCCTGCCTGCATGTTTCCTTTCATTTTGGTTTGTGTTTGACTGAAACTTCTTAGATTAATCATTTTACTGTAGCAATGCCACATCTGACACTGCAGCTTCCACAGTTAGATGGTGGAAATTGCACTTTGCATTAATAAAAATAAGACATCTGCAGTAAAACTGAATGCACATTGCTTTGCGGTGGCAGCCTTCAGAAAAGGATGTGTAGGGGCTAATGGTAGAAAATTAAAAAAAATAAGCAATCCTGCATTTTCAATATACTGTATTTTCCACTATAAGTTGCTCAGTATGCTCAGAGTATAAATCACACTTTGGGAGAAAAGTGAGATGCTTCTGAACAATTGTGCGGTGTAAACCTGCATTCACATCTAACGTAATTTGTGCATCAACTTTGCGTCTGCTGCTTCCTTTTCAACATGCATTAAATTTGCTCCTTGATGCTTGTCCAGAACTGTGTTTGTAAATTTGATGTTCCAGATGCGTGTAGCAGGAGTAACTGTCAAAAGTCTTTAGGGTCATCACGAAATAAAAATATTAACTATATATCTCATTTACAATCCATGGAAGACACGCATGATGTTGAGAGATCTGGTTAATTTATTCTGACGATCTCTACAAATTCATCCGTAATCAGGGATGTGGTCAAGTGTGACTGCACACTAAAAAGTTAAGTTGAAAAGAAACTACACAAGTCAGCATTAAAATACTACATTTTTTGGATCAAAATAAACATCCTCCCATTGCAAAAGTAAGATGCCTTTATTTAACTCACTAAATCAAAGAAATAAGCATCAGCTTAAACTTGGTCCTTCTTAGCTGTACAGAAGCTGTCCTCCTTTTTATAAGCTTTTACTGGCTTCTTACACTCTGCTAAAAGCTTGAAACTGTGTTGTAAAGTCAGTCAATAAAAGTAAGACTTTGGGGCATGAATTATAGAACGGGTTGGTTTAAGAAGCTGACTTAAAAGGATCTGAATGCTCAGACATCCTGTGTTATCAATAGGTGTAATATTCAGTGTGCTCCCAGCAGGCATGTGTTTGGCAGATACACTGATACATTATCAGATGTTCTCCCACTGACCTTTACTTGACATTTTTATGTGAATGTTTCTAAATTAAAAGACTAGACTTCAAGGTAGCTTGGTGTTGACTGCATATTTAATTTAGGAATTGTGTGTTTTTCTGTTTGCAACATTCCAGTCTTTTACTGCAACTGAAAAACTCAATGTTATGTATTTTGAGCATAAAGGTACTTAAAGGTCAAACAGATCACTAGCATTGAAGGAATCAATAGGTTTGTTCCTCCATTTTTGAAATGTAATGTGCCAAAATAATGCCATAAATGGATGTCTGACCATTGACATTTGTAATGACAAGACAAAGAAAATTATTATAAATTGCATTTATAGGGCACCTGAAACAAATATTGACAACTTCAGAGTATGGATGGAGAGTGGTTTTTTTCAGTTAACAAATGAAAAGTTTTCGTATGTGGTGACTTTAACATTGATTTACTAAATCCACATAGACACAAACCAACAGATGATTTTTTAAAATACACTGCAGTATGACTTTGTTCCCAAAGCATACTAGATTTACAAAAATTACCAGCAGCAGTGCCACACTGATGGATAATATTTTTTACCAACATAACTGAGAGTAAAATAAGTAGTAGTATACTTATCAGTATCTATTAATATTAGGCAAAACATCAACTACACATTTTATAGAAAGATTATTTCAGAAAAATGACTTGACGATAATAAAAATAATATTAAATGCACATGGGAAATTATAAATGGTATTCTCTGAAACAACTCAGGGCATATTGACATACCTGAGTACTTTCTTGACAATGACAGTGTTGTGTCTGATCAAGGTGATAAATTAAAACATTTCTTTGTAAATGTTAGACCGGACATTGCAAAAAGAATCTCCTAACGAAACATAATAGAAGATAATTTGAATGAACTGATAGATAGAAATGGCAACTCAATGTTTCTAAATCCTGTCAAGGAAAAGGAAATATTGGACACAGTTAAAAAGTGTGAGAATAAGTCTTCAACAGAAAGTAATGATATTGATATGAAAGTTTTAAAACAGGTTATTGAATGTATCATAATACCAATAAAATCTATTTTTAATCTGTCATTTCAATCTGGCTCTTTTCCAGATTCAATGAAAATAGCAAAAGTCTACCACAGTACAAAAAAATTGGAACAAAAATCGCTTCACCAACTAGAGGCACATGGACATAACATACTTTCCTGCAGCCAGTATAGATTTAGAACCAACATGTCAACATCATTGGCAATAATTAAAGCTATCAAGGAAATTAGCGATGCTCTGGAGCTAAAACAAATCACAACTTGAATTTTCATTGATATAAAAAAAAAGCACAAGTGATCATAATTTATTATTTCATAAACTGAAAAAAGGGCTGCACAGTGGCACAGTGGTTAGCACTCTTGCCTCACAGCAAGAAGGTTCCCAGTTCAAGTCCTGGCCGGGGGACTTGAAACAGTGTCACCAATGGGGGACCTTTCTGTGTGGAGTTTGCATGTTCACCCCGTGCATCCGTGGGTTTTCTCCGGGTACTCCGGCTCACTCCCACCGTCCAAAAACATGCTTCATAGGTTCATTGGTTACTCTAAATTGTCCCTAGGGGTGTAACTGTGGCCCCTGCGACAGACAGGCGGCTAGTCCAAGGGTGTCCCCTGCCTTTGCCCATGAGTAGCCGGGCTAAGCTCCGGCGACCCCGAAAGGGATAAAGTGGATTGGAAACTGAATGAATGACCCAAAGTGGAGAGTGCAGGCAAAAAAGTTTATTTGAGAGGCAGCAAGGTCCTGGAGGGTGTTCTTGGGCAAACTGCAGGTGTCAGCAGGGAAAGTCCTGGTGTTCCTTAATGATAGAATACACAAGGTCAGAGGATGGCAAGGCGAGGAGAGTCAACTAGACTGAAGAAGACTAGACTCTTGGCTTCAGCAGCTTAGTCGGTGTACTCTACCAGTGAGGAGCAGACGAATCGCCGTAGGCTGGTGGACATGAATGTCTTAATTACAGGAAAGCCTGACAAAGAGAGGATGAGCAGATGTGCAGGAAGCCAACCTCAGGCAGGAGAGCGAGGGCAGCCCTGACACCTGACAGCTCTGTCATAAAGCCTTGATTGGTGGAGGGCTGGGTTGCACGGTGGCACAGTGGTTAGCGCTCTTGCCTCACAACAAGAAGGCTCCTGGTTTAAGTCCCGGCAGGGGGATCTGAAACAGTGTCACCAATGGGGGACCTTTCTGTGTGGAGTTTGCATGTTCTCCTTGTCCACGCGTGGGTTTTCTCCGGGGGGACTCCATTTCCTCCCATTGTCCAAAAACTTGCTTCACAGGTGAATTGGTCACTCTAAACTGTCCCTAGGTGTGGAGGTGAGTGTGCATGGCTGTGTGATTGAGGCCCCGGCGGCAAACTGACGACCTGTCCAGGGGTGTCCCCTGCCTTCGCCCATGAGTGGCGGGTTAGGCTCCGGCAGCCCTGTGACCTCGAAAGGGATAAAACGGTTTAGATGCCTTTGTGCTGATCAGACTAAATTATTATAGTTCTTTGTGTGCTGGTTTACCCAAAGCTTCAATAACCAGACTGCAGCTGGTCCAAAATGCAGCAGCCAGATTTATTCGTGGGGCAAAAAACTTTAACCACATTACTACAATCTTAGCCTCTTTGAACTGGCTGCCGGTGCAGTACTTAATTTTTATTAAAATTATTTTTACTTTTAAGGCCCTGGCAGGTACAGCACCTTCTTACCTGTTCAGCCTGCTTGTAAAATATCCCCCCCCACAGTCCTTATGCTCTGCGGACCAGTGTTTGTTACTGGTTCCCAGAACTAAACCTGAATTTCGGGGGGACTGTGCTTTTGTTGTGCTGGCCCCTAAACTTTGGAATCAGTTGCCACCAGCAATTAGAGAGGTCACGCTCTTGGAGAGTTTTAAAAAACAGTTATTCCTGCACTATTGCGTTTTAGCATCAACCTAGCCCTGTTATTATCCTGGTTTTAGTTTTACATCGTTTTAAATTGGTTTTATTCTTTTTAATGCTTTTTTTTCTCTTTGTTTCAGCATTACACAATGTTAAATCTATGTTTTCCCTGTGTACAGCACTTTGGGCTTCCTTGGCTGGTGGTGGAAGGTGCTCATAAATAAATGAAATAAAAAGAAAATGAATGAATGAATGAAGGGTGGAGGGCTGCATTGATGACTGATTGATGATTGACTTTCTACAACTTTCTCCCATCTCCTGACTGCATCTCTGGAGCTCAGCCACGGTGATCTTTGGGTTCTTCTTTACCTCTCTCACCAAGACTCTTCTCCCCCGATAGCTCAGTTTGGCAGGACAACCAGCTCTAGGAAGGATTCTGGTCGTCCCGAACATCTTCCATTTAATAATTATGGAGACCACTGTGTTCTTAGGAACCTTAAGTGCAGCAGATATTTTTTTGTAACCTTGGCCAGATCTGTGCTTTGCCACAATTCTGTCTCTGAGCTCTTCAGGCAGTTCCTTTGACCTCATGATTCTCATTTGCTCTGACATTCACTGTGAGGTCTTTTATAGTCAGGTGTGTGGCTTTCCTAATCAAGTCCAATCAGTAAAATCAAACACAGCTGGACTCAAATGAAGGTGAAGAACCATCTCAAGGGTGGTCAGAAAAAATGGACAGAACCTGAGTTAAATATGTGTGTCACAGCAAAGGGTCTGAATACTTAGGACCATGTGATATTTCAGTTTTTCTTTTTTAGGAAATGTGCAAAAATGCCAAAAATTCTGTGTTTTTTGTCAATATGGAGTGTTGTGTGTACATTAATGAGGAAAACATTGAACTAAACTTAAATGATTATAACAAATAGCTGCAATAAAACAAAGTGAAAAATTTAAGGAGATCTGACTACTTTCTGTACCCACTGTATTTATGTGTGCATATGAATATGGCCTTGTATGTGTGTGTATTTATATCTATATATTCCTTCTCTTTTTTATGTTTTTCCTTGTTCTGCCTCCATTGTACTAAAAGTGAGTTGGAAGGAAGCAGTGAATTAATTTAAATGTAGTAAAGAGGGTGGGATTAAATAAGTTTTCTTTTAACTTCTTCACCACTCCTTTTTGAACATTATGTTGCATTTAGCTTGGTTGTTCTTTTGTTGTTGTTATGACTGCTTCTGATGTTCAAAATAAACTGAAACTGAATAATACATTTACTTTACAGAACACATTTTTCTTTTCCATTTTGTAAATACACTCTAAATGCTCTTGCAGTCAAAAACAATAAATGTCTGAGATATCAGCCCCCAAATCCCAATTTAAAATGTGATCAGGTGCATGGGGGGACCCTAACTGGTTCTTCAAAAAAGATTCAACAAATTACCAAAGCTAGGTGCAGGATTCGAGCCTGGGGTTTTTTTTGAATACGACAAAAAACACTCATAAGGACTCACTACTTTCACCATGAGAGCAGCTGATATATTGTAGGGCTTGTCACTTTAAAAAGACAGCTACCCGTAAAATGCTGAGTGAAAATTAATACAAGAATAAGATTAGGGGACCTTTTTTTTATTGTTACTGTCTTGATGAAAATAAGAAAAACATCATAAAGTTCAGGAGGCCTGAGCAGGCTGTTTCTCCATCCCGCAAGGGATCTCTGTCTGGCTCTCCCAGTAGGGTAGCGGGAGTGACCGTTCCAGCTTCATGGGCTCTGCGACAGATGTCGGCCAACAGTAGCCGGGACAGTTCAGAAAACCGTGCTTCCCAGAAAGGAATACAGCGGGTTACACAAATTAATGGAATTTCTAATCCACCATATTGAATGTGTCTACCGGCTGTCACTGAAACCATCACGTCCCCAAAGTTGAGTCCCTGATTGGTTGATGCGACGTGGCGACCTCCCCAGATTTTTTTTTTCACTCTGGCTCGCTGCGCCCACTGCTCGTGCAGCGCCACTCGAATTGCTCTGTTTTTACACCTTCATGCCGTGCCAGCCGCTCAATTTGCACCACAGAACGCATCTAAACCATTGACTTAAAATTGAAACTGGCCGCCTACACCACACGAATTTGGTGTGTCAGCACCATAAGGCATTTGAAGTGATAAGAGCTGCTTTCAGTAAAGTTCATCCACACAGAGACAATCATCACTGATGTCGGTCACCCTTGTTCTTTTCAAGGTGATACAATACCTCTGCATGGAATCAATCAACACCTTAAATCTTTTTGGGTTCTAACCTATAGATGTACGTTTAGGAAAGCTATAAAAAAAAAACTTGAACTGATAAAATAGTGTTCAAAAAAAGATTACAAACCATTTCATGCAGATAATCATCTATTTCCCACATCAAGATAAACCAGTCAGAAAAACTCAGAGACCAGATAGAAATCATTTTTCAGCGACCCATGAATTATTTACTACTTGGGAAAGAGTTAAAATCACATTCCACCCTGTGGCCTCAGTTTGGACTAGACTAAAACTTTCTAGTCACTTTCTAGCCATTTATGTTTTTAGAAGCCCTAGATAAATGTTTATTAGATTGACAATAGCAAAAAAGGAGCAGTCTCCTTAATTTTTCCTAAAATAAATATTGTATTTTACAGTCTTTACCTATAAACCACATTTTTCATTGTATACTGATTGGACTGCTTGTAACAATGCTCATCCCTCTGCTGTTTTCTGCAGAGGGATCTATGGTGTCATTAACATATATTTCTAATAATTTGATTCCTGTTTTGACCCTGACTGTGGCCAATACTGCTCTCTCACACATGCATACCCACAGATCATGTGTTCCCTACAATGATATGCAGAAGGAAGAAATATGAAGTGGTAAAAGCAAAAGGGTTTCAGTCCAGTTATTGATTTTTCTTTTAATACACAGTCGTAATGGATTTGTGTTGCTGTTTTGAAGACATTTAGGAAAAAAAAAAGCAGAGCTTGGTGATCAGATATCTAAAGAAGGCCTTTCAACTTGTATTTTCCATATTACTATATTTCACTGTGAGATAGACCTTTGCAGAACCAAATCTTCAGATCAGCCTGATCTCTGAAAACCACCTGAAAAACTACAAGTAAATTTTATGATTGTGGACATTTTCTATTTCTAAACAATCTGACTGACTAAACTATAAGGTGTGCTGTGACAATGAAAATGTGCACTTCAGGGGTCACTGCTAAAAAAAATACTGTTAACCTCAACTGAGGACACAGAACTTGAAACAAGAGCAGAACTCATTTTCCGGTTCCGATTCACGACAGAGCGCCCGTGTCTTTTTTCGGCTCTCGATTCGTGACGTTTTTTGGAGTGTTTTTTTATATTAAACAGCAGAGATTCTGCAAAAGAGAGAACTGAACATGGCACCAAAGGCTGAACTGGCAGAACTTAAAGTTGCATTAGCTGACATCCAAGCCAAACTAACTCCACTGCTGGCTTTGGAAGCTAAGCTAACACCTCTGCTAGAGCTTGTTCAGGAATTCCGACAAGAAAAAAAACTAAATGAACAACGGGATAATCGGCTTGACCTCCTGGACAGAAGACAGAATGATGTGGATCAACAACTAAGAATGAATAATATAATTCTCATGAGATTTCAGCTCAAACTAAGAGCTAAGCCTGGCGCAGCTAACATTAGCATGGAGGCTAGCGGGGCTGTAATGGCAACAGCTGAGACCGTGCAGAGTCAAGTTGGATCATTCCTCACTTCTAAAAGGAATTTCCTTGGATTTGAATAATATCGAGATCTGCCACCCACTTCCCAGGAGAAAGGAGTCAGATAAACCAGCGATCCTCATCAGGTTTGTGAATCATAAGCACAAAATCGCTCTGATGAAACGCATTTTTGGCAAAACATGGCCAACTCCTGAAGCGGAAAAAGCAGATCCAGAGCACATGGGTGCTGAATTCAAGGATCTATGTAAAACCACTTGGTCCACCGGACCTGACCAAGCCAATGGTCATCACCAACATGAACGACTTTGAGAAGTGTGTGGTCACGGACGTCTGAGCCTTTATTTGAAGCAAAATAAGAATCAAAAATGATTTCAAGAAATATGGCCCTCAGGATCTTCCACTGACTCTCAGATCAACTTTGACCCTGATTTTCAGCAGTGATTTCTGCCCTGCAGACAACTGGAGCTCAAATTACTTGCTGTGATACCAGCTGAAGGACAGTGGACCTGACAAACAAAGTCTGCAGTCATAACAACGAGGAGAACTTTATAAACTCTGTTCAAACCTGAAGGACGGCTGTTAATCAGGCAGCAGAACACAGGAATACCGTCTTGGCCAAAGACTTTTGTCAAATCACTTGACATGGTTCCCTGAAGTGTGATTAGTGACAAAGGATCTTCTAATAAAACAACCTGCACTTATTGATTCTTTATATCTGATTAAAGTAAATGATCTTTCAGACATAAATAATTTTTTGTTTCCTTTTTTTATACTTGATCTGAAGAAATGACTTTTCTGATGAAAATAATCAGCATTTATTTGATTTTTTGTGATTTTAATTTTTTTTCTAATTATTATTAGTACTTTTTAATTATTATTATTATTTTTATTTATTCCCATCACTGATTCTTTTGACGAAACTATTCTGAAAAAGAAGAAAAAGAAAAAAAAAAGATAATTATTCTCTATTATTATTATTTTTTGCATAAGCTCCTTTCATTCATTCATTCATTTTCTGAACCGCTTCATCCCTTTTGGGGTCACGGGACTGCCGGAGTCTAACCCGGCTACTCATGGGCGAAGGCAGGGGACACCCCTGGACTGGTGGCCAGTCTGTTGCAGGGGCTGCATAAGCTCCAATCAAGTCTAAAATAGTGTTGTACTTACATGCAAAGCAGTATGACTTATTGTTACTCAATGATGTTTAATGATCGGTATTATTGTCAGTACAGTATAAATACCTGATCATAACCGGTTGATATCTAATGTAAAGTAAATGGTGTGGTCGAGTCCAGGTGGAATTAAATACGTTTTCTTCCTCCCACTCCCTTTCAAGCAGTCAATCTTCTGATGTCTAGTTATCCTATGTTTGACATGATTACTGATGCAAATCTTTGTTGTTATTGATTGTGTTACACATCTCTTATATATCTTGTCTGCTTGAAATAAACCATTACATCCATTCATAAAAAAACTTGATAGGATAATTCAGTTATTGTTTCTTCTGAATAAACGCATTAATATCGTGTTTGCAGAAATCTTCCTTTTCTTTCTTCAGTTAGAAAAGTCTTTCTGTCTCAGTGGAGATCACTACCAGTGAAGTGTCTAAACAAATTCTTGAGTTTAGGGGTTTAAAAACATGACCCTCCATTTAGAAAAAGATGCTAAATATATGAAAGAGTAACTGGACGGCTGCACTTGACTTTCTAACTCTAATTTTATTATTATTTATCTGCAGTGTCACATTCTCCGGGCTCACCAGAGACATTGGCCAGTTTATAACCTGATTGACTTGTGATTTTTTTTAATTGTGAAAAAAATGGTTTAACAAGAACATGTTAAAAGGAGGTACCAGAGCAAGAATGGTTATTCTGACAAAAATGATGACTGAGTAACTGACTGAGTATGGGATTTTGGCTTTCTGGGACTAGTGGGTACTTTCTATTTGGAACGACATGGTTGAGGGGATAATCTATCCAATTCTCTCTATATATACCAGGGGTGTTCAAACGTCTTGCAAAGAGGGCCAGATTTGGTAATGATTTGACTATCAGTGAAACACTGAAGAAGGGGGGTGTCCACTTGAAAACCCAAATGATGCCACGATTCATTTGCCTGCCACAGTGTCTCATTGGTGTCAAAGTATCTACTGAGGGATAATAACACCTACTCCTACACAACAGATCAGTGTTGTACATCTTAACTGAAATGACTGAATTCCACATTTGTAGACTAGAAATAAAATGATGAAAAAGTCTGTCTGGAAAATAAAAAATTATCTACATTAAATCTGGGTTCATATGAAATGTTACATTTTATTCACTATTAAATGCTCACTGTGATCTTCTACATTTAAATAGTTTGAACAGGAAAACACAACTATAATCTACACTCACATTAGCTTTACTCTGAAATGATCAGTTACTACAAGTACCAGAAAAACTCAGTAAATGAAAAATTCACAAATTTAGAAGATTATTTTTAATGGGCTACTGCATCATTTTAACCTGTCCTCTGATGAACAGAAGTGCTTAAACATTAAACAGAGCCAGTGAATGAAGACATGAAAATACACAGCTGGCATTGAAGATCCTAATTAACCCAATTAACTAAGCATGAACACTATTTATGAATGATCTGACTCAGTCAATCAGGATAGCTGCTTGATCTAGGCATGCAAATTAAATATTCCTAATCTCTGTATCTTGTTTTTATGAGGTAGAGTATGTCTTTTCCTCAGGCTGGCAAATATAAAGCATATTATATAAATCTTTTATGTAAATTCATCCATAGCAAAATGTTGAAATACTGTTGTAAATAATAGAAGGATTGAGTGGATCAAATGGCAGACAAGTTAGTAATGAATTAAAATGTATTAAGAGCAGCGGTGAGGCTGTTGTTGAGGCTGGTCATGCAAGGCCAGGTAGAGGTCAACTGATGATCTGGCACAGAGTGGAAGAAAGAACAATCCCAGTGATGGATTCTGGAACAGATCATGAACTGCACTGGTCAAGCATTCAGTGGTTTCATTGTTTTTTGGGCATGGAAAATCACCTGGATAAAACGTATAATGTTTTTTTTCAAACCAGCAGTAGCTTTTAAGCACGATGTAAACAGAAATATATATTTGCTATATTATTGCTATTTGCTATACTTTTCTGTACTTTAAATGATCCAGGTGAATACTCAAATCTTATTGGCTGCTGGGTGTTGATGCCCACCTAAAAAGGAAGTTCCGGTCACATAGCCCAAACACACTATATCACTTTGCAAGCTTCTTTAAAAACAAACTTTTGCTTCGTCTTCTGGACAAAAACAAGTGATAAGAGGGGAACTTTCTCTCAGAACTGATCCTTTATTGAACCTATCATGACAATCAGCATATATATCACTTTCCTTTGCCACTGGAGTTTAGGTCTGCCGGACCAGCGATGCGTTCTCGTGTTACCGTGACAACGGGCGGCACCACCAATCAAATGGTCCACTTTTTGCAAAAAAGCAATCTAACCGGAACAAAATAAAATAAAGCACTAAAAATCAATTGAATATTTATTTCTTTTGTAAGTGACCATGGTCAAAGTGGAATAATGCCCAACTAAGTGTGCATTTTCAGAAATTAACGCATGTCGTGGAAACCTGAACCGTCCAACGCAAGTGGAAAAACATAAATTCTGAAGTGTAATTTGCATTAATTAAATATTAATGCGGTAATCTTTGTAATTATTTGCATGTGTTAATGCGTTAACGTTGAAAGCCTTCATCTAGAACCACTGTCACCTACTGTTGATCAAAACTTATTTAAACAGACCCAGACAGTAGAGACTGGACGTGAAGACGTCTTCAGTCATTGCCCAGGAATCATGAGGGAGGGGCAAAGTAACGAGAGGTAGAAAGTATGGAAGTCCTAAGCTTTGGAATCCTTGTCGGGGTAGTTCACTTATTCAAACTATATTTTCTCCAACCAATTTTGAACGTCTATTTCAACGTCAGGTACAACACTTTTTACTGTTACTTTGGTACAGTGGAGGCATGCTGCTAGGCAGTTGCTGAAAAAGCAACAAATAAAAAGGTACACTGATAAGTGTCTATGACAAATAGATTGTAAGGAAATCAGAATGAGAAGTAATGTGTATTGTGTTAAAAGTTGTCTTGATGAACCTGAATTCATCCGACCACAATTCAATGAGATGCTGTGTCTTCTTGTTGCTGCAGCTTTCTGACTCTGTTTACATCACGTAAACTGTTTGATTCAGTTGTTCTGCTCCAAGTACAGAGTCTATTCAGACTGAGAAAAACTCAGAGCAAACCAGTCTGATTGGAAGTGGACCAAGACCACCTCTAAAGATGAGTCTGAGAGCGGTTTTTGGTCCAGGACCATGGTCCGCTTGGATATATTCAGGTTGAAAGTTTATTCTGGGTTATAGAGGGAAACAAACTTAGGTTAAGTCTAAGCGAACGAAATGTGTCCAGTCTGAATACACCTTTACAAGTCAGTAAATTGACCAAAAAAGAAATGCACCTGAATGTTTGAAAACCCAAATTTCCTTTGTCCAAAGTAAATATACTTGTCTAGAGTTTTTAGAATAGTTTTGACTGAAATGTAATAAGCAGTTATATGAGAGTAAATGTAAAGCAGAGTTGGGCATTTTTTCATCAAATGGAAACCATTAAGAAGCTGCTAGAAAAGCAGCCTCATAATGAAAAGGGAATGCTGGATTTAAGGTGTCAACCTTCATTATTGTACAATATTCACTTCAAATTTCATGTTTTGTTTAATTTAGCTTGTCTAGCAGTTCTGGTGCTTTGATCTTTTGTCCCCAACATTTGTAAATCACATCTTTTAATTATTTTAAGCCTCGCCCTCTACCTTTTCAAAGCCACAAAAATATGAACATAAAAGCATGACACCAAACTACAATAAGAAACAAGAAAAAACCCCTCAGATTTGTGTATTTGCAACCACTTTGATCCGCACCACAGGAGATTATTTCAGTGCACCGTACTACCAAAGCATTGGTTTTTTTTAAGTTGTACTGTGGCTTCTGGTGTTTGTGATGTGTTTTTAAGATGAGTTCCCCTTATACTCTTATCTACATGTGCCAAAAGCCATTAGCAATTCAAAACAGTAAAGGCTAAGCAACCCTAAGTGATACTGTCAAATACTGATACTGCAAATGTCAGCCATCACGAGCTAATAGAAAGAATGAGCAAAAAGAAATAAATATGTCTTTCATATCACAAATAAATAAGACTTTGGCAAATCAGAGGCACTAATTCACACTTAGTGCCTGATCTACAACAATTCTAAATACATAAGTAGGACAAAACAAATTGCTCGCTCAAATAGATTGTATGTGATGCTTATTTATGTTATGCAAGTGATTTACTGTGACTGGATGACTACAATGTTTAAATAAATATGAAGGGATTTTTGTGCCACCGCATTGATAACAAAAATCACAGTTTTGAGATCATAATTTACAAAATAGAAAAAAAAGTTCTGTTTTAAAAGCTAAACTTTAAAAGTTGAAAATAAAAATACTGAATGTTTGCTTTAAAAATCTTTTTCTTTGCTTCAAAATACATTTTTGTGTTTGCAACACAAACATTTAAAGATGCGTTGTCTCTAATCTTGCTTAGATACATTTATATCATTTTACATCATATTTTATAGCATATTACAATTTTTAATTACATTGGACAAAGTTTCATGAAAAAACAGTACGAGTAATAGAAGTACGGCACTTTTGAAAGCTTGCCACGCGCACGCTATTCGAAATCTACACAAAGCATGGGGGCCACATGGTCTTTCAGGCCTGGGCGTGGGAGTCTTGGTGGTGGGTGGGGTGGGGGGTGGAGGGATGGATGGTGCAATTGGGTGGGCAACTGGCTTGGCTGGTGGGGGTATTTTTGCTGTGCTAGGGGCCTGGCGTGGGGCCCCGGCCCTAGGGGGTCTGCATTCACTGCATGGGCTCGTATGCACCTGGGGCATCACTAATTCTCAGACCCTGGGATGGGGTGGGGCAACGCCCTTGGGGCCCGCGTTTGCTCCAGGTGAAGCCTACCATGGCAGCGGGGTCTAGGGGGAGTGGACCAGAAGGGAGGGGATGTTTGTGGGAGGGTCCACCAACTGTACGGGACCTTGGAGGCTTGGCAGGTTGCGGGCTCAACTGAGGCTATCCCTGGGGCCCTCAACTGGTTGAGCCACTTTGGTCCTGCCTGTGCCTGACCAGAGGTGTCACAGGGCAGTGCTTGGGGGTGGGGGTCTGATCTTGGGACTGCCCTGTGACACCTCTGGTCACTTTGTGTGGGGTGGGGGACAGGGGAGGTTGGCCTTCATTCCCCAGAGAATCTCTGGCCCAATGCTCGGGGTGTGTGTGTGTGTGTGTGTGTCACCTATTGGGGGTCAGTTTCGCAGCTGTCACCGACCTACCCCCCTTTCTCATACGACCAATTCTTAGGGGTGGGGGTTCATCTTGCAATGCACCTCGGGAGCTGAGCCACTTTGCAGGTCCCCCTTTTTGCATAATTTTGCCCCTCTTTCTCGGTTTTAAGTGCACCTTATACATTTAGAACTCTTGGTGCAGGGGGTGCTTGGACATCACTGCCAGCAAGCAGGAGATGTCCTGTTAGTGCCCTCCGACTTTAACTGCACCGTTGACATTTAGGGCCGCTTGGGAAGAAGGTAACTGGACATCTCTGTGAGTAATCAGGAGATGTCCTCAGTGCCCTACTCACCAATATCAACAGCACCTTTTATTACACACACCCTTTAAACCTCAAGAAACACACTCCAACACACAAAAACAAATACATTACACAATCTTCTGATCTTCTGTGCCCTACACCATCCCTGGCAGGTAGAACAAGGCCCTCAGCAGCGGCGGCCTTGTCTCTTGGGTGTCGGCCTCCTGGGCCCGTCATTCCCCTCCTCACGAAAGGATAGGGATCCCTTAGTCCTCTTGTAAAGACCATGAGCGGGGTGGGTGGATGCTCAGAAATCCTGGGTGGTGGTGGGTGGCTTATCTGGGGTGGTGGGGCTCTTGGGTTGGGGCCCCTCACTGGACCCTCTGGCGTGGTGGGAGGGCTGCTGTTCTGGTTGTCAGGGGCTTGCACTCTGTTGTTCCGTACCTCACTGCTCTCGGGTTTTGGGGGCTTGTGTGGCGATCCTGCGGGCCCTGGTCTAGGTGCCGGACTGTCGGGAGGACGGATCTTCTCCGCTATTCTAAAAAAACTAAACAAGATCTACAACCAGTAATTCACACATTTTTTTTATTTTTGCAATTGCTTCCCAATGATGCCCAAGAAGTTACGAGACGATTGATAAATATCTCTCGGAGGAGTTTTTGTTTGTAGGTGGTACTAACAGTGGCTTTTGATAAAAATTCAAGATGGCAACGTGCAACGTGCAATATCACAAGAGTTCCCCGCTCTTTGCAACAAAGCAAGTTTTGGAAAGCTAGCAGAACTGGTTACTTTTTTAAAGCATCTTTGTGCTAAAGGGAATACTACCTTGTGCATGTTATGAACACTGGTTTATCTTGGTCACTTCCATGTTCTTGATATGTAAAGACATCTGAGGGGTTACAAAGATATGAAAAACTTGTTGAGTTTGTCAAACAATTTGAGATTCTTAATGGAAGAGAAAATGTTTCATTGAATGTACATTTATGTCTTTATTTACCAGACTCTGTGGGAAATCGGGGACCTTCATGGGCACATTCAGGATATATTTTTGAGTCTTTTAATGGTGAATTTCTGAAACTGTTTCATGGCACCCAATGTGTCCCTTTGCAAATAATGAAACCATTTTCATTATTATAGACAAGGGATGCCACTTTTGAAATACAATGCACAAAGAAATGCTGGCCCCAGATATAAACAGCTGTATAATAACTTGACTGGTAACAGAAAGCTGACACAGTTTGAAAGAGTCAAAGCTGTGTTATGTGAAATAAAGTTTACACTATGTAAGAAAACTTAATTACGAAGAGATGCTGGCTACGAGAGGGAACATTTCAGTCACCATGGAAACTGTTGTGAAGTTATTCAGTAGAATCTTAGTCAAAGGAGAACCGTGTTACTCAGAGCACTTCACTAGAGTGAAGAAAATGAACAGTTTCTTAGGTTTGTTAGATAATGGACAAATAATCATGGCAAACCATTACATTGTTGTACTGAATAATGATAACAGAAAATCTCTTGCTCTTGGAAGACAGTATGACAAGTCACACAATGCAGTGATCCGTTTAGAAAATGCAATAGCTTTAAAAAATGTTACAGGGCAGGAAAAAAGTTTTGAAGTTAAAAAATTAAAGAGAAAATGCATGATAGTTGATCTGGCACAATATGTCAGTCTTTATGCTTGTATTCCTCCTTGTTTCATTGTGGAGGACTAAAATGTATAATGCAATGTTAAGTTGGGAAAACATGTCATTGAAATGTTCTGAAAAGTAAAGAAAAATTTGGCTCAAATAATTAGTGTCCCCCTTTTTTGGTGATGTAAATAATCTTACAGTATTACAGTCAACAACAGTTTATGAAAGCAATTACCCAGCCATATATGATCCATCTTTACAAAAAATGACAGGTTCAAAATCTGATTAAGAGTTCCTGCATTAAAAACCAAAGATATTTGCCAAAGATATAAGCAATGAAGAAATCAAGCTTGTTTGCAAATCAAAAGATTATATTATAAATCAATGAAAAAAAAAAAAACACAAGTTGACATATATTGCAATATATTGCAATATATTAGAAAATATATGGGTAAATGGCTGATATATTGACTTATCAAATCAAATTTGTATAGCACTTTTCCTATGAAGCATATTTCTTAATATATTGGCAATATATTTACATACAGTGCCTTGCGAAAGTATTCGGCCCCCTTGAACTTTTCAACCTTTTGCCACATTTCAGGCTTCAAACATACAGAAATAAAACTGTAATTTTTTGTGAAGACTAAAAAACAAGTGGGACACAATCATAAAGTAGAACGAAATTTATTGGACATTTCAAACTTTTTTAACAAATAAAAAACTGAAATGTTCAAAACAGATACACACACACACAAAGAATAAGAATCAACTGTCTTTTCACTTAAAACAAATTAATCAAATGTGTGCACCCACTATTAATTTACTTTAAGTTAACCAAGTCATAATAAAAAGAAAAACAAATACTAACACCTTGGTGGTGGTGGAGGTTCAACCACCACAGTGGGCATGGCTAGAAAATAACCGTGCTTGCTAAAGAAATTCTAAAGTTTACAGTTACAGATTCTTCTGAAACTTACGTTGATCTGTATGGTAACACCAGGCGACCAAAACATAAAATGGTTGCAATGTAAATAAAACCAACAGAACAGCAAACAAAATTAGATTAAATTAGATTAGAAATGGTTAATTTCACGCCTGCAAGAATAATAATAACAGATATGTAACACAATCAATCATCATAGATTTACATCGATAAGAAAAACAATGTGTCAAACATGAGACAACAAGGCATCAAAAGATAGACTGCTTGAAAGGCAGTGGGAGGAAACAAACGTATTTAAATCCTATTCCGACTCGACCACACCATTTACTTTACATCACCAACCAGTTCATAACTTATGATCAGAGATATGCATATGCAGAATATAAAAACCAAAGATATGCAGATTATTTTCATTAGAAAAGTCATTTAGTTAAATCAAGTATAAAGAGAATATATATAAATATATATATATATATATATATATATATATATATATATATATATATATATATATATATATATATATATATATATATATATATATATATACACATATATATATATATACATGTGAGAGAGACAGAGAGAGAGGGAGAGAGAGAGAGATCATTTTTGTCAGAAGAGCCATATACTTAAATCAGGAATAAAAAGTCAAGGAAGTGCAGATTATTTTCATTTGAGTTCATTAGTCATGAAAAACTCCTTAGGAAATGAAGTCAAGTGATTTGATTAAAGCTTTTGTTCAAGATGGTATTCCATCTTCAGCTGCCTGAAAAAGAGCCTTACAAGATCTCTCCTTCCAAGGCTCTCTCCATTTGCTGCATGCATGGAGATAAGAAGAAGTATCCGACTGCACATGTTTACCTTAAAGTGAGGGGACAGGTTTATCTGCTGAATATTGGTATTGCAGACAGTTTGCCATACCCAGTTGTATTGGGGCATGACTTACCTGTACTGCTGGACTTATTGAATGCTACTCCGGGATGTAATGTTGCTCTTACTTGGGCTCAGGCAAAACAAAAAGATGAAACTGCCGACATCTTGAGCTCAATGCCATTCTATGATGTAAATATAGAAGCTGGGGTGACTAAAGTGCATACATCCCGCAGACAGCAAAGGCAAGAGAAATTTCTGCATAATATAGAATCAACTGCAGCACTGCCAGAACCTGACACTTTAGTTGGTTACCAAATCCCTAGTAATATTGGTGAGTGGCAGCACCAGGATTAAACCTTAGTGGACTGTTTTAAAAAACGGGACAAAGGTGGAAGTGCTAGGACTGACTTCTGCATTGAAAATGGCATTATTTTTTGACAGCGTGGAGAAGTGAAACAATTAATGGTTCCTTGTGACGTCAGAGACACTGTCTTATATCTGGGCCATCCAATCCCTTGAGCTGGCCACCTGGGGAAGAATAAAACCTTGGCTCGTATCCAGTAGTGGTTTCACTGGCCTGGTCTATAGAAAGATGTCACTAGTTTCTGTAAAAGTTGCCCGCAGTGCCAGAAGACTTCAAGCAGACTCCCGCCTAAAGCTCCTTTCCAGCCTTTGAAGGATTTGTATCAGTTACTTGGCATAAAAGCTTTGAGGATTACACCTTACCATCCTCAGACAGATGGTTTAACAGAAAGGTTCAATCAAACTTTAAAACAAATGTTGCACAAGTTCATCAATGACACGGGTTCTGATTGGGACCAGTGGCTCTCCTACAACTGGCTGCCCTATCTTACAGGGAAATTCACCGGGTTCTCCTCGTTTGAGTTGCCGTTTGTCGTGAAGTGATGGGACCTCTAGCGCTGTTGAGGGAGACCTGGGAGGGTAGAGAAGGTGGAGAACCAGTCAACATTGTGTCCTATGTTTTCAAAATGAGGGAAAAGCTAGAGAAAATATCCGCCCTTGCTCAGGAGCACATGGTGAACTCATGATGAACAATGAGATGATGAACAATGAGATTTGCATAGACTTCCGTTATCTAAACTGTGTTTCTAAATTTGACTCATACCCTACACCACGCATTGATGAACTCATTGACCGCCTTGGTAAGGCAAAATATTTGCCAACGATTGATCTCTCCAAAGGATATTGTCAGGTCCCGTTAACGCCTAGGTCCAGAGAGCTGACTGCCTTCTGAACACCATGGGGCCTATATAATTTTACAGTCATGCCATTCGGATTACATGGACCTCCAGCCACATTTCAAAGATTACTGGACGAGGTATTGTGTGGTTTGTCACTGTTTACATCTGCATATCTTGATGATATCATTGATGATGTCCGATACTTACTGACATGACAAGTAAAAAGGGCCCCAGCCGGTTGAGATGGACAGAAAGATCAGAAATGGCTTTCAGAGACATTCAAGAAGCCTTGAGTGGGTATCCTAAAGTGTCCTGATTTTCAACAACCTTTCACACTGCAAACCGATGCTTCAGACCAGGAGGTTGGTGCGATTTTGCTCCAAGGAACTCCTGAAGATCACCATCCTTCTGCTTTCAGTAGTTGCAAACTTCCTCCTCGAGAAACTCGTTATTCTAACATCGAGAAGTGTCTGGGGGTGAAATGGGCCTTAGACTCCTTTAAATGTTATCTTCTTGGAAGATCCATAGAGACAGACCATGAAACACTAAAATGGCTTGACAGCCATTGATAGCCAGCAGAATCATGCGCTGGTATCTGGCAATCCAGCCTTTTAACTTTGAAGTCATCCACATCTCTGGCAAAGAAAACATCATTTCTGACTACTTTTCTCGCTGCCATCGAGAAAGTCCAGAGAGGGGCGGGGGTTGAACCTTAAACTTTAACTTAAACTTAAACGCATCACTTACTCATGAATCTGGGAGACGTGAAAAAAGTCTCACATGAGAATTGTGTGTAAATGCGGTTTTGTGTGTGCGTAACAAGGGATTCGTGCATATTTTTTTTTAGATTTGTGTGTGTAGTTAGTTTCAAGCTGTCGTAATTTTAAGTTGTGCATGTATACATTGTATTTTGTATTTTCTTTTTTTTATTTTGTAATTTTTGTACTTGTGAACGGGCTGCACGGTGGCACAGTGGTTAGCACTCTTGCCTCTCAACAAGATGGTTCCCAGTTAAAGTCTCTGCTGAGGGACCTGAAACAGTGTCATCAACAGTGCCTTTCTGTGTGGAGTTTGCATGTTCTCCCCGTGCATGCGTGGGTTTTCTCCAGGTACTCCGGCTTCCTCCAATCTAAATTGTCCCTAGGTGTGGATGTGAGAGTGCATGGGTGTGTGATTGTGGCTCCTGGGACAGACTGGTGACCATTCCAGGGGTGTCCTCTGCCTTCGCCCATGAGTAGCTGGGTTAGGCTACGACAAGCCCAAAACGGGATAAAGCGGTTTGGAAAATGAATTGCACAAAATTTATTTTTTGAGTTACAAATCAAGGATTACGCACGCACAAATCCAAAGTTACGCACAAATCAAAATTACGCACGCACAAATCGGAGTGATACTAATTTCTCTCCATAATTTTCTGTCCATACGTATGGTGACGTTTTGTTCTTAAATATTTTTGTTCTTCCACATTTTAGATTTGAGTCCTTTCTGCTCCTGAGTTCCGTCTTGTTGACCAGCTGTAACAGAAATTAAAGCATCATCTCCATGTCAGATCTATAAGATGTTTTTTTTTATTATTTATTTTGCCAAATTCTTCAGATGAGGCAATTTGTCAAATAACGCCCCATGTTTCCTGACATTCAACTGAATAGATGGGCTCAGAGAACCAAGGTGATGTTGGAGAGAAGGGATTTAGTTTTCTTGGGCAAAAATCACTGTTGGTCTTTTGATCTCAACTCAACTTTATTTATAAAGACCTTTCAACCAGCAGGAAGCTAAAACAAAGTGCTGTACACACACACAAGATAAAAACAAGATAAAAAGACAATAATAAACAAATAAAATAATAAGAGCAATAAAATATCAGTAAAAACAGCTGGAGTCTCATGTTGTGTTAAAAGCTAGGGCATAAAAATGAGTCTTTAAACGAGTTTTAAAAGTGGACAGTGATGATGCTTCTCTAATATACAACGGCAAAGAATTCCAGAGCCTTGGACCAGCCATAGCAAAGGCTCTGTCCCCCCTGAGCTTCCGCCTGGACCTCGGTGTTTCCAGAAGGAGCTGATCAGCTGATCTGAGGGACCGGGTCAGCGAACAAGGAGAAAGCAGTTCAGAGAGGTACAGTGGGGCAAGACCACGTAAAGATTTAAAAACAAATAAAAGAATCTTAAAGTTAACCCTAAAATCCACAGGCAGCCAGTGGAGCGATGCTAAAATCTGTGTAATGTGGTCTTGCTTGCGTCTTCCAACCAGGAGTCGGGCAGCTGCATTTTGAACACGTTGGAGATGTGAGAGAGATGTCTGGCTTAGTCCAAGGTACAGAGTTGCAGTAATCCAGCCGAGAAGTTATGAAGGCGTGGATTACTGTCTCAAAATGTGCAGGTGATAAAAATGGTTTCACCTTTGAAAGTTGCCGAAGATTATAGAAGCTGAGCTTCACCACTGATCTGATCTGGTGATCAAGTTTAAAATGACTGTCCAATTTAAAACCCAAGTTAGAAACAGTTGACTTTAAAAACCCTGTTAAAAAACCCAGATCAGCTGGGGACGGTCCTCCATGATCATTTGGTCCAAACACCAGTACTTCAGTTTTGTTTTCGTTAAAACTCAGGAAACTCATGGCCAACCAATCCTTAATGTCATGCAAACATGTTACAAGCGGGTTAATAGAGAAACCATTCTTCCTTTTAAGCGGCAGATAGATCTGGCTGTCATCAGCATATAAGTGAAAGGAAACACCATGCCTTCTTAGAATGGACCCCAGTGGAAGCAGATATAAGGAAAATAGAAGTGGCCCTAGAACTGAACCTTGTGGAACTCCAAAAGACACCTGAGCTGTTCTTGATTGAAAGCCATTGATATTAACACACATAGTCCGTCCTGCTAAGTACGATCTAAACCAAATTAAGGACAGAGTCTATAGTTTTAAACAGTACTCGTGGGTTGTGCTGATTAGAAACAATGATGTTCGACAGATACTCTTGTCTTGCTCTATTAATAGTAGTCTGATAAGATTTCCTTCCTGGATTCCTGAGATGTTCTCAACTAAACCAGAACACTCCCCTCTAAAGGACGCCATTCCTCCATTCTTGCCTCGCTCAGAGTCGTCTCAGTGCTGCCCTTTCTGCACTGATATTCGTGATCAATTCATGTCCTGTTTCCTGTCAAGTGCAACATCCTTCTGTATAAAGCCTGTTTTCTTCCTATCTGAGTTTTGTGCATCCTGGGTTTCAAATTCCATCCTTCCAAAAACCGGACACTTGTCATGGTTTGACAGTTCCCAGTCCTTTTATCTTCTGGTCACTGCTGCTGCTTTCCTGTTTTATCTTTACAGGTGTTCAGGGTGGAGTCACTTCAAACAACCACACAACATCTCCCTCAATGTTTCAGCCCTGAAATTTGACAAGAGGAATGTCACCTCCCTAGGGAGGTGTTCCGGGCATGTCCCCCTGGGCGGAGGCCCCAGAGAAGACCCAGGACACGCTGGAGAGACTTTTGGCTGGCCTGGGAATGCCTCGGGGTCCCCACAGAGGAGCTGGGGGAAGTGGCCGGAGAGAGGGAGGTCTGGGCATCTTTGCTCAGACTGCTGCCACCGCGACCTGGTTCCGGAAAACCGGAAGAAAGTGGATGGATGAAAAATGTGCCATTTCCATGATAACACAAAGTTTTGTATCTCAGTGGCTGCCAGTGATATTTCAAAGAAAGATAACCAATCCTGCAATACTGTCAGCTCTGACTCTTTTCCTCATTCTGTCTGCAATCAAGTTCATTACTCTCACCCGTCCCCCTGTGTCAGGGTTGGCGTGTGGACACAAACGCAGACGGCACTCAAAATGGATAGTCTTTCATTTAATTTCTCGAAAGAACCAGTAGAAACAATTCCTAGAAGGAACAGAACCACCCGACAACCCGTGCAAGGGAGACGAGGACTTATAACAGGAAGAGAGGATGAGGTAACTACACACAGGTGTGCCAAGAAGGAGGGAGGGAACACACACAAGGAGGGAAGTGTCAAGTGACCTGAAAGGCAATAGTGAACACAGGAAATACAACAAAATAAAACAGGAAGTGATAACAAAGTAACAACAACTAATGTCCTGGGTCCATAACCCCACACCCTGCCTTTATATTTAGCTGCTCCAATGCCTCTTACAGCACATTGTTAGATTTTTCGCCCTAAATCTCATAGTAAATCACGTTCAATGGATTTTTGGACTGTTTTCCTTCTCTGACTGCTTTTAGATTATCATCTGTTTGTACGTCTGTCTTTACTGTGAGCCTGACTGAATTTCTACCTTGGACTGATCCATGGATTCTGCCTCCTGGGCGGGCCCGTGCACACATGCAACCCTAGGGGTGCTTGACCACCTGCCCTTTTTGCCTCATATTAAAAAGTGCCCTACTCCTTTTTTGTGTTTTTTTGTAATTAACATTAATAAATTCCCATTAGAGATACAAGAAACAAAACCGTCGGTACAAAAATCCTACGTTATTCTATCGTACTCCCTTCTTTTTTTTTATAATACGGGGGCTCTAATCTGCTGCTTTTGTCTCTGCTCAAAATCAGAGCCTCCAGGGAGAGAGAGAGAGAGTAACAGCAAAAAAAACAAGATAAAAACAACAAAAACAAGCTTAAATATGGTTAATATGTCAGAAAAACACTCAATGTTGGTCAAGGCGTGCATTTTTACTTTTGCCAGACGTCTAAGCATGGCGCATCAAGTCATCACAGAGTAGATTGTACGGGGACAGGACGTTTGGTACTTACTTCTAAATAAAACACAGGGTAGATTTTCAAATTAAATGAACCGTATTTATGGTGAGTTCACAGCTTCCTCACTACAGATCTGAAACTAATCTGTTCAATGTCATATTTTCTTATTATAAAAGCCTTTTTTAGATTCAGTTTCACAATCTTTTTCACTAACATCTTTCCAATTAGAACTGGAGTCCACAAGCTGGGTGGCAGAAACATTTACATTAAATAAATAATCAAGTCCCCCCCCAAAAAAACCCTGTGGAGAAACAAAAAGGGGATCAAGCAGATGACCTCACAATGTAGAACTGAAAACCAGAAACTTCTGAGGATAATGAACAGAAAATGAAAACAGCTGTAGAGGATCAACATGAACCTGAAGTAACTGACAGGAGACAGCATGACCAAATACACCACTGAAAAACCAAAGTAAATCACAAAATCCTCAAAGCAACAGTATGATACTATAAAGTCATAATAAAGAGTTTTACAAGCCTGTAGATTATTGATGACCGAAGATAAAGCTAAAGCTAAGACGATAACGGCCGACTGTTACACATTCAAACATGGGCGAGGCTTTTATACTGGAGCTGCAGAGCATGATGACGGCCTGAAAGTTACACCAGTTGACCAATCACAAAATTCAACTGTACTTCCTTGTTTCAACCTCTAGGGGGCAACATACAGATTGTTTTCGATTATATTGTCAAAAATTTGGTAAGGACCAATGGTCAGCACTTTTAAAGCCCCAACTGCACAGGTCAACAGCCAAAAAAAGTTGATTTACTTTTTGGTTACTCTTCTTTTTACTCTTCCATTTTGGGTACAGCTCTCCTAGCTCTTGCCACATCTCCTCCTGGACTTCTTCCATCTCGGTGCAGAACAGATTCAGCCCTACTAAAGGTCCACAATGACATTGCTGTGTACATTGATGCCAAACAGCCTGTCGTTCTGGTATTTTTGGACCTGACTGCAGCCTTTGACACGGTGGACCATGCAGTCCTCTTGTCTCGACTAGAGCATCATGTCAGCTTTCGTGGCACTGCACTTGACTGGTTTAAGTCCTATTTAACAGAGAGAGGTTTTTCTGTTTGGATTCGTGAGGCCTTCTCATCTATTTATTTATATCTGCTGCCACTTGGTTCTGTCATTGCATTGGCATGATGCCTTTTTTCATTTTTCCGCCAATGATCTGCAGATATATCTGCCCCTCAGTTTGACAGTCTGACGTTTTAACGGAGTGCATTGATGATGTACAGCAGTGGTTGAGCCAGAATATTTTTTGTATTTGAAGGAGTCAAAAACAGTGAGCATTGTTTGGGTGACACCTCTACAGATGACTCTACCTCTGTTAGAAATCTAGAGGTTATCTTTGACAGCTGTTTTAAATTTGACAAAAAAGATTGACAATGTCAAAATGAAGCTTTATCACTTAAACTTTTTAGCTAAAGGTGAAACTTCCCTGAGTTGCAGTTATCTTGAAACAGTCATCCATTCCATGATTACCTCTCATATAGATTTTTGTAACCCTCTGTACTTCTGTGTCACCCAGCAATCACTGAACCATCTCCAGTTAGTTCAGAACACAGCAGCACAATTGTTAACTGGACCATCCGGACAAGAACACAACACTTCACTGGCGCCCTCTTCATTTCAAAATTCTGTTAAGACTTTAACTGTTTGGTTTTTTTAAGCTCTTTATTGTTTTACTTAAATGAGCTTTTTATTGTTTGCAGTTATTTTAGCCCAAAGCTGCTTGATGTTCCCAGGTCACGACAGAAACCCTAAAGTAACCAGCTCTATTGAATAAATATATGTGAAATGGAATGTTGTGATGCTTTAGGTGAAAGTTCTGAATCAATCAAGTCTCTTTGTTTGGTTCAAACTGACAAGAGCACTGTTTGAGGGAACACTATTTTTAACCAAACTAAATGAGACAAGTTGTGAAAAACCAGTGATCATCATCAAGATTGTGAATCAAAAACACAAACTAGCTCTGATAGAACAATCTGCTGATGATTACTTGGATCAATGGTCCTTAGCCAATGAGGAGCTTCAATGGTAGGTTGGTGGGAAAACATGTAGGACACTCTCCTTCAAGGCCTGGATTTGAGCATTCCTGGTCTAGGGTGTACCCACCTATGCCCAACAGTAGCTGGAACGGGCTCCAGAAACCTTGATGACCCAAAAGGGATACAACGGGTTAAAAGTTTAAAATATGAACTCTGGCTGCGTCACCCAAATTGCTGCCAAACAACCGCACCTTTTGCTCAAATTGAGCCACAAGACCACAAATCTCGTCTGTGCTATTCACTTAACCCACAGACTAAAAGACTGAGATGCTGAAGCAACAGAGCTGAAATATGTTGGTGTATGACTTTTGTGGTGGTGAGTGATGGTGGATGGCATCATTAACAGGAGTTTCCTGTACACACACTGATTACAGAAGATATCTTCATAAAATGAATTCCCTCAAGAAAGAAGCTACTACTAAACCCCTGCCGAGAGGGAAGGAGTGTTTACCTAGTGAGGCAAATAAATAAACATGTCAGAAACACAAACAAGATGGAAGAAACTCCCAAGGGCCTTGCCACACTTCTGAATTTCTGACATTATTTCTGTTTTAGGTGCAGAGGCATATTTAGAGGTAGAGGAGCTCTTAAAGCAATACTTTAAAATACTTATACCTTGGTCTAGGTGAATGCTCGTTTCTGATTAGCTGCGGGGGTGTCCATTAAACCATTAAAAAGTTATAATAGACACTTATAAAAAAAGTTACGGTCAGATAGAGTGAATGTTCTATGCTATTGTGCTGGCTTAAACACCATTCCAACTGAAACAATGGAAATTTGGAACATAGGTTGACACACACATTTTTCCACAGTTCATCACAACAGTGACACAGTAGAAAAGACATCAGCTATTTTAAAGTGTTCTTTGACCTGTTTGGTGAATTTGAACATTTTGAAAAAAGGAACTTTTGCTCCTGTCTATCCATTAAACCTGCTGCATTTGGAACCAGACTTCTGGTTGTTTTGTGACAGAATACTTCACCACCCATGGATCCAACAGCAGAAGTACCAAGTCTATTAAATCTGGCTGGATATACCGCCATGCAAAGTCGCCAGCTCTAGCGTCTGACTGCCGTGACCGAAAATCATCACGGCCCACGCACAAGTTACCTGGCCAGATGGGTTAATAACGCCAAGACACCAAGCCTGTCTCCAGCTCTCATTAGTTTGTTTTTTTAAATAATTATGTTAATCAGCAATTCAAAAGTGATGGCTGATTTTGATTATTTAATTTTCAATAAATTTGTATTTATTGTTACTTTTGTAAGTTTCAAGTGATTTCAGTGAGAATTGTGGGTTTTTCCTTCTTTAACTGAGGGGTACCAACAATTTTGTCCACGTGTGTAAATCAATTTTCCGATCAAACATCACCCAGTTCGCACATCAAATTTACAATCTGAGCCATGAGTTTTGTGATCTGCTACACCCCTAATGTCAGTTATTTGCAGATACTTTGGTTTCAGGACAGGCGACATTCTCCAAACACAGGCACTATGCAAAACATCCTAAAAACGAAAAATTATTTAAACAAAACTGTTACAGTGAAATGGAAATGTGTTAGTATTTTTGTTTTGCTATTTGTCCATTTATTGCAAGTCACACTGTCGTCGCAGTTTTAAACAGATTTCGCATATTGCAGATTTTTCTCATATTTTGCAGGCCTATACCTCCAACTTCATTAACCCCCTTTTTCCCCTTTCTATTGTGTCGTCCTATCCCTAACATCCCACTTTCTTCTTCTCTTTTTCTTTTCCGTCTGGTCCAACAAAACAAAAATATACATACAAAATCACTATAAACAGAGCTTAGCCCCAAATACCAATTTGCTAACCCCCTATTGTAACAGTAAAATCTATCCAACACAAGAGGCCTTCAGCTCATATCTGTTTTCTCAGCTGTTGGTCATGTTAAAAAAAAGTGCTATGGCATTTATTTTAAAAGAATTCTGTTAAAAAACTTTTCAGATGTCGTCACAGCAGTGCAGCACGCTGGCGCATAACGAGACACAGAAAAGTATGTAAACATAGTTCTCAGCTGTGTCAAAATAAACAAAAATTCTTTAGTAACATAACAACCATTGCTTTACATTTATCTGGTTGCTGCATTCCTGATCTGTTTACATTACGTGACTACCGGTGGTCAATTTGTTCCAGTTATTACGGAGCGGATTGTATTAAGACTGAGAAAGCTCAGTCTGATTGGAAATTAACCAAGACCACCTTGAAAGATGGGTCAGAGAGCGGTTCCTTGTTCCGGACCAGGGTTCTCTTGGATGTATCCGGACTGTAAATTTGCTCTGAATAATCGGGAAAAACAAACGCTGGTTCTTTTTAAGTCAGGGGTGCCAAATCCATGCCTCGAGTGCCGCTGTCCGACATGTTTTCCAGCCAACCTGCCATTGAAGCTACTTACTGGTTAAACACACCTGATCCTGGTAATCAGTGACAGATAAGATGGGTTTTCTGGAACCCAGCAGGAGGCCACCCCTTGAGGCTTTTAAGTCCCTTATTTTCCCTCTGGGGTTGATGCCGGACATCAAGCCTTCAATCTCGGTCAGAGAGAGATGAAAGAACCACAGAAGCGGTCGTCATTCAGACACAGCTCTTACAGAAGGAATGAAGCTCTCTGTACTGGGAGAATCTCAGAATGACTTAATAAACCCAAACATGGGGACGTGATTACAGATGTTTTTATAGAGATCTTTAAAACAAACAAAACCTGATTTCTCAACATCCTCTGTTAATGCATTGTAAATGAGATAAACACACACAAAACCTTGCCTACTAAAAGGTTCTTGTCAAAGTTTTCTCTGAAGTGGAGTCCACCAGACTCTGTGTAGCTTGCAAAAGTATTCACACCCTTTGAACTTCTCCACATTTTCTCACATTATGACCACAAACCCTGTGGTTTGTCAAGAGAATATTGGAGAGAAAACAGCATCATGAAGTGTAAGGAACACACCGGATAGGTCAGGGAGAAAGTTGTGGAGAAATTTAAAGCAGGGTTAGGCTATAAAAAGATTTCCCAAGCTTTGAACATCCCATGAACAATTGCAAACCTACCTAGACATGGTCGTCCACCTAAACTAACAGACAAAAACAAGGAGAGCTCTGATCAGAGATGCAGCCAGGAGGCCCATGACTCTGGATGAACTGCAGAGATCTACAGCTCAAGGGGAGGAATCTGTCCATAGGACAACCTTTAGCCGTGCACAAATCTGGACTTTATGGAAGAGTGGCAAGAAGAAAGTCATTGTTAAATGGCTTATACTTATATAGCGATTTTCTACCTTCACTGAAGGCCCAAAGCGCTTTACAGTCACAGTCCCATTCACATTCACACACACACACACACACACACACACACACACATTCACACCCACACACATTCACACACTGATGGCAGCTCCGCTGCCGAACACTGGCGCCAAGCTTCCATCAGAGGCAATGTGGGGTTCAGTGTCTGGCCCGAGGACACTTGGACACAAGTGGCGCAAATTGAACCTGCAATCCTTCGATCACAGACCGACTGCCCTTTCCACTGCACCACGGCCGCCAACTTAAAAGAAAACCACAAGAAGTCCCGTTTGCAGTTTGCCATAAGCCATGTGAGCGACCCAGTAAACATGTGGAAGAAGGTGCTCTGGTCAGATGAGACCAAAATGGACTTAAATGCAATGCGCTGTGTGTGGAGGAAATCTATGACATCACTCTGAACACACCAAATCCACTATCAAACATGGTGGTGGCAGCATCATGCTCTGGGGCTGCTTATCTTCAGCAGGAACAGGGAATCTGGTTAGAGTCGATGGGCAGGTGGATAGAGCCAAATCCAGAGCAATAGGGCCTTGTCACACCGCTCGAACTTTGCTGGAACGTACTTGGAGTGGCAGGGAGCGGCGCCGAATTTTGACAATGCTCATCACCACACACAAAATGGGAAAAAAAATAAAACACACGGGCATTGACATAGCGACGCACCGCTGAAGCCGGCGTAGTTTTAGCATTGGTTTAGCAGTAGCGAGTGTTGATGTTGCGTTGGTTGCTGAGGAGTCTGAGGAGGTTCAGATTCTGCTGATGGACTAGTTCACCAATCATTGCAAGTCTCTCGGTATCCATGGTGATGCAGTCTGGGCTAATTCGATGTAGGTCTGAACTCAACTGTAGCTCAGCTACAAATACGTTTCTGATCCATTTCACCCCTCATTTTTGGCCAATTACCGGTCCCGCTCCAGCACCTCTTTGACAATGCCACATCAAAGTTCATCGCTGCTTCAACGCCTGACACCGTTCCAGCAACGCCGTGTCCGCTCATAAGACACTTTTGACCGCTCTTCGACTTTTGTGCAACGTTTAGTTGCCGCCAGTGCAACGCCGGCGAAGCAGCGGTGGTCCAGCGTTCAAGATTTCTGCATTGGTCAAGCGGACCCAAGCGTCCACAAACCTGCGTTTAGCTGAGCCAAACTTTGACTGGGTGTCGGTGGAACAGGGTGAACTTTACCGGGGCAGAGAATGAACCTCCCCTTACCGCTGCAATATTTTGTGCAGCTCAAAACTTTCGGAGCGGTGAGATGGACCCTCAAGGAACATCAGCAGTGGCCGAGCGTATGCGGTGTTGCTTTAACGTAAGACAACTTTTGTTAAACAGTGATGAACGGTCACCAGCAGTGAGTGATTTTTTTCTCCGCTCCAGGAACGCTCCAGGAATGTTCGGGCGGTGTGACCAGGCTCTAAACATAAAGCCAAAGCTACAATGGAATGGCTTCAAATGAAACATATTCATGTGTTGGAATGGTCCAGTCAAAGTCTAGACCCATGAAATTCAATCCAGAATCGGAAAACTGTTGTTCACAAACGCACTCCATCTAATCTGACTCAGCTTGAATTATTTTGCAGGAAGAATGGACAAAGATTTCAGTCTCTAGATGTTCAAAGCTGGTAGAGGCAAACCCCAAAAGACTTGCAGCTGGAATTGCAGCAAAAGGGGGTTCCACAAAGTATTGACTCAGGGGGATGAATACTTTTGCACACTGCGCTTTTCAGTTTTTTTTTTCTTGTCTAATTTTCTTTCCACTTTGTGTGCCACTTTGTGTTGGTCTTTCACATTAAATTCCAATAAAATATATTTATGTTTGTGGTCATGATGTGAGAAAATGTGGAGAAGTTCAAAGGGTGTGAATACTTTTGCAAGTTACTGTAATTTTGTCAAAATTATTAGCAAATAACCAACAACACATTATTCTTATGGGTTTGAAGGCACTGTTTATAACATAGAGGATGATGGTCATTACGTTATGATCTGAGTACAAAATCATCATTGATATCTAAGAGGCAGGTTTCAATTAGCGACGGTTCTGCCTGCTCCCCTTCAAACATGATTGTACTGTTGCTTTTGTTATTGACATCATTGTCTGACCTTTTGTGTGAGACTGACTTTGCTGTTTTTTTGTAACATGTTTGAAACTTGAGCTTTCATTTAAGAGACGCAAGAGATATAAATGTCAGATGAACCTGACCAAAATATTGTTGAGGGTTCTATTTTAGTATTACTTCAACTCAAGTAATTTAGTAGTGTTTTTCAGGGCTTTAAATTGCAAATAGTTGGTGTGTTGGCAAAAGTCGTGACATCAGCCTCTTTATTGGACCAGCCATCAATTCAATATGTGTTAATGTCTCTTGAAGGGTCAGACAGAAGGAGAGGTAAAGAGAGAAAAGGCAGAGTAAGATCTGAGTATTCCAAAAAAGGAGAGCAAACAGGCCAAGAGAGGAAAAATTATGAAGCTCTTGCAGCAACTCATTCTACTACAAGATTTGATTTCAGGGACAAAGACACAGGGCCCAGGCAGGTAAAGCTGAAGAGTTACCCACATGATGCTTTTTGTTACACAGAAGCGAGCATTTCACCAAAGCTGGTTTGAAAAACGCAACTGGTAATATTTAGACAACCATAATACAGCTTTCTGCTTCCTGTGTAGTGTTTGTCAAAGGCATTAAACATGATAATTTAGTCAGTAGAGGTTGCAAGAATTGGAAAAAAAAAGCTTTAGTCCTCTTTGGAAAGCAGGAGATGGCACAAACATACAAGAACAGTGTTGTTGCGGGGGAAAGCTACGAGGGAACTAGAAAACCGGGAAATCTTTCACAGTTGATAGCAACTGCAAATGCACAACGTTTGGTCATGTTGTGTGCATCTCTTGGGGGCTAACCCCGGTTATTAAAACCTAGTGACGTCCCCCGCTTAATTGTATCCCACATTGTTATGTTGCTGGACTAAGCATTGCAGTTTTGCTTCTATGCTGGTGATCCCTTTAGACTTTTCAGAGGATATTTGTGCAGAAAGACATTCATAAGGTTCTGAATCAACCTGCTACCTCCTTTCTGTGTTTCAGTTAATGACATCAAATGACAATATGGAGTCAAAAGTCGACGTCCACGTCTTGCCAGTAATGCTCAGCCACAGCTGCATTGATAAAGCGTTTGGTAGTGCACTGATATGGCAATGCTTTATGTTTGCCTTGACACTCATATTTTGTTTCAAAGGGGGGTAACAACAAATGCATGAGACAAGTACAGCATCTGGAAAATGGGTCACAGCTGCAAGATGTCGATAGTGCTATTTTGCCCCCCAGTGGCACACAGACTCAGTGCAAAAGAGAATGTTTCCTTACCATAACCTTCAGGGTGTTGATTTTATTCTGCACTGTGGCTGGGTAATAGCATGTATAACATATTAAAATATGGGGGTTTAATTTTCAAGACACATTTCTTAATGCAATACTGTTTCATGTGTAAATTGCTTGCAGAATTCCGTTTTGATGCTTTATTTTTACCATAGTGAGTCATTTTCAAGCTGCTCTGATGGATGACTCATATTAAATGTATTTGGCATCCCCTGTCAGAAGCTGCTGTAAAACCCACACCGTTTTATTGTTCATATCAACAGAGAGAAGACAGGTTTTATCACATTCTCACAGGTAATCAGGCTTTGTTTAAAATCATATACCCCAGGCTGGGATGCACACAAGTGGGTTAGATCCTCCAGTGCAAAGCATGCTAAATTCACTTTTCCTGCCCAAAATGTGGCAGGCTTTCTTAGCGATAAGAGAAACTGAGTTATTTTGGTGTGTAACTGAACACACCAAGCTGCCTTGATATTCTGTCACTGAAATGAATTCCTGCTGGAGGCAACCTCCCTATCTATCACGTCTATAGCTAAATATAGCGCAAAGCCAGCACAGGCAGCGCATACTCAGAGATTTGAATGTTTAACAAACAACCAGGGGTGTAAACTACTTGAGTATTTGGACTTCGTTACTTTACTTAAGTATTTTTTGGCTACTTTGTACTTGTACTGAGTATAAAAAAAAAAGCAACTTTTACTCTCTCCTTGACTCCATTTTTGATTAAATATTTTCTACTCTTTATTCCACTACAAATGAATGGACACTTACTGTTATTCATTACACTGTGATTGTGCACAAGAAGTCTGCATCTTTATCAACGTTACTATGGCTGAATTGATGGGCGGATTCAACAATATTCTGTAGCGTGCTGAAGGTACCAGAGGCTATTTGTGAGCTAAATCACGTGAATGTGAATTAGCAGCCAGCTTGCCTAATACCAGGTGTAGCAACATGGTTGCAGCCAGTGCCCATGGAGGGGAGATGGTCTTGCTTCCGGGTAGGGCTGTGACAGCCATCACATCAAAATGACGGATTTAATGGCGGATAAACCTGATAAAGCCGGTGGATGTCAAAAATGGAAGTTGTATTTTACCTAAAGGCTATCTGAATTATTCAAAAGTCCGTCTTTACGTTAGCTTATCTTAACTAAAGACTGAGCCTGTTTCCATTTTCACTGCAAGAACTTCTCAAATTTTAATTTTACTAATGGAATCCTGCTTTTTTTTTTAAATAAGTTTTACTTGTGTTTGTAAAAACATTAAAGGAGAGGTTTTTGGAGACGTTTGACCCAACTGGATTCCAGGTGCTCAGCTGGAATGTGTTCACAGGTGGAGGCATATGGAATCAGTCCAGTCTCATTATTCACAAATGCACACGCTGTGTTTCACAAATGCACACCAAATGTTTTAGACATACACAATACATTTCTCACAGATATACACAAAATATCTCATAAATACACAATACATCTCTCACAAATGTTTCATTAAATGTTCCACAAATGCACAATAAATGCTTACAAACATAATTTTAGATACACTTATAATATAATTTCACAGATCATACAAATTACAGACGGTGCATACAGACGATTTTTTTTCTTATAAAAAAACCAAATAAATTAGTTAAAAATGAAATCTAAGTATTGCCTTGTTTTACCAAGTAACACCTTGTCAATACGACTCAGTTGCATTCCAGTTTGGGAAGTAAAATAATTGATGAAAAAACAGTTCTAAGAGGAAAGGCTGTCTTTTTAGAAAGAAAATCATTTCATTTTGTTTCTACCATATCATGTTCTGCATGTCTGTCATGCCTCTCGTCTCGCTCCTCCAGCTGTTTCCCATTTCCATCTGGATGAAGACCATTCAAACATGTAGTTGTAGAGTTAGATAAGCTAATGTTTATTTAGCAGTTCCAGCACATCACTTGTTATACTGGGAGATGACCCCTCCTTCATGTGGACATCCCTGAGGTTTCTTATTTTTGCTTTTCTCTTAATGTTTTTTCTTTTTTTTTTCCAGAATTTTTCCGAACCGCGATGGAGAGTCTAAGGACAGAAATGCCCAGTTTAGCTTAGTCTGTTTAGTTTAGCAACCAGCTATTATTTATATTTTATTATGGACTTTATCTTCTTTTGTTCAAATACTGCTTTGAAGCCCGTAGAGACAACAACTGTGTTGTAATATTCAGCTATGAAAATAACATTGAATTGAGAATTCTGCTTGCTTTCTGATTGCTTACGTGACCTAAGCTATGCTCTAGAAGATGTATTGTTCCAGTAGGATGTAGTGATCATAGTCTTGTGAGAAATGCAAAAGCTGTCAACAGGGAACCAAAACTGATGTACAAATTGAGCTGGGAGATAATGATTTTTTTATATCACGATATAGTTTTTTTTCATATCAGACGATACTAATATATATCATGATATAAACCAAATAATTACATCTGTCAAATTTAAGTGCTCTCTGGCTAGAGAAATTAGAGAAATGAGTAATGATCAGCAGGTTGTTTAGATTTAAATATTTATTTCCTATCATATTTTAAACATAACAGATACACTGAAAGAACATGATGCAACAGATTTTTCCCCTAGAAAACAAAAAGGCATAAATATTAGAAACGAAAAAGAAAATTAAAGCAAAAACTTTCAAGTTTCCAAAGAGAACATCAATAAAACAGAACACTTGCTTGATCAGTTCCATTAAAAACAAAGCATTAATTCTACAAATAAATTATAATGTTTCCAAGTTTTACAGAACAAACATAAAATTGACAAACATTTTTGTCAACATTCTGTTAAGGAGCTAGGAACTAAAAGCAAATTCTCTGAATTTCTTCTCACAGTTTAGACTGTTACTGCTGTGAAGGTCTGAACTTTGTTGTTTTTTCTGGAGAATTATTGTTTATTTCAGTCTGAGATTGAGCATGCTTGGTGTCACTGCTTCAGATGATAGAAAGGTTGGTGATATTTCCAGTATTAGAAGGAACGTGCCGTCTGCACAATTTGCAGTGCACGTTATTCTGTTTTCTTTTCTTCAGATTTTAAATAACTAAAATACATCCACACAAAGGGGCCAAGGTTTTATTTTTGAGACACTGGCCGGTAGATTAAAAAACAAATAAAATATATTTTATTGGCCAAATTCTAACACTATTTTACACAGAAATACCTTTATTTTTTTTACTTTACTTTTTTAATATATTTTTTAAATTCAATTTTACATATATGTATACATATAGTAATTTATAAATGGTGTGAACACGTCTTTACTGTCATCTGAATGTAAACTTACATTCAATTTAAACCAATCTGTGATCACACAGGACACGCACAACAGCTAGTTAACACCATTGCACTAGTGGCTAACAAGCTAGCATCATAGCATTAATGTCTAACAACAGCGTTGTCTCTAAATCAACACGTTTTCTAAATCTGTCTGTTGTTGCTTTAAGTGAAGTAGCTTTTTCCCCCAGTTCTAACTGGATCATGTTATAAATCACCATATATTCTGTTGTTTCATCAGCCAAACTAAACACTGCACAGGTGAAGTGGGTGGAGTGTTGGGACTCGCTTTCAATGTTTCTTTAACTCGCGTGCTGACAGTAGAAAAAAAGAAGACAAAAGAAATTCACCAGACAAGAGTGAATAAACATGATTTAGTTTACGATATTAATAAATATCACCATGTAGTGATTAACCTTCTAACTTTTTATTGTTGCGATGGGCTCATTTTACTATCAAGAAAAAGTGCTATCGCGAAATCGATAGTCATAGTTTTATCGCCCAGCCCTATGTACAAGAGAACATTTAAATACTCCCATTAAATAAGGTTCGTTGAAGATGTTAAAAAGATCAATTTGGATAATATATTCTTAAAAAGTGATACGGATGATGCATTGCAAATTTTTCATGATGTTTTCATAACTGTGATCAATGATCACGCCCCAGTAAAGAAGCTTGTAGTAAGAAAGACGAGGACACTCTGGTTAAATCACAAAATAAAGGACTTTATGAAACAAAGAGATCTGGAAAAAAAATAAAAACAATATAAATCTCATTGGAAAGAACATTGTAAACTTGGAAATATTGTTACAAAGTTAAACAGAAAAAAACTGTTGTGAAAATAAAATTATTTAAAAAGATGTATATGTGTGTGTGTGTATACATACACACGTGGACAAAATTATTGGTACCCCTCAGTTAAAGAAGGAAAAACCCACTATTCTCACTGAAATCACTTGAAACTTACAAAAGTAACAATAAATAAAAATGTATTGAAAATTAAATAATCAAAATCAGCCATCACTTTTGAATTGCTGATTAACATAATTATTTAAAAAAAACAAACTAATGAAACAGGTCTGGACAAAAATGATGGTACCTCTATAAAAGATTGAAAACTATTTGACCAGACTGACATGATTAACTCAGGTGTGTCCTATAATAGACATCACAGGTGTTACCAAACTCATAATCAGTCTGTCTGCCTATTTAAAGGGAGACAAGTAGTCACTCTGCTGTTTGGTGAAAAGGTGTGTACCACACTGAACATGGACAACAGAAAGCGAAGGAGAGAATTGTCCCAGGACATCCGCAAAAAAAATGATAGATAAACATCTTAAAGGTAAAGGCTATAAGACCATCTCTAAACAGCTTGAACTTCCTGTGACAACAGTGGCTCATTATTCAGAAGTTCAAGACCCACGGGACAGTAGCCAACCTCTCTGGACGTGGCCGCAAGAGGAAAATTATGACAAATTGAAGAGACGGATCATTCGAATTGTATCCAAAGAGCCCAGGACAACTTCCAAAGAAATTAAAGGTGAACTCCAAGGCCAAGGTACATCAGTGTCAGATCGCACCATTCGTCGTTGTTTGAGCCAAAGTGGACTTCATGGGAGACGACCAAGGAGGACACCACTGCTGAAAAACAATCATAAAAAAGCCAGACTGGAATTTGCAACAATGCCTGTTGACAAGCCCCAAAGCTTCTGGGAGAATGTCCTTTGGACAGATGAGACCAAACTGGAGCTTTTTGAGGCACATCAACTCTATGTTCATAGACTCAAAAACCAAGCATACGAAGAAAAGAACACTGTCCCTACGGTGAAACATGGAGGAGGCTCAGTCATGTTTTGGGCTGCTTTGCTGCATCTGGCACAGGGTGTCTTGAATGTGTGCAAGGTACAATGAAATCTGTAGACTATCAAGGCATTCTGGAGAGAAATGTGCTGCCTTGTGTCAGAAAGCTTGGTCTCAGTCGCAGGTCATGGGTCTTCCAACAGGACAACGATCCAAAACACACAGCCAAAAACACCCAAGAATGGCTGAGAGAAAAGCGTTGGACTATTCTAAAGTGGCCTTCCATGAGCCCAGATCTGAATCCCATTGAACATCTGTGGAAGGAGCTGAAACATGCCATTTGGAGAAGACACCCATCAAACCTGAGACAACTGGAGCAGTTTGCTCATGAGGAGTGGGCCAAAATACCTGTTGACAGCTGCAGAACGCTCATTGACAAATACAGAAATCGCTTCATTGCAGTGATTGCCTCAAAAGGTTGTGCAACAAAATATTCAGTTATGGGTACCATCATTTTTGTCCAGGCCTGTTTCATTAGTTTGTTTTTTTTAATAATTATGTTAATCAGCAATTCAAAAGTGATGGCTGATTTTGATTATTTAATTTTAAATAAATTTTTATTTATTGTTACTTTTGTAAGTTTCAAGTGATTTCAGTGAGAATTGCGGGTTTTTCCTTCTTTAACTGAGGGGTACCAACAATTTTGTCCACGTGTGTAAATACTACTTTAACGTGTGTGGACAGGCCCCACCCAATTTAGACTAAAATTCACACTTGACTGTAATGAATATAAACTTCCAGCATCTTGTTGCCTGTTATGATTCTACCCTCCCTCCCCTGTAGTCGTCCTCTAACTTGTAACTGTAACCCACTCTTTTGTGCGCTGCCCCCCCCCCCCCCCTTTTCCGTCTGGTCCAACAACAACAAAGATACAAACATAAATTAAAATAAATAAAGTTTTGTTTAAATTACAAAAGGGGTTTCTACAAATGTACATCTTGTGTGTCCTATAATTTAAAAGCCCAGATTGTAACAATAAAATCTGTCAAACACAAGAGGCTCTCAGCTTATATCTGTTTGCTCAGCTGTTGGACAGGACAAGTTTAAAAAAAAAATGAAAGACTTTTTGGGTAAACCAGAGAGCAGGTGTCAGGTCTCACCTCTGACAGGTCCCACCTCCGACCACCTGAGGGAGCCCTTGCCTGTGATTTGACTGCTCACCCCCTCCTTTCCTCATCTCCCTGCATGTACTGCAACCTGCATTCTCCTGCCCAGCTGATCTTCATCTCACTCATTAGACATACTATTTAACCCTGTTCATCATCTTGCTTGGTGCGTAGTCTTGTACTTTCTCCCTGGTTGTGCAGTCTAAGCGTTTGTTCTTCTTGCCTTCCTGTGTTCCTGACCCTTGCCTGGATTATGACCTGGCCATGTCTTGTCTCTGTAAAATAAATGCATATGCATCTGAATGTCTCAGCATCTGTGTTACAGCAGGGCATTATAATCATCTAACCGACTAAAACTAGAAGCATAAAAATGTAATAAAAAATAAAAGCATGCATCAGCACCTCTATACTGGCAAGAGAAATGGGCAGACTTGCCAATATTTTTAAGATGATAAAATCCTGTCTTAACAACATTTTTGACATGAGGGATAAAATTCAGCTCAGAGTCAAAAAGAACACCCAAGTTTCTCACAAAGTAAGAAGGTTTAAAATTCAGAAGATGAGGTAAAACCATCTCTCTTGTCTTCAGGGCTGATGAGCAAAACTTCAGTTTTGTCCAGATTGAAGAGTAAGAAGTCACCCACAACTTTATGTCTAAAATAAAATGTAAAAGATTGTTTACATGTTCAAGGTCATCAGGGAACACAGCGATGTAAAGCTGTGTTTCATCAGCATAGCTGTGAAAGTCAACACTGTGTCTCCGGATGACATCCCCCAAGAGTTAACATGTATACATTAAAGTATAGGCGCTAAAATTGACTCTTGGCGAACCTCACAACTTATTTCATAGATTCTTGAGAAGCCTGTATCCATACTTGCATAAAAGTGTTGATTTGTAAGGTAGGAATAAAACCACTTAAGAACATTTCCAGAGAGAGCCACTACACTCCTAACTCTATCCAATAAAATCTGGTGATCTACTGTATCAGAACCAGCACTAAGATACAACAGTGGCAGAACAGCAAGTTTCTGTGAGTCTAGAAAAATTCTAAGATCATTAACGATCTTTAAAAGAGCCGTCTCTGTACTGTGGTTCATCCTAAAACAAGATTGATATTTTTCTAAAATGTTTTGGTTTTTTAGAAACTCATGCAATTGAGTAGCGACACTTTTCTCTATAATTTTACTAAAAACGGTAAGTTGGATACAGGTCTATGCAGAGTAATTGGATCTAAACTACTCTTCTCTAGAAGGATCCTAAACGCCGCTGTTTTACAGGCAGAGGGGAAGACACCCCTCAGAAAAGAGCAGTTTACAGTGGTTTGCAAAAGTATTCATACCCCTTGAACTTCTCCACATTTTCTCACATTATGAAAATATTTCATTGGAATTTTATGTGAAAGACCAACACAAAATGTCACACACTTGTGAAGTGGAAAGAAAATTATATAAGAGTTGTATAATTTTAGATTTTTATGTTTGTGGTCATAATGTGAGAAGATTTGGAGAAGTTCAAAGGGTATGAATGCTTTTGCAAGCCACTGTAGTCTGTTTAAAAGCTCTGACACAAAAAATCCATACAAAGTTTTTAAATAGTGAAGTGGGAATGGGATCTGAAAAACAGGTTTTGGTGTTTACTTGGGTTAAAACTCGACCAAGCATCTCTGCATCAACCAGGACAGAGCTCCCCAGTGATTCCTCGGGTAAAAACAATGCTGGTGATCTGTTAAAACCAGAGTACGGCACAGATGAAATATTAGATCTTATAGCATTGATTTTACCCATTAAGTGGTCTGCAAAGTCCAGAAGTTCAGAACTATTGAAGATTTTTAACCAAATTGGATTCAAATCTTCATTTTAAGGATGATAGCTGTAGATATGGTCTGCTGCTTCGTGGAACTGGGACCTTCGTTGCTCAAAACACTCAACACACTGTGAGAGATCCTAAGGCCTCATCTTTTGTGGTTTCCTGAAGAAAAACACAAGAACGTTAGAATTTTTTTTATCTGCTTTTACTAATTCAGTTTTGTTCAACACGTTGATAAACTTTGTTGTGTTGAAAGGGCTATATTTATGGAAGTTTTTGTTCCATCAGATTCTAACTTTTTTAAACCATTGAATTTTCTTTCTGAATTTTTTTTCAAAACAGCAAAATATTATGCCCCGAAATATTTTTTTTATTTTAAATATTTCTGTGTTTTTAATTTTGGGATTCAAAATTCCGATGGTCCAGAAAAAAATTAAGAGGTTAAAAATGTGCTTTTGTCCTGGTGACATAGCTGTCTCACCAGAACAACTAGCCAATCTGAGAACACATCGATGTCCAGCCAATCACATCATGACACGATGTGACGTCTGCATTTACTATATTCTATTGGAGCCCAAGATGGCAGCAATAATGCTTTATATCTTCTTATTCTCTTCTCATTTACATAGTTTATTTGGTCATAAAAAAGTGTCACCCCTCTTGTAATTTGTTAAATAATTTTTTTCAGTGGTGGTCAGCCATTAAAACACTTCTAAGAACGCTAGTGTTAAGGAGCAACCAAATAATTAAATGAAAAAAAATGATAATGTTTTGCTTTTGGTTATGCAGTTTTCAAAATGAAAATGAAAATACTCAAAGACAGAAACAAAAATCAATAGTTGTTGCATATTTTGTGGTGGTGTATGGAGGGGCTCTGCAGTGGGAGGGACATACAAAATCCAGTCAAGTGAGGCAGTGAGAGCTCCAAGGCAGACTGAAAGCCCAGCAGCATGTAGCAATACACAACGCTTAAAGTCCCACTTTGACCATGTTTTTATCTTTTTTAAAATCATTCTCAGTAGCCTTTTAATTATGACTGCAGTTTTTTGCCAAAATCAAAAAGATTTTGTTGTTTTTTTAAAAAACAATTGTGGTTAGTGGGCAGGACTGTTGGCTTATGCATTGTCTAATGTATTCCTTCTACATTTCTTTCATTTATTTTACTTCAATACACAGAACAGAAATACTGGTTCATTGAACATTTTATGATCTCACCTTTGAAATGTGCTGGCCAATTAACTCCAATCTGGCACAATCCTGATTTTCTGATATGTAAGAAACCCATTTATTTCCCATCATGGCAACAGAAAGGTATCACTCATCTCCATCATCTCTTCACTAACGGCCACTTTATATCATTTGATTTGTTAGCTCAGAGATTTGGTATTGAAAAACAACAGTTTCTACATTATCAACAACTAAAATCTGCAATCAAATCCAAAGTAGAGATCAACTGTGACTTATTGGAACCTTCACCATTTATTGAAGAAATTAAAAAAATCCCAAAGGCAAAAAAACTGGTATCTAGAATCTACAAACTTATATCCAGTAGCGACACGGAACTAGCCCTTCCAATAACCAAATGGAATAACGACTTAACAACCCCTCTTAACCCCAACCTTTGGACAGACATCTGCAATAATATATTCTCTATGACAAAAAACACAAACCTACAACTTATTCAGTATAAAGTAATACACAGGGCTCATATCACACAACGGACAATGTTTAAAATGGGTCTAGTTAACACAGATATCTGCCCCCAGTGCACCCTAGGAAACACAGATGATTATTATCATGCCACATGGTCCTGCCCTCCTGTCTATAGCTTCTGGTCAACAGTGACAGAAAAACTATCTACAATTTTAAGTTGCAGAGTCCCTTTATCTCCGTCGCTATGTTTAGTGGGTAACTCTCAAGAACTTGACAATCTCCCAATTAAATATAGAAATTCAGTCTTAATTTCTCTAACTATTGCCAAGAAAGTAATTCTCCTTAACTGGAAATCGAAAACCTGTTTACACACCAGTCATTGGATAAACCTCATAATAGTATATATATCACTAGAAAAAATAACATTTACTAATAAAAGCAAATTAGCAGCTTTTACTGATATGTGGAACCCTTTTCTAGCTCATTTTAAAATAAAATGAAGTACTGGGCCTGAATCTCCACACATTCCATTATATTCAGAACAGCTTTACGATACATTCGAATTGAGAAATTGATAAACCTCTGGTCTATCACCTCAGGTAATGGAATCACTTTAGATGACCTCCCTAACCCGAAGGTGCCATGTGCCTGCTCAGCTGCTGAGGGTGCGGGTTGCCATCGGTGGTGGTCCCTTGCGTCCCCAGACTGGTAGTTTGAGCTGCGCTTGGAGGCGCTGGAGCACTGGCGGTGCACCGCTGCATGCCACCTGGCCCCGGGGCGTTGGTTTGGGATGTGCCGGTACCGCCTCTGCTCCCTTCCTCTTCTGCCATCGGTCGGGGGGTGGGGGGTGCCCGTCTGCCCTGGGGGTAGGGGCTCGGTGGGTGGGGCCTGACCTGGGGTTGGCTTTGGGGCCGGGCTGTGCTGGCCTTCTGATCCTTCGGGTCGCTGTCGCTCTTTTTGGGGGGGCTGGGGGCTGGGACCGGCGGAGGTGACCTTCTGGTGGCCGTCGCAGCTCCCTGCCTGGACTGCTGCCCCTCGGACTATCCTGTGGGTCCCTGGGCTACGGCCCCTGTGGCTGCATGGGGCTCTGCCCTTATCTTACCGGTGGGACAGGGGGGAGGAGTACCAACAACTCCCTCCTTCCCTGCCAATCCTTTTTTAAATACACATCACTGGACATGAGCACAACCACACAGAGACACTTATCACCTCACCACATTCACACACAGGACCGGAGGTGCCGAGCTTGGCTGGGGGCACATAAGGGACGAGAGGTGGCGGGGCAGGAGTGCGCTGCCGCCTCTCCATACCACCCCCAACTCATGCCCTCCTTTTAATGCACCCCTTCTTTTAATACACCTTAGCACACCTTATCGGCACTTAGTTTACATGCACAGGTTTGGTAGCACACACTCACTGTGTTCCGATCTGGGACTCGGAACACAGCCCAAACCTAAATCACTGTCACACACGGGTAGGGTGTAGGACCAAGGATCTGGCGCTAGCTGGCCTGGGGGGGGGGCAGCAATGACATCTGGGGCTGCCATGGGTAGACCAGCGCTCCCCTGTCTCGCCCGCCGGGCAGAGCCCAGATCTGGTTGGATCTGGGCTGCTGGGGCTCGACCCGAGGGCTCGTCTGGGCTGGTTTGGGGGCCGGTGGGCTTGGGGGGGGCGGTGTGGCGGACGGCCTGGGGGGCTTCTGCCGGCTTGGCCTCTCGGGGCTCTCCCTCTTGGAGGGAAGGTGGCCCGGGCTGCTGGGGGGGGCGGCGCGGAGCGGCCCTGGACTCCATCCTGCGGGTCTGTCTCCTCTGCTCGGCCTCCTGCTGTCGGGGTGGGGCGCGTCCCTCTCCCTGGACTGAGTGGCGGGGAGGATGATTGGGGTGGGGGGGTCTTCGGCCCTACCCATTACTGACTCTCGGTGCTGCTGGTATGTATCGGTCCGGCCAACCGGTGCCCCACCGTGGCTACTGAGCTGCTTTCTCGCTCTGCCGTCATGGGCGACGTGGGTGGCCTTCGGCCGTGCGTCCTGTTACCTGTTGGGGCTGGACGGGTATATGGTTACTGAGGGGGGGGGGGATTTCGAACACTTGGGGAGGGCTGCTGCACTGCACCGACCCAACACACCGGCACCAGCGGTGATCCAGCTTGAAATGTGATTGTTATCATGAGCAGCTGTCCAGCTGGTGTGGAAGGTCAACATCACTGCTTGCTGTGGTTCCTTAACTCTGAATCTCTTAGCTCCTGGTCATCTTGGGGTGTTACATCCAACACAACAACATGATGTCATCCACACTACACACACACACACACACACACATCATTGAATAATCAATAACACACAACAGCCAACACTACCTTCTTGTTTGTTCTCTTTGCACTTTACACTATCACCTTCACTTTCACTTATGCACAGGGGATAACTTTAAAAAAAAAAAAAAAAAAAAAAAAATTTTGGGCTCAGATGATGTGGGACTTTGACTCAACTGCTTCAAGGATGCATGTCCAAAGTAAACTGATGAGCCCCAGAAGGAAGAAAAAAAAAAAAAAAAATGAAATGTGCAGGCTGGGGCTTCATGGAGTCAAATTGTTCCCGTCTGTCCACGACATCTAGAATACCAGTTTTTGTCCTTGCAAGGCATACAGCAAACCCTGTGTAGGGAAATAAAGTAATATAAGTAGTTTTTTTTTGTTTGTTTGTTTTTTTTTTTTTTACTTGTGACATCTAACTTATATATTAAAGTCATATAAGTTTAAACTTGTAATGCCTGGAGGCCCACCAGTGGCTGACTGTATTGTTTTTTTATAGGGGCCAATCTTAAACCAAGCTTTGTAATGCTGGTAACATTTAAAATTAAGATAAATTCTGAGAGAAAAAGTCAACTGAAATGTGAGGGTGACTGGGCCTGCTCATGGGGAATGGGTATTTCAATGCAAACAAAACAATTATTTATCATGTGTTCAACAACACAAATGAAATTCAACAATGCAACATGTAGCATTCATAAACTGTAAGTTGGGGACATTTTTGTGGATGGCTTCAGCTAGGACAGGTTGAACAAATCAGGGACCGTTCCTAGAAACCTGGGACATCTAAAGTCATGTCTGGTTCCGCAGATGACCGCCACCCCGTAACGTTAAAAATTGCAATGCTGTTTGCGTATAAAAAGACACTGAAAACGTTATCTGTTAGCAAAACAGTAATGAACATGAACAAGCTACCCGCTACAAAGACATTTCTCATTTGGATAAAAGTTCTGCGTCATCACCGCCTAGCTAACAGACGGGCTGGCAATGAAACTGTGATAGCAACTTAGAATGGCTAGTTTCCAATGTTAGAACTCCCATCAGGAGCATGCAATGTTTTAAAACCAATTAAAATAGTCCGTACCACAGTAACGTTAGTGCTAATGCTCCATTTCAACAGCCCAGTAATTTCTGTAACCACGGATGGCGGCTCTGTGTTCATTCAAACCGGAATGCTGTGCATACAAACGCGGGGCGACCTAACCGAGAGTATCGTCTGCCGTCTGTAGAGATAAAATGTTACATCTTAGTTTCACAAAAGCCTTGCACTATCAGAATCCTGAACGAATGCAAATATATATGATTAGACATCAAATGACTTACCATTCACCACAGAGCTGAACAAGCCTTCTCTGCAACTCACTTCACATACGTCATCAACTTGTTTTTTTACATCAACAGAACTTAAAAATCAACTCTTTTTTTGATTACCTGATCATTTTACACTCAGACGAGTCATAATTAAATATTGAACCAAAAGGCATAATGTTTGTGTCACCTTAGCTCAATATAATAGCGATTACAATTAAAAAGTCTAACAGTATTTCTGAACTTAATTTTTTATTTCACAACACAATAAAAATTTAAGTAATGACTAAAGGTCTTCTGAACTACTTTTTAAGATCGTATTTGAATACAGACTGTGTCTTTTTGTCCTTCCACCCAACTTTGCAACATGGCCAATTTCAAAACAACACGAAAGCTCTTAAATGAAAGTCAATACTTTCTTACCAAGTATTGGAGTGGGACATTTCAAACTAGCTTGTAACGGTCACACTCAACCTGCCGCCTGCACAGCAGGAACAGGAAGCAGCAACCATTATTTAGCAGCTTAACACACTGAAATTCAAAAGTGATGTGTAAAAAAAAAATTACTCACTAAACAAATGCTGCAAATATGGCAAAAAGCAACAGAGATTGACAAAGAGTGGTGTAGTAAGCCGTGACCTGCTCTGTGCATGTGCACGTACAAATATATATTTTTTTAAATTTAAGCTTTTCTTACATTAGAACCTATTTTAAATACTTACATGATTATGACGACTTTAAAAAAATGGTGGCATGTTTAACTATTAACAGTAATTTAAATTTTGATAAATCAACCAATTAAGTCAGCTGCAGTTTGGCATTGGTAAATTTTAAGACTTTCAAAATGTCAGGACTCGCCCAGAGGAAACGCTCAGCGGAGTATTGAGTGCCAGTCTGGTTACACTGCTTCCGGTCCATGGTTCACCCAGGTGTCTCTCGTTTTGTCATCAGGCACCTTCCATATGAGCTTGGCTGTGTCACTCTATCCTTGTGTAGTCTTTTATTTGCATTCCTGCTGTACAGTCTAAGCGTTCATTATATTCCTGCCTTTGGTTACCGACCCGTGCCTGTTTCTCGTCTCCTTCATTCTCCTGTGGTCTGACGTTTTGCCTGTTGTACGACTTTGCCTCTGCCTGCTCCTTGTTCTCATTAAACCTGGTTGCTTATGGATCCACACACCTCAGCGTCTTCCTCACGCAAGAAATTTAATTTTTATTATTATTGGAACCAAGCTCAAAACTGAATGCAAAGAAAACAAAGGGTACCTCTAGATTAGATGTTACGCCCCTTTCTGTTTAAGGGGAGCAGGGCATAACATAAAGGTAAAATAATAAATAAATAAGTGCAACACAAACATAATGAGTGGATAAGAGCACGAAGCTGCAGTGGAGACTGACTGCAGCCAGGCTCCCTTCTCTCCAGCCGAAGGTCAACACAGTGCTTTTATGGCTGCCTCCATCAGCTTGGGTCCAATGGAGGCCACACCCTCCAGCACCACACCTGAAACAAATTAAAGAAGAGACACACAAACCCACAAAGATCCACAAAAAAATGAAGGAGGTCCCACTCTGACAGAAACAAAAAGTACACAATATAAAGAAAACAAATCCAAATACGGCTGGGGCCGCAACACAAAAGTACAGAACTACATGCATTGACACCCTCCTGCCACTTTCTACACAATTATGTCAATTAAGTTGGTTCGACTGAAAATAATTAATTTTTCTGCTCTGTTTTACCTAAAAGTACTCCCAACTTGATTATAAGTGTGCAGAGCATGTTATAAATATTAAGTTATGTCGACTTAATTCTGTTGAGTAAGTACAACATAGCATCTGACAGTGTGCCTTAGTCTGCTCTTGCCTGCTATTAAACCCCTTTTTGGACATGGATCCAAACGCCTCCATTTCTTCGTTAGACCAATAAGCTGGAGGAATTTACAAGTTTCTAGTTGTAATACTTTAATCGGTATTTGTTAAATATTTGCATTGTCGCTGGACAATGTCGCTGGCACTCAGGGGTGCCACTGGTGTAGCTTACTCAGGGCCTCATTTGTGCCAGAACTGCCACTGACCACTAATATAACTTCACGAAGGTTATTTTTAAAGTTATGAATTAAATTATGTATTTATATTAAATACAACAAAAGAGAAAGATGACTGTTCAGTAAAGTAGACTGATAGAAAATGACATTTATCTTGACTTTCTTAGTTCTGCAGAGCGGCAGCAGTTAAACATAAAATCACCTCTGAGTTGTGGGTGGCACCATTGGCCCACTGATTGGAGCAGCTATGTCACAGCTACAGGCTTTTTCAAATTGCTTTTTTTTTCATCTATTTTTTGTTAGAAATCTCCTCCATCATGAAAAAACTTTGCTACAAACACCAAAAACCATTTTTTCATGCAACATGTTTAAAATTATTTGAAATATTCAAAAGCTACTGTTTATAAATGTCACGAAACCATGCAGAATTGAGTATTAAGTTTTGAAACCCAGTTAAAGCTTCCCTTAAAGGCACAGTCAAACACAAGCCTGCTGTTATGTCTAAGCAACAACTTTGAGGGTGAATTGGTGAAACATAGTATAAATAGTTAAAGAGACACTAAAGCCACTGTCAAAGGTTTACTTGTTTGAAGTGGTTTGTGCTTAGATTGCTTCACAGAGCACATGCAGCAAAGCATTATACTGTACATACACGTATGAGTAGACACACACACACAAGGCTCACTGCAGAGCACTGGGGACTGGAGTTCTGCTATCTGTGCCATCTGGGTCCCTGTTTGCTCCCAGATGTCCACTCTGTAATTAGAACCAGACCAAGCCCAGTCTAACCTAAATCCAACCTCTCATTTACCAAACCACTCCTTGAATACTTAAGGAGTTCTCCAACAGTGCAGGCCTTCAGAGCCACAACTTGCTCCATCAAACTATCTTACCATAGAAGACTGAAAGACTTAAGGTAAGCAGATTACAGTTTTTATCAGTTCTTTAAATTAAACATTTTATCCTATTACTGGAAATAGTAAAAAACTTGTGTTTTGCTGTATCAGATATGATAAACACTGATGGGAAAAGATTATGAATTCTAACAGTGATGTGAAATTGACTTAAAAGGTTTGTTCTTCTTTTGCTGTTCAGGGATTCATGATGTCCATTGCCAAAGCAGCGACAAAGGCCATGCTTTCTGATGCCCTGCTGCAGGATAGCTCTGGGATTTTCAGGTTTAGCCATCTGGAACTGGAACTTCCCTTAGACAAGGTTATCAAGTATGTGTCTGTAGGGCTACCACTAATGCTGGTGTGCATGGCCTTTGCCCGCGAGATCTCTCTAGGTGAGCCTCATCGTTGCTTTTAAATTAGTGTTTGAGGATTTTTCTTATACCTCTCTCACATCCTAAAATCATAAATACAGATTTTTTTTTTTTTTTTACCGTGAAACATTTCTTTTTGCAACATTTCTTTGTTGTTACAGCATAAATGCTGTACTGTTGATCCTTAAGGAGTGTATTATTGTGTACTTAAAAAAACAAAATAAAAAACAACCCACTAACTTTAGGAGCAGTCTGATTTCTTTGAATTCAAAGAGCTTTATGGCTGTTCTAAAGACTACACTGGACTGTGATCAGTTGTTTAAATATTTATATTTTTAATTCTGGAATTCTGTTGTCAAGGAGGGTTACTCCCTTGACTTTGAAGTTAAACTGGTTGCAGCTGAGCTGAACTGCACCAACCCGGTTCTTCTGATGGTAATTACTAGATAGCATGATTGTGAGCACCCTCTACTAATACTGGCGTGCTGTAATTACAAGGCTAAGTTCTGCTCTGGCAGCTCTCTCCTTTTTGGTAACATGAGAGGATGTGTTGATTAGCTGGTGGGGTGGGATGGGGGGGCTGCTGAAGTGGACAGTCTGCTGAGCAGTTGGTTTGCCAATGGTGCTTGACTGCAGTCTAAAGTCAGATGTATTTGCAGCTGCAGTCTCAGTCATGAGTTTTTGCACAAGATGTAAATGTGGGAATGACTTGCCAATGTAAATTAGAAATTGGGAGAGAAAAAAGGAGCAGAGGCAGAAATCTCAGATCAGTTTATGCTAAGTAGTTTTAAAAAAAACGTCACAAGCTGTTGCTTTTTATGTGGAAACACAAACAGAAATTTTCGTTAAAATTTGATCACACAGCTCTTAGATCACATTATGTGGCTGACTAGTTCTATTTTACTTTATCTGTAATTTTGACTCCACAGGGCTAAAATAAGAAGAGTTAGGTAGACCAAAAGAGGCAGCTATGGCTTTGAACAGCAGCAATTACACTTTAGTACAGGACAGTACACAACAATAAATAAAAGTCTGTTTTTGCAGACTCCAAGAACATCCCCATAAAGGAAAAAAATACTACCGTGTCTTTTGTGAAAGTCAGAAAAAAGAACAACTATCATTCATTTAATGTTTAGCTATATGTTTTGACATGTATATGCTGCCTTAGTTTTATTAATGGTAAGATTATCTATAACATTTTTGCTCAAAGAACAGTGAACTTTTGTAGCACAACAGCAAATCACAAGTGCAGGACTGTTAGTGTAATAAAATAATTTAAAAATACTACAGAGAAAAACTGCATCAACAATTAAAGTGGTCATCCAGATGGGAAAATCACAACATAAAGGCTGTGTATTTATTGAAGTGATGGTCGTTGTAAATGACTGTTACATCTGTAACAAACTGTTACTGTAACACAATACAGGCGCTTTGTCTGCAGTTCAAGGGCTACAATAAGTTTTTCTTTTACCTTTCAGTCCAAAACTTCACTCATTATATCTCCAGTTGCCCTATTTTTGTGATGAAAAACAACATTGATTTTAGGTTTGAAATTTTGGCTAATTAGAGACATATACTGTATGTATGGTTTCAGATGTTTGGACATAAAGCTTAGCTGGTGGTTTTAATATGGTTTAGTGGCAGAGAAATCCCACTTTGACAGTAAATTAGGGGCTGCACATTTCTATTCAAAGATAGCTGGGAAACTGTGGTGGGTGAAAAATGGGCAATGCTCAAAACTCTCAAGTGGGTGGAGAGAAACAAGGGTGTGCCTCATCTCGAGCTTTCTTTAAAGGGTGGAGTACTCTATGTAAATGATACGTATCTGTAGGATTTGGCCTAGTGGTTGGACCATCTGTGGTACAACCCTGGTGAACTAAAAATACATTAAGTGTAAAGGATGAAAAATTGCACACAGTCATTTAGGTTTTAAAGATACGTTTCCATTTTATTCCCTTGTGAATATGTTTGTCAGGGGAAAAATACTCTAAGGTACCAGACTCCAGTATGTGAATGCATGTATATTGTGCTAAACACGCAGTGCTTAAAGCAAATTATTACAGCAAAGACTTAACATACGTTTTATAGTTTTATGGGTAAAGCTCACATCTTTTTTTTTTTTCACAGGGCCGCAGATCAGCTGCTTCACTCCAAGCAATTTTACTGCAAAGCAGGCCAGCTATGTGGACACATACTGCTGGGACTCTCTCATGCATCACGAGTTTGATGCTGATGGGAATTTTGAAGAGCAATCTCTCTGGGTGCACAAAGTAAGTGTAAACTGTCTTTTTGGATTTTTTTTTCAAAGTTTCTTTTACCAAATCTAAAGCAAATACTGAAACTTTTTCCTTGTGGAGTATTGAAGTTTTCTATCAAAAATGTTTGGATATTGCCCTTAGATGATTTGTTTTCTTCTGTTTCTTCACACATACACTGCACTCAAAAAATAAATATTTGCATTACAAATATGTTGAAGTTAAGACAGTTTAGCAAACAGCAGGTTCAAGTTTCATTCTTAATTGTTCTTTACTTTAAGTTATGGCCTTTTATTTTAATGTTTATGTGACTAATTTGAAGTTCCGCCTCTTGTCAACCTTCTATCTAAATGTGTTACTTTTCTGTACATCTGTTTATCTTACTGTTTGTTTGTTTTTTTTAGATGTTTCCTTATTCGCTGTTGGCTATGGCCATACTGATGTATCTGCCAGCTCTAATTTGGCGCCAGCTTGTAATGCCCACTCTGGGGTCAGACCTGCTTTTCATAATTGATGAACTTGACAAGTCATATAACCGCTCCATCCGGCTGGCCCAAAGCATTCTGGACATGCGACAAAACACCAAAAACCCGCTGACTTTTCAGGCCGAGCTTCAGAGGTGAGTGGCAGACTTCTAGCTTGGAACAGAAATGCTTACCAAGGCTGCAGTGATGTTGCTTGGTTCCAGACAGAGAAACCTGGTTTGCAGGTGTCATTGTGTTAAACTTTTAAAATAATGTGCCATTAGAAAGAAAAATGCTTACAGCTGATTGAAGAAATATAATCATTGTTTTCTTTTGTTTGACTGACTGATTTTGCACTTCTGAGCCAGGAAAGTTGGTTCTGAAAAACTAGTCTGGGGCATTGTTGAGAACAGATTTTTGAATACAGAACCACTGTCTCTACACAGAACAGTGGTTTAGTGTAGAGACACTTTACAGTGAATACATGCTGTTTTAAGACCAAAAACTAATGACTTCCTTTATTTTTCTTGTCCAATTGCAGAGCCAAGAGGAAGAGATACTTTGAGTATCCACTTCTTGAGAGATATTTACAGTGCAAACAAAACTCTTACTTCCTTGTGAGCATGCTTTTCCTCCGAGGATTTCTCCTTTTGACTTTTATGACTTCTGCCTGCCTTTATCTAACTTACTTTCACCTCTCGGCCTTCCTGAAAGATGAGTTCAACTGCTTTATCCGCACAAGTATGCTGCAAGATCAGAACAGGGTTCCAGAGTTAATTCAGTGCAAGATTATTGGACACTTGGTCTTTCAGGTGATAAGTGTGGTTAATGGTGCAATCTATCTCTTACTAGCACCAATAGTTCTCTTTAGCCTCCTTCGACTCTTTGTGTGGGACAACACCTTTATCTCCGTCTATGAGGTCCTTCCTGCTTTGGATCTTCTCAAGAGTAGGAAGTTAGGTTGCTCTCTGAATGACCTCAATGTTCTCCTGCTTTTTTTGCGTGCCAATGTAGCTCATCTAAAGTCCTATGGACAAGTCAGAGCTTTGTGCTCCCTTGCACCACCACAATTGAGCAACACAACAGGAGGACAAGGACTGCATGTCATACTGACACAAGAAGAAGTAGAAGAACGTGAAGAGGCAGCTATGGAGCTTGCAGAGGAAATTGATGAAGCTAAGGAAGAAGGGAAGCTCAACTTAGTGGATATCATGACTATTCTGGGAGCAGCACATGGACCGGTGGTAAACTGCAGGGAGACAAGGCCTCTGGTGGAGGAAAATATGAGCCTGGGTACCTCAACTTTGATATATACACTCAAACGTATTTTCTTAATGGCCATTCTTGTCTTTATTATTTGGGATGCACAAAAATTTATCAAATGATACCAGGCCTGTACTCTGTTTCTTGTGCTTTTAAATTATGGGTGGTGTTGGTAGCACCCCCAACAGGCATAACAAAAAAAAAACAAAAGGTGAAACTTTGAAAAACATTTACAAATGTAGGCAGTTATAGTATTTTATAATCAATATAATAATAACTTATAAAAATAACAATCTTTATAAGCATCAGGTTTTATTACAGACATAGATTGGTCCATAAAAAAATTACAAAGGACAAAAGTCTGATAGAAAGCACAAAGACAATAGTTTTACAGTGCGGCAAATTGACAGACCTTCAAAATCCTTCAAAAAAAGTTAAAAAGACAGATATGTGGCACTTAACTTGCCCTAATTGCCATCTCCATCTCTTTACAGAACCAAACCACCAGGGGTACCATGAGTTGAAGGAGACCACACCATTTACTCATTTTTAAACCTTCAATGGACTGAGTCAATGTGATAGCAGTGGGGCAGGGGGGGAGAGGGGGTCGGGGGGGGGGGGGGGGGGGGGGGGGGGGGCAGACACCAATTGGTCTTGGCGCTCTTAGGAAAAAAATCCCCAAAACTTCTGCTCTTGTTGTGTAAACAGTATGTCTCTGGAAATGGATTTGTCAGTTTTGAGCTACTGGGCATCTGTTAATATCACAGAATTTTCTTCAGTGAATATGTATATCACTGAAGATTCAAAAAAGAGCCAAGTGGCAAAAAAGTGTGCCAATGAAACTGTCTGGTCATATTGGGGTGAAAGCACACCACTCATAATGACAGCAGTTTCAGTTTATTTTAAACATACAGATGTAATTTTAGGGATTTGCATTGATAGCAATGAATAATACATGTGATTATTTTGATCTTGATTGCATCTTCTTTGTTGCAGTTTTCCTATCAAGTCTGTTTTTTTTTTCAAATATCATTCTTAATATGACACACAAAAGATGTACTCATCTCATACAGTGCTTTATATAAAAAAACATTTTTATGTTGCATTTGAGTTATTGTCAATAACTACAAAAATAGCAGTGTAATCAGAATGTTTGTATTTTAAAGGTGTTGGGCTTTTAAAATAAAAACAATATCTAAACGTGTCTTGCCTTGTTTAGAAAAAAGTTATTCTGCAATGTTCACATATTAATTAAATTTAAACAAACATATATTTAAATAGCTAAACATAATTCAGAAACTTAAAAAAAATCAAGACATGATGAAGACTAAATGGACATGTAGCAGTTGGTCATTTACTGTATAATTCTGGAATTCAAGTGGTGGAAGCCATTACCCATAAATGAAGACAATGGAGAACATTTTAAGCAATGATTCATCAATCAAAATGACTCCAAAACCACAAAAAAGACTTATCTAGAGGTCATGGGAAAGGCAAAGTAGAGTTCAAAGAGGTGCAAGGTTCCCTTAATTCAGTAATTAAAATGTATAGTTAAAAACAAAACAATTGTTCATAGCACAAAAGTCAAGAGAAAGCAAACAGAGATACAAGTCTTACAAAAAAAAAAACTAACTGAAATAACACGGCACAGTAAAAAAGTGTCCTACAGTAATCTACTGAATGAAAATAAAAATGTAAATCGAGTTTGTGAAATATTAAACAGTATCATTAAAAAGGGACAAAAAAGTGAACATATCCAGATAACTTTACAGATGAGAAGGGTCAAAGCTATACTATTAATGACAGTTTTAACAACTATTTTGTAAACGTGGGTCCAAAGTTGGCAGCAGAAATTCCAAAGAGCAAAACCAGCAAAGTAAATATTCCACCATCACAAGGATCCCAAACTCACTCTTTCTCTCTGAAGTGAACGAAAATGATCTGATATTAATTGTTAACAAATTCAAGAGTAAAAACTCAACAGATTGTGATGATATAGATATGACGATAGTGAAGAAGGTCATTAACAATATCTCTAAGCCTCTAACATACATATGTAACTTATCACTACAAACTGGGAAATTCCCAAACAAAATGAAAATTGCAAAAGTGATTCCTGTTTATAAGAGCGGAGACAAACATCTGTTTACATACTATAGACCCGTTTCTCACCTTCCACAATTCTCAAAATTTTAGAAAAGATATTCAATGATAAATTAGCTAAATTTATAGATAAACATTATAAATGAAAACCAATATGGTTTTAGAGAAAACAGATCAACCTCAATGGCTATAAATGATGCTGTGGAGGAAATCACAAATGCTCTGGACAAAAAGAAATGTGCAGCTGGAATTTTCATTGACTTATAAAAAAAGCATTTGACACTTTCAATCATGACATCCTACTTGATAAACTGGAAGGGTATGGGATGAGAGGACTAGCGCTAGGTTGGGTCAAAAGCTATTTAACGGGAAGAAAACAATTTGTCAACATGAATGAATTTACATCAAAGACCAAGGAGATAAGTTGTGGTGTCCCCCGAGGATCAATTCTAGGCCCTCTGCTATTCAATATTTACATAAATGATATATTCAAAGTTTCAAAACTTTTAAAACTAATTCTATTTGCTGATGACACAAATATATTTTACTCAACAGACAATCAAAGGGACCTTATCCATGTGGTAAATACAGAGTTAAACAAAATCAAATCATGGATGGACTACAATAAACTATCTTTGAACCTTGAATAAACCAAAGTGATGTTTTTTGGTAATTACAAGGCCAATACAGAGCTCTCAGTTACAATAAAAAATGTCTTAATAGAAAACGTCACATCTTTGGGGATTGTAATCGATAACAAATTAAGTTGGAAGCTACACATCAGACACATACAAACTAAAGTTTCAAAAAGTATTTCAATCATAAATAAATCTAAATACATGTTAGAATACAACTGTAGATACCTATTATACTGCTCCTTAATATTACCATATTTCACCTATTGTATAGAAGTTTGGGGTAATAATTATAAAAGTTCACTACATCCTCTCTTTTTACTTCAAAAACGAGCCAACAGAATTGTACGTAAAGCCGGCTTTCTTCATCACACGAACAATTTATTTTATCAATCCAGACTATTAAAACTGTATGACCTTGGTGATTTTTGCACCACCCATATTCTATACAGAGCTATTGGAAAAACATTACCATTGAATATCTAAAAACAGTTCTTAGAAAATTAAGGAGGCTACAAACTGAGGGGATGTAGGAACTTCAGAATAAAATTGATAAAAACCACCAAAAAAAAGTTTCTGTGTGTCTGTGTGTGGCTCTAAAATTTGGGTTCAGTAATGAGCTCAAACAATATTCAAACATCCAAAAATACAAGAACATGTACAAAGAAACTCTAATCTCACAATATGAAGATTCAATTCAATTCAATTTTATTTATATAGCCCAATATCACAGCCACAGCCGTCTCATTGGACTGATATCAGAATATTGTAAGAAACAACTAAAAAATCAATCACGTAAAAGTAAACAATAGCTGGTTGTTAAACAGACTTAGCTGAACAAACATCTCTGTCCTTACACCCTCCTTCGCGGTGTGGAAAAACTCATAAAAAAACTCCTCTTTTTTTTTTTTGGAGCGGGAAAAAACTAAGAAACCTCAGGGCTGCCCACATGAAGGAGAGATCCTCAACCCCGGACGGACAGGTGATGTGCTAGAACTATTAAAGAAAAGTGAACTTAATTAATTCTATAACTGCATGGTTGAATAACAAGTATATGACTAATAAACAAATACGTCAAGATAAACGGCTACAAGTCAAGATAACAGCTACATATTTAAATAAACAACGACATGTTTGAGCAGTGTAGCAGATGGGCTTCATCCAGTAGGAGTTGTGGAAACAGCTGGGTTTGCTGAATGAGCCAGAGGTGAGGTCACAGCCAAAGACAGGAGCACAGGCGAGGCGAGGTCACGGCCAAAGATAGGAGCACAGGCGAGGTCACGGCCAAAGACAGGAGCACAGGCGAGGTCACGGTCAAAGACAGGAGTACAGGCGAGGCGAGGTCACGGCCAAAGACAGGAGCAGGAAGAGCCAAAGGCGAGGTCACGGCCAGAGACAGGAGCACAGACGATCCACCTGGAATCAGAAATCTCTCCAGCTCCCCCGTAGGGGGGTGGGAAAGAGGGACAACATGTGAATCGCACTGCACCAAACAGAGGCATGATAAACCAAATAAAATAAAGCGATGGCAAGTGATGCGATGACGATTGCAGGTTGGTGGAGTGGGGGTGGGAGAAGGATACAGACCCTGGTTAGGGTAGGGGAGAGAGGGGGGGTGGGAGAAGGATGCAGACCCTGGTTCGGGTAGGGGGGAGAGGAAGGGGGGATTGGGGGTGGGAGAAGGATGCAGACCCGGGCTAGGGTAGGGGTGAGAGGGGTGGGAGGGAGAAGGATACAGACCCGGGTTAGGGTAGGGGAGAGAGGAAGGGGGGAGGGTGTAGGAGGCAGATGAAGAGTGAGTGGGAGCGAGTAGAGTCAGTGTGGAAAACCCCATCACAGCAGGTGAGGCAGAGGAGCAGTAAGTTAAATATTCTCTAATTGCTAGCTAGCCTGGCAATAAGCCTGTCCAAAGAGGAATGTTTTAAGCCTAACTTTGAATGTAGAAAATGTGTCAGCCTTTTTTACATGAGCTGGGAGTTTATTCCATAAAACAGGAGCTTGGTGGCTAAAGGCTCTACCTCCATCTGTGGTTTTAGAAATTCTAGGAACCACAAGCAGTCCTGCATCTTGTGAACGAAGTGTTCTGTTTGGTTGGTAAGGCACTATGAGATCTTTAATATAGGATGGGGCCAAACCATTCAAGGCCTTATAGGTTAGCAGAAGGATTTTGAACTTGATTCTAGATTCAACTGGGAGCCAGTGAAGTGACGCTAATACAAGAGTAATGTGTTCTCTTCTGTTGGTTCCTGTTAACAGTCTAGCTGCTGCATTTTGAACAAGCTGAAGACTTTTTAAAGAACTTTTAGGACAAGCTGCTAGCAAAGAGTTACAGTAATCCAGCCTAGACGTAACAAATGCATGGATGAGTTTTTCAGCATCGCTTCTAGATAATATGTTTCTGATCCTGGAAATATTGCGTAGATGAAAAAATGCAGTTTTACAAGCCTGTGATATGTGAGCCTTAAATGATAAATTCTGGTCAAATAAAACTCCCAGGTTTCTAACTGTGGAATTGGAGGCTATATTTACACCATCCAGGGAGACCATCTAAACAGATAGGGCATCTCTGAGGTATTTTGGACCTAGTATAATGACCTCAGTTTTTTCTGGGTTTAGGAGGAGGTAATTAACTGCCAACCAAATCTTGATGTCACTAATGCAGACATTAGGTTTCTCTAAGCGGTCATTCTGGTCGGGTTTAATGGATAGATACAACTGTGTATCATCTGCATAACAGTGAAAATTAATCCCATGTTTCCTGATTATCTTCCCTAGAGGCAGCATGTAAAGCATAAACAGGATGGGTCCTAGGACTGAGCCCTGTGGGACTCCGTAGCTAACTCGACTATAATGGGAGGAATGTCCATTTACATGAACAAACTGGTACCTATCAGATAAATAGGATTTAAACCATTGAAGGGCAGATCGTCTGATCCCTATGTCATGCTCTAATCTCTGGAGCAAGATGCTGTGGTCTATAGTGTCGAAGGCTGCGCTAAGATCTAACAGGACCAGAATAGAGATTAATCCCTTTTCTGTGGCCAGTAACAAGTCATTAGTGACTCTAACTAGTGCAGTTTCAGTGCTATGGTGAGGTCTGAACCCTGACTGGAAATCTTCAAAGAGGCTATTGTCCTGTAGGTGGCAGTATAGCTGTTTAACTACCACTCTTTCTAAGATCTTTGAGATAAAGGGGAGATTTGATATTGGTCTATAATTGGCCAGAATGCCAGGATCTAAACTGGGCTTTTTCAGAAGAGGTTTAACAACTGCATATTTAAAAGACTGTGGTACATAACCTATTTCTATGGAAGTATTTATAATAGTTAAAATTGATTGATTAATTAAGGGGAAGGTTTCTTTAAAAAGCTTAGTGGGGATTGGGTCTAAAAGACAAGTTGAGCTTTTGGAGGAAGTAATAAGTGATGTTAATTCTGCTAGATCTACAGCAGTGAAGCAGTCTAATGTTCCAGAGGTTTCTATAGATGCCTTTGTTTCTACTGTTTTAGCCTGCTCTGGGCTGATAGTAGGGAGAACTTTTTTCAGCTTTTGTCTAATATTTAGGATTTTACAATTGAAGAATGAAAGAAATTCCTCAGAGCTGAGAGTAGCAGGAATATGTGGTTCCACTGAGCTGTGACTGCTAGTCAGTCTGGCTATAGTACTAAAAAGAAATCTCGGATTATTTCCATTCTGTGCTATTAAGGCTGAATAGTATTGGGTTCTGGCTTTACGCAGAGATTTTTTATAATTTAAAAGTCTATATTTCCAGTTATTCAGGGACTGCTCTGAGCCGGATCGGCGCCATTCTCTTTCTAACTTACGGGTTACTTGTTTAAGAGAGCGTGTTTCAGCGTTGTACCACGGTGATACTCGGTTTTGTCTAAATAGTTTTGGTTTCAAAGGAGCAACAACATCAAGTGTTCTCCTGAGGGCCTCCATGGAGTCATCAACAAACTGATCATTTTTTCTGGGACTGAAACTATGGGGGCTGCTCTCAGAGTGTTTGCTCAGCATGTTACTAAATATTGGTTGTACTTTAAGTTTAAATTCAGATACAGAACGGTCAGTCAATGTTCTTCTGAGCTGTTCTTTATTTATTGGAGCGGTGGAGTTTTCTAGAACAAACTGAAAGGTGAGGGAGCACAGTCAGCTGGCTGATCTCTATACCATGAATTAAAACAAGGTCCAGGGTGTGCTTATGACAGTGAGTGGGTTCATTTACATTTTGTGTGAAACCAACATTATCTAATAAAGCTGAGAAAGCATTTCCTAGACAGTCACTGGGATCATCAACATGAATATTAAAATCCCCTACTATTATTATGTTATCAGAATCTAAAACAATAGTTGATAGAAAGTCTGCAAACTCAGTTAGAAATTCAGAGTATGGGCCAGGAGGACGATAAATAATTACGAATGAAACAGATTTTGGAGTTTTCCTGTTTGAGTGATTTATAGACAAAATTATGTTTTCAAAGGAAGTATAAATATGTTTGGCTTTAGTGTTAGGAAGTAAGCTAGACTGTGATATTACTGCTAACCCACCTCCTTTCCCAGAAATTCTGGATTTCTGATAGTTATTATAATTAGGGGGGGTTGCTTCATTTAACCTAACATAGTCATCCTGTTGGAGCCAGGTTTCTGTTAGAGCTAGCAGGCTAAGTTTGTTATCATTCATTAACTCATTGACTAAAAGGGACTTAGAGGAAATGGATCTAATGTTTAGTAAGCCACATTTAATGACATCGTGATTTTGCTTGTTGTTCTTGAGAGTATTAGTAGCTTTTACTTTTAGGTTTCTGTATTTCACTCGCCTTTCAGTACATAAGCTAAAGCTAGCAGCTTTTGGACTAACTCTGTGTTGTGTTGGGGTTTGCTCTGACGCTAAAGGGAACTCAGAGGAGAGTTTTAAACTGCTGCTCTGTGCCCAGAACCTGTCCCTGGGTTGTCAGGTTGTACTGTTAATGCTCGCAGAAATGTTCTTAGAGAGAAGAGCGGCACCGTCAAAAGTGGGATGGATGCCGTCTCTACGCATGAGACCGGGCTTTCCCCAAAACGCGCTCCAATTGTCAATAAAGCTAACGCCGTTTTGTGGGCACCATTTGGCTAACCAGCGGTTAAATGATGAAAAGCGGCTGTACATTTCATCACTGACTAGATTTGGGAGGGGACCAGAGAAAATAACAGTGTCCGACATCGACTTAGCACGTTTACACACAGATTCAACGTTTAATTTAAGAACTGATTGTCTCCGTCGGGCGTCATTACCGCCTGCGTGAATCACAACTTGACGGAACCTGGGTTTACTCTGAGCTAACATTTTAAGGTTTCCTTCTATGTCACCAACTCTGGCTCCCGGATAACACCTGACTGTGGCCGTCGGGAGCTTCACGTGTCTAACTTCAGAGGAGCCGATGACTAGAGTTGATGGTTCACCTGGCGTGTTGCCGAGGGGAGAAAACTTATTATGTAGCCGGAGCTTCAGCAGCTCTATGTGTTTACGTTTAGCACTATGCTTCCTTCCCACCGGTACAAACCCATCCTGGGTTTTCCCCGGCTGCTACCCGGGAGGGGCTTGAGTGTTTGGGAGTTTCGTTCCGGTATTGCGAGCTGCACTGCGGGTAATAATCTGGCTAACAGTTTGGCTAACAGGCTTAGCAACCGATGTGCGTAGCCGCGCTTCTAGCTGCTCTAACCTGGCCTCCAAGTCTAAAATAAGGCTACACTTAACACATCTACCACTATCATCACTAAAGGAGGCAGGTTCATCACTGAACATTTGGCACATGGAGCACGACAGAGAAGTTAAAGCAGACGAGGTGGAGGCCATGCTAGCACTTAGCAAAGGCTAGCGGTGTTTGGCTAAGGGGAAGAAACTATGTCGGAAACTGCTTAGACAGCAGTGGTTAACACAATGGTTACTCACTAGAATGCTAAAAATAAGACACTCGTAATGTTTGAACACCAAACAAGATAACACTAAGTTAGATATTAACAGAACGGATTCTCAATGACATGAGAAGCAACGACAAAGACCTGAGTAGCAACGACAAAGACCAAACACTGGTTTACGCTCACCCGGAAATGACGTCCTCCCTGAAGAGTTAAAGATCAACTGGTGTTTGAATAATTTTAAATATGTGGACATGTGAACTTGAATGTGCTAAAATAATCAAAGAAAAAAAAAAGAGAAAATATTTATTTTTCTTTTTTTTAAATCACTACCTATGATTATTAAATTGTGTAATGTGCAATAATGATCACTGAAATGTTACTTGAAAGGTAATGACAACCTATTGATGAACTACTGATTTCTTTACTTGATCTGAAATATGTACCAATGATTACTAGATCAATGTAATTAGTGTTCTAATGATAATCAATGTCTATACATATTGATTACCTAAAGTGTGAATCAATAATGTTTCTGATTGGAACCGGATTATGAAAACTATGCAAGACTATGAAATGAAGTAACTATATATGGGTGGGATTATATAAATTCGCTTCTTCCCACTCCTTTTCAAGCAATTAATCAAGCTCTACTAGACTTCAGTTATTAATCACTATACTTAACACATGTTACAAATGTGACTTAAGTGCGTTGTTTTTGTTTGTTCATTTTTCATTGGTTTCTTTTTGGATTTTTTTTCCTTTTCTTTCTTTCCTCTCAATCAATGCATTTCATTGTCTTAATAATGAGTTTGATAATTTTGTGTGATTATTTTCGTGTATTGTCCAACTTATGCTTGAAATAACTTTTAACTCATGGTATAGAGATCAGCCAGCTGAGTGTGCTCCCTCATAACCCCATACTCTCAGATCACTTTCTAATCACTTTTCAGTTTGTTCTAGAGAATTCCACCGCTCCAATAAATAAAGAACAGCTCAGAAGAACATTGACTGACTGTTCTGTATCTGAATTTAAACTTACAGCCCAACCAATATTTAGTAACATGCTGAGCATACACTCTGAGAGCAGCTCCAACAGTTTCAGTCCCAGAAAAAATGATCAATTTGTTGATGACTCCATGGAGACTCTCAGGAGAACACTTGATGTTGTTGCTCCTTTGAAACGAAAACTGTTTAGACAAAACCGAGTATCACCGTGGTTTAACACTGAAACGCGTTCTCTTAAACAAGTAACTCATAAATTAGAAAGAGAATGGCTCCGATCCGGCTCAGAGCAGTCTCTGAATAGCTGGAAATATAGCCTTTTAAACTATAAAAAATCTCTGCGTAAAGCCAGAACCCAATACTATTCAGCTTTAATAGCACAGAATGGACATAATCCGAGATTTCTTTTTAGTACTATAGCCAGACTGACTAGCAGTCACAGCTCAGTGGAACCACATATTCCTGCTACTCTCAGCTCTGAGGAATTTCTTTCTGTCTTTGATTGTAAAATCCTAAATATTAGACAAAAGCTGAACAAAGTTATCCCTACAATCAGCCCAGAGCAGGCTAAAACAGCAGAAACAAAGGAATAATCTATAGAAACCCCTGTAACATTAGACTGCTTCACTGCTGTAGATCTAGCAGAATTAACATCACTTATTACATCCTCCAAAAGCTCAACTTGTCTTTTAGACCCAATCCTCACTAAGCTTTTTAAAGAAACCTTCCCCTTAATTAATGAATCAATTTTAAGTATTATAAATACTTCCATAGAAATAGGTTATGTGCCATAGTCTTTTAAATATTCAGTTGTTAAACCTCTTCTGAAAAAGCCCAGTTTAGATCCTGGCATTCTGGCCAATTATAGACCAATATCAAATCTCCCCTTTATCTCAAAGATATTAGAAAGAGTGGTAGTTAAACAGCTATACTGCCACCTTCAAGATAATAGCCTCTTTGAAGATTTCCAGTCAGGGTTCAGACCTCCCCATAGCACTGAAACTGCACTAGTTAGAGTCACTAATGACTTGTTACTGGCCACAGAAAAGGGTCTAATCTCTATTCTATATCTGTTAGAACTCAGCACAGCCTTTGATACTATAGACCACAGCATCTTACTCCAGAGACTAGAGCATGACATACACTGTAGGGATCAGACGATCTGCCCTTCAATGGTATAAATCCTATTTATCTGATAGGTACCAGTTTGTTCATGTAAATGGACATTCCTCCCATTATAGTAGAGTTAGCCACGGAGTCCCACAGGGCTCAGTTCTAGGACCCATCCTGTTTATGCTTTACATGCTGCCTCTAGGAATATAATCAGGAAACACGGAATTAATTTTCACTGTTTTGCGGATGATACACAGTTGTATCTATCCATTAAATCCGACCAGAATGACCACTTAGAGAAACCTAATGTCTGCATTAGTGACATCAAGATTTGGATGGTAGTTACTTACCTCCTCTTAAACCCAGAAAAAACTGAGGTCATTATACTAGGTCCAAAATACCTCAGAGATGCCCTACCTGTTCAGATGGTCTCCCTGGATGGTGTAAATATAGCCTCCAATCCCACAGTTAGAAACCTGGGGGTTTTATTTGACCAGGATTTATCATTTAAGGCTCACATATCACAGGCTTGTAAAACTGCATTTTTTCACCTACGCAATATTTCTAGGATCAGAAACATATTATCTAGAAGCAATGCTGAAAAACTCATCCATGCATTTGTTACGTTTAGGCTGGATTACTGTAACTCTTTGCTAGCAGCGTGTCCTAAAAGTTCTTTAAAAAGTCTTCAGCTTGTTCAAAATGTTGCAGCTAGATTGTTAGCAGGAACCAGCAGAAGAGAACACATTACTCTTGTGTTAGCTTCACTTCACTGGCTCCCAGTTGAATCTAGAATCAAGTTCAAAATCCTCCTGCCAACCTATAAGGCCTTGAATGGTATGGCTCTATCCTAGATTAAAGATCTCCTAGTGCCTTACCAACCAAACAGAACACTTCACTCACAAAATGCAGGACTGCTTGTGAATTTCTAAAAGCACAGTTGGAGGTAGAGCCTTTAGCCACCAAGCTCCTGTTTTATGGAATAAGCTCCCAGCTCATGTAAAAGAGGCTGACACAGTTTCTGCATTCAAAGTTAGGCTTAAAACATTCCTCTTTGGACAGGCTTATTGCCAGGCTAGCTAGCAATCAGAGAATATTTAACTTACTGCTCCTCTACCTCACCTACTGTAATGAAGTTTACAACACTGACTCTACTCGCTCCTACTCACTCTTCGCCTCCTACACCCTCCCCTCCTTCCTCTCCCACCTACCCTAACCCAGGTCTGCATCCTTCTCCCACCCCCACTCCCCCCACCTGCAATCTTCTTCACTTGCCATCTTCCAATGCTTTATTTTATTTTGTTTATCATGCCTCAGTTTGGTGCAGTGCGATTCACATGTTGTCCCTTTTTCCCACTCCCCTACGGGTTCCCTGTATGGCGTCAACAGTGTGAACGGATGGACGATGCAGGGATACCCACTGTCCCCCAAAATGATGAATCCTTCAGGTGGATGTTTGATGAAAATTGAGCTGTTTCGTAGAACCTGTGAATCATGGACTGAATTTGGACACCAAAAATATATAAAAATGTGACATTAGAATTACATACAGCCTGCATTTGGATTTAATAAAAAAGTTTCCTGTTACAATAACAAGCTGCATTTTCTTTTGGGGCCTTTATTATTATGTAGCAGACGTCGATGCTCCCCACGACTTTTTGGAAGGCAGCAGACCCAGTGAGCTGCTCAAAACCAGCAGCGACTATAGTGGCAGTTCATCCACACTGGGGACCAGCATGACGCTGCCCATCAGCTGGAGGATGTGGTCTGCTGTTCTGTGGACAATGTCACTCACAGTGGAGCGTGGCATATCAAAGGTCCTGGCTACCAGAAGGTAAGATGTGCCAGACGCCAGCCAGGAAAGGAACACCAGGATCTCAGTCTCCTGTGCTCACCCCAGAGCGTGAGGAACCTGAAGCTGCTCCACCAGACGCCCTTTAGTCCAGTGGGTCAACCCAAAATCCGGTCTGGTGTCAGATGTGGGAGATCCTGTAAAATGTAACATTAATCATTTTATTTGTGAAATTAGCTTTTATTTGTTGAATGTTTTGTTTATTATGATGGCTTACATGTATTTTAGAAAGTATTTATGAATGCTGGAAAATCTCATGTTATTCATTTGTTTGGGTTTTTGAATTTTCATATTAATTTTTAAATATGAAAGTAAGTATTTTTGTTTAAAAAGTGTGTGCTGTAAATCTGTTGGTAAATAAAATGATTTAAAACACTTTGTGTTGACGGCTGATATGGTTTGACTAGAAAGAAAAAAACACAACACTTTCTCTGAATTCACAAGAGTGTTACAGGTAATTATAAAATATAATAATCAGAATCAAATCAAAATTCAATGTTGGAAAAGATTGTCAAACTCTTGCCCAGCAGATGGCGTAACCCTGAGCAAAGTAACCTCAGCCGTTGCCTCTCTGCTTCATTTCAGCTCGTTTTCAGTTTGATCGAACAGTTTGATCGAACTAAAAACAGTTGAATTATGTCAACAGGAACATGGAAAGATAAATATTGGAAGATATTTTCAGTAAAGTACAAGAAAGAAGTACAGAAAAAGTGCTGCCTCGCACAAGCGTGTAAATGGCTCAACTGTGCTAAAAATAAACATTGCGATGGACTATTTATCTATCAGTTAATTTCTGAGCAAAAACAGTAAGTTTCTTCACAAAAATGTATGCAGTCTTATTTTTTTATAAATCAGCCAGGTTGTTTTTATCATCAGAACACCGTACTATAATGCATTCAAAAAATGAATAAATGAGAACGTTCATTAGGTTTATACTTCGGCAAACCGGCGACATGATAATTGGCGAATGAAAGTGGTTTGCCTCCAGACCAGGTGGTGGCGGTAATGCAACCATTCTGTTGTTTGTCCACCGCCATATAAACAACACCCGAAGAAGAACGGCGACCAAAAAGTAGTGAGCATGGAGTCCGAGTTGCTTTTAAAATCCAGGGCACTATATAGTCCAGCACAATACCTGTATAGTGACACACTATATAGTTTTATAGTAGTTAGGGATTAGGGCATGAATTCGAACACAGGGTATCATTGTGCTAGGAGGCACAAATGTAATGTTCTCATATGAGGATGCAGGGTCTCGGAAGGTTAAATGCCCAAACTTTAACTTGCAGTTATAATTTGACCTTTGACACACTGTCTGGAGAAGTTTAGGTTTGTGCAGTTCAGTCACTGTTTATTTTTTCTTGTTACCAATTTGTTCATATTTTTGTAGATGCCATTCAATTTAATCAGGAAACACATTCAACTGCTGTTTGGTCAGAAATCAACCCACACTGAACAAAGTCAAAAAGGGTGACTCAACAGGTCCTAGGCCTTGAACAAAAGTTGGCCTGATGTAACTGCACAAACTGACACTGCTTTTATTTTTAAATGTAGACTGTGCCAAGGATTGGGATTGACACACATTGTCTGTTGATCAATATTAAAAACTGTGATTAATATATATTTATCTCTGATGCAGTTCAAATTTCAGAAAAAAACAAAATCAAAACCATCCCTGCTTTTCTCAAATTTCGAGAAATAGGTCATCCTATTTCTTATTATCCTTAGGTCATCCTCTGACTTTGCCAAGTGAAAGTTATGTCCTTTTAACAGAAGTGACCTCACCCGTGCCTCGTGGAAGTCCATGCAGCACTATCAGCAGTGACATTGTTGTGTGGCCAGTGCTTCTGTTGCTGATGGCATGTTACTGGCAAACGAGATGTGACAATTGAGAGAGAAAAAAGATCCAGCAATTGGGCCAAAACAAGATCAAAATTCCCCAATAAAATGTGTCTGAGTATATTGTGGGTAGCTGCGATGAGGTTACCAAAAGCAAACTGTCAAAACAAAGATATTTAAGATGACTCCAAATAGGCAAAGGTTCTGGTGTTGCTGGTTAAAAATCCCAATCCTGTCAGAACTGTTGTGTTATGCTTAGTCTCATTAAAGAATTCATAATTTTAGTGCAAACTGATTTTAAATGACTTTTTTTTAAATAAGAAAGGCAAAAGGTTCAGGTTACACACAGATGAGTCAGTTTGATGAAAGCTTTTTCATTAAATGAATGATAATATTGTAATATTGAAAAGTTCTGAGTAAGACAACCCAACAAAAGCATTAGTAGCCTCTTTTAATTACGACAGTTGAACTTCATCCTTTATTTTCAGTCACTGCTGGAGATTCCTTTTGCATATGTAAGATTGTCGTTACATTGCATTAGTTTGCGACAGTTTTCACTCAAATGACCTGTGTTGAGGCAACCAATCTGTCCCTTTGTGATCAAGAATTGAACTCTGTCTTTATGATTCTGACCTTTGATTTCTCTGCAATCTCCCAATGCATGGTTATTTTGGCAATACATGCATGGACTGTGAAAAACATTAGAGTAGACTGGGTCAGAGTTCTTTTCTCTTTGTCTTTGTAGTTGACTTTCACTTTGTTCTTTGGTCAAAGAAGTTCTCATAACAAATGTGCAGGTTTTTGAATTGCTTTTCTTGAAATCAGTCCAATGAGACGGCTGTGGCTGTGATATTGGGCTATGTAAATAAAATTGAATTGAAATTGAATTGAAACATTTTGTTTTTCTCTTTTGTTTCTGAGCCGCTATCCAAAATGTCTCCAAACAATGGATCATTACTGATCTGTGCTTGCCAAGTATGAACTCCACCAGATCGGAAAATCTGGCCATCATTCCTCTTCTTGTTTGGATGTCATATGCTTGACTTCTCCACCTTTCCTTTAGGACCTGGTCACACCACCCGAACTTTGCTGGAGCAGGTAAAAAAAATCCCTCACCGCTCATGACCGTTCAACACCGTTAAAGCAACGCTGCATACGCTCGGCCACCGCTGTTGTTCCCGCTTCTTACCTCTTAATAAACGCTCCCAATAGATCTGACCGCCTTTGACTCCTCAGTACACAAGGTATGAGAAACGCTTTTTATAAAGTTTTATTTGGTTTAATTAAGACCTAAGGAAAAGACAAAGAAACAAGGCTCGAAACATGCTGAAAAACTAAACATTCCATTAAAAATAATAAATCTAAGACAAAGGAGTTATCAATGTGATAAAAAATATTTATTTTAACAACAATAACCTTTTAATTTGTGTTTGAGCAATAGTTTTCAAGCAAACAATAGTGGGCTATATTTATATTTATTTATATTTGACTCTTATTTTGTAGCAATTAGAGGCTCAGACGTCCGTGACTAAACACTTCTCAAAGTCTTTCATGCTGGTTATTATGATCTTAGACAGGTCTGGTGGACCCAGTGGTTTAACGTAGATCCTGGAAATCAGCACCCAGGTGCTTTGGATCATCTTTTTCCGCTTCAGGAGCCTGGCGTGCTTTGCCAGTTTATCATTATTTTTGGGATATGGTCATTAAAATAAGCAGAAGATCCATTCAGGTGTTTTCTTTGCTTCATTAGAGCAGTCTTGTGCATTTGAATCACAAACGTGATCGGATCATTGGTTTATCAGACTCCTTTCTCCTGGGAAGCTGGTGGCAGATCTCGATACTATTCAAATCCAAGGAAATCCCTTTAGAAGTGAGAAATGATCAAACTTGACTCTCCATGCTGTCAGCTGTGGCCATTGCTCACTTCTGTGCTAACTTTAGCTGCGCAAGGCCTTGCCTGGGCTTTGAGCTGAAATCCCATGAGAATGATATTCATTCTTACTTATTGATCCAAATCGTTCACTTTTCTATCCAGGAGATCAAGCTGATTATCCCCGTGTTAGCTTAGCACCTAGCTTAACATCTAACTCTAACAGTGGAATTAGCTTAGCTGGGATGTTGGCAAGCTCAATTCTGAGCTCTCTACAAGCCCAGATGTTTCTTTGTCAGGGTTGGCGTGTGGACACAAATGCAGACGGTCTACTGGTTTTTCGAGTGCTATTGTGAATAAACAAATGACTTTTCATTCAAGATTACCATTCCTTGAAGGAACAAACAAAAAAAAAAAAAAAAAAAAAAAAAAAAAAAAAAAAAAAAAAAAAAAAAAACCCTCCACCCCACCACCAGTGCAGGGGAGACGAAGACTTATAACCAGGAGGAGGGGATGAGGTAATAGAAAACAGGTGTGCCAATTAAGGAGGGAGGGAACACACACTAGGAGGGAAGTGTCAAGTGACCTGAAAAGGCAGAAGTGAAACACAGGAAGCACAACCAATAACAAAATAAAACAGGAAGTGACATCAAACACAACAACAACCAATGTCCTGGGTCCATAACCCCACATTCTTGGTTTTTCTTCAGTGCCATGTTCAGCTTTCTATAGTGAAGCATTACTGCTTTTAATTATGTAACAATTCAAGATTAAAGTCGCGTATATCAGGAGAGCAATAGACAGCTGTGACTGCAACCGTGTTTTAATTTTTTAATTAATTTTGAAAATAAATAATTAATTAAAATGTTTAATAAATGAAAAGTTCACTGGGAACAATTTTATAATAAATCAAAAGGTGATTGGAGTGAGTCATTAATTTCAGTTCACTTGTTCACATTTTACTTTTTTTTAATTATTATTTTCTAAATTTGCCTTTGCTGGTCTATTGATCCATTTTCTAAACCTGCTTAATCCTGTTTGTGGTCACAGGGTTGCTGGAGCTTACCCTGGTACTGCTTGGGTGAAGGTGGGCACACCCTAGACAGGTCGCCAGCCCACTGCATTACCACACAAAGGCAAACATCAAACACATTCACACCTAAGCAACAATGAAGAATTGCCATTGAACCTATGAAGCATGTCTTTGGTCTGTGGGAGAAAGCCATAATGCCAGAAGACAACCTATGTATGCACAAAGACTGGTACTTGTGTCAGAAAGATATTGGGATACCGTTTTACCTTTAAGTTTAGCCACAGTGGATCAGATTTTACAAAATGTACAAGCTAAAAAATGTCATCACTTTTTATTTCATATTTTTTATGTTTATCTATTTTTTATTTCGTGTTAACATGTGGCATAACCATAAAGCGTGGCAAACCTCACTGAAAAGACAGCAGGTGAAGCACGCACTCAGGAACCCTTTGGTGATTTAAGTCTAACAGTTACCACAATCCTAACCTTAACAGAGAGCCAACGTCTGAGATCTTCTGGGACTGTGCGGCCAAGAAAAAAGTTCATGTGTTCCAAAAATTATATGCAAATAGACACTTTAAGCTTACTTTGAACTTTTATTTCAAATTAAAATTTGACAGGGGAGAAAATGTTACATAAAATGCTCTCCAGTTCCAGAATGACTAGTATAGGCCTCTCATTCGTATGTAAATCTGGCTCTGAAAGAGTCAGAGCCTTTACCAACCACAACCTTCACTACACGTCACTGCTCTGATCATCCTCCGTGTCTTCCATAATGAGACATGCACAGACACCGCTCTATGCAGCGATCAGGCTGAAAACATTTGACAGTAGCTCCTCATCGCGGCTGCAGGGTCTAGCTTATGAACACGTTTGGACAGATGTTGAGCTAAAGTATCATAAATTGCCAGGAAAAGGTGCGCAAAGACAGTCGTTTTGGTAATCAAAAACGCTTTTTTTTACGCTTAAAACGTTAAATTTGCTGCATGGCGAAGGAGATGCAGTTAACACATGTACCCAGGGAACTCTCAACAGCTCTTCTTAAATAAATTACTGTTTGTTTACCAACCACACTTCAACATCACTTTCTTCTGACTTTGACAGTTCACACAGTTAAAAAGTGCAATTTACTGACTAGACAATAAATGTAAATCTGTTATTAATTAGCATTGTATGAATAAACTCTCCTGTTACTTTCCTTCTTGGAAATGTCATTTTGCATAAAAAGGAATTAGCAACTTCTCACAGTCTCTTAACAACCCCAAAGAAAAAATCCTGGAGCTTCACCTGTCCAGAATATAAAGCAAAAGGTTTGTTTTAAAGAAGCCTGCATAGTGATATAGAACATTTGTGCTATGTGAATGAAACTTCTTTTTTTAGATGCGCATGAAAACCCAGCAGCCAATCAGATTTGAGTATTCACCCGGACCATTTAAAGTGCAGAAACACAATGTTTGTTTTGGATGGTTTATGTCAGCATGTTTGTTTTCTTGAAGTAATACTACACACATAAAAGTCTTTACTGTTCTTTTTAGTTCTGCTTATCTAACTATTAATGTGTTCTGTGCACACAAGTTTAATTTCTGTAATATCTGAGTATACACTTCACAATATAAAAAATTTCAGAAAATAAAAATGAATGAAAAGAGTTCTTTCTTCTTTTTGGTTAAAAAAACGGGATATTATTTATTTATTATTTTATTTAATCAATAGGCAGCACTAATCTTTTCCTCTCTTGATTCAAACTAAAAATATGGTTGTACAGCATAAAATAATATTTGCTTCAAATCTATTTTAATAATAAAAACAGAGCTTAAAGAAGATCAATACCAAAATTTAGCTCCCATTCATTTAGTGTAACTTCGGGACAGAAACTTTATACTGATTATTTTACTGTTTCAGGAGCTCTTATGCCATACATTTACGGACTAAAATGTAATCAAATAAAGTATGAATTATTTTTAGAATTGTTGAAAATGAATTTTTCTTCAGCCTAAGAGGCAAAAGAAAGGGTAAAAGAGGTAAAAGAGAGAGAACTAGCTGCTTCCACTCATCATCATGTCAGTCGTGTTTAATTGGGATCCTTTGGCTTTGAAAAGGAGTGGAATTCTGGGCATGCTGGAGGCATCTCTTGTTTTTTTTTCCTCTTGTTCTGTATCCCTCCTGTATGTTTTTTTTTTTGTGTTTTATTTTTTGCTGACATAATTAGCAAGTCTACTTTGCTGAAAGTGTTAGTGCACATTTTTAAGGTATGGTTACTGTGCAAAATGTTTCTGGCAAGTGGCAACCTAATTACATGAGTACTGCCATCTTTTGAACATCTATATGTTAAGCTAAGAAAGTGATTAAATAACTTGAGTAACACTGACATCTGCTGGGACTACAAGACCTAAGAAGAGGAACCATATCTACAAGTTGTGTATTGAAGCTGCATGAATCCACAGGGATTAACTGGTAAATCATACTCCAATTTGATAGCATAAGAACAGGATCCCTAATAACCTATTATTTTAGCGAAAAAGATCACACTGAGTGCCATTTACCACTGTTGGGGTTTGCAATCTTTTTCAACTGTTTTCTTGCATTCTCACATGTAATTCAATATCTTTGTGTGCATATTGAATTCCAGAGTTTATGGGTAGAGTAGCTGAAAACCTTGCCGCCAATGGTGCTGAGGAGGGAACAGTCAAGTGAAGATATATATATATATATATATATATATATATTCTAACACAATATTCGATTTTCGATTTTAATCTTTTTTTTCCCTCCTTTTACGTTCTTTACAAAAAAAAATGACAGAATATATTAAACAAAACTATTTTATTTTAACATCTCCTTTGGAAATCTGCTCAAACACAAAGTTCAACTAAATAAAAGCTGTAAACATGTTTGTAGATCAATGCAGCAGATGTTTTGTGAGCTACCACTAGCTTAAGCATCTCCTACAGAGAAACACTTCTCGCTCTTGACAGAGGGCCTGTTCCAGGGCCTGTTCCAGGTCGAGAAGGTCACTTTTGGCAATTTCAACCTTCAACAGGTTTTGCTGCATGTGGTTTAATGCTTCAAGTTTGAAGTCACAACACCAAAAAAATCTACCAGCCAGGCATGTTTTTACTGGACAATTATTACATTTTTTTTACAAAGAAAAACTATAGGTGTTATTTTAAAAAAGGATATGATGTTGAATCCAGAGAGGATGTCACAGCATAATAAAAACATAAGATAACTGTTTTAAATGACTGAGATTTCTAATCAGTCTTTTCTCTCTGCTTTCGGCATTTTCACAAAATTACGAATTGTTTTATTTTCTATAACAAATGTGTTGTTTCTTCTCTTTAGCACAGATAACAAGTGTCCCTGTACCCCTATGAGGAGAGCTGACAGTCAGTCACCTTTAGTCTGAACTACTGACATTTATAATGAAAATTATTTTAATAAAATCTTTTAAGAAAATGAAATAGCATAAAAGTATAATATAAAGAGTATGAAAACATCTTTAATGTCATCTAACTGTAAACTCAACTTAAAACATGCTGAGAAAACAAAGACAGATTTACTACAGGAGAGCAGATTTTCCCAATTCAACCTCCAGTTGATTCGTTTTTATATTAAATCATAACAAAAACATCCTAAAAGCATTATATAAGGTTTTGGGTTCATGTCATTGATAGTAAAGATGCAGCGCTCTCGCAAAGGGGATCTTTGTTTAGCTCAACAAAGGCTGTGTAATGTTATTGATAAAGTTTTATTCAAAGTGGATTCGTGTCTGTTCTTGTATTTAGAAAATAACGTTTTTATGAATGTCCCATGAATTAAGTTTGTTGTATTTATCTACCATGCCTTAAAGTCCATGAAAATATTCTCTGACTTTAAACCAGTTTGTGGTCGCAAATTAGTGACAACCAGAACAGCTCGTTAGCACAGCATTAGCATATAGCGTCGTAGCATGATAGCATAAATGTGTAACAACACCGCTGTCTCCGAATAGACACTTTTTAAATATTAAAATCTGTTGCTACTGTGAGTCCAGCTGGTTTATCCTCCATTTCTGTTCGGATCCCATCAAAAACCGCCACGTCCTTCAGCTCCATCAGCCTTAGCTAAACTCTACACAGAGAAGTGTATAGAAGCTACGGGAGGGGGAGCGGGGGGCTCTTTACATGACGCGTGCGCTTGTAAATATTGCGCAACAAGCTCTTTTTCTTTCTTTCTTATGACTTACAGAAGAAGTTGCTGCCGCTTTCATGTCTGCTCATTGCAAAAGACAGACAGTCAGACTGACTTGACTGTGATCAACGGAAGCCCAAGAAAGCAGAGTTGGGATTAAAAAAAGACATTTTTCCAAAAATAAATCGTCTACAACAAAAAAAATGGAATTAATCGATTATATCGAAACATCGCCCAGCCCTGCCAGGAACTAAAATACACTTTGTTAAAAGGGGGGAATTCCCCCTTAACCTTTTTTTTTTTTTTTTTTTGGGGGGGGTGGGGGTGGGGGTGGGGGTTCCGAGGGTACTTTGCTACAGATCTTCAGTTGCCCAACCCATACCACAGAATAATACCTATTTAGAATTGAAAATTAGGGCCTTTTATTTGCATTTTCCAATCATCTGAGGCATTACTTAAATTACTATCATTTCCTCCAACCTGTTTTCCTGTGACTTCTTATCTATGATACAACTTCCTAAACATTTGCGGAGGAACCCTGTTTCTAAAGTAACATTACTTGTAACATTCATTTGATTTTTACTTTCTGTGTTTTATTTTCTATCACAACAAAGTTGTTGTTTTCTTTGGAACAGCAGCACAACACTGTAGTGGAAAAGCTCCCTGAAGCTCCCATGAGGAGAGCTGTCAGCCACTCACCTGTACTCTAAACCAGCTGAACATTATCACATTTTTAACACTTTTGGAATTTGTATTAATTCGCCACGTTTCCAGTGTGTCATCAGCCAAATTCTACACTGACGCGGGTGCTTATATTATACCTTCTGTCGCTGCCATAAGTCTGTCAGGTTTACATGGGGCCAACTTGGGATCAGCTTAAAGTGAATAAAAAACCAGTTGCAACTTCGAGAAAAAAAATAGAAAATTTGAAAACAAGAAATTGTAAGTTCAAAGTTTTTTTTTTAATTATTTGAAAACATCATTAAACTCAAAAGTACAAATTGTACACTTGAAAGGCGTTTTAAAAATCTGAAAATAAAATTATAAACATTAAAAAAATAATGTAAACTTGACAAAAATATTGAAAATTTGAAAAATGTTTGCAATTTTAAAACTTGAATAAAAATACATTTTTAAACCTAAAACTGTTACAAAATTTAAAATAATATATATTTGTATTTTCATCTTTTTTGTTTATTTCCTGTTTGCCCTTTCCTTTCAGTTCTCAGTTTCAATTCAGTTTGCAAGTTTTCGCTGCTGAGCTGATTCTGTTTTTATGTGGGTTCAGGGCTTTGAGCTCATTGGCTACTGGGACATTTCCCATGGGGTGACAGGACTCTTCACTACACATTTTCAAAACTTTTTTTCTTGTTTAAGCTCTCAAAGGTCATTCCTTTATAGATAATAAGGAATTTATACTGATTAATGAAAACAAGACTTTAATCACATGAAGATTTATGTAAGTGAGGCAGGTCGAGGGCCATCATTTGCTTCCATTGCAGAGGGCTTATAAAAGCCATTACCTCTCTGTCCTGGTTAGAATCAGCCTCAGACCCGCTGCTTCCGGGTTGGGACGTGCAGCATCGGTGTTATCAGGCTGCATTTTTGGCTAAAACTGTATGCCGGATAACAGGCGGTTTGCCTTTTTCGCTTATGTGGCTCCTGTATTTCATCTTCCCAGGCCGCGGGAGCAGTCTGTGTTTTTGTATGTTTGGGATTTGTGTTAACCCACATTTATTTGTAGGTGCCACTGTTTTGTGGGGGGCTACTGTCCTAGGTGGTGCCTGGTGCCACTGATTCATTACTGCTGCCGCGATTCTGGCCTGAATCGGACTTCCGCTGTGGCTCCGTGACTGCTATATGTTCGCGCACAGGATCAACTTGAGGAGGTAAGACTGGGAGCCATCTGCTCGAGTTTTTTCTCCCTGTTATGTGTGTCAGGTCAGCTGTGCTCCTCCTCCCCCTTCTTGTGCTCTTCCTGATTCTCACAGCTGTTCCCCATCTTCTCCATTAGTGTTCAGGTTTATAGGGCGTGCTGTTGGATTTTGTCTGCATTGCAGAGTCTTGAGTGTTTCCTGCAGTTTGCTTGGATTTCTAGTCTCTGTTATTAAACCTTGTTACCACTCACATCCTGGATTTGAGTGCTTCCTGTACCGGGGTTTCCTCTCCGACTCCAGCCGTTACATTACTCTACAACCATGACTAACCCAGCTGGAGGTTCGCACTTTGGTGACTTTCCTAGTTCATCTGAAGAGGGAAGCCTGCCTTTGATGAGGAGCTGTTGGCTTTAGCTCGAGAAATGCGCTGTGGCTGCATGTCTGGAAAGCAACACCTCCATGATCGTCTCTCCAGACTGGAGCAGGTTCTTTCGTCTGCACCCTGGCAAACCCGACTGGGTCAACCCAAGCCGTTTGATGTGACTGCTGAGGACTACTGGGCGTTTCCGGCTTCCTGCTGCCTCCATATTGACTTTAATCCGAGCGAGTTTTTGTCCGAGCAAAGCAAGTGGCTTTCGCTCTAGGCGTCTTGACGGGCCGAGCCAAGCGATGGGGGTTGGCAGAGTGGGATCGTGGAGCAGAGGTGTGTTGCTCTATTTGAGCATTTTCCACTCAACTCCTCATGGTGCCTGACCCGACCACGCGCCACCATGCAGCAGTGTCATGCATCCAGCAAGAAGACAACTGGGATTACGCCGTGGAGTTACGCACTCTGGCTGCCAGCACTCGCTGGGTTGACGAGGCACTGGTGAACATGTTTCTTCATGGACTCTCCAGTGCACTCAAAGATGAACTAGCTGCAAGGGAGGTTCCGTAGAAACTGGAGAGGCTGATTGACCTGGCTGTACGCATCAACTGGAGGATGAGAGAGTGGAGGCAAGAGCGATGCAGCATAATGAGCTTCCTTCCTTCCTGAGAGACCTCCACCATCCCATTCCAGCACCGGAGCTCCTCATCAGGATCCTCCTCCCTCTTTGGAGCCCATGCAGCTGGTATCAGGCCATCTCAATCCTGCAGAGCGACGGCAACATATGACAGAGAGACTCTGTTTGTACCTTGGACAGTCTTGGCATTTTGTCCGCCATTGCCCAGGAAACACCATAGCAACAGCATATGGGTACCAGCCACCCCAGAACAGACTGCTTCTACCACCAGTGCAGCTGCTTATGTGAGGAGGTGCCAGCATACCTGTAGGGGTTTCCATCTATGGCTGTTGCAGAATCAGGAAGGATTCACTGCTGGGGCCAACCGCCAGAGGACTGCCGCTCCTGAGCACAGGGTGTAAGATAAAGTCTGTCTCTCCACCACTGACGTGCCTCTGAAAGGGGCTCAGAGGAAGTTAATGCCTCGTTACATCGGTCCATACCCCATCGTCAAGATCATCAACCCTGCAGCTGTCGAGTTGGATCTTCCCCACACATCCATCCTGTGTTCCACGTGAGCAAGCTGAAGCCCGTGAGAGACTCTCTTGTCCAACCTGCCCACATTTCTCCTCCTGCTTCTCGTTTCGTGGATGGAGGTCCTGCCTACACTGTCCATCAACTCCTTGCCTCCAGGAGCGTAGGTTCTAGGCATTCAGTACCTCCTGGGAGGGTTATGGTCCTGTTGATCGCCAGTGGGTATCCAACGGCCACACCCTCGACCAAGACCTGGTCACCCGCTTCCATCCGGACCATCCGGACCAGCCTTGTTGTCCATCTGGGAGTTGGACTTTGTGAGGGGGGTTATGTTATGTGTGTCAGCTCAGCTGTGCTCCTCCTCCCCCCTTCCTGTGCTCTTCCTGGTTAAAAGAAAACTAACATAAAAGTAAATTAATATATATATTTTAAAAAAGAACACCAAAAAAGACATTTCCATAAAATTATAACAAATTTATTTACATCAAAAATTACTTCAAAAAGTGAAGCAAAAGGCTTCAGGGTGAACCAAGGCCAAAACAACAAACAAAACCCCCACCTATCTGAACACAAAAACATCTTACCTGTTTATGAAAGAAAAGGGAAAACAATGACAAAACACTAACCTCCCTAGTCTAACATAAACAGGAGAAAATGTGCACTAAAGAAAATGGCAGTTCACCCCTACTGCTTCACTTTACAACATAGAGTCCTTCCTTGGAGAAAGAAAATTTGTAACATAAAAAAAGTAAACCCGGGGGGATTTTTAAGCCGTTTATTACAAGGACAGGTATGGGGGGAACAAACAGAGCGAGAACAAAACAATGTAAAGGTCAACAAACAAAATTTTATAGGCATTATATAGGCAATTAGCAGACTATTTATTAGCAGACTGAAAGTAATTTGAACAAACAACAACCCACTGAACATAAAACTGAACATAAACCAAGGGACAGAACTAAGACACAACAAAACAAAACAAACCAGGGTAATAAGCAAGACAAAGCTTTTAATGAAAAGGTAGAACAAAACAGAGAAGGAAAACCAGCCTTTTCTTCAATGGCTTCAAACAGCCAACAGCAGGGGTGAGCTGAGAAAATCAGATCCCTCACAGGGATTCAGCTGCCACTGGAGCAGGGGCTTCTGAGGCTTTTATGCTTCCCTCCAAGCCTGGTGATTGGAAAAAGGAGAAGGCGGCTACAATGAGGAGGTGGAGTCAGACAGCATGGTGGAGCAGGCCTCTGCAGGGGACAAACACACACACACACACACAAGCAAATACACACAGAAGGCCTGGGGCAGTAACACCCCTCCCCTTAAGTTTAAAACCAAGAAACCTAGGGTTTGTAAACAAAACCACCAAACAAAACCAGAAGTGCGTGTGTCACATTACTGAAAAAAGGAATTAACATCTTGACAGGGGCATCTGCTAACAGGTTTTCTTTACCCTTTTTTGTGGTGGATCTGAAGGTTATAGTCCTACAATAACAAAGCTCAATGCATAAGACGCTGATTATGATAGTACATGCGCGAGAGAAAAACGAGCCAGTTATTGTCAGTGCGGACAACAGCTGGCAGAGAACCGGATCCAACATACACATCAAATTGTTGAAGTGAGAGCAACAACGCCAAGGTTTCCTGTTCTAAGGTGGAATAAATTGGCTGCTGTTTATTAATTTTTTTTCAAAAATAACAGACAGAATGCTTCACGCCATCTGTATCCTGTTGCAGTGTGTTGCTGTGTTCTGCACCAGCGCAAAGGGCTGAGTGGGGTGCAACTAGAACAGGTGCATGACATAACAAAGACTTTGCACTGTCAAAAGCATGTTGGCATTCGGGGGTCCAAACAAAGTTTTCCTTTGGGCTAACAAGGGCTGTAAGGGGACAGGTGACACACAAAATGTTTTTGCAAAAATTCCTTTAGTTTCCCACCATGCCAAGGAATCTACGTAATTCACGACGGCTGGTAGGAGTGGGAAAGCTCAAGATTGCTTCCACTTTTGGCTTCAAAGGTTGAGTCTGCCCCTGCCCCATTTGTCTCCCCAGATAAGTGATTGCAGCCCTTCCAACTTCACACTTTACCAAATTTCATGTGAGCAAGGCTTTGGCCAAACAAGAGAATACTGTGTACAGCATCTCAACATCCTTCTTCCAGCTGGAGGTGTAGATGACTACGTCATCCAGATAAGCATGGCAGTTAGGGAGGCCAGCAAGAACAATGTTAATCAAGCGCTGGAACATGGCTGACACATTACATAGACCAAATGGCATAACATTGTACTGTAGTAATGTGTCAAGAGTGACAAAGCCCAAAATTTCTGATGCACGCTCCATCAAAGGGACTTGCCAGTACCCTTTCAGAAGATCCAACTTTGTTACAAAGTTGGCTTTTCCAATATTGTCAAAGTCATCCATCCCAGAAAGAGGATACGAATCAGGAACTGTGACAGTGTTGACTTTTCTAAAGTCTGTGATTTGTGGTTTCTTTTCAACCAGACACGGTGAACTCCAAGGACTAACGCTAGGCTTAGTAAGACCATGTTTCACTAAATAGTCAGTTTCTTGTTTCAGAAGGGCTCTCTTCTCTGGATTAACACAGTACAGATGTTGTTTTATGGGTTTATTTTTTTAACAAAAATATAATGTTTAAGAACAGTGGGTGTAGTCGGCATATCATTGAAAATGCACTTGTTTTATGAGATACAAGACAACACGTTACGTTTTTGGTCATCTTCCTCAGAGTTATCAAGCTCAGCTGACTTGCTATGAAAGCTGTAGAGACCTGTGGAGATGGGCTCTGAAACTTCACAAGAATGATAGGGCTTCAACATATGTATGTGACAAATGCGAGCTTCACGCTGCTTGTCAGAACTGCCCGGAAGAGAGTTATTGTTTTTCAACACTTGTTGAACTTCAAGTTCAAGAACTTCAAGACAAAGATGAACCCAAGAAAGGAAGTAAAGCTAGTACACACATTATGGTGAGCAGAAACTGGTTTCCGTTTTGGGTGTGAGGCATTATACCAACAAAATCCACAATGACACGATCAGAAGGGTTTCTGTTATTGGGACTTGGTTGCAACTGTGCAGGAGGGATTTTCTGGTTTGACTTTCCAGCAATCTGGCAGACATGACAACTGCGACAAAAACGTACAACATCCTGTTTAACACCTGGCCAGAAAAAATGCGTCAACAGAAGTTGATACGTTTTTGTCATCCCAAGATGACCAGACCAATGGTTGCCGTGTGCCAATGATAATACTTGTGCACAGTAAATCAAATGCACAATGACTTGGTTTATTGTTCGCCAGGGTGTTTTCTGCAGCAGATGAAGACCATTTCCTCATAGGAATGTCATTCTCAACAAAATAACCTGCCTTTTCCTTAGCGTGTTGCTCATCACTCACCACCATGGAGAAACATGTGCGTAAGGTTGGATCTGCGCACAGTCGGCTGTGCGTGATAAGGATCGCAGGCTCCAAATCAGACGGGGGAGCCATGAGAACCTTCACCGTTGCCGGAGGACAACAAATTTCATCAGCATTTGAATTATGAGAAGGCTCATCTTCATGAAAATGCTGTCAGAGAGACCAATGTCTGCGTTCTTTCAGGACTGTGCTCGTGTGATGATTCATGCAAGGTACAGCTTGTGCTCTGAATTACAGCCATGAAGATCAGTGACTGGTTTGTGTAAGACTTCAAGATGTGGCACAACTTTACCACCGGCCAGATCGTTTCCCCGCAGGATGGCTACTTTAATGGGTAGTGCAGGACAAACTACCATAGGGAAGACACCAGGAATTAATGTAGACTTTAGATGGAGGTGGTGCATGGGGAGAGGATAGTACTCCATGCCAATTCCACAAAGTATGGAATCATAGCCACAAGAAGAACATTCTGAGAAGTCTAGAGTGTTTGCCAAAATCAGAGTTTGTGATCCACCTGTGTCTCTCAACATACGCACAGGACGCGTGTCTGCGCACTCACCACTCAGTCAGACAAATCTTTCTACAACAAATGTTCAAATTTAGGTTCAAAACAGAAGGACACTGTGGGCCACTAGCATGTTTATTTTTCAAGTGATAACAGTCAGCAATAACATGCCCAGGTTTGTGGAAGTAGAAACATTCACGTGTTTCTGTGGGCGCGGGTGTTTTTTTTACGATTTTTGTACTCATAAACCATATATATATATATGTGTATATCTGTGTATGTATATATACTGTATATTACTACTTTGGTAGCAGTCATGTTTTTTTTTTTTGGCTGATAAATGGTAGATCTGACAGGTTAATATTTCCATAAAATGCCTGTTCCAGATCCATCCATGGGTTGGTTTCTGTTTTTTAACCATCTTAAGATGTACTGTCATCTGTTGGCAAGAAAGCGTTTGTGGAAGTTAGGTAATTCCAAGCCTCCACAGCTTTTTCCAGATTTTAAAGTTTTTAGACTTTTAAAGTTTTTAGCTTTTAGACCATATCCAGCTTCCATAAGAAATTGGATATGGCTGAGTCTAATGCTTTGAACCATTTTAGTGGTGGTTGGGTTAACTTTGGGTAAAATTTTCATTTTTACTGTGGCTATCTTACCCAAGAGTGACAGAGGCAGGTTGACCCAGCGGGTTAGATCGTCCTGTATACTTTTCAGTTATGGGGTGTAGTTTAGTTGCACCAGTTATGATAGTTTTGGGGAGAAATAAATACCTAGATATTTGATATTTCCTGATTTGACTGGGATTGAGGTCATTTGCTCGGCATTACCATTCAGTGACAATAAAACCAATTTATTTGAGTAGTCTGAGATAGAGGAAAATTCATTAATAATTGTTGTTGTTTCACTAATGGAATGCGAATTATTTAGAAAAAGTAATATGTCATCAGCAGAAAGACTAATTTTATGATTACTGTGGACATTTAGTGGACAACCCTGTCTGGTCCCTCTACCAAGAAAAAACCTGTCAGAACTCTGTTTGTTGGTTCTGACTGATGCATTTGGGTTATGATATAATATTTTAATCCAATCAATGAAGGATTCCCCAAACCCAAACATATGGAGGGCAGCAATGAGGAACTTCCAGTTTACTCTGTCAAATGGTTTTTCAGCATCCAACGAGAGTATGGTTGTTTCCTGTTTTTAATAGTGGCAAAATCTATTATGTTAACAAGTCTGCGGACATTATCTACCTTTAATAAATCCAGTTTGATCATGATGAATTATATAAGGAGTGATTTTTTCTGTTCTCTGCGCGAGTGCTTTGCAAATAATTTTTACGTCTGCATTGATGAGAGAAATGGGGCGATAGCTAGAAGGAATTGTGGGATCTTTTTCTGGTTTGAGAAGGAGGATTATGTTAGCTGAATTCATGTCAGGTGGCAGTGATTGGCTTTCCTTGATAAAAGTTACCATTTTAAAAAAAGTTTGTGCCAGCTGTTCCCAGAATTCCTTATAAAACTCAGCAGGAAAGCCATCAGGCCCTGGAGCTTTGTTGTTGGGCATCAGCAACAGAGCTTCATGAAGTTCAGCCAATGAAAGTGGAGAGTCTAAGTTTGAGCTTTGATCCTCATTTAATCTGGATAGAGTTACATTATTAAGAAATGAGTTAATACTTTGCTCTGATGGATTGATCTCTGATGTGTACAAGTTTTTAAAAAAATCTTTAAACGTTTTGTTGATTTTAACCGGGTCGTGAGTGACATTTCCTGTCTGGTCCATAATAGATGTAATTGTTGATTTTTTTTCTTTATTAATTTAACGCTGATTAGCTAGAAAATTTACCAAATTTGTTTGAGTTTTCAAAATTTTCAAGTCATTGTTTTTGTATTTGAAATTGTGTTTAATTGATGATGTCATTTAACTGAAGCTTTACATTTTTCAGGTCTCCCAGAATGTGTTCTTGTGCAGAAGCAGCATAAGCAGCCTCCAGATCTATGATTTGCTTTTCTATTTCTAATAAATCTGCTTTCTCTTTGTGTTTTTTATTTGTTGAATAAGAAATAATTTTTCCTCTCATCACTGCTTTTGCTGTTTCCCAAAGAACACATGGTGAAATATCCGGAGTATCATTAAATTCTAAGTTTTCCCACTCTTTTTTAAAGAATTGAATTTGATCTTTTAACAAAGAAGTGTTAAACCTCCAGGTTAAGCCTGAAGGTGTGGGTATATCTCTAGAAATATTTACAGAAACTGGTGCATGATCACTAATGATAATTGGATGAATGTTGGAATCCTTGATATCCTTTAAAAGAGATTTATTCACAAATAGTCTACGCAAGACTGTGAGTGGTGAACTGGAGAAAAGAAAGTGAACCCGTTAGCGTTTTGATGACATGAGCGCCACGCGTCGCAGACAGGTTCTTCACTGATAGATGTTGTTGGCGGAAAACGGACGGTTTGTTGTCTGCGGCAGCAGCAGTGGTAAAATATCGGCATATGTATGCAATGCAGCCATTCTGGAACTGGTGGAATGAAGAAAATGTGTTTCTGACTGCAAAAGGGAACCCAATACATCATAAGGATTTGGTTGAGCGCTTGAACACGGCTGTGTTCTTGCCTTACACTGTGGCCATTGTGAAGGTTTCTGGTCACAGCAATGCCCAGACTATGAAAGCTCTATTAAATGAATCCTGGGTCATCTTACTCACCTCAAACCGATACTATGAGGTTCACGACCCTCAAAGGTCTGTAGGAGATCAAAACAAAAACTGCTTTCTAGAACAGCAATGAAAACAGTTTAATGATTAAGTCTTTGTGTTGCCTGGAGCTCCCACAATAGTTTCCTGTTAGCTGACTCATTTACACTTCTCAGATGATGTATTTTGTATGTTTCCTGTGTTGTGTGTATGTTGTATGTTTCCTGTGTTATTTGCATGTTGTGTGTTTTCTTGTATGAAATGATGCAATCAGAAGGCTGATTGCATCATTTGAATCCATGCCAGGAAGTATTTCAAACATCCACTTAAAGCTCACTGATGATGTCAATTGACATCATCTTTAAAAGTTATCATATAGGACCCAACATTTCACTTTCAGATACATTTTTGCTCTCTTTTTATGACATATTGTGATCAGAAGCCTTACTGGATCGTACCATGGAACCATCAACACGTCGCCCCGTCCGAAAGACCTTGAAGAACTTCAAAATCAGGAATCTGAACTCTGTTGTGGAGAACAAGCCCACTTCTGTGTTTGTTTTTCAATCTTCTGGACCAAAGAAACAAGAACATTTTGTGGACTGCAATGACATGACCGAGGAGTACGGTTACTCCTCACTTACACACAGTGATGACAAGGAATTTCTTGAGACTCCAGAAATTCTGCAACCAAAAAGACAAGAAAGCCAGGAGAATCCCAAACTTAAAATCTGCAAGGAAAAGCAAACTTCCGTGATCAGACCCTTAAGTTTCGCCCAAGTCACCGCCTTTCGCCCAGCTAAAAACTTCCCTGTGCAGCCAGTTTCTGTCCCAGAATCCAGTCAGCCTGTGGGAATGAAAGCTGTGGAAAAGGAAAAACAAAGTGCAACTGTACTTGATAAAGAGACTTCAACCTCTGAGTCAACCACAGTGACCAAGGCAGAAGCTCTTAAAGAAGAGAACACTGCTCTGAAAAGTGAAGTTCAGCGCCTGAACGAGCTTCTCCAGCAGAAAGATCAGATGCTGGAGGATGCTGCTCTGAAAGTTGATCACTTTTTAGAGCAGATGAGCCAAGGGAAGGAACGTTTAGCAAAAGCTAAAGCTTCTTTGAAACAACTCAAAGAAGAAAAACAGCAGTGGCATGAAGAAAAGTCCTCTGTTTTACAGGAAATGTCTCATCTAAAAGAGGTTATCCTGCAAAAAGAAGACCTTTCCAGCAAAATAATTCAGCTGGAAACATCCCTCAATGATGAGACAACCAGAGCAAATGAAGCAGAGAGACGCTTAGACCAGCAGAAGCAAGAAAATGTCCACGCACACACTGCAATGGTCCATTTAGGACAGGAATTCCAAAGAAAGAGGGAAGAAATGGAATTGGACAAAGAGCGCTGTCTAAATGACCATCAGCAGGCATTAACAGAAATGCAAAATCAGCTGGCTAAAGAAAGAGAGGAATGGCAGAGAAAAACCACCTCCCAAATGCAGGAAATGTCCCATCTAAAAGAGAATTCCCAGCAAAAAGAAGACCTCACCTGCAAAATAGCTCATCTGGAAGCATCCCTCAAAGAACAGACGACCAGGGCAAATAACGCAGAGAGATGCTTAGCCCAGCAGGTGCAGGAAAATGTCCATGCACGCACTGCAATGGACCACATGCGATGGGAATTACAAAGGCAGTGGGAAGAAATGGAAATGGACAAGAGGCGTTGTCTGAATGACCATCAGCTGGCATGGACAGAAACGCAGAATCAGCTGGCCAAAGAAAGACAGGAATGGCAGAGAAAAACCACCTCACTCATGCAGGAAATGGCTGAGTTAAGAAAAGCTCATGAGGAAAGCATTGCTGCAGCTCACAATAGTGAAAAGACCTTATTGGAGTTGATTTGCAATGGCGAGAAGCGCATAGAAACATTAAAAGAATCCATCAGAGAAAAAGACAGGATCATAAAAAATGCTGAAGTCATCCTGAAAGAAAATCTGGACAAACAAGAACAACAGCTTGAGGAGGTGAAAAAGGTCTATCTCAAGAAAAATTCTGACCTGGAATCACAATTACATCAAATGAAAGAAAATGCCAAACTCAGCCATGACCTGGAGGTAGAAGAGTCTACCAAATTAAGAGCTGCTCTGGTCAAAGTTCAGAAAGAACTAAATGACCAGAAGCAGCAGAAGGCAAGAGAAACGTCCACCCTCACACAAGAAGTTGCTCACTTGAAGAAAGTTGTAAAGAAGAAAGAGACCATCATTGATGATACTGAAGAGACTTTCATGGTCCAACTTGATCAAGTGCAGCAGCAGGTGGATGAGCTCACAAAGAAGACTCTCAAGAAAACCGCTGGTCAGAGGTTTCTGAATCTATTTAGAAAGTCTAGAAAAAATTAATAAATGGACCTCTGACCATAACTTTGGAAAAACAGCCGTCTTCCAGCAAACGGATTCTGACGCAGAGTTGTAGTGTGACTGAGTGTGCCTGCGTGTGTATAAACACACACAAGCCCATATATTATACATACTATGTATTTATAATATAATGACAATGTTTTAAATTTATTTATGTATTTAAATATATCTGTTTTTCTTTTTACATATGTGTGTGTGAATTTGTGTATGTACTTATGTACAACACAATAACAAAATTAAAAATGTATGCATTTATCAGTTTTTTTCTATACATGTCTGATCATGTGTTTGTGCATGTATTTATAAAAAAAACAATTTTATAAATGTATGTATTTCTCTATATATCTATGTTTTTATGAGTTTGTGTGCATGTGTTTGCATGTATAACAAAAAAAAAACAAAAACAATTGAAAAATGTATATATTTATAAAAAAGAAATTTATACATGTATGTATTTCTCTATATATCTATGTTTTTTATGAGTTTGTGTGCATGTGTTTGCATGCATAACAAAAAAAAAAAAAAAAACAACAATTGAAAAATGTATATATTTATAAAAAAATATAAATGTATGTATTTCTCTATATATCTATGTTTTTATATGTGTTTGTGTGCATGTGTTTGCATGTATAACAAAAAAAAAAAAAACAATTGAAAAATGTATGTATTAATAAAAAAAAAAAAAAAAAATTATAAATGTATGTATTTCTCTATATATCTATGTTTTTTTTATATGTGTTTGTGTGCATGTGTTTGCATGTATAACAAAAAACAATTGAAAAATGTATATATTATAACAAAAAACATTTTTTTAAATGTATGTATTTCTGTTTATATATCTATGTTTTAATTATTTACATGTGTTTATGGTGTGTGTGTGTTCGTATGTGTGTACGTGTTGTGAGTGTGTGTTTCTTTTGTATTTGTGCGTGTGTTAGTTTGTCTGTGTGTGTTTGTTGGTGTGTGTGGGGCGTGTGTGTTCGTGTTTGTGAGGGTGTGTGTATTTGTGAGTGTGTGTTTGTTTGTGAGTGTTTGTGTGTGTGTGTGTGTGTAATGCAACCACAAGGGGTCACACTCCAGTGACCTCTTGTGCCGGTCCCAAGTCCGGATAAATGCAGAGGGATTGTGTGAGAGTAGAAAAAATTGAACATGTGAATCATAAAAAGAGATGAGTTAAATATATATCAATATATATACAAATATTTATCAGAACCCCCTTTCTGAGTCTAATACATGCCTGGATATGCATAGCTGGAGTCCTGCTCTAGACCCAAGTACCTGGCAGGCAGGACCCTCCCCAAGGTCCCTGGAATTTCTTCATGCCTGCAAACATTCCTCCTCCTGAGGAAACAGAGGCTGAGGACTGTCCATCACCCATGCTGAAGTCTACAAGGGAGTCAAAGAGTTCCTCTGCTGCAAGGCACTGGGAGTGGATGGAGCCAGTCTCAGTCTCTTGTGACAGGTTGGATTCACTACCATTCTGAAGTTGCTCATGGTGAGAGCAGGCGGGCTGTGTGTGGGCTTATCCGTGAGCCCCGAGCGCAGCCTCCAAGTGTTGGAGGTCACCCTGGTAGATGAGAAGTTTGACATTTACAAAGTGCAGGAGGCACCACAGCTCCTGGAGAAAACCCAGCTAGATATAGTTGGGCTAATCTCCACACACAGCCTGGGTTCTGAAACTCAGAATCTACCAACAGACTGTCCTGTCCCTTCGCATTTACAGTGGGTACAGAAAGACCCCCTTAAATTTGTCAGTTTGTCTTTTTGCAGCCATTTGCTAAAATCATTGAAGTTTATTTTTTTCCTCATTAATGTTCACACAGCACCCCATATTGACAAAAAATAGTGCCATAATAGTTCAGACCCTTTGCTGTGACACTCATATATTTAACTCAGGTTCTGTCTATTTCTTGTGATCATCCTTTAGATGGTTCTACACCTTCATTTGAGTCCAGATGTGTTTGATTATACTGATTGGACTTGATTAGGAAAGCCACACACCTGTCTATAAAAGACCTCACAGTACATGTCAGAGCAAATGAGAATCATGAGGTCAAAGGAACTGCCTGAAGAGCTCAGAGACAGAATTGTGGCAAAGCACAGATCTGTCCAAAGTTACAAAAAAAAATATCAGCTGCACTCAAGGTTCCTAAGAACACAGTGGCCTGCATAATCCTTAAATGGAAGATGTTTGGGAACCCTTCCTAGAGCTGGCTGTTATTATAATATGTTTGTAATATGTTTGTATCCGGTACTGTCATATCATGTCCAGTTATGGTCAGGGCTCAACATAATAAATTTTCACAAGAATCCATCCAAAAATGGCTGAGTATAAATACTATGCCACATTTGCGAGCTTGCCACGCACACACCATTTAAGATACAGAAATATTATTGGTACCAAATAGTTCCAAATTTCTTCCCAATGATGCACTTAAAGTTTGAAGACGATGGCTCCTTAAACAAATTTCAGCCCATTCATTTTTTGGGTGGTATCGTCATTTTTTGGGTGGTATCGCTCGCCATGATGTCATCATCGTGGAGGGGGGGTCGTTCACTTAAAAAAAATATATTTTACAATTTTCGCCATCTGTATGCAAATTTTGGTGAGTTTTCAAGTATGTTGCGGGGGTCAAATTTAGGCAAACAGGTTTCGTTAGGAACCGAAATAATAATAAACATTCCAAAAACAATATAGAAGTTTTTTTGCGCTTAGGCCTGTGTGTGTCTTTTTGTGTGTTTTGTCTTCTACTACACACTAGTCAGGTCTGTTTGGGCTTAGACTCTTCCTTTGAGGCTTTTAAAGGCCTTTTTCATTTTTTGGTCAGTGTAAAACAATATGGTCCTTGCAGACAGGACCCTGCTGCTGTGGGCCATCATAAAGAAAAACAGGAACACTATAGAATGCTTTACAGCATTCACACAATAAAGAGCAGTCACTGCAGCTCTGCAGCTCCGTCTTTATACAAGCTGAAGTAAACACATGTTTGATCGCTCACTTTCCTTTGCTTCTCCTTTTTGGACTGAAGCTCCGCACATCCTCACAACCACAGACATTGACCTGAGCAACCGCTTGTAAGGTAAAATGATTGGCTAGAATTGTACAGCAAAACTGAAGAGTAAAACAAGTAATTGACATGTTCAAAACTAAGCATTGGAACTCACTTGGCACCAAGTTTCAGCACTCATCTCCATGTGAGGGTTGTTCAGGTTTGGCCAATGATCCTGCTTTTAAAACACTGAGATCAGGAATGTGTGTTTAAAAAACAAATTATTTGTTTTATTCAATAATAATAAAAATAATTTCTCTAAATATCCACACTATCTCAAAACTATCTCTATCCCTGTCCAAACTCCCACTGACCATCAAAAACCCACATTATGAATGGAGCCTGCAGGATTCATGCAGCTGTCAAACCCACGCCACAGTTTGGACCACTCCATAAATCAGTCACGCCGCACAGCCAAGCAGCAAAGCTTCAGACGTTATCATTTTTAGCTCCTCCACTAGAAGCAAGCATCAATACGCTCGTCGCGGAAGCTCCTCCTCTACTGCTCGACACACGCCTCAAAGTCTTGACACAGAACCTCATATCACTACCAGGTCCTGACAAATGGACTATTTGCCTAAACACAGCTGTTTTAGTTTCTTCATTTGACCACTTATTCATTCACCTTACATACCGTTTAATACCTTTCGGGGTCACGGGGCTGCTGGAGCCTAACCCGTCCACTCATGGGTGAAGGCAGGGGACACCCCTGGACAGGTCGCCAGTCTGTTACAGGGGCCACCACTGATTCCTAACTGAAGTTTTAGCATTGGTTCTTGTCATTTAAATTTGTCCTACAATTAACTTTGTGCTGTGGTGAAAACAAGTAATTGACAACAGGTTTAGCTGCAAAAAACCCCCACCAAAAATATTCTTTTGTAAAAAGTGTACTGGAAGTTAAAGATTCAGGATAAGTGAGACTGAAAGTTCTCTTGGATGGTCTTTGGATGGCATGTTCCGCATACTTTGATTATTCGCTTGAACCATCACCGGTGGAAGGTAACAGAGGAAAAGGCAAGATACTATCAAGTCATTTACAGTTTTGTTTCATCAGTAAAAATTGAAACGGGCAACATGAGAAATGATTAGTATTGTGGCTGGTTGTATGAGAAAATGAGAAAGATTTAATTATTAAAATTGGTGTATTGAAACACAAAAAATTCTGACAACAAAGTGTACAAACGAAATAGAAACGTCATTAGCTGTGGAAGATCCATCAAGAAGGCAACTGAAAAAGGAATACTCATGAGAAACATTTCATACTGAACAACTGTGACACTCAGCATAACATGACTTTTCTTTTCTAGACAAATTCACATTTAAAATGAGTTTTTTTAAATATATATTTATATATTTTTTGACAACCAAAAAGCAATAAAAAATGCACAGTTTCTTGAAATGCTTTTGTGGAAAATGGAAAAAGAGACATGTCTGCTTTGTCTGCCTATATGTTTTCGTCAAAAGGGCATCTGCTGTGAAAAAACACAGTTTTGTTGGCTCCAAAGCACTGACTGTATATAAAGAAGTGGGCTGAGTGACTCCTCCCCCTTTGCATTCCAAACAGGAATTACCTGCTGGTTCCAAGAAGTCAAAATCCCAAAGACTTCTCTAGAGAAATAAACAGCTATTAGTCAGTCATTCTTATTGGTCAGAAGAATCATTCGTGCTCTGATACTTGACATTTTCTTGCTAATCCTAATATATTTATTCTTCATTAAAAGTTATAAACTGACCAACCAAATACCTCAGTAAAAGCATGTGGCGCCTGCTGACTCCACCTCGAACTTCTGACAGATTCTCTTGAGCCTGCTTTCAACTAAAAGGATGTGGACTTCGAACGAGCTCACTCGTGATTGGCTTGCCATAGAAACGCTGACACAGACCGACTTGGACCAAGTACTGTCATCTGGCTCCAACATGGCGACGTCTCCATTGCAGAAAAATGGCGACTGAATTGGTTTTGTTTCAGTGGAGCCGGAGGTAAGGCATTTTCTACAGGTGATGTCACACTCTGTCAGTCCAGTTCTCTATTTATAGTCAATGCTCCAAAGTCACCTGTTCTGATATTTTAGGACATCAGTTTGTGGTGACCAGCACAATCCCTTAAACTCACCAAAATTCTGAGGCATTTTTTCAGAGTTGATGATTGGTGTCAAGCATGTATGTACATGGCTGCCACCTGACTTAATAACCACAATCAATAACTGTGTTTTTCTTTGAGCTACGTTCTGATGGCATGCACACACACACACAGACACGCACACACACGTTCACAGAAACAGAAAAAATATGCAAACCTTCAACGTCAGAATCCAAATGTATACGTCTGTGTTCTCCTTTTTAGTGTTTCACTGTTGGAAAAGAAATGTGCTGCTGCTATGAATGAAGAGATTCACTCTGAGGAAGAAAAGTACTGAGTGTACGGTTCAACTCAGAACCTCCTAAAAGGTCTGAATGATGTCCAGCAAAGGATCTAGAACATCTATCTTACATGTCTTTTTCTCTTCTCTTGATTCTTGAACAGATTTTTCAAAGTGAAGTGCCACACTGGCTCCAGAGTGAAAATATATGTTCCTGTAAACAAAAGACTACAGCCCTTTTTTCTGGTAATTCAGATGCCACAATAATACATTCTCTTCAAAAGCTGTTTCCGCACATCTTCCTGTACAAAGGTCGATGACTCTTGTCCTGTGCAGCATTTTAAAATGTCCTGTTTTTCTGACAGCATGCAACAAATGTTTAAACGGCCTACTAATGTTCTAAAAAAGACAGTCTCTTTAAACTCTTTAGTTCCTGTGCAATTTATGTCATGAAAAACAGAACTATGGAGTACAGAATTGTGCTGTTTTCCACAAATTCAAACAGCTCACTGTGATCAAAATTCCAAAAGCATAAACTCAACACTAAACTAAAATGTGTCTACAGTAATGGGGGTTAAGACAAATGTTTCTGACAGGTTCCACAGATAAGTCTCTGAAGACCTGATATGGCCTTAAACGCTGAAAGTTGGCTGAGAATTGGAGTCATTCTACAAGAATGGGCTGTGTGAAGCTGACAGCCAAGGTCAAAGATCATCTAGTTCCTAGTCCAGTTCCTCTGTGGGCCCCAAGCTTAGATCTCTTCTCCCTCTTTCCCTGGACATTTGCCTTCCCCTGTCATGATCCTCTCTTCCATCCTCCTCATCTTCCTCATCATCCATCCCATCCTCTTCTTCTTCTTCTTCCTCCTCATCCTCATCCTCTGTGCCGTCCATGGAGTCGTCAGCCCCAAGCATAGCTTGCTGTATGGCCAGAGTTGCTGAGTCTGAGGACAGTGACTGGAGACTGTCCATGCTCAGTGGGTCTGTGTGACACAGTCAAGATGTTTAACTGTCAGCATCAGTTACGTGATCAATCCCTTTTCTGTTTAGGTAATATATGAATTCTTTTGGAGGAGAAATAGTGTCAATGTGTCAACACAAAAATGTTGCTTACATCTCAGTTCTGAAAAACTAGGATGCTTTAAAAAAAAAGTAAAATTGAAAACAAAGAACATCATATTTATCAAGATAAAATGCAACTCAAGAAACCCATATGACTTGCATTATATATTTTACGCTGGCATATAACCGTTTGCTTAAAAATGTAGCTGCTGGAACGTCTGCTAACTAATAAAGTTCATAGAAAATTGAGATTTAAACATGTTTTAGACAGTGCCCCAATTTGTTTTCTGATCTGGTTTTATCTAAAAACTTTAAAGTGGAAAAAAACAGATTAATTTTACCTATAAATCTATAATCCACCCAGCTTTGACTAAAAAAGGAAACTAGCTCCCTGATTGAGAGGAGAATGCTGCCCCCTGTCTTTATTACGATATTATAGCCTAGAGAGAGTAAACGTTTTTTATATAAACCAAGGCTCGCATTAGGATTCGTGTAAGACACATTCTTTCTTTTAATTATCTAACCTGTTGTTTCCATGACTAATTCTTGTTAATAGTAATTTTAAAAATACACATTTTCTTTGTGTTGTTCAGGGATGAGCATCTCCAGGCCTCGTGGGATGCAATCCTGCATGTTTTCTAACATACCTGGTATGTTTGAATGGCCTTAACACATCTGAACCAGGTATTCACTCATGAGTTGGGCCTCGATATCTGGAGATCATGCAGACACCCTGACCCTCGAGGCCTGGGGTTGCCCATCCCTGGTTTGGGTCAACACTTTAAGCAGTGGCAAATCCCAGAAGTCGATGTGCACCCTTGACAGAAGCAGTTAACCACTAACCTGTTATCGACATAACATGAACGTTTTTGAACTGTGGGAAACCAAACTGCAGGCATTTCTGAACCAAGAGCTTTTTTTCTGTCAGGCAGCAGTTTTTACTGCCATTATGTTGACAATGTTAGCGTGAGCAGTGTCTTCTCCTGGCTAAGTTTTAAACTTAAAATATTGACTTCTGCATTGTGGACAAAAAAAAAAGTCTTCCTTTGTGCTTTTACTTCTTTGGGAACTGCAATGGCTGACTTACTTTCTGAATTGCTTCCTGTGTGGGATCTGTGGGTTTGCAGTACTCCAGCAACAATGGAGTCTGGCCAGAAGCGTTGTGTTGGGCGATGCTGCGACTTTATTTTCTTGGCTTTGGGAGCTGGGTCTGGGTTACTGGCGTCCAACATGGGCTGGAGGATGCGCCGGCGAGCATTAATGAACCTAAAAAACATGGACATGAAGGACACAACCTCAAAGGTTAGCAAACAGTCACTATGAATATGTTTTCAGCTTTTATAAAATACTGATAGAGAAATTACTAAGGAAATAAACATTATTCACAGGATGAACTGGAAACATTTCACACAATTTCAAACATTCGTGTCAAACATTGCAGTAAAATGTATCAAGACTTTTTAATTCGATTAAATGTGTGGGAGGAGCTGTAAGTTTTTATGAAATAGATGAAAATCTGAGAGATGAGCTGGACTTTAGACAGGAACAACACAGGAAGGAAATGTTCTTTTTTTCCAAGATCGTTAAAAAAATGAAAAGCTGAATAAGACGTCTTGAAGCCACTGAGGGGTTATGCTGCGGAAAAGGTTTTATGATAAAACTATGCTATGAAGAGATGACCAGGATGGTGTATATTTCTACGTTCCACACTGCTGAAACATTTAAGTCTTGTTTTAGGAAGGTGTAGTAGAGCATGTCTACAGCACGTGTGCATGAATGACCAGTAGGTGGCATCACAGTACCATGAACATGAGAGCTCAAGTTTTCATAGAATGCATGTCTGTTCTGGATTTTTTGATTTTCCCTTCTCTACTTGTGTCAGAATTTTCCCTTTAGATGAGTACAGTTCATCAATAACACGAGTTTTTCTAAAATAATAAGATTATAGCCAAAGTACTGGTTTCTTACCAATTGTTCACTTGCAAAAGGGTGAGACTTGTTTGTGCCGCTATCTGTCTCTTCTCATCCTCTGTTGGGTATGGATGCTGAAACAAACGTACTTCATGTTACTTCCTCAAAGTCTGGGCCTTGTTCTGCCTTTGATACATCTCATAAAAATGTTTGAGCTTTTTTCTGTCCCACCATGAGATGCTGGAAGAGCCAAGAGCGCATGATGTTTGTGGCATGCTTGGGCAGCACTCCCCTTTTGTTCTTGGACTTCTTGTCTTCACTTTCCAACAGAGATGTCAAATCCATGTTCACCTTAATAAAATACATTAAAATTGTAAATAGTGCGCAATAAAGAAGCAGATGGTTTCTTGTAGTTATTGTTGCCATGGAAACAACAGGGAGGCTGCAGAAAGCATTTTTCTTTCTTGTGGTGAAAGCAGAAATACCATCTGAAGTGTCGCCATGGCAACTGAATATATATCAAAATATTAAAATACATATTCTTGTAAATACTGGATTTAGGGAGCAGCAGATATGGCAAAACTGTACATTTCAGATTTAAAATAAATTGCTAGGAGTTCATGGAAAACTTGTTTAATATGTATTTGCATGTTCGACCATTTCTGGGACATTTAGATTTTACAAGGGCTTGTAGAACTTATTAAGTCCTTATAAGGCAAAGTACTAATATTGTGCTCTTGGTTAGATATGGGTATGGCGTGTGAATGAAAGCTTGTCCAGGGTTGCACATTACCTGCTGGGATTAGATGGAGTTTTCAGTATGTATTAGGTTTCAAGATCAAAGTTGATGGATACGAAACGTCTATAGGAAAAATATTCGGAAACCTGTACAGGGCACGCAAGTGACCCACACCAAATGTTCATGTGCATGCACATTTTTTCTATGAGCATGCAGCTGGTGACAGGTTGTGGTGAACACTTTTAGAACATGTTAAGGGTGAAGTAGCTGAGGCGCAGGTGTGTAACATGGATTTCTCACCCTACCCCCGAAGAACCCTCTGCATTTGTGTTGTTCTAGTGATAAATAGGTGCTTCTTGCATGTCCCTTGCGTGCTCGTTGTGTGTGGCTTGACTGCTAGAAATTAGGAAATTAGATGATTACAGGCCTTCACCCAACAGTAGCCGGGACCCCAAAAGTGATACAGTAGGTTAAGAAAATGGACTGATGGATGGAAGATAATCAGAATGTAGTTTGTGTGGACACCTTACATGCACTTATATATGACAATATGTTCCACTTTCACGACGTCCTTTGCTCTCAGCACTCATATAAATATATCAAACATTGCTCTGTAATTTAGATACTTTTTTTCAGATCATTTTAGGCATTCACTGAAGGCTTTGCAGTCCCTGACAGTACTGAACTGCTTTTTAGTAATCATATATTGTTTGTTTTGTCTTGTTTCACTTCAGTTATCTGCTCTATGAAAATGTACCTATTGCAATCTGGCATTTTCAAATAAGATGACTTCCAGTGTATTGGCATTTTCACATAATTTTAAAATAACTTTTGAAGCTGAATCAGTAAGAAATGCCTAATATAGATTAAGGTAACCAAAATGTGACAAAACATCATTGCATCACATGACAAACAAAAAAAATAATAATAATAAAATCTTAAAATCCCATTTGTAGGGAGAGTACATAAAGTCTGACATTCACCCAAAGAACTGCTTGAGAGGCCTAATAATGCAAAAAAAAAATTTTTAATGATGTAAATAATTACATAATTTTAAATACATTTTTAAATAATAAAAATAAAATAAAAACGATATTATATTATGGAACTGTTGTGTACTTAAAACTGTTTTTTTGGAAGTCATTAACTTATCTTTTATTATTTTGCCTTACATCAGAAGTTCTACTCTTTTTGAATGTGTTTGTCTTTCTTATCTGATCCTAGAAACATTTTTTTATGACAAATGCATAATCTAGCTGAGATTGTGTGAAAGTTCTAGACATTCTAGATCTATTGTTTGTTTGTTTTAAATTGTTACTTAACAATAGTGGTCATACTCATTTTCTGTCTGAAACAGAAAATTGGAATAGACTGGATTTGTTTGACTGTTATACATTCAATTTTTTTCCCCCATTTTTGTACTTTTGCTTCGAGTAGCACCTTCAGATGATCTTGTTTGTGAAATTGTTGATTTTTTAAAAAACTTGATTAACTGGTAAGCTTTTTCGAGAATAACTTAACTACTCCCTTTATGATAAAAGAGAAGTTGGTCATGTAGTGTTTCTCCACATGCCAGCACTGTTATTTTTAAGACCATTTCTGTTTCTGTTTTAGTAAATGGAGTTCTGCTTTCCAGCTGGTTGTAGATAATTGTGAGATAATATGGAACAAAGTCCTGGGCAAAATTGATCTTTGTCAGATTCGTTGTTCATGGGGCGGCCATGGTGCAGAGGCAGAGCGGTCTACCTCTGAATTGAAGATCGCAGGTTTGATTGTCAAAGTGTCTTTGATCAAAACACTGAACCCCACATTGCTCCTGGTTGTTTTAGGTTCGCATCAGTCGTCAGCCGCCATCAGTGTGTACATGTGTGTGCAAAGACAAATGGGACTGTGACTGTATAGACCTTTAGAGTTTTTAAGAAGGGAATAAAGAATACATGTAATAAATTTAAGGATACGCCATTTACCATCACAACTCTAAAACAAACGAAGCAAATTCTTGCTTGGATCTGCAGTAGCAGCCAAAAGGACAATGAAAGCTCTCACAACATTGTTGGAATAAGTAATGTCAATTTAGAGTTGCAGCAGGGGGCTGCAACCAGACCGAGGTGTTGAAAAGAAACCTTGCAGAATGGAGGTAGTGGGCAATGATCTGCTTCTGTGAGATGCAAAGAGTGAAACAGTGAGAGGTAAAAGCACAGGGAGGAATCATATGGGTTGGCTAATAGCTCTTGGCCTGCATGACATTACCTGTGAGTTCTGAATCTGGATAGTTCCTGTCGGTAGCGCCTGCGTTAAAACTGGCCCTTGTGATGTCACCATGGCAACTGACTGGTACAGGGTCCCACCTGACGGGATAATTTGCTGCCGTGAGTATCAAGTGGCCTCATCCACAACTGAAAGCCTAAACCTTACAATTCCACTGAAGGTGTACTAACGACTTGATAGCCATGCAATCAGAAATACAAACACACACACATAAAGATAACATTCACAGCCAGTCTAATGTCAGCTAGAAGTGTCTTTCTGTTCCTACCTTAACTAACGTTGATCAAGGCCCTTTAATCCCTGCACATTTGAACGTTTCAGTGTGTAGCGATCAAAGGCACAGACATTGATTTATTTTGGGTTAACAGGGATTTCCAGAGGGCAGGAATAACATTTTGTTGTACGGACTTGGCATAATAAAAAGTGAGCTTTAGGACAAGCACACATACAGGCACGCTCAGGTCCTAAAGTCTTAGCTGTAATCAAAAACATGCCAATAATATTTACTTTTTCAGACTAGCTCTGAATGTGTCTTAATTTGGACAAAAGCTAACCACAAAATACCTTTTTTTAAAGGTGAACTTAGTTATATTTTGATTGTTTTACCTTAAAAATGTTAATAAAATAAAAACAAGTTTAAGTGCTGTTACAGCATTTATTTGGAAAACTCCTTATTTCAGTTGCAAAAGTTGTGAGATAATGTTTGAAGCAGGTTTAGAGAAAAGAAATCACCCAACAAGTGACTGAACATTGTGATGAGCATGCTAGGCTAAACAATAACAGTGCTTAAAACTTGCTTAATAGTGCTTGCTAAAAGTGCTTAATAACTGCTTGAAATCTTTGCTGTAGCTATATGTGATAAAAAAAAAGATCATTTATTAGCACCAACACAAATTTGATAACATTAATGTCTTCTTTGAATTTTATCACACGTGTGTGCATTCTACCTGACACCACTGGTGAATTGATGGCTGTCATGGCAATGTTGCTCTGCTGCAGAGCTTCTGGCACCACAATCCCTGAAGGGTTTGCAGAGCTGGAGACAGAGGTCATGGATGGAGAGGAGGTCTGAATTAGTTCCTGGAGATAACAAAAAGAAACACCATTGGAAATCTATTTAAAGGGAGAGCTACTTATTTTTTAACTCCTACTCAGAAGCCCATTTTTCTGGTAACCTGTAGGCTAATAATTTATGATGGTAGTTTGAAAGTTGATGTTTTGAAATGTGTTCATGACTGACCTGCTGTAAGCTGAGGCTGTTGTGGGACGGAGAATAGGGACCTCCGAGGTCATTGCGGAGAAGGTTGTCACTGTGCATCTTGGTCTTGAGGCAAGTGATGTAACGATTGCAAAAGTCTTTGCAGAGTTCATTGACCTTCTCTAACTCCAACAAGTGAATCCTCAACACCTGGATGGCCTTTACCATCTGACAGAAATCAGAATTCATGTCAGAACACCTCTCATGTTGGCTTAGCACAGACATTTCCACATGGTTAAAAACTCAGAGTTAAGATACAGTCTTTACAGAGAGACTAGTGTTTCCTGAAAGAAAGTCTCATTTTAAACAGCATGAAAAAAATGATTAGAAACCAGTGTTCAAAGATCGAGATTACAAAACAGTTTTCTTCTTTTTATTCAAAATATGAGATTTTAGATACTTTGGTGCATATGTGTAATGTTTTCGTTTGACCTGTTAAAAAGCCAAATTTCTGTCATTCAAACACTGATGATATTTCTGCTCTTCGGTTTCCTTTCAGCCAATTCTGTCATCTGCTCCACAGTCTTGAGTTTGCCATAATATTGGGCAGTAAATGAATAAATGACAAAAGAGACATTTTTTATGTTTTTACCACAAACAATATAGTTTATTACTAAAACAAGTCATATTGGTCGTATTAGGAGCCAGATAAGAGGATTTAACTGCACTTCTTTTAAAATGTCATTATGGTCAATTCATTTACTGCATCTAAACATGTTGTTGACCAACAACATTTAGTTCAGGATGTCTACCACCACTGATACCCTAAACTGAAGTGTCGAAAAGTCCTTAAAGTCACAAGCAAAGGTCAACCAAACAGTCAGAAAGTGTTTGGCAAAGGAGAAACGAAATCAACCAAATACAGTCCTCTTTCTTAATCAGGCCTACTGTAACTTTATTACCCTGTAATTGCCTGGACCCCTTTTGGGGAAGGTTACTGACCCACAGCGCCTCATAAAACTCATATGCAACACTGTCTTCCCAAGGTATCAGAGTAAAAGCTGCATTTTTTTTTCTCTAATTCTTTTTTTCTGTCTTTGACAGCAGTGCCAGCACACGAAAACAGGGGCAGTTCATGCATCCAATGTGCTGCTGGTAAAAGCTAGGCATTCCCGCTAAATGTACATTGTAATTTACAACATCTTTTGTGTGTGACCTATTTTTTATTTAATCCCTTCTAACATTTCTAAAACTGAAAAACATGCATTTGTCCCATTTTTTTTTATGTTTTCCATAATGTTCTTTAGTGTAAAATACTTTTTAATAAAACACCTTTCACATTTCATGCATCTTGTTGATCAATGTCTCTAAGATCCCATTCTAACAAATAGAACTTGAGTACAAAAGTAAAATTTAAAAAAAAAGGAATAGTTGGTGCACTTTACTAAATTTATGAGTTTCCCTTGATCTAAAGAAACAGTGAAATAATACAACCCATGTCCCAAGTTAAAAAGGGTCAATAAATTACTTTTTAAATAGACTTTCTGGCTCACCAAATTGTCCAGCTCTGGGTCTTCACTGAAAAAAGGTTTGTGCTCTTGCTCTTGCTGGTGGACAAAGTTTTCGATGTCTACGTCAAAGCTGGCTGAGGTGATGCATTCAGATCCCTGTGTAGCCTGCTCGCACTTCTCAAAAAGCAGCGCCAACAGGGGGAATAATGGATGTCTGAGGAGAAACAAAAGTAGCAAGGCTGGTTTCAGATGGATCTGAAATGTATGCAAACACACCTATAAAAAGCATGTCTTTTACTAAATTCAACTAACCAACACAAACTAAAAGATTAGACTTTTTTTTTTTTAAATATGTCTTAAAGTTGGTGTTTTTTTTGTTAAGTTAAAGTTCCATTACTTGTCAAACACCTAAGTATGTGAAATTAATTCTCAGCATTTGAGCTATCCTCTGGGGAGCAGTGAGCTGCAGACACAACCATGTGGTGGTTTAACCCCCAAATCCAACCCCTGTGAAGCTGAGTGTGAAGCAGGGAAGGGAACGGGTCCCATTTTAGAGTCTTTGGACACTGAGCTGCTCTTTGGACATTACTTTGAGCCCAAATTAGAGTCCTAATGAGGCCTGGTATTGATATCTGTGCTGATGTGCATAAACACTATGAAGAAGAAGATCCAGATATTGGGGGGCTAGATTTCATATCTTCACCAGACACTCACTTCAGAGGTACATATATCACATAAAACTTAAATAAAATGTATGTATCGTAAAAGAAGGAATGACGGGAATACAGCTGCACTCCAAAGAAGCTCTTTTCTTCTGAATGAAAGAGCCTCATAACTCTTTGGGTAACCACCACTAACTAGCACACAAAGATTTTTAGTTCCATGTTATGGTCAGCAGTGTTGAATGCTTTACTCCTTTAAGCAGCAACAGGAAGCTTATTTTATGTTTGCAGATAATAGCATTTTATTACTAAGAGATCCTCTACATACAGACGGAATGTCTTCACAATAATTCTTATCTTTAATTGTATACGTACATGCTACTGTGATCCTTCATTGTTTTTTTTTTTTAAACTTCTGTTTATGAAATTCAGCTATTAATATTTGCAAAACGTTCTGTGCAGAAGTAGAAGACAAGAACACACATTTTTCTCAGTTATTGCCAAGTTCTTCCCTACGTATTCTATGGCGCTTTACTACCTTTTTAGAAAGCCCAAAGTTCTGTACAGTCACAGTCCCATTCACACACTGATGGGCTCTGCTCCCTAACACTGGCGCCAGCCTATAACCATCAGGAGCAATGTGGGGTTCAGTGTCTTGCCCAAGGTCACATCAACACATGGCCGGACAAGGCAGGAACCAAACCAGCGATCTTAGAATCAGAAGTTGACCTCTGCACCACGACCCCCTATGACAAAACACTCACACTGTTTGATTATGTTTGAGGCATCTTAAGAGAAGTTTTTGCAACGTTGTTTGTTTTCACCTGCTGTCATACCATGAATCAGACCAATGTCTGATTCAGACACAATTTGAGAACCAGAACCAGAATCAGAATCAGAATCCATGCAAGGAATTTGTCTTGGTGATATTGGTGCCTGCATCAAATAAATCAAAACACAATTTAGACTGATAAAAGAAGAAGTAAAAAATATTGCAATTTAAATATATTTGCATTTATTTTGTTTATATGGTTGTTTTTGTTTATATTATATTTATATTGTTTGAGAACCAGATCCTGTCCAGGGACAATTTACATGCAGCCAGGCTAAACAAAAGCCCTTCACCACATGACTCAGAGCTGCTGGTGACCACCTGAGAGGTCTGTATAATCTCTAATGAATCAAACCGGCATAAAAAAGAGCTTATATTTACACTATCTCATTTCCTAAATATGACCAGATTTACTCCTCATACCTGTACTTCACGTTATATCTTTGCTCCAAATGGATGTGAATGTTGATTGCAAGGTTTGACACGAGGCAAGAATGGGCTTCTGATGAGCTTCTAACCCATGGCTCTCATTTGCTGCCTTTAATAGATGTCTATAATATACTCTAATCTGCCTGATCCCAATTTAATGCCACTCCCTCTTGCAGATGTGGCTGGCATACTAAGCAGGGGGTCATGTGCACAGAGAAGAGCGAGAGTGGTTAGCTAGAAAATAAAATGGATAAGGGGTGAGGCAAAGAAGGGGACAAAGACTTCAAGCAAACACCGGACTTGGCACAACAGATGGCTTTTAAAACCTTACCCGTTTGAGGTATTTACTTGTGACATTGATCTTGGAGGATTCTTTCAGGGAAACAAATAATTATTCCAGTGAAAGTCACTAGGCAGCATGGTCTGCTCAAGATAATTATTAAGACACAGAAGCCAAGCCTATTTGCTGTAAAGTCAAAGTCTCCCCATTGGACCTAAAAGGAAACAACGCCATCATGGAAGCCAAACCAAAAACAAGTATAAATGAAAATTATACGATTCTATGCAATGAAAATAAACCTTGTGTTAGAAATATAGTTATATTTAGTTTTGTAATTCAAAATGCAGGACCAGAGACTGAGCCAATGGGCAAAAATTGACTTATTTGTGTTATTTTATGATAATATCTTATTTATAATGATGTTTGTTGAAATGGTCTTAGTTTTTTTTTTTGTTTGTTTTGTTTTGTTTTGTTTTAGTAGTAGAGTGTATTCAGACTGGACACATTTGGTTCCCTTAAAATGAGTTTGTTTCCCCTGACAATCCAGAACAAATTTTCAATCTGAATACACCCAACCAGACCCTGGTCCAGGATCAGGAATCAGGAACCACTCTCTGATAGACTGCTGTTGAAACGATTCAACTTTCTGTTCTTTTATTGATTTTAAAATAACCTGACCATTAAACAGTATTTAAAATTGTTCTATAGTTGTTTCCATCTTTTATCCTTTTGATATAATGCAGTCTGTCATTCTTCAGTTTGCTTTGAAAATAACATTTTCAGTGAGCACAACTGTGAGTAACAGTCTCAAAGAAACAAACTCACCCAAAAAAGAGATGACTTGCCCAGGTTTCCAAAAATATTTTCAGATAATACTGTTGTAACGTTTGCCTCTATACTGAAAAAGCACCAGTTAAACCTTGAAGTCCACTGAACACTTGGATTTCAAGTAAAATATGTAGATAAAGACCCCATTTAGTCTTTCTATCTCAGAAAATGCCAAAGTCCTTCAATGACCTTTTCAATGGAAGTCAGAGCATAGATAGATGGTGTGTGAAAAGGCAGGCGTTTTTGAACCTGAACGTACGTGTGCCTGTGTAACTGCATGGTACAATGTGTGTTTTCCATTCCCTGACTATTTCCCCCAGCCAGCCTGAGCACCACCGTGTCGACTACCAAGAGCGCCTGCTTCCATCTGCAGTGCGACGGATGGATATTGCCGACTGGGGGATCATTACAAGGGCCATAAAAGAACGATTTACAGAACAGCCGGTGAGTGGAGTCAGTACGGTCTTCTCAGCCTCTATCAGTGGTGCTGGGTCACTGACATAAAGCCCAAAACAAAGAATCATGGTAAGAGTGGGGACTCACACGTGACGGCAAAAGCCACTTGATTATTAATCCTGAGTAGAAGATTTACTCATGAAGGTGAACTTGGCATCTTTGTGATGAAACTTTCCGAAAAGCTTTAGTGTTAACCTTTCCAGACCACCTTAAGTGCACTCAAACCTTCTAGAAACAAAATGTTTTTTAAAAAAAAGCCCAATGTTTTCTTTGTAATTTTTGTTTAAATTTGTCAAACCTTATGTTTAAAACCTCTATCTCAATTAACTTAATACTAGGGCTGTGAATATTAACTTGTTAATGAAAACGATTAAATTAAAAAAATGTAATATCAATTTAATATAAATTTAATACGCGTTAATATATATTAACGCTAATTAATAACACTAAGCGGAGCAACCGCCTTCCGCCGGTTCAGGCTTTCATTCATCAAATTCTGAAAAGCACACTTCGTCGGACACAATCCTGCTTAAAACATGGTCATTTACAAAGAAATAAATATTCAATGGATTTTTAGTACTTTCTTTTAGATCGCTTTATCACAAAAGGCAAACTATTAGATTTGTAATGAGCCCCATTGTCACTGTAACACAATCACTGAGCTGGCAAACTTCAACTGCAGCGACAAAGGAAAGCAAAATATTTATGCTGACCGTCACGATAGGCTCACTAAAGCATCAGGTCTGAGAGAAAGTTCACCTCTTACCGCTTGTTTTGTCCGGGTCATGAAGGAAAAGTTTGCTTTGAAGAAGCCTGCACATATTGAACATTGTGACCAGAACTTCTTCCAGAACATCCAACGGCCAATCAGAGTTAAGTATCCATCCGGACCATTTAAAGTGCAGAAACACAATGTTTGTTTCTGATGGCTGTATATCAGCAACTTTATTTTCTTGGAGTAATACTGCAGACATTAAAGTCTTAAGAGTTTTGCTTATCTTACTGATGTGTTTTGTGCACTTAAACGTCCGAGTTAACACTTTAAAATATAAACATTTTAGACAATAAAAATGAAGTAAACAGTTTCTCTCTGGCTTTTGTTTTGTTCAAAAGTCGCATATTGTTTACAGAATTTAAATTGTAAAAACTTTTAATTAATCCCAACCTGAAAGTGTTATTAATCAGATTAACTTTTTTAATCAATTCACAGCACCACTTAATTCATTTGATTTAAGACACATTTCCTGTAATTTCACTGCTAGATTCACAGACAGATGGGGGAAAAAGACCTCTCTGGGGGGCAAACAATGGAATTTGATCACCCAGTGAAAATATAAAAACAAATGAAAAGTAATATCCATCCACTTTCATAACCCACTGTATCCCTTTAGGGGTCACAGGGTTGCCGGAACATAACCCGATTTTCGAAGTCTTGTTTTTGTCCTTCAACAGTCTGAGTATTTTCATGGTTTGCCTTCTCCGTGTTTTGACCTTTGCCTGTCTCCTCATTATCCTACCAAGCTGTTGTGTTTCTTACTCATGCCTGGATTTTGACGAGTATGTCTTGCTCTCACTCATTAAACCATTTGCACATCACATGGATCCACACGTTGTCGTACCTTTGTTACATGGGCGAAGGCGAGGTACACCCTGGACAGGCCACTGGTCTGTCGCAGGGCTAAAAGAAGATATTTTAACCATAACTATTATCTATGTTTTTAGCTCCTCGGGGACCCTTGGCACCACCTGAACACACTTGTATTGGACTTTTCACAATAGAAACCAAGTGCCTTTCAGAAAGATCTTTATCTCTACTGCTCCTGTAACCCTGTTGGCTGTTGTAAGCCTCATTTCCACTGAGCAGTCCAGTGTGGTCTGGCATTCTAATTGTATAATAATACAATTGCATTTCCATTGTAAATTGGACTCATTAAACAGTACCAACGGAGCCGCTGTAGCCACCCTTTGTGATGACGACAATAGGAAGCGCCAACATAGCGCTCGATCAAACTGACGTTTCTTTACGATGGTATTCATCTTAGCCACCCACAATCCACAAACTTCTTTCAGACAACATTAAATTTCTGTTACACACGATGTACCAGAAGTAAAGCAGTAAAGAGCCGAGTCGCTGCATGACCTCCATTGCTGTTGCTTTTCTAGTTGTCACACTACAATGATGCAATGACACGCTAGCGGTCTAAACCACGGATGCGCCATGAAAACAAAGCACACAGTGGAAGCGAGTCTTAACCAAGTGGAAAGCAAAGAACTGGACCGTACCAGACCACTTCTCACTGTACCGGACCGGACCAATCAGTGGACAGGAGGTTTTATTTTCCCTTTCCTCCCTCCCCATCCAAACAGCTAAAGCCCCCACGTCACTGCATGTTTTAAGTCTCCTGTTTTGTTCTTGATCCTACAGTAGTTCTAGCACAGCGTGGACTTTAGTTTGTATTTGTTGATGCAGGATAAACCCCAACCCCAAAAGTGTCTTTCTGCATAATTTGAGAAGGTGAACTATTTTTTCATTTTTAATGAACCTTTTTCACATCACTTACCCTTATATCTTTGAAGAACTCGTTATAACTAAACTTTGTGGCTTTTGTGAAGCAAAAGTGAAACGGGGCATTTTAAAATGGAAATTTGAAACTTTCAAGTAAAGTAGTGAAAACAGATGTTTTTATTCACTGCAAGTCTCTGATAAATCCTGAAATTCACATGAACACATCTCACTTATCTACAATTAATGTGAATGTCTGGCTGCTGGAACAAAAAAAGAAGAGCTATTGACAGTCATACACACTGTGAGGAAACATATGCAGTTGTTACTGAAGCTTAAACAGTGGGTACTGAACTTGTTTTTACGAGCAAGTTGAATGTTTGAGTCTATATTGTAGCATGGTTACGTTAGGTTACAATGTTGCTATGGTGAGCTCTATAAATAGGGAACAAGCTGAAGACTAAACAAAAAAATGACCGGCTACTAAAGGGGTGCAGAAAGAAGGGATATGGGGGGGTGGGGGGAAACGGTGGGTTCATTATATGTGCAAGTCTGAAAAAGAAGGAAGGACAGAGGTCCTTCCCCAACCTTCTGTTCCCCTGTTTGTCAGCCTAATCAGGCCTGCTGGGGTACTGTGCATTAGAAACCAGTTTGTGGAGGAGTCAAACTGCGTTTGTTCTCTACAAGACTTCTGTTTCCCTGGGCTACATGTCTGGGGCACAACCTGCATTAGAGGAACGTATGGTGTTGTGGTGCACATGCACACACAGGTTCCCAACACAATCTGAACAACACAGTCTCGTTCTTTTGTATTTTCAAGTTGCATGTGAAGTTTGGCCCGAAACCCTGCTTTAGTTTTTTCTTTTTTTGTGAAATGAAAAGAACATTCATCCTGCCTGTGGTCTATTTCCAACACAAATGCACTTAGCATTTCCTTATACAGTTTCTTCTTTGAGCTAACAAACACAGAAACTCTGTTTGACAGCAGTTGTTTAGTTTCTTAAGAAATCTGCCTCAAACCAGCACGCCTTGTCCACACATAAAAAGCTTAATTGAAAAAAAAAAAAAAACATACAGTACTTTTTTTAATCCGCATAAACTGTGGAAAACTCCTAAAGAGCACCTCACAGAAACAGCCAATAAAAGCACTTGAGCTTTGACACGGTTTCCTGCATTCAGTAGCTGACCCGCAAAATAGAGGAAGGCACAGCCCATCTCACAAAGGGCTGCACAGTGGTTCTGAGTATAAAGTCACTTAATGGTGCATCCCACTGGATGCACAAATATGAAGCACAAAACTAAAGATCATTCTGCTCAGGCAAGTTCCTGTCTGTTCAGCACGATATTTCGTCACATTCTCACTTGTTAATAGGAGCTACATGTACAAGTATGAGCACACACCAGGCAGAACAAATTCCAGGGAACATGACTGCTTGTGACCGATCCAACAGAAACACAAAACGATTAAATCCAGAACCCCCGCTGACCGGAATGAGACCCACAGGTGAATGAGCATGCACAATCCTGAGAGCTCTCTTTGTGAAAGAACCTGGTGCTTTGGGCTAAACAGAAACAAATCCAGTGTTGTTCTGGCTAACAAAAAACATGCTACATTTTACCAGAACTGATGTGAGTTTGATGTAGGAGTGAAGTTAAGAAATAATTATTTTTATTTCTGATCTTTAAAGTAGGAAGGAAAACTGGGAATGCAGGTCATTTCACATTAGAGTTTCACATTTCAGAATGTACATTTATCAGAATTTTTCATTTGAGCGTTTTTAACTAACTTTTTAACATTTAGTAAGCAAACCTATGAGGCACAAAATGTTTATGAAAATCACAAGGACGTTCCTGATTGAATCAGAAAGGACACATAATGTCAATTTCAACTAAGTGCATATTTCTATTCCTGAGTCAAATGGAGCATTAAATACAAAAAAACAGAAAAATAGAAAAAGACTGCATAGGCTTTTTAATAAGATGCAGAAAATCCAGACAGATCTTTACAGTAAATGTCACAACTCATTAGACTAATTACCCTATCACGCATTTACTCTGCTGCTAATAACAAAGCAGGCACAGAGACGGGGAGAGGAGAGCACACATCTCGTAAAGCTGGAATTCAGCAATTAGCGAAAAGCAACATTAAACCCTGCACAGACTTCCTCAGCAAAATAATTGAAACAAACAGCAGAGATGTTGCTTTTCTTTTTTAAAGACTTCAGCCATTTCAAAGGCCCCCACAATGCAGGAAGAACTGAATTATTAAAAGGAGGAGTCATTTGTTTCCTATTGCTTTTTTGGCCCACTGTGAGAAAACAAAATAGATAACAAAAGATTTCTGCAATAATTTTAGTTTGCAAAAACATCAAACTGAGTCAGTCTGAAAGTCCTCTGCTGACAATGAATGAAGAATAAAGACCCTCAGCTGTAGATAGACCCATTCCATCAGTCCATGTTGGTGAAGTTGATAATCCTAATTACTGAACATGAAGTGTAAGCAAAAGCCCTCACAACTAAAAAAATATAATAATAATAAAAATAGAATACTAGAACATTCTAACTGAAGATCAAAGGCGTGACCAGAGATATTCCTCAGCCAACAGATAGAAAAACTTACATTGCAATAGAGAAAGTTGAACTGCAGAGACAATCAAGCTGATGGTGTGACTGAAGAACTTGTTGGATGACGGAAGAAAACAAATGTGGATCATAAAAGATTGGGCAATTTCTGTCATCATAATACATAAAATAATAATGTTGGTATTGGTTTTAACAACATTTTTAGTTCATTCCTTCATCCAGATCCTCATCAGATTCTATAACAGTAATACATTTTATCTATTAGATGCCTTTCTAAGAAGTCAAGGTCACCCCACAGGGATAAAAGCACAAATAAAAAACCCACCATGAAATCAGAACAATTAAAACAATGTACAATTAAAAAAACAGAGAGACAAAAGTGCATTACAAAAAGGAAGAGTAGGTACGTCTGAAAAGGTGAGTTTTGAGACTGGAGATGAGGATAGGGAGACAGTCCATAATCTAAAGGTCAGGGGGGAGGGAGTTCCAGAGTTGTGGGTCAAAGCGACTGAATTCTCTGCTCCTCGTGGTGACAAGGCGGGCGGTGGGGTTAACATGCTGGAGGAAAAAGGACCTGAGAGAGCGGATGGGAGTGTGGCGACTTGAAGGAGTCTGAGAGATATGGGAAGCGACGATGTGAATGGCTTTGGATGTCAGAAAGAAGATTTTGTTGGTGGTCCAGTAGGTGATGGGTAGTCAGTGAAGCTGCTTGAGTATGGGTGTGATGTTTAAGGGGAGGTCTGAGCGATGATGCCGACGGCAGAGTTTTGGACCAACTGTAGTTTGTGGAGATTTTTTACGAGTCCAAACAGAATCGAGTTAGAATAATTCAGACAGATCTTTTGTATCTTTTGTAAAAGTGCTCCAAGTGGTCTTTTAATCAGGATTAAGCAGTTTATAGCCAAAAAAAAAAGAAAAACTGCCATTTGCTAGTATTTCTATTCATTTGTTGGTGCTGAGTATTCTCTCCCTCATTTCCCATCATCCCTTTGTTTACACCAGGGGTGTCGGAATCCAGGCCTTGAGGGCTGGCACCTAGCTATTTTTTCAGACACCTGACCCTACTTTCTGCTGTTTACCTGGTTTTGGTGTGTTTTGCTAATGAGAAACCACAATTGCAGGGTATTTGGAAAACATGAACTGCTGCATTCACACCAGACGCAATTTGTGTCTGCCGCCTCTCAAATTTGCTGCTCGACACCTTTCCAAAAATGTGCTTTGCGCCTCGATGCCCCAAATGTCTGTGCTGTCTGTGTTCATCTCATAGAAAACACAAATGATATTTGGGGATCTGACTTAGTTATTTTAAAAAGCTCTACAAAAGCATCAGTAATCGCGTCTCCATGTCTGGGTTCATGAGATCATTCACTCTCTCCCGGTATGGTGAGTATGGCATCACATCTCTGCCCTAACTGAGCGGCCGTGCAGAGCTCTCACCGCGCGCTCAGTTTTTATTTGGGCCCGCTCAGTTTCAGGGGGCGTTTTTGTCACTCAGGTAACATTTCTGGTTGATCTGATTGGCCGAAATTTCTGGTCGAATCCGCAAAGCAACGGGGCGGGGCTTTCATTTTTGTAAATATCCTTTAATAGAGAAAAGACAACGCCGATCCAGCCGCCGAAACGCCGATCTAGCCACTGGAACGCCGGTCTGGCCGCCGGGTCTAGCTGCCGGAAGGACGATCTGGCCGCCGGAATGCCGACCTAGCCGCCGGAACGCCGATCTAGCCGACGGAACGCCGGTCTAGCCGCCGGAACGACGGGTCTGGCCGCTGGAACGACGGGTCTGGCCGTTGGAACGCCGATCTGGCCGCCGGAACGCCGATCTGGCCGCCGGAACGCCAGGTCTGGCCGCCGGAACGACGGTCTGGCTGCCAGAATGACGGGCCTGGCCGCCGGAACTACGATCTGGCAGCTGGAACGACGGGTCTGGCCCCTGGAACGCCGTTCTGGCCGCTGAAACGCCGATCTAGCCGCCGGAACGACGGGTCTGGGAACGCCGGTGAGGAAGGAGACCACTATGAAAAAACAACGGGTTAACCATGATCTTAACAAACGTCAAAAATACGTCTGACACACCATCTCCCGAGGTGCTCAAAGAGGAGGAATGCCCATAAGCGGCAGATAATAATAATCATTTCAGAGAATAATAAATTATGGTGAACTTGTCAGACGTATTTTTGACGTTCATTAAGATCATGCTTTCACCCGTTTTTTCCTTCCTCAATTTTTTATGTAAAGCACAGTGCTCTCCTTAAGTCCGTAATGTCGCCCAACCGAAAGGTTACTAAAATCTACATGTATATTTACCTAATAAAGTGATTTACACATGAGTCAACTTAAAGCACAAAAAACCTGCTACACTTTTTTATCTTGTTCTTGGTCCTTCCTTAACGTTTTATTTTACGTTTCATCCGCCCCGGAATGAAAGCGCCGCCCCGTTGCTTCGGGGATTCGACCAGAAATTTCGGCCAATCAGATCAACCAGAAATGTTACCGCCCCCTGAGTGACAAAAACGCCCCCTGAAACTGAGCGGGCGCAAATAAAAACTGAGGGCGCGCGGTGAGAGTTCTGCACGGCCGCTCAGTTAGAGCGAAAAAAAAACTGAGCGGGCGCGCAGAGCTCTGACCGCGCGCGCTCAGTTTTTTTTTCGCCCTAACTGAGCGTGCGCGGTGAGATCTCAGTTATAAAATAGCGCCCTTCGATTAATGGCAGAGATGTGACGCCATAGGATGAGCTTCACTGCAGCAGCAGGAGCTGAATCTGAATGACTGCCGCTTTCCGTCGCTACCGCGGTGTTTCTGTGACCCAGTTTGTCAGATAATAGATAATTAAAACTAGAGGATTTTTTTTGTTGGTATTCAATGAAAATAAGAAAGACATAAAAAGCTTTAGGAGGCCTTAGCAGGCTGCCTTTTCATCCTGCAGAGGCTCTCTGTCTGCCGGCGTAGCAAGCTCCGTCACCAGGATCCGGTGAAGAACACCGCCCAGGATAGTAGGTCTGCCGTCAAGTTCAGCAAAGAGAGTGATCAAAGAGAGGGATCAAAGAGAGTGATCAAGTTCTGCTACCCACCAGGCTTTCGAGGCAAAGACTTTTAAAATCGTTAAATATCACAATTTTTTACAAGCTGGATATCCTAATAAGTAAATGTTGCTGTGCTTTAAACTAGGTTTAAATGCGTGGGGAGAGGCTTCCTTGTTTTGTTTTGAGTTTTAAGATGAATGTTTCTTTGTAGATAAAAAAGTAAAATCCTACTACAAAAATAATATTTACTGAAATAATTATTTGCAGATGTTTTGCTGTTTGGGGAAGTATTCCCATAGACCCCTTTGAATCCAGGTGTTTAAAATCCCATTGTAAAGAAAGAATCTAAATATTAAAATTCGTTTTCTCAAGAAGTCTGTCATCTAAAAAAGTATCCTTACCTTTGAAAATGACTGCTGGCATGAAAGAGAAATGAATAAAGTTTTACAATTCTGGTCTTCCCTTTCTGCCTGAGAATAGTTCATTCACTGCTAAATACACTGTTAACAGTGATTACATTGAACCTGATCTTTAGCTTAAAAACAATATTGGTTCTTTCACACAGATCATTAAAAAACAGATCACTTAATTGAGAAAATGTGTTTTCCAAAGATATTATATCAACTCAAAAGTAGGAAAATTTGCCCCTGAAAATAAAAATTCACTGAAAGTGCTCTTTCATTTGTACGTGAAACCTCAAATAAAATGACGATAAACTCATTTTATAATACATCATGTTAGCTAAAAGGTTCATTTTTTTAGGTCTGTGTTAAAGTAGACAGAAAAAAAACTAAAAATATGAACAGAATATCAATAATAGAAAATACAAGACTAAACGAAATTCTAAGGCTCTGCCAGACTGAGACAAATGTCCCAATGGAACATCATGGATGCCCACATAACGACAGTTCTTTCTACTTATATTGACGCTTTATGATCAGAAATTGCATTTGTGACAAGATACTACTAAACACTTCATGGGAAAGTGAACCCACCGGTAAACAGCCCTCTTGTCAGACTCGAGCTGGGTCTGGGTGTCAAGGGTCACACTGACAGAGCTATTTCCTGCTGCAGAAGCAGCTGGAATATGGACCTGTGTAGTCTTGTTGTTTTGTGGAGTGGTTCCCGTCATCTGGTGGTAAATAAAGAAAACACAAAATAATTTAATATCTGTGTCACTGCTTTGATCTTGACATGCACAGACTATGAAGAATATATTCTTACTTTAGCACAAAACATGTTGACTTTTGCAAAAGATCTGAACTCAAGATGACTAAAACTATTCAAAATTAAAAATGACATGTTGACCATGGTAGTACCTACATTGTAGGTGACGTAAAAATGACATTTTCTTTAGAAAACGTAGTTTAGCAAATGTATTCTTTAAGAACTACTTCCATATTTTTGTCACAATTGATTTTACCATAATATAAAAAATTGCATTTGGTTTCAGCCTTTTTGCCTGAAAGCCTTTTATGTCTGTGCATGTGTGTTCCTTTATACTTACAAACAAATGCACATGAAAACAATATTTTTTTAACATTGTGTAACAATATGCAGCTTTTAATGAGGACTGGCCTACCGGCAATGCAAATGCATCTTCTGTAGAGGATTTTTGTAAACCAAAATATCTTCGAACCCCTGCTTACCTCTGAAGGAATTCTTTTTGGCATCAACAAAACACATTCAGAGGTTTACAACAATACCAAATGTGACGGAGTGGGATTTGTAGTTTGTAGGTGGTTTTTAAAATTGGACTGGACATGTCTTTTTTCTCTCAGAGTCAGGAATACTGTAAGGATGAGGCTGAGGCGTGTGGATCCATATGCAAACAGAGTTTAATGAAAAACACAGTAGGACAAGGCAAGGCGTGGTCAAGACGGCCGAGGGTCAAAGTAGGGACCGAAGCGGGAGACGAAGGAAACAGGCAAAGGTTCAAAAACCACACAGGCGAGCAGATACAGGGAACGCTTAGACTGAACAGTCACTAGGAAGTTCAAGATTATGCATGGAACAGAGAGGTGACCTGTGGTGGTGATGAGCTGATGAGAAGCAGCTGGTGCAGACAAGATGGCTGAGGTCCGATGCATGCTGGGAGTTGGAGTGTTCAGAGAACAGAGGCTGTTAGTATTCTGGCGATGGCTCCCTCTGGTGGTCGGAGAGGGAACCGGATGCTGACACATACATTTTACTACTCCCATTTTAACAGCAACCAGATGCAGCATTTATTTATTTGACATTTATTTGATGCTGACATACTAATAAAGAGCCAGGTTTAGCTATTGATCATTACACAAGCAGGACATGCACACTGCAGTTACAACAATTAATCGACACAACTGTATTGAACCTCTCTCTGTCGAAATATTAGTGGTGTAATGATTAATCAATGAATCGATTTCTCTTCCCCCCCATCCAACAAAATGGATCTGTCTGAGGCAATCAAATTAGCCTAAACCATTAAAAAATAATTTCAAAATGAATTACATATAACTGATACTGGAAAAAAAACAATTTTAGTTGAGAAAGGGTAGGTTATTTACTATCATGTACAGGTAATCAAGTTCCATCGCAGCAGACAACACACATGTGATGCTGCAAAAACGGATCAACCATCATTCCAGTCCAATGTGTGGAATCACTTTGAATTTACAAAGACATGTGACTAAACAGTGTGGTAGAATGTTCTAATTATGTTCCTTTGGATTATTCTGATGTGGAAAACAACAGTGGGCTGAACTTTATCAAACTAAAATGTGAATGGATTTGACATTCATTCTTGTTTACATGTTTGTTTGTACACATATTTAATTTACACTTAATTATCTGAAAGAAAGAGAAGGAATTCAAAAAACTTTCCCTGCAGTGTTCAGTAGCAGCTATTTATCTGAGTTACACTGTTGAAGTTTTGTTTTGGATCAGTTTTAGGTCAGTGAATCGGATCAAAATGGATCATTCAAAATGAGCCAATATTGACTATAAATGGGATCGACTAGCACAAATTATGATATGAATCGAATAATTGTTAAAAAGAATCGTTGCACCCCTACAAAATATTGTGCTCAGCAGTTGTCTTTAATTATAATCATCATTCCCCCTTCTAGTGGCAGTATACCTGGGAACTTGACATGAATACCAAACAAAATCCATTTGTGGTTCTTCACCCTTTTCTTTTCCTCATCCTTTTTCTAAATAGACATGAGCCTGAAAGGCCCCATCCCCCTTCATTTTTGATTTTTTAATTTAGGGTGGGGTGGGAGGTAGCTTCAAGTTTTAATCCTAGCCCCAATTGGGAAATAAATTAGCTTCTTCACACTTAACTAGCCCTCATTTGCATTTGTTGAGGGCGCAAGCTGGCGCTGGGGAGCTTACCCTTGGTAATAATCCTCAGGGTGGAAGCAGACATGGGCAGTGTGCAAAAGAGGAAGGTTGGGTGACAAAATAAAAATAATCAAGTACACCTTTAATACTAAATCTTCCCAAAATAAAGGGCTTCAGCCACAGTGATGTTAGAGGACATAGCGTAATTTTACAATTGTTAATTTCATGACCATTAATTATGCTGATTCAAAGAATAAAGGGAATAGACAGTAATGGATAAATGGGTTATGTCAGACATGGGGTTGGGGTATTCAGACCTAAAATCATCAATTGATAAGAAAGACATTGTTTCAGCAACATTAGCATGTTAGCTTAACATTAAAACATATATTTTTTTAATGTTTGCTGTGTCTTTAAAGGGTTTGGAGAAAGCTAAAAAGCAACGCTAATGTGCTTTGTTAAGGTAAAATGTTACACTTTAAATGTAAGTACATTACTTTATGTAGAAAGTAAATCTGTAAGGGTTATTAGCAGCAAAAAACACACAGCCGCTTAATCTATCTTGTCTTCAGAGCCAATAACTAAAACCACTATTTTGTCCTGGTTGAGCTGTAAGAAATGATCTGCCATCCATGGCTTTCTAAAATGCAGTTTAAAAGTACATTTGCTGACTCTTCATCATCAGGTGACACATCTATGTTAAACTGCGTCATCAGCAAAACTAGGACAACGAAAACATTGCCTAAAATTGATCCTTGGGAAAAGAGCACATTTGATTGTTTGCATGGACTCTTTAGATGCAAATAGCCATACTTACAAAAAAGCTTTGATCTGTGAGATAGGAGTAAAACCAGTTAAGAACACTACCAGAGAGGCCCAAACTATTCAGCCTGTTAAGTAAAGTAATGTGATCCAGTGCATCAAATGTCATGCTCAGATCCAGAACCACCAGGACAGAGACTTTCTGAGAGTCCAGGTTCCATGCAATACAAGGGCCGTCTATGTTCTGTAGTTTGTTCAGGTTGATACTTTTCAAATATATCATTCTTGTACATAAAAATTAAAAAATCATTTCATTTGATGAAAAAGTTTTCTTCTTAGTTTATTTTTCAGGACATGGTGGTGAAGGATCCAAAATGCCAACACAGTCTCATTCCTAAGTCATCACGTTTTGATGCATGGTTAAGGACCCCTCCATGGCAAAAATGGACGTTTTGGGTGTCCCCAACTTGTCACTTTTTGACGTGCTGGCTGTTAAATCAATTAAATCAAGGTTCTCCAATCTCCGGGCCGCAGACCAGTATACAGTACCGGGACGTGAGCCGCACCACTACCCCAACCTGAACCTGATACCGGTATTTGGGTAGGGTTAGGGTACCTGAAGTATTCTATTTAGAAGTTCAGTCCGTGTCCGTGTGACAACCGGCATGTGAAAAAACCACGAGTTGGGGACACCCAAAACATGAAAAAGAGCGGCGGAGGGGTTCCTAACCTTCAAGAAAATGTGACGACTTGGGACTTGGGAATTGTTGAAAATGCAGGAGACTTGACTTTGTGACAGAAACTAAAACATTTAATAAATAAAGTAAAACAAAGCCATGGTAGCAGCAAAAAGGTGGCAAAGCAGAACAGGCAACCTGACAAGAATAAACTGAAAACCAGAAACTTAAATAGACTGAGGGCAGTTGATTGAAATGAAGACAGCCGTGGATCATGATTAACCTGACAGTGGTGAGACTGACAAGGAAAACAGAACATGTCAAAAATATTATAAAAATCCAAGCACAGAATCTTCACATTAATTATAAATAATAAAGGAGGAGGATTTTTAAAGGTATCAGGATTTAAGCCACTCTTCTTCAGAATAGGCCTCACCACTGTCAATACAAAGGCAGTGAGGAAGAGACCTGTCTGAAGAGAGTAATTTACTAAGAGCTGAAACTCGAAAAAATCATTACGTTTTTAACAGTGATGTGAAGACATAATATTTTAGAATATTGGGTTTAATATCTCAAAATAGTTCAGAGTTAAATCTTTTAAATAGGTTGAACTGGACTGGAACAAAACCTGAGGCTTTTAGTCTGGCAATGCAAGAATGTGGGGAAACATGATCAGATCCTGCACCAGTGTCGTATGGTATCTTCTTTTGCCTTCTGTTACAAATTAGTTTTGCAGGTTGTCAGCGCCCTGCAATGCTGACTCACTCATTTAGCATTTATTATTGATTATACATTTACATGCAGTCTTAACAACAATGTAAACAAAATTGATACAACAATAATGCAATAACGATTAAAACAACAACCAAAAAAATATAATAAACTAAATAATATAACACTCCACAATCACCATGGTTCAGTCCAGATTCCAAGCCTGAGTTCAGGGCATGACATCAGCCTGTAACAACATTTTAAACCAAAGCCAACAAAACCAGCCATCCCTGTCCAATACTGCATCCTTGTTCTTTTTGTGTGAAAATAAAAAAAAACGTTATCTTACTGTCTACAAAAACCCTAAGCAGTTTAGCGTCTGTTACTTGTTCAATTAAGCTACCATTCACAGACAGATTAAGAACAAATGAATCTTTTAATAAATAATTTGATCCCAACATCATACATTTAGTTTTTTCTACATCAATGACCAACTTATTTTTATGAAACCAATTCTCAACTGCTCTCAATTCATCATTAAGATCTTTACTCAAATGGTCTGCATTAGCGCCAGACAGATAGATCGTAGAATCATCTGCATAATGTGCAATAGTGGCTTGTTTCAAAACTAGATGTAAGTCTTTTGTGAAAATTGAAAGAGCAGCTACCCTGTGGTACCCCACAACATAACTGTTGTGTCTCTGAGTAACAACCATTAAATAGGACAGTAAATGATCTGTTATCAAGAGGACTTTTAACCCATTCAGTGGCAGAATTTTAAAAAACCCATAACTTTAGAATTTCTCAGTTAGTAACTCATGATCAAGTAAATCAAATGCTCTCAAAAGAATTGTTGGGACTGCATTATTAGATTTGGCTTCCATTTCTTTCATCTAATCGTCATTTATTTGAGCTAAAGCTGGCATTGTAGAATGTCCTTTCTTGTAATCATGTTGATAAACAAAATTTAAACAATTTTCACTTAAAATGAATAATTGGATCATAAGAACAGTTTTCAGTTATTTTGCTCAAAATTGGCAAAATACTAATATTCTTACCAGAAAAAGGTTCTTTGCTGTTTTTTAAAAAAGGTACAATTTTTTTCTATTTTCCAGGTGACAGGACAAATACATTTGTCTAAACTGAAATGAATTAAATAACATACTGCAAAAGCAATCGCATTAGTTACTAATTTCAACAAGTGTGCATCTATCCTATCTGTACCTGCGAGTTTTTATTTAATTGATTTTAAGATGAGTCATATCTTAGTTAAACTTACTTTCTTCAAATTTAAATGTTCATAACTTGTTGCACATGATTTTATCTTTGATTATTTGACAGGATGGTTGACTTATAGGTTTAGAAATAATATTCGATAAATTTTGAATTTTCCTTTTACAATGGTCACCCAGATAACTTTCTTTATCTCTAGATTTAGTAAAAAAATAGAAAAGATCTTTGAATCTCCAAAAATTTTAGTGATCTCAGCTTTTCATACTACCAATTCCTTAGTATATTCCACATTTTGTTATTCCCTGTTTTTACATTCATAAATTTGTCCATAATATGCCTTTCTTTCAGATCGGTGAAGTTTGGTCACATATTTTGACATTTGTTTATACCTCTTCCATGCTTTTTTATTATCAGATGTAATCTCTTCTGACTTAAGTTTGTCTCTTTGCTTTGTCTGTTCTTTAAATTTGTTATCTGACCATGGAGAGGCACAACTTCTCACAGTAATTTTCCTCACAGGAGCATGTTTATTCATAATTGGTATAAATGATTGAACACTTCTAAGGCCTCAACCGGATGTTTTCTAAAAATACTGGTGACCAATCAACAGTTCTAACTTCTTCCACATAACTATTTTATTTAAACTCTTTTAAAGATTGCTTGAGATTTGGGAACTGAAGTCTTCCTATTTATTACAATTCAATTATGATCACAAAATCCAACACAAATTGAACTTGTTTTTGTCAGGAAACAGCTGCACTTGTAAATGTAAAAATGTAAATCAATACAGGTAGTGGTTTTTTTTCCATCCGCTTTATAAAAAAATTCTAGTTGGCTTTGATACTTGTTGCAAGTTGCAAATATTTGTTATGGATAGCAATCTATTTTTAAGAGAGAAGCTTTTTAAACTCCAATCAATGTTTAAGTCACTATGAAAATACATATCTTTAGTTATATCACAAATTTTATGTAACATTTAGGAGATTTGATCTAAACAAAATATTGATGCTTTAGAAGGTCTATAGCAGCAACCAAGAATAATTGGTTTTATATACAACCCAAATCAGTCCTAACTTTTAAAATTACCTGATTATGAACAAAAAGCTGCTCCACCCCATATGCATTTCTATAATTTTGATTTGAAATGGTTTATTTCAAGCAATCAGGCAACAATAACACATATGAAACACAATCAATCAACAGAGGTATGTATCCATAGTTACATTTAAATGTGTTTCACATAACATTAAAATATGTAAACTATGTTTTCCTAGAATATCACTAATGTCCTGTACCTTAATTCTTAAATTGCAAATATTCAAATGAGCTATCTTCTAACCTTTATTTGCAACAGACATGGTTTAAATCTTTTGTATAACCCGTATGTGGGCCAAAACGTTTAACAAAACAAACAAAAAGCCAAACAAGGAGGACATACACATGCATTCACCCACTTAAAGACAAATAACATGCACATCCTGTCCCCAAGCATCTGTAGTCACAAATGATGTTTTTAACTCGTGGATACTGTGGTCATTCAGAACCTAATTATAATGTAAACAAAATTACCTGACCATATAACTGAAAATAATTTGCTGTATACATTACACAGCAGTTCACAAACAGTTTTCAAATAAATATTTCATGTCCATATAGAGAAAATTACCATAGTTATACCTGTGAGTAACCCATAGTCTACTTCACTGCCTCAGTCACGGTTATTATCAGAGTAATTCTCTGCAGCCTAATTGGTCAGTAAATTTCTTGGTCTCTCCTCTGAAAGTCTGAATCAAGGTAGCAGGATGAATGATGCCATGTTTCACCTCTGCTTTCCACAGTTTTCCTCGAGCTTCCCTAAAGCTGCCTCTAGCTTTCACAATCTCCGCCGTGAGATCTGTGAAAATGTGCAGCGTCTTATTTCAAGCTTTTTTTCCTTCTTTGCTGCTCGCAAAATCTCTTCTCTCACAGTAAGTCGGTGCATTCTGACAATCATTACTCTCTGTCCAGATTTGTTCCTTGGACCAGTGCAATGTGCAGCTTCTATTAGTGCTGACTTGATCTTATCCTTGAAAAGCTCCTGAAGCAAAGCCAACATCTAACTTGTGGGATTCCCCTTCTCTGCATCCGCAGTCACCCCAAGGATCCGAACATTATATTTCCTGCTACAATCATCCATACGATCGGCTTTTGCTTTTAGAACTTTTTTCTCCTCGTGAAGGCTTTCATTCGTCCTCTCCAAATCCAAGACATGGCTCTTCATACAGTTCAATACAGTGTCCAAGTCAGCAACTTTCACGGTACACTTGTTCAAACTTTTTAAGATCATCCAGTTGATGCGGAAGTTTATCCATTTCTGCACTGATTTCTTCTCTTATGATAGTCAGAATTAAAACTAACAATTCCCCTGAGTTTAGACTTGCTCTCCCTGCCATTTCACCAATCACAGCCACCTGCTGAGTCAGTGTACAGTGTTACGTGCTAAAATTGTGTTTTTTATTTGCACGTTGTACACAGTTGCACACAAAAAGTATTATTCCCACACAAATCCAGTGAGTCAAATTTCTCCAGACACTTTACTTTCATCATTAAACAGGACATTGGACCGCTGGTCAACAGTCCAAACCTTCTTCTTCTTGATCCAGTTGAGACGTTTCCTCTGTTGGTCCAGACTCAGAAGTAAATAGAAACCCAACAATTGTAGCCCACGTGGTGGTTTTTGAAGCTGTTCCTCCACCTCATTCCACTCTTTAAGGATGTCTGCAGGCCCTGGACACTTCGGCTGAAGCTCACGCTGGTCTCTTTTGCTGGTACATCTTCTCCTGCCGCATTTTGCTCATGTTGATCAACTTTCTGCTGATCTGCTTGGACAGTGTTCTGTAACCAGCCAGCCTCTTTAACTGTGAACTTTAGTGCTTTACCCAGACTATGAAGGGAATCAATGATGGTCTTCTGGATAGCTTTATCGAACAAAACTGAGAAAATTAAACCAAACTGAACCAACGTAGCCCCTGCGACAGACTGGCGACCTGTCCAGGGGTGTCCCCTGCCTTTGCCCATTAAGTGGCTGGGTTGGGCTCCGGCAGCCCGATGACCCCGGAAGGGATAAAACGGTTTACAAAATGAATGAATGAATGAACCAACTTAATGGCATCTGAGGAACCTGTGCCGGTGCTTTGAGCTTAGTAGATGACTACTTGGTGAAACGGTTTAAAACATTTATGCCCTGCAGAATTTGGGCAGATTTCTACACAATATTCAAACAATTTTTCAATCCTGTTTTTGTGGATTTTATTAGCTGGAACCCCAAATGATGTATAAAAAAACTTGAAATCATCTGAACAATGAGCTCTGAATCTATATTCTATAAAGTCCAATTTTTTAATGGAGTTATGGAAATGAATACAATTTTCCGTGATTTTCTAATTTTTTGAAAGGATCTGTACATAAAGCTTGATTCAATATGTTTGAGAATTGAAATTTCAAACCTATTCTTTGCTTCTTGTTAATCTGAGTTTTCTTTGAAAATGATGTCCAAATAAGAACAAGCCCAAATAAGAGCAAAACAAAACAAAGTTGAAACTTAAAAGTTTGTGTTGGACCTGCTCCACTGCTGAAGACTGCCTCTCTTGAGTGTGTGACAGTGTTCTCACCTGTTGGCTCTCCTGGTATGATGGTGGAGGAACATTTTGGGCGGCCATCATTGTCACTGCAGGTGCTGGGGACACATGTTGCATCATGGGACAGCTTTACATTGAGACTGAAAAAGAAGAAATAAATAGTGATAAACATGAACTCAGTTCAGGAAGTGAGGTGTGCATCAGTTTTATAAGATCTGCAGCCACCAGGAGCTGCAACAGGAATCAAAGTTGGGATCTTCACACTTAAATCCCATCATCTCACTATTTGCAAGCTAGTTTATTTCTATGCTCAGTTTGTCTTTCCTGCGTTTTTAAGTACTTCAGATAACAGAGAGTTGATGTTGGAATCCAATGACACAAAGCAGGGGAAAAACAAAGCACAACATCATGAAATATGGACTCCTTCACCAGATAAAATACACACAGCAGCAGGTTGGTGATGATGTTGAAAACAAACACGGCTGCTTTTCTTTTTTACTAATCACAGCTTTAAAGCAGCGCGGTGCCCTGCACTCACCTCAGTCTTAGTCAGTTGGTTACTGGTGTTGCTACACTTTCCAGAGGGCTAATTAGGGCTATCTGAGACCCTGCAAGGTGGATGGCCATTCACTGTGGAAGCCTGCAGTAAGCGTGGCTCCCACCCCCACTGATGAAGTTAATTAGTTCACACACAGACCCCCCACTTCTGCTGTGACTTACTACAGGCAACCACTGCTGGTTATTCATTCTGAAGCTACAGATAACCTTTATGAAAAAGCTGCAAGAAAGTGATGGTGGTTGGGGCGTGGGGGTTGAGGGGGCTAATTAGAGATTTTTAAGTTTATTTGAGATTTTTAGGCCGATTTTCAGAGTTTAACCTTTTTTAATGTTTCCCAACCATCATGTAAAATGACCTACAACCCTGAACTACTGTAAATGACTGATTGGTTTAACTGATGTCAATAACAGTTGACACATTTCTTCAAATTTTCCACCAAACATTCTCTGGATGTTTGGTTTGCCATACTGAGTCTTCTGTTTGTAATCAGAACAGAGCATGGTTACCTGTGCTGATGATAAATGTTAACAACCCTTTTATTTTGGGGTTTTGGAAGAAAATCTGAAAATCTTTGCATAGAATGGCAAACAATGTTTGTGGATTCTGCGCAGTGGCTGTTTGAGCTGTGTGCCATCACACTTGTTTGTGTACCATGTGCATGTCTTTGAGAGTCATTTAGTACTCTGATTGCATCTTTTAGCTTCTGTTCTCATTCCAGCTGGTATCAGCTGTAAGACATCTTCTCTGTTATCAGTCTTAATTTTAATTGCAAATACAGCAAGTGTGCTAGTGATTAAATGGAAAATCACACATTAATTGATGAGACTGAAGATAAAGCAACTCCAATTATCACAGTGTTTTAGGTGGCTATTCAAGTTTAGCATTCCTCAAAGGAACAAGTCTCCAAGTGCCTAATTTAGGCAGGTAATCATCAATCTATGTCCATGGACTGGGTCTAAAAGCACACCAATACATGGCTGCTGAGAAGACATTTAAACAAAAGGACTAGAAAACAGAAAAAAAGAAAAGAAAATGAATCAGTAAAACAGCCATTGCAGAGCAAAATACCTCTTTAAAAGTTCAAATCTTAAAGACAGCCTCTCCTCTACAGTACTTTGTCTGAAGTAATCAAAGGTGTAAATTAACACAATAGTGGTAAAATTACTTTTACCACTTTTGTGTTTGTTCCTCAACAAGCCCTCTGAAACATTTCATTTTTTATTATGCATATCAATCGAAAGAACCTGTAGTTGCATTCAAAATTCAAAAGCAAGCATCAAGTTGAAAATGAAAGGAAAGCATAGAATTATTCCTGCAAACATCAAAGGTTGGATTGAAGGCAAACACGTCCATCAGATTCTATTCAGAGAGCAACACAAAGAGTTGAAGGTTAGAGCACCTCTCATTTATAGCACATATGTTGGTTGAGTGGCATTGGTGCAGTTTCAACTCCACAAACATTCATACATACTAACCGACAACTTTATTAGGTACACCATTATACCAGGTTGGACCAGGCCTTAACCCTTAATGGCACACAGTGGGGCAAAATGTATTTAGTCAACTACCAATTATGCAAGTTCTCTCACAGTCCTGTAAGAGATCCTGTGTCCCTGGACATGGAGACTCATCAGACCAAGGAACATTTTTTTTTTCCATCTTTTATTGTCCAGTTTAGGTGATCCTGTGTGAATTGCAGCCTCAGTTTCCTGTTCTTAGCTGACAGAAGTGGCACGCCGTGTGCTCTTCTGCTGCTGTAGCCCATCTGTATCAAGGTTAGACTTGTGTGTTCAGAGATGATCTCCTGCAGCCCGCAGTAGTACCCAGTGGTTATTTGAGTTACTGTTGCCTTTCTATCAGCTCCTGCCTGTCTAGCAATTCTCCTCTGGCATCAACAATGCATTTCTGCCAACAAACCATAGAGATGCTTGTGTGTGAAAATCCCACTAGATCAGCAGTTTCTGAAATACTCAGCCCAGGCTGTCTGGCACCAACAACCATGCCACGTTCAAAGTCACTTAATGCCTCTTTCTTTCCCATTATGACGCTTAGACAATGCTTTCTGAAAATGTTCCTTTTCATCCATTCATTGTCTTAACTAGGGCTGTTGGTTGAAGCGCAGCAGTTCAATCTTTAATTATAAAAATCATCAATGTTTATTTAGTATTGTCGATGCCTAGTTTATTTGGCTTTTTTTGATCATTTTAAATAACTGCATGAGCACCTGAAACAGAAGCATCCCACTGTCTTGGCATCGTCTTCACTGTCTTCAGCATCTTCATCAAGGTAATTGTAACTCACATTTTGTTATAGAGAATGGCTGTAATGTTTTCTATCATTGTGCTATTATTACATTTAAAGGGGTGTTTAGATTGACAGCTTTGTGTTTCATTGTACCGCTTCCTTCATGTTTGTTATAAGTTAACAAATAACTTTTATGTTAATAAATAACACGGGGGGGGGGGGGGGGGGGGTATGTGCTGTTTGTCTTGGAAGCATTGCATGGCTATTGTAGCACTAATGTTGTTGACAACATTTAATTAGCAGGTAGGAATGTAACACCCTAAAGAATGTCCTGTTTGTGTGTGTGTGCTGCCAAACTGGTTGTGTGTCTGTGTGTGTGTGTTCAACAGATCTTTAGACGTTGTTTTGACATGTTGTGAGAACGTGAGTTTATCAAGTTTTTGGTGTTAATTAGTTTATTGTTTTGCGCTTTTTTTAGCTCCACTGTATTACTAAGTCAAGCTTTTTCTGTTTTTAAAAACAAGTATTACTTTTTTGTGCTAGCATATTGCTTACCTGAGATCTTAAACTTTTTATCTTTTATACAGTGAAATTGAAATTCATGAACTGCACATGTTAGAATTACATTTCTGTGAACACACCATACACCGAGCATTAGCAGTACCATATATAACATGAACATCCACTAACTCAGTACCAGTACTTTCACCTTTTGTAAAAAAAAAACACAAAACAAACAACAATGGTTGACTAATTGACTATTTGAAAAGTAATCGTTGACTAATTGATTACTAAAATATGGTTAGTGGTAGCCCTAGTCTTAACCCACTGTATCCCTTTGAGTTTGCAGGGCAGTTGGAGCCTGTCCCAGCTACAGCAGGATTCAACAGGAAAAAAATATCAAGACAGAAGACTAGGGGTCGGCGTCCCAGAGGAGCATGATAAACATGAGCTCACCATGCTCCTTCACTGTTGGGAATTTTGAAGAGGCCCAGTGCTCAGAGGTAAGGACTAAACCTAGCACCACGAGGATATGGACACCCCCAGGCTCAAATGTGATGTGATCCCAGCATCCAATCGATCCAATATTATATCTGGATGTGTGAGACATTCTCCCCTCGAAATCTAATTTAATCAGTTCTATTTGAGTGTCCTGGTCAAAGGCTGACCATCAAAGAAGTGAATAATGTTTAAAAATAGATATATCACATTGGCAAGATGTTAGGCATCCTAATGAGCTAAAATGGATGTAGATAATATATGAATCAGTTTTTTTTGAAAATGAGCAGGATCTAATCATGACCTTATTGTCAAGCCTCATTCACCATGCAAACAACAGGAAGCAAGCCTTGATGGTTTTGAGTGACATGATGGAGACAATGGCAGAAAAGTAATGAGTGTCTGGTCTGTTGGGGGTGGGGTGGTACATTCAAACTAGGCATATTCAAATAAACTGAAACACTCACATAGATACAGAAATCTTACAGCTTCAACTAGATTCATCCAGGGAGCTGCATCCCCATCACAGCACCACAACCTGAAGTGCAAACACAGTTTATACAAACACAAATGCATTAACACACATATACACTAAAGTGCACAAGTAGCCTGAGGCAAGGAGAGTATAACCAGTGGTCTTAGGGCTACAAATTCCCCCCAGGCTAAAGCGAACTCCGTGCATACTACAGAAAGAAGCCAGTTTACACTCCCAGACCACCTCATTAACCTGAGCCACTGCTCCTCCTTTCATCCAGCCATCACTCCACTCCACAGCACTTACCATTCATGCCAATATCATTTATTCATCTGTTCTTGTTGATTGGACTCCCTCTTGCATACAACACAGATCAAGCATCGACCGAAAGATGTGTGAAGGACTTTTCAGGATTGTTGTAAACAAGTATGTTTATTTAAGATCACAGGGAAAAGGGCCAGGCACATCTCTCAGATGGGGCTGCCCTCGTCTAATGAGAACCACATCAGTCTCTACCAAAGGCACGTAATGGAAACTGCTTTAGCTTTGCCTTGCTGATAATGCAATGCAGAGGTACAAACAGCAAAACTTTTTTTTCACTGAAACACATTTGTAACAAATTTTTAAAAGTTTTAGTAAAAAGTCTCCTTTCTAGCGATGTCCAAATCAGGTTTTTTTTTCTGATTCCAAATCATTTGATTTTGAGTATCTGTTGATACCGAGTCCCGAACCAATACTTTTGTAAAACATTTAACAAGGGAACAAAATTAATAAACAGATTCAGGTTGTCCCTCATTTTATTTCATTAACCTTTGATCATTTAACACCTAAACAGAGCACTTCTGTGAATTAACTTGAACAATAAAGTAAAAATGTTTACATGAAAAATCAATTATTATCTAGTAAATATTTGGGACAATTAGTCATGAGATAGTTTAGTGACTTTAACTTTAGCTTCTTCCGAACTGTTGAAGATTTTTAACCAAATGTGATTCACATCTTCATTTCAAAATCTTAAAAATTAATGATGACTGTCTGTTGTAGCAAGAATATGATGATGAGTATTCATTACTAGCTGATATTGTTATTTTTAAGATCATGTGATGCTTTTTTAATCTTTTAAGACTTTGACCTCTTAAGGGATCACATTTTTAGTTTTTTTTACCACAGTAGTTAACTTACTTAACTAGGGTTCTGTCAGAGAAATAAAAAGGTATAACAAAGAACAACTCGGGTCTAAAAGGGTTAAATCAGTGAGCTAGCACCTAGCACAGTTAGCTGCTGCTATGCAGCTGTCTCTGTCTGCCGCACAGCTTAACTTTCAAAAGAAACAAAAACCTGATCTTTTTTCTGTTGAAATCCATTTGTAGGTTGTTGTTTGCATCAAGACATGCCAATAGAGATACTTGTTGTCAGTTTAAAAGGATTTAAAAGAGTTATTGATCCCGGAAGTTCGAATCTGTGAACATCTTGCTAGCTTCATTGAACTTTTTTTCTTAGCTTCCTGCTTGAACTGGTGCCGCATTCTGCTGTGTTTTATGGCAATAAAATGTGGTAACTGTCAGGGTTGTTGTAAGGACACGAAATACAAACCGCACCTTTAACGGCAATATCTCAGATTTATTTCATTCAGACAATAAAAAGCAGCACTAGGAACTTGTGCAGCAACCAAACCACCCGACAACAAGTGGAAGGAAGACAAAGACTTATAAACAGGAGGAGAGGATGAGACAAGTACCAACAGGTCTGCCACATTAGGGAGGGAGAGAACATAAAAGGAGGGGAGAGTCAAGAAACCTGAAACAAGAAGACATGTGAGACACAGGAAACAGGCACCAACAACAAAATAAAACAGGAAATGCACAACAAACAAAAACAACCACCGTCCTGGATCCAATACCCCACAGTAACATGTTCATGACATGCAGACTGAGGAATGAATATTATGAACCGTTGAACTGTTTTGAACTGTTCTGCTAACATCTAGATAAAATGACTGATTTGATCCTGTACAAAAATAATTTTGAAGAACACATCTTCAGAGACATTTGGATCCGTCTGTGCAGATTTTAGTTGTAGCTAAACATCCAAATACTCATGAATTGAAAAAGGGCAAAAATAGATGGCATGTAGTCATTGCATTGCAAGCAGCTAAATTAAAGATTCTTACTGGTATTAACATAAGTATGTACCTCCACTAAATAAAGCTTAGCAGCATTGTAATGAGCAGAGAGAGCTGGAATGACTGAAAGTATTTGGTAATGACAGCTCTAGTACAGCAGAGGGGTCTGGATGGACCTGGGATGTGTCCAGATGTTAATAGAATAATGCAAACTTTAATGAAGGCCAGAAGTTCAACTTCAGCCAGATCCTGGTTCAGATGATTAAGCTCATTGCAGTGAAATTATCCATGAGTGCATGAAAGTAGATAAAAGTTGATTGTTGAATTTTAAAAATTCTTCTTAAAAGCAGAATGCCTTAACGTCAATCCTGGATTTTTCACTATTTTATAAAACTATTCTTTAACTGTTTTATTTTTTTCTTTCAGGGTGATGCTAAGCTAAGTGGAGACCTGGATTTAACAGTACTATTTGCATTAGTGACATATGGCGTGAAAGGGTTAGAAGCTATTTTACAGTCTTAAGCATGGAAGGAGTGATTGCAGCAACCAAACAAACTATGCTTTAATTTCAAACAATTCTAGGGTACAGTCCCGATAGCCTGGTGTAAGTAGATCCTAAAAAGTATCCTGCTTTTTATTTGCTACTTCAACTTGTTTGACAGTTTGGACGTATTTGCAATCAAAACACTTCATTTAATAAGGTTTCTAGCTGTTCCTGATATAGCCCCTCTCATTCACTTTTATCAATTTACAATGATATTCTTTACTTAAATGTATCTATAACCTTTTAAGCTCATTGTTTTCAGCGGAACTGCCGTACACACACCCTTCAAAAATTCAAATATCTCTCTTAGACCATAATGAAGACACAAGAATTTCCCTCAGGGGCGACAGTTCACTAGATCCACAGCTTCCTTTTTAATTGCTGACAATGGCATCAGTGCTTCTTCTTGTCGTCTTTATATTTATGCAAATGCTTGTTTGGTCGTTATGGAATACAGTTTGATTGTGTTGCTTTCTACTTTCAAAATGACATTAGAGAGTTTGAGGTAAGATGGGCAGTGTTAAATTAAATGTGGAGTGATACATTTTTGTATATTTCCTCTGGGGCAGATGGTTTGCATGCAAACAACTTTATTATCATCATTAAAAGTGCATTTTTGTGCAATATTCTATAGAAATAATGATCTGAAAAATATTCCAGTTGAAGGAAACAAATCCACTTATTGACATTCAAATCAATACCTTGATTTTATTGTTACTGCCTTAAAAATAATCAGACTGACTGATACATTCTAAATATGATTAAAAAATGTTGACAATTGTTGTTTTTGATTTAGAAAAATGGCCCACATCTGTTTTGGGAGTCCACTGAGAAATACATCTCAGTTAAAGAAAAAATTTAAAAAATGCCTTTAGTTGATGTTTGCACATTCAAGATTTTGACCTTTGTATCTGCAATCAACAAATACTCAGCAGGCAGATTCCTTGTTTTTCCATCACAAGCTCTGAAAGTAATCTTTAAAGTCACAGTTCCCACGGTGCATAGGATGCACATCCACAATGAATAGCGCTGTTAGAGTGCGTAGATGGTTGGGTAAGACTGTATGAGTGTAGAAAAGTATAAAAGATGCTTTATTTCAACTGCAGGAACCAGGGCAAACCTTTGACTGAGGGAGACATTTTATCCAAGGCTCCAGCTTTAATTCTGTTTTAGAGATTATCCAGCGTTGGAATGGGGCCTGCAGCTCTAAACACCTCTGATTGGTAATTTCTTTTACCAGAAAAGACCTAGACTCACAGGAAGGAGCTCTGATGAGGACGGCTCACTGTATAACTGAGGAGACAGGCTCAGTCGTCCCAAGAAAGCAAAAATTCAAAGCTGCAGTGGTGCCGCGATAGGGCGGTCGACCCTGACTAGAAAATTGTAGGTTCAATTCCTGCTTTGCCCCCCTTATGTATCGATGTGTCCTTGGGCATGACACTGAACCCCACTTTGCCTCTGGTAAAAGGTTGGAGCCAGTATTCGGCAGCGGAGCCACCATCAGTGTGCAAATGTGTGTGTGAATGTGTGTGTGAATGGGTGAATGGGACTGTGGCTGTAAGGCGCTTGGGCCTTCTAAGAAGGTAGAAAAGCACTATACAAGTATACACCATTCACCATTTCTAAATGATGAGACAGGCGTTTTTGCCTGTGGCAAATATGGAAGCATTCCAAACCTTGAAGAAAAGTAGAATATCCATAGACATTGGGAATGTGCCACTTGTTTTAGCACTTTTTTTTTGCATTAAGAAACAAGATTACTTCAAACCACATCCCAGAAACATTCCACCTGCTTGATGGAAAATTTGTAAAATAAAGTCCTGAGTTTCTTAAGACAAGAAGGACAAAACCTCTCTCAAAAAAAAGTATACAAACAAAATCAGTATAGATCAAGTAACATTTACTTTACATTACATTTACTCTAGTAAATGCACTGAGTGGCGGTAAGTGTCTGTTCAAACGTATTGGAATAAAGAGAGCAAATAGTCAGTCAAAAATGTAGTTGAGTAGAGAGTAAAAGTTGCTTATATTTAGGATTCTCAGTACAAGTACAAAGCAACCAAAAAAAAAACACAGTAAAGTAACAAAGTCCATTTACTCAAGTACTTAACTCCACTGATAATTTCCAAAAGTAATCTCCTATCGATGTCGGGCTCCTATAAGATCCCCCAACGGGTTGTACACAGTCGTGCAGATGCCGCGTGTCTGTCATATTTTTGTTGTTAGCCAGATTAGCATTTAAACTTGGTCACAATTAAAGGACCAATTAGAATGCTTTTTAATAGATCAAAAGATTACCAGAGTGGGACTTTAAACATTGGTTTCAATTATACCAGTATACCGTATATATTCCAATAGTAGCCTGGGAGTTTATTTTTAAAAATTGTCGGCCAACCCGGCGTTTATTAGAGACCAGTGTCTATTGGAGACCGGCGTTTATTCCATCACAGACAGAATGATGATGGTTAATGGGTTCATTCTGCTGTGAGATTTGGTCACAAAATGCAGAAAACAACAGATGAACATTTCAACAACATTTATTTTCATGATGAGAACATTGTATTGTGTTCTGATGAGCTCTGGCTGTGAACGTTTCTTTTCTCTTTGAAGTGTCATCAATCTCCATATCAAAATTCCATTTCACTTTCATGCCGATCATTTTCCTGGAGACGTGCACGATTCCCTTTGCTCAGTAATCCATGTTCAAACCAGTTCTTCTAGTTTGTTGTTCACTTTCTCTGCTCACCAAGAAATTAGTTTGCTCGCTTTCTTTCTGCCGCCATCACTGCCCTTTGACCCATCTGCATGTACCATTCTCGGATACGTTTATTATTTACCCCAGCATTGTTACATGGAGCTAGCAGCTAATGTTTTTAGCCTGCTTACTTCATGAAGCAACGTCTGTGTCAGTGACGTGCAGTCAGGGGAGGCAGGTGAGGATGTGCATCACCTGCAAAATATAGCCTAAAAATGCATGAATGAAATAAAATGAATATCCTTTTTTTATTGAAAAATACAAATCTAACCCTATTTTTTAGACGTCTTTTCTTTGATTACCTTTTTCTGTGTGGGTTTTTAACATATCTTTAGGAAAAAAGCAGTGACACTACAAGTTTCCTGTCCAAATACGTGACAAAGTGGCAGGTGATGCAATGAGCAGCAGCCTCTCCCTTCCACAACGCCCCACACACACTGATTGGAGCTGCAGCTGACACATGCGCTCTATTAATTTGGTCTTTTTATTGTCATAAAAGACTCTATTTTAAAATGACCTAATTTACTTATTTCTTGCCATCTGTCTGATTACATTGGTGACAGTTTGCGACTCATTTAGTCTTTTTATCCGCTAAAAATGTGCTTTAGAAAAACACTAGGTGAGGCAGGCAGTACACCTGTCTGAAGGCAGAGGGCGCTGGTGAGCCCGGAAAATGTGACACCACAGATAAAGAATAATAAAATTAGTGGTAGCAAGTCAAGTGCAGCCGTCCAGTTACTCCTTCATATATTTATCATCATTTTCTAAATGAAGGCAGACATTTTTAAATCCCTAAACTCAAGAATTTGTTTAGACTGGTAGTGATCTCCACTGAGAAGAGTTTTCAAACTGAAGAAGGAAAGGAAGACTTCTATTAACAGGTTATTAATGTGTTTCTTCAGAAGGGACGACCATAGACACAAAACAAGGGAGCAACACACTGACTTAATTTATAAGTAAAAGTAAGTATAAAGTAAATAACAATTTTGGTGATTTTTTTTTCTCTGCTATAGATATTTCAGTTTTTCTTCTTTAATAAATATGGCGGACAACATGGCGGACAGAGCTACAACAGCGGCTGACCTGGACTCACATTTTTCGGTAAAAACTGCTGCAATCATTACTGACCTCAAGGAAGACATCCGTCGTTTAAGAACTGAACTGGAAATGAAAGACGCTCTACTTTCCAAGTTCACGGATGTCTCCTTCGCCCAGTCTAAGCGGCTAACTTAGTTTAGCGCCGCTCTTCAGGACACAGCTCCATGGGATCCTTCCACCTTTCTTCATTCTTGACTCCCAAACAAAGATCCCTGGATGAAGTTGTTGTCCGAATGCCCAGAAGGACTTCTCATGAAATCCAAAAGCCTGCACTGAGTCTCTTAAACCGCATTTATAATGCAGTGGTGAATCCGTTACTAATGAAAAACAATGTAGATCCAACGGTTTTTAATAACTACAGACCAGTCTTCAACTCGCCATTTTCAAGCAAGATTTTAGAAAAACTTGTTTTTATTCAGTTGAATGAGTTTCTATCTAGTGGTTATCCAGTGGTTCACTTCCTATCTCACGTAGAGAAACATTATGGTAAGCATGGACTCTTACTTCTCTGGGGTCCACAAAATTGAATGTGGTGTGCCTCAAGGTTCCATCCTTGACCCCTTGCTTTTTAACATCTAGAGGAGGCACTACATCAGCTTCCATAGCTATGCTGATGATACCCAGCTGTACAGTATATAGCAGTGTATCCTGATGACACAAGGCCAATAGAAGCACTTTTTAACTGTATTTTAGATGTGAAATCATGGCTGGTAAATAATGTTCTGCAGCTCAACCAGGAGAAAACTGAAATTTTGGTCATTGGTCCTGAAGCCAATAGAGAAACAGTTTCTGAAACTTAAAGAACTTTCATTAAATTTTCTGAAACAGTTAAAAACCTGGGTGTTATTTTTGACTCCAAGCTAACATTTATTCTTCATATCAAGCAGGTGATTAAAACTGGCTTTTATCATATTCTGCTGCAAGAGTTCTCACCAAGACCAGAAGGCGAGCTCACATCACTCCGATTTTAAAATCCCTGCATTGGGTCCCCATCTGCTTCAGGATTGATTTTAAGATACTTTTAATGGTTTTTAAATGTCTGAACAGTCTTGCGCCTTCTTATTTATCTGATCTTTTAGTTAAATGTGAACCCTCGCGGACCTTGAGATCCTCTGGCACTGGTCTACTAATCATTCTAACTGTGAAAACCAAAAATTAAGGAGGGGCATCTTTTCAGCACTATGGCCCCCGTTTATGGAACAGTCTGCCGGAGGACCTGAGGGCCACAGAGAACATAGAGGTTTTTAAGAAAAGGCTCAAGACTTATCTATTTAAATTAGCTTTTAGTTACTTCTCATTATGTTAATTTATCTTGCTTTTATTCTTTTTATCATGTTTTATGTTTTTACACTGGATTATTTACAACTTATTTTAAAAAAAAATTTTGTCTTGTTTTGTTGTTTGTTTCTTGCTTTTAGTAAATGCTTAATTTTAATTTATATGTATATTTTATTTTTAATTCAAGTGCCTCCTCGGCTGGGTCCTCTCACCCTGGGTCAACAACTGTTCACCTGCTGCAACTCTAGATGGGGACCTGCCTCGCCACCTTGCTGTGATATTGCATTGGACTGGCAATGTGGTTGTCCATGGAGGAAAAGGTCCCACTTATAAGCATATCCACCAACCAACTTTATCCGTGCTCAGCCTGTTTTCCGATGGTTTCCATCAGTTAAGGGGGTGGGAGTTGTGAAAGGGGTTGGGAGGATTCTATGTGTGTTTGTTTGTGTGTGCGGGGGTTATATTTTTATAATCGTGTTTGTTTTTTTATCTGTTTTATTTTAGAGTAAAGCACTTTGCGTAATGGTTTATATGAAAAGTGCTATACAAAAAAAGATTGATAAATTTGCAAAAATGTCAAAGACAAAAAAAAAAAAAGCCTTTGATGCCTAGTTACCCTATGTTTGACATGTTTTTTTACGGATGTAAATCTTTGTTGATTGATTGTGTTACATATGTGTCATTCTTGCCTGCTTGAAATAGACTATTTCCAAATTCAAATTACGGCAGTGCCTCACCAGCCGTGAACCTCACCGCACGTCACTGGTCTGTTTTTATCTCATTTACAATGGATGAAATACATGGATGATGTTAAGAGATCAGATTTATTTATTTTATGACTTTACTGCGGCTCGGCGGTGGGATGTTGGGGTGTGCAATGACAAGAAACAGTATACTTGAATCAGAACATGTGCTTTAAACTTAATAATAAGGGGTTCTGACAATAGATTTGATCATCATTTCAATCAGTTATTTGATGTGTGCATTTTGGAGGACTGATAAAAACATAAACAAACAAACAAAAAACAAAAACATAATTAAAGCGTCTTAATTGAGCGTCATGTCAGTAGTGGCTATTGAGTGAGTTTATTTTACTATTATTAGATCATATCATCAAAAAAACTTAAATAGGGTAACAAAATGTAACCAATAATCTATTATTGATCCTCAACAAGAAACAAATCAGATCACTTTAAAGCTCCATGCACAGCTTCTGGTGAAACATTTCAACACAAAAACATTTCAGAACAACTCAAAGTCATGACTACAACTCAAAACAAGACTGAGCAGTCCCCTCCCCCACCCCACCCCCGTGGCGCGGCTGCCACCTGCATGTGCCGCGTTGCTCCCCTTTTTCTCTCCTTCTTTTCCCCCCAAGCCCGGCCGGCTCACTGCACATACTGCTCCTTTTTTCACTGAAGGTCTTGCATGAATTATGTGAATTATTAGAAATGTGTATCTGAATGGATGAGCTTGTTTGAGCTTTTATGTGAACGTATTCGTTTGTGAAAGTCACATCTCTATGTAAACAGGCTCTGCGTGTGGGAATCAGCTGTTGGGATAAATCCATGTTTTAATCAGGACTCCTGGTAGTCTAATGTTTTTTTTTTTTCTTGATATTGTATCCTGTTCTTCTGTCTGTTCCTGCTCTTATCCCATTTGCAAAGAAAGATTCCTCATACAACTGTTCTTGTATTCCACGCCCCCGGGCTGCTTTTAGTGCTCAAGCGACTGAAATGTAATCAAGAGAATACAGTCAATTTTCAAAACTAAAAGATTTTTCAGAGTAAAAGATCATTCCAACATAGTCATTTTGCCCAGATCAACCAGAGCACAGTTTGTGTGGACATCCTAAACACACCCTGTGTGTGCAGCATTTGCGCATGGAAACTTTTACTTCATATATCTTTTTGATAAAACACAAACATTTTTTAGCTGTAAAATATACTAAATTGCAGGTGCACCGTGTCCCTCTGAGGAGAAACATCAGCAAATAAGAGGTGCAATCTTTAAACCAGATCCTGGTGTGTTTTCAGCTATAACAGTCTCCAGTTCCCGCTTCCACATCCCTCTTTCCTTCGAAGCTAAAAGGACATCTGGAGCACATTAAAGCACGGACGATATAGGATCTTCCCTGAGCTCTCAGCTGGATGGGTGGCCATAGCCCCCATTTCTGTACATGCCCTCCAACAACCCACACATAAGCACGAACACACATGCACACACACCCAAACACCCCCCCAACACACACACACTTGGCCCATTAAATCCACACAGATAGCAATAAGTATTCCTCTCTGGAACACTGTGAAGCTGTCTTTCAGTGTCTAACCTCCAAAAAAGTATGAAAAACATCTGAAAAAAGACTAATGATTTTTTGTTTGACAGTAGTAAAGTCTAGTCTTTGTTCTAAGACAGCAGGCTTTCTGTCATGGCAGCCCTTTGAAATATTATTCAACTCCTTTATGCAAGGTTACATTCCTGTAATGCCCTTATTTTTGGTGGCTCATTTTTTCCCTTCAGCTAGTTTCAAGATACTGCTGTATTTATTTTGAATGCAAATTGTAATCTCATTGGCTGCATTGTGGTGTAGAGGTTGGCCCTCTCACCTCACAGCAAGAAGGTCTTGGTTCAAATCTATGGAGGGACCTTTCTGAGAGCAGTTTGAATGTACTCCTTGTCCATTCATGGATTTTCTCCAGGCACTCCAGCTTTCTCCTATAGTCCAAAAAACATGGTTCATAGGTTAAGAGATTATTCTAAATACTTCCTAGGTGTGAATGCGAGTGCGTGTGATTGTGTGACTCTGCAACAGACTGACAACCTTTCCAGGATAAGCTCCGCCTTTGCCCAACAGTAATTGGGAAAAGCTCCCTTGACCCCAAAAGGAATTACATGAGTTTAGAAGATGGATGGAGTACATCACTTTTAACCCCTTTTCTAGATTTTATGAATTTTAAAATGTCATATTTTTTTAAAATGTTTGAAGATTTTTATTTCCAGTTGTCTCTGAGTTCCATCATCTCTTTTCTTACCAATCCAAAAGAGTAAAATGAGCTGCTTTGCGCATTGGATAGGTCCTGTAACAGATTATAGTTTTGTGCAGAGAAAGCTACAATCTCGGCTACAGATTTGTAAAAGATCTTCAACATCCCATGTGCAACTTTAAAGGATGAACACTTCTTTGCAGGAAAAATGTTCCTCTTTGTAAATGTTTGTAAAAATATTCTGGCTGATTGTTCAGTTCAATTTGTTGTCAAGCTGAAAAAAGAAGTACACATCATACTAGTGGATCTTTGTTCGAAGGAATGAGCAGAAGAGAACACATCACTCCTTCACTTCACTGGCTCCCAGTCAAAATCCTCCTGCTAACCTATAAGGCCTTGAATGGGATGGCCCCATCCTATATTAAAGATCTCATAGTGCCTTACCAACCAAACAGAACACTTCGCTCACAAAATGCAGGACTAATTGTGGTTCCTCGAATCTCTAAAAGCACAGTTGGAGGTAGAGCTTTTAGCCACCAAGCTCCTGTCTCATGAAATAAGCTCTTAGCTCATGTAAGAGAAGCTGACACAGTTTCTACATTCAAAGTTAGGCTTAAAACATTCCTCTTTGGACGGGTTTATTGCCAGAATAGCCAGCAATCAGGGAATATCTAATATCTTACTGCAGCTCAACCTAACCTTTTGAAATGAAGTTTGGGATAATATTTACCATTTTCATTACATCGTTACATCACACATACTATTGGTTTGATAAACCGGGCCATGGCGGCCTATTCCCCTTGCTTAGTGGACTTACGCGGTCTGAGATCAGACTAATAACATAATTATATTAACATGCTAAAATTGTTGATTCTCTATTACTGTTATTATTATTATTCCGCTAACTCGTGCTCTCACCCTTAACATGTTTGAATCAAATTTCAGTACCAATTAGTTGCTAGCTAATAGGCTACTAGAAGTTAGAAGCTAGGGAAAGTATGGTGCACTGGGGTTCTCTCCTCTTTTAGTTCTCTCTTCTATTCTTTATCATTTACCCAGTACTTTTTTTTATTTTGTTCATTATGCCTCTGTTTGGTGCAGTACCTTTCATATGTTGTCTCTTGGCTGCTACGAAAAGCCTTTACAAGCTGTGATACTTGCCAAAGGGGGCAGTACGAGGTACTAACTCTTCAGGGTGTCCAAACTTTTGCACACGCCTTTTTTTTGTCTTCTGTTATTTTGAAATGGTAAATGATGAAAATAAAGCCTAATTTTTTAACATAATTAAAGAATGTCTCATCAGTAAACGTATGCCTTTAGAAGATTTTTCAATCTTTTCTTGGGTTCTTTATGCACAATAATATAACATTTTACCTGGGGTACCCAAACTTTCAATCCCCACTGTAGCTGTTATTCAAACATGTAGTTGTAGAGTTAGATAAGCTCAATCTTCTTTAATAGTTGTAGCACAGCGCCTGTCCGTCCTGGGAGAGGTTTCTAATTTTTTTACCCAAGATCTGATTTTTATGAGTTTTTCCTCACAGACAAAGAGGGACAAAGAGCAGGGATGCCAGTTTAGCTTAGTCTGTTTAGGTTAGTTTAGCAACCAGCTATTGTTTATATTTTTATGACTGATTTTATGTTCTTTGCATAAACACTGCTGTGAAGCCCATTGAGACTGCTATGTTTATGAAAATGAGCTATATAAAGAAAACTGAATTGAACTGAATCTCCTTTGTTACTGATTAAGTCAATCACACTGCTTCAGAAATGTTAAATCACCTCTTTGTATCAAAGGTTTACTGATTGCTGTAAGACTGTTTCACAAATTGTTTTCCCTCTTCTTTTTCCTCTGTCTTTTTTTTTAACTCAAAAACACCCAGTTTTGGAAGAATTACTAGAGTCTGTCAGAAAATGACAAGACTCTGAGATGTTCAGTAAGTCAGACATGTACATGGTTAAGAGAAACAGAGAGACCACAGACCCCTAAGCAGGCCACCTTCTCAGACACACAACCCTGCCTGTGGTCTGTCTTTTACACACAATAATCTGGGCAGGTGTGGCCGTGTCCATGTGGTTGTCAAACAGCAAAAGAGGCTGCTGTGTTGAACCAGCTGGAAAGGACATTAGATCAGAGGACATGATCTTCACAGTACGACTGCTTTGCACAGATGAAAGTGGAATTCTGAAGCAGGTAGATCACAAAAGCAGATTAGAGTGTTTGAAGGAGGTCCAAAAGCTTAAAAAGTCAATTTTTGAGGGTAAGAAGGAAAGGTAGCAGATATAACATAAGCAAGGTTTTTACTGCTTTGTTGGGGTTTGGTTTCTGCAAAATGTTCTTCTTTTGCTTCTTTTCAAGATGTTATTCTTACTTCAGCCATTATTGTGGGATCATCATCACACACAGATGCAGAAGTCTTCACACTAGACACACAATGTGGGCCTATCTTAGTATGTGATTTTTAAAAAAATCTTTTTTTTAACTTGTCCTGTCCAACAGCTGAGCAAACAGATGTAAGCTGAGGCTTCTTGTATTAGACAGATTTTACTCTTCCAATCGCGGGTTATAAATCATTGGGAACACAAATGTATGTTGGAATAAGCCCCATTGTAATTTAAACGAAACTTTTTTAACATTAATTTTGTTTGTGTTCTTTTTGTTGGACCGGACGGAAAAAGAAAGGGGGAAAAAGAGGGGGGTTGGGGTGGATTATAGATGTTAGAGGATGACTACTTAAAGGGAAGGTAGAGTTGTAAATCTACAGGCAACAAAATGCTGGACCTTATACCCATTGCAATAGTGAATGTTGGTCTAAAATGGGCGGGGCCTGTCCACACACTCAGCTGTTACAAACATACCTGCCGGCTCCAAGAGTGTTCACAAACTTGTCCACATCCAGTTCACACGCACACTTATGCATACCAACCAAAACATGTGAAGCATTACATTCTGTCACGTAAACTATTTGAAGGTGCAAAGGTGAGCTGACGCCTGTGCTCAGGTGAATGTTATGTTAAGAAAGTGGATGATGGAATGTAAAAAAAAAAAAAAAAGGAGGGAGAGCTCCCAGACATCCCCACACCAAGACCCCCGCCAAGGCAGCAGCGCCGACCAGGGCCCGCCCCCATACTTTGGGGTTTAACGGAGGAGATCCGCCTGCCAGGCAGCCTGGCCAAGCACCCATACCAGGGCCCGCAGGACAGCCACATGGGCCCCCAACACCCGAGCACAGTGAGGTACGGAAGCGCAGAGCGCAAGGCCCAGCCTAGCCAGGAGATTTCAGATCTCTCAGAATGTGTTCTTGTGCAGAAGCAGCATAAGCATTATGTGTAGTTGGTATGTGATTTGATGTCCTTTAGGTGGCCCACAACACATGTCATTGGAGGAGCAATGAGTCATCTTTGTAATCTCTGTCTAACTTAGATTTTAATATTTATACAAAGATGTGTGATTATGTTTGTCAACCCCATAAAGAGGCATGACGTTCACTGGGGGAAGATCTTTAGTTTATAGCAAAACTCATAGTTTGGAGTCCAGAGCTAATAAAATATCTATTGTTGTGGTATTGTTTTTGTCTCCACTGGTGGGGACCATCTGTGTCATTCTCACTGAGCTTTAAGAAATGTGAGTTTAGAATGAGCTTTGAATGAGCATCTTGCTAACAGATCAGCATCTGTTTCTTTAACTTTGAAAGGTTTTTCAAAAATAGAAATGCTAATCGAAGCTAATCTTGTTTTTCAACTTGCACTTTTTCATTAAGCCCAGAATGGACATTCTTAAGATATGATTTGCTCCCTTGGAACCAAAAAAAACAACTTTTTCAAAGGAGGAGAGTTCAAAGAAATGCGTCATACCCAATAAATTGCTTTGCCTGATTTGCCATTTCAAATAAATTGCACTGTTGGCCAAAATTTGCAATTCACAGGAAGTAGTCCCCTGAGCCACACAGAAGAGGTTAATCCACATTTCATGTTTGAATTCAAGAAGGAAGAAGAGAAAAAGGGAAAGGCGGTAGATAGGTAACTCTGCCAAGAGATGAAGAGCATGAAGGGGGTGGAGGAAAAGTGAGAGAATGGGGAGAAACAGGTGTCATTTAGAGTAAATAGCATCCAAAAACCCTCTCCAATTATCTTTGCCTGCCATGCCAGTGAGACTGACTTAATTAAAATGACTTGGGGGGGGCTAGTGACAGAGGGGGCAGGCACGCAACATATCTGCAGCAAAACACAAAGCTCAGGCACTGCTCAGGCATAGCACAGACTGTATGCCACGCTCCCTCTTCCATTCCTGACTTCAAAAACGAATGAAGAAATAAGTATACAAAGAAGGGAATCTCACCATTTGCAGCCACTTACATCCTGCATTTTTCCAAGATACTAGCATGTGGGTGGTGGTGATGGTGATGTGTGAGCCGTCTTTGTGTGGCACTGTAAACCTTTAAAATTGAATTGCAACGATGTTTTGTTCTTGTCACTTTCGTTTCCTTTAATCGTCACCCCCCCCCCTTTTTTTTGCAGAGACAAACGACTGACAGTGACCTTTTAACACAAGTTCTGTTTCCATGGAAACACCGTCAATCCCCTGAACAATTTCTTGCTCAGTCAGAACTGGCAGACTTGCATTTAAAATTAGCTTTTAAACGTAACTCTTTAAATTTGATGAAAACATCCTCCTGTCTGACAAATCTGCCTGCAGCAAATGCAATGTCAGCAGGTTTGCTATTTTCCGATTTGAAACATTTAAAAATGATTATTTTCTTTTAACTTTCTGATCATTTTGAGCAAAAATAATCAACATCTTTCACTGGTTACCTTTGAGGTGTTTTGGAGTCGTGTGCAAACATCTGAGTCATGATAGTTTACAATAACTATTTCACAAAAACACTAAACAGTTTTTTACACATTAGGCTTAGATAATCTTAAAGTGTATTCTGACTGAGAATGTCCGTTGTTTCAGTCCGAGTCCACCGAATTTGTTTTGGATCGGGTCCTGAACCTTGTGTTTGGTCTGGATTCAAACTGGCGTCCACAGGAGATTTCTGTTTCGGACCAAAGCTTGTAAACAAAACCATGTGACTAAAGATCTCTTCAGTCATTGGCCAGGAACTACAAGGCAGGTCAAAACATCAAGAGAAAGTCAAAGGTGCAGCGCTTTAAAGTCCTGATTGGGATGCTTAACTTCTTAAAACTTTAGGTTTTGATAACCAGTTTTGAACATCAAAAACTACAATTTTTACATGTTACTTTGCTACTGCGGAGTCATGCTTCAAGATGGTTACTGGCACGTGCCGCGTGTGCTTTAACTCAGAGGATGTTAGCAGCTGTAGTTCTATGGAGACGTCGGGTATGAAGGTAAGACGATGAGTGTTTATAACATATAGATTGTCTGTCATGGCAGCTGATGCCCCCCCCCCCCCCCACCACCACCACCACCACCCCACCCACCCCGGCAGGAACTTCTCATCTACCTGCACGCCTTCCCATAAATTACTGCCACTCTCCTTCACTCGCCACTAAATCATACCAGCCCGCTAACCTGCCAGTGTTCACGTTCCATGTTCTCCGCCATGACTTCGCCATCCTGTTGGGGCTTGCTTCGTGTTCTCCGCTACTGCAAGCACTCACCCCTAAAGGACTTTCTTATTCAAGGCCGACACTCCGCCACACGCTGAGGCTTCATCACGATTGATCACTATGTTTTATTAGGTAAATTTTATATGACAATATGTGGCTTTTTAACAAAAAAAGGCCAGAGAGAACACTTTTCCTTCATTTTCAATGTTTGAAATGTTTTAATTTGCAAAGTGTTAACTGAGATATCCCAGAAAGCCCAAACTTTAGCACACACCCTTATTTCGTTTTTTGTTATTTTGAAAGGCTAATTGATAAAAATAAAGCCTAATTTTTTGACATGTTAAAAAAATGTCTGTAAACTGATGCCTTTAGGAGATTTTTCAGTCTTTCCTTGGGTTCTTTATGCACAATAATAAAATGCTTTACCTGGGGTCCCCAAACTCTCAATCCCCACTGTATATGGAAAAAAACACAGCAAAAGCAAATTAAGCCTAATATCTACATGACCTCCACAGAAGCTTCATCTTCATCCATTCAAAAGCACCACTGGTGATTCTCTGGTTGTTTAGAGGAAGACCAAGGCTTTGAGGAGCTGATCTGGTTTCTTCTGTCAGTAACGATCTGCCGTTTTGGAGAAGGTCTGTACAGGTTTGTTGTGGAGGCAGTTCTTTCTAGAATGATTTTCCTGCAGACTCTGCACTCTTCCTTTTTAATATCAATAACAGTGAAATGGTTCCAGATTGGGCTTCTTTTTCCAGTGTCCCTCATTTTCTTAACATTTTTGTGTTGATGTAGTTTCTTGTTGTTGCACTGTGGTACACTCTCTTTCTGTCTTTCCCTCATACTCGGTTCATGTTTAGCTGCCTTTTCTACTGGTGTAACAATAGACCATATATTACTGTATATATATGTTCTACGTCAATGGGTGTAACAAACCCCTCTGCCCCAAGCTTGCTCAGCAAAAAACACCTTGCCCGACCCTCGCGTGTGCTGTGGTGTGGGGTATTCACACTCGTGGCTTGATGAGAAAAAAGAGAGAAAGGGGTAAAGAAAGTTAAAAAAAAAAGAAAAGAACACAGCTTAAAGGAAGGAGCCACACCAAAAATGGTCATGAAGTTACGCCGTCACCAGGTCAAACTTGCAGTAAAACTGCGGTGAAAATGTTATGTTGCAGGGTATGCAACAATATGCAGGGTTCGCTTGAATTTGCGTTAATAGTTGCGATTGCAACATCGCAAATTCCTGGAGGGACTGATTCACACACATTTACATACTGACGGCAGCTACACTGCCTTACGCTGGCGCCACCCTATAACCGCCAGGAGCAATGTGGGGTTCAATGTCTTGCCCAAGGACACTTCGACTTATGGGCAGGCAGAGTGGAAATCAAACGTGCATAATCATCAGAGGTTGACTACTCTACTTCTTTGGCCTTGTGGCAAAAACAAAAGATAAGAACAAACTGAGCAGGAAACAACAGCAGCAAAGCCAAATACACGCCATGTCCACCATGTCCTAACCTCACTCTGCTGACTGTGCTCAAATATTATCTCAAAACCAAAATTCCTTACAGCTTTTTCCCCTCAATTCAAGCAAACGTATACAAACATGCATGAAAAAGAGATTTTTAGGCACTTCAGCCCAAAATTTGAAGGAATGTATAAGTTTTAGAAGACTGGTTAGAAACTATCACTTAATGACTGAAAAAAAAGATAAAAAGAAGATAATTTCATTAAGTGTTCATGGAAAAAAATGATGTATAGCCTTAAAGAGAAAGAGGGTGTGTGAACAATGTCAAACAAAAGCATGTTTTAAGTTTGCCTGACCACCACATTTCTGCAGGGCTGAAGCAGAAGATCTCCTCATATCCATGGGTGAGACAATCATGCTTTGAGCTCGTATTGCAGCCAGAGGCACAGAAAACATTTCACGAGCAGAAGGAAGAATGGAATCCACAAAATGTCAGCACATTTTGGACACTAACATGATGCCCCTTCAATTAATCCTTCTGTGCTGGGATTTTTCATTTCCAGACGTTCCTGTTCTCACCCCCACCATTGTCAACCTCATTATTGCAATTGCTGCCTCCTCTTTATTTCCTACATCCACACTTTCCACCCCATCACACACCCCCATCCCCCTCCCTCGGTGTCTTCATTTTCTCTCAAGTTGAGTTCAGCTTTGTGAATGATAGAAGTAGACAAAGAATGACTGTGTGCTTTGAGTTGCTCTTTGGAGGTGTGCCCCTTCCTGAAGACTCAACCTTCTTGGACATTATCTCAGGAAAACAGTGAAAAGATGTATCTGCACAGAAACTGGACTCATTTCTTTCTATCTAACCTTCAGCATTCTAACACTCCACACAGAATACACACAAACACTACACCACCAGTGTCTCAGCTCCTGTTGCCACGGAGACACCATACCAGGGCTCTGACCCAAGAGCTTTGGGACTGTTTTTCAACCCTAGCACCCCCCACCCCTCCTGCAGAAGCAGGAGAGAAAGCAGCTGTCGGACAGCTGTTTCTTCCCCAGCCCAGCCTCCCACCACAGCCTCATCCACCAGCACTGCAGCCTGGTGCACCATCACAGGAAAATAGGATTTCTAGCCTAAAGAAATGCACAACATTTTCTTTTACTGTTTAAAGACAAGTGAGCAGAACATAATGCCCACCAATCCATATTTTGCACCTGTTTCTTGCTAATCAGGACACTGGACAGACTTTGCAAAAATCTTTTCTGTGCTTTTTAGTGGCTCTCAAATCTGCATCATTTCAATGTATCTGAAAGCTGTCTTTAGCCAAACTTACTTTTGTAGTTATTATCTATAACAAATAAATAACTTACTTTAAATGCATTCTATAAGAGGCCTTTATTTTTTTATTAAAGAGACCAGATGATCTTGTGATCTTTAGTGACGCTGTTTTTAGAGCTATTATGTTTTGGAGCAGGGGTGTCAAACTCAATTGCACAGGGGGAGGAATCCAAAACACACCTAAAGCCATGAGCCAAACAGCATAAACATTTACTGAACACAGTAAAACTACACTTTTAAAACTGAACTGTTTTAACATAAATATGAGTAAAAACCAACCGGAATTTTATTCTGGAAGAAATCCTCCCTAAATTACTCACAATACTTTGCTCTCCATGAAAATGTATTCTATCAACATTTTTTAATATAGAAATAAAGAAAACATTAAAAGAAAAGCATTCAGATTGCATTAGTTTCATGTCTGTTTATGTTTAAGAAAATTAACATAAATTTTAAATCTCCCAAAAGATTTAACTCTCAATAAAAAATATATACTTTCAAAATTACACAAATAAAAACTTGCTGCAGAACAAACAAAGCTTGGAAACAAATAAAAACTGTGCTTTTCAGCAAAAACAAATCACATCATTAAGTTTTCTTTGCTCTGTCTTTTTTTAAGAGCTGGACTCCTTCCATCGTTCTTTTGCATCAAGTTGGTTCACGTTTGGTGTGTGAGGTCCTGTGTGTGTCTCTGTGAACTGTATCATAGTCATTTGGTTTTTAAAAACCTGTCATTGTAAATATAACTTTTTAAGTGTTAACAAAACAATGAAAAATAAATCATTTAATTCATCACTTGAAATTACTTCAAAAATATTTGGTGTTTTCCTAAGTTTGTGCAAAACCAACAGCAGTGTTGGGGGTAACTGTGTTTAAGTACAACTGTGTTACTAACGGAAATCGATGTAATCTGACTACTTTTATTCCCGCACCAACACCGTTATAGTTACTAGGTATAAATTGTGGTGCATTACTTTACAACTTATAGATATGGTTTAATAGGCTGTGATGGCGTTTCCCCCCCTGAGGACTTAAGAGCAAGACTGTCTTCTTTGTGAAGCAGGGGGTGTGTGGGGGGGTCCCCATTTGAGATCATGATTGGCTTGGGAGTCAAGTGGGCGGGTGCTTACTGATGCTCCAAAGTGCTCGTGCAGCGCAGGCAGCCAGTCAACCAGTATATAGAGAGAACTAGTTATATTCCAGTGGTCGATACTAGAAACATTTACTTTTATTTCTGTGCAAAGTTAGTTTTTATCATCATGTAAAGCTAATATTATTTGTATTTTTCTTGTTGGAGTTTTGTTGTGTAATCATTCTGAATCATAGTGTTTAGGTTCAGATGCAATATCATAGAAAATGACTTAAGTGCAGCAGAGACTTAGCAAGTGTTACTTTATTATTGGTAATTATTCTTGTCGATGGTTTTGCACTTCATTTTTCCTTCTGTTACTGTAATTGAAACTATTTTGTTTGTTTAAACAAAAATGTGGATAAAGAAGTTGACACTTCAAACTTTTACATTCAGTCTCTGTGAATTTCATATCATTCATTTTTATTTATAGCTTGTTGTAGTGTAGTTGTATGATAACTCTGATAAATAAGAATTTAAATTTCTACACTTCAGTCTTCTCTCTCTATTGTAACTAAACAGCATCATTTCATTGAACTATACCAGCAAGAAGCATCATTTTCATTAAACTTTAGCGTTTTAATGCTTTGTCATGTTAGCAGGTAGCTGAGGAAAAACATTAAATTTATTGCCATATTTAAACTGGCAAAGACACTAGAGTAGTTATTTTGCTAAGTAACTAATTGCTTTTAAGATGCAGTAACTGAGTTACTAACTTAAATACCTTTTGGGCAATGTAACTAGTAAATACAACTAATTATTTTTCTGCTTCACCTCGTAGCCTGCACCGTAATTGTAAAGGAGGCATGCAAAATACAGTGATTTTGAGGATGAAAGTGATTCAAAGTTGTTGCATATAGAAGAGATTAGTGGACACATTTTTATTTTATTATTAGTTGCTCACATGATGGCTAGGATAGTTTACAGGTGAGACACTGGCTCGCCATCATCCCCTTACTGCATGCCCCTGCTGAGACGCGTTTCAATAAGGAACCAAAAACCATCGAACCGATCCCAAACCCACTCAAATTATGCCCACAAAGCTATTTTTTCCTGCAAATCTAGAAACCACCCAGAAACCACCCAGTCTGGCAACACTGGTGTTCGGCAAGGCAGTTGACACACTGCATGATGGGATTTGTAGTTAAATTGTTACCAACTCTACATATTGCCAACCCATTAATTATAAAAATATAAAGTGTTATCATAGGCCGAATATAATTACATGGTGGGCCAAATGTGGCTTGCGGGCCTTGACTTTGAGACATGTTTTAAAGAATAGTAACCATAGATGGTTCTTTGCACAGGCACAGATCTGCACAACAGTGCTTCTTAGAGATATTGATTGTCAACCTGCTGTGCACTGTTACCGGCTTTATTAAATTACTGTACATCAAAAATAGACACAGATAAGAACAAGACAGAAAAAAAGACAGAAAAAGTAAAATAATCTAGTTTCTATGTTTTTACTGACTATAGACAAGCCTCTTTTCTAGGTCAAATTTTAAGGACACCTTTTTTTCCATTCATAACACTTCTAAAACACCATTCTGTCTATTTGTGTGTGTACTTGCACTAAAGAACTGTAGTCAATTGAAAATACAGATTAAAAATAAAAAGTTTTTGAGTAAATAGTTGTTTGTAGTCGTTAATAGTTTTTACAAAAAGTACGGCACAAATCAGCACCAATCTCACTGCTGCTGAGGAACATGCCTGTGGCCCATAGACAAAGCTTCCAGAAAGACTTTTTCAGTCTTCTTGTCCAGCTGTCTTTCTGCAAACTGCAAGCCCTCAGAATAAAGACTATTAGCGACAACTTCTGCTGTGTTGTGTGTTACACCTTTACAAACCCGACATTTGACTGGTTCCATGTTTGGCTGTCATGCACTGTGACACTTTTGGTAAGAGACGGACACAGTTTATATTAGACACGTCAAAGTGATTGTAGGCACAGTGTTGGAGGGGTTATAATCAGGTCTTCCTTTGAAGCCACAAGACCAGAGAATGGTTCACTTTCGCCACTACATTTCTGGAGTAAAAAATGTTTTGTTAAAAAGAACAATATAACTGTATCTAACTTGTGGAGCTCCTAACCAACTCTCAGTTTTGTATGTGTTGAGTGAGTCAAGCAAAATCTGGTGTTGGGAAGCAGAATCTACCGCCTCTCCAGAGGGTCATGCGTGTGAGATGTCAAGTTTCAGATTCTACCAGGCACATATTGCTAACATTGTGAAAGAAAACACGTGTAAAATGGGTGTGAAGATGTAAAATGAAAAAAGAAAAAAAAAACAGGTACAATCTGAGTTGATCTGCCTGAATGGTCATGGTAAGGTTGTCTTTTCTGAATTGCTGTATTTTTCAAACCACTGGTAAAATACTACAGTTTTGTCAAAAATTGGTTGCGTCTAATGTGTGAATAAACCAATTTATTATTATGGTGCCTCATAATCTCGTGGGCCTTGTGGCCCAGAATATTTCATGTACCTGAGGCAGTATTGGTACAGCCCTAGGCTTGTAATTAGCAAGTGTGAGTTTAAGTCCAGGTAGCATCACAGCCTAGAATCAGCAGGAAGGGCTCTCAATTTGCCTTGTATGACTTGAGCAGTAAAAGTTCAACTCTGTCCAAATCAGCTAAAAGGTATTTCCACTCAACTTTACGGTCAGATTGGAAAATGTACTCGTTTGGTTTTGTTTTTGACTCTCAAAAAGGTATTAATCTGCTAAATGTACAGTTTTTATACCAGTGTTTTGGGGCAAATGTGATGAGAAGTGATGGGAGAGAAGAATAATTTGCTGCACAGCAGCACTTTTACAACAGAGTGGGTTAAAAAGCAAAGACAGAAGGCTGTGTATTAGTGACTGTTGTTAAAGTTTTTCACATTTTAAGATTTTTTTTTTTGTAAACACATGAGACCTATTCTTAAAGATTTTACCAGCGTGTAGCATTCAAAAAAAGACTTACAACTTAAAAAGATTGTCTCAAATTTTATATAAACAGTCAAAACAATTGACAAGGTTAATTTTTTATTGGTATAAAAAAACTCATCAATTGAACTGAGCTAGGGATAGGTAGAAGCTAGAGAGAATCTAATGTTGGCTACACACCGAGCGCGATCAGTGCAGCAGATGCAGCCAGTTTCAATGTAAAGTCAATGGTTTAGACGCATCACGAAAGTCTGGAAACAGCACGATTTAAGCAACGCAGTGACGTGCAAATTGAGCTGCCGCGGCGGCTGGCCAGAGTTAAAAAAAAAAGAACTCTGGGGAGGTGGCTGCTTCTCATCAACAAATCAGGGACTCAACTTCTTGCACGTGACGTTTTCAGTGACAGTAGAGAGAAAACATCCAATATGGTGGATCGATTCATAGTTCTCCTGAAGTTTCATTCATTTTCTTAACCCCCTGTATCCCTTTCTGGGCAGGCGGGGTTTCCAGATTCTTCATGTAGCAATCAGGCTACAAACATTAATTGCTAGCTCCATCTAACAATCAGGCTACAAACATGAGCTGCCAACTTCATGTAACAATCAGGCTACAAACATTAGCTGCTAGCTTCATGAAACAATCAGGCTACAAATGTTAGCTGCTAGCTTAATGTAGCAATCAGGCTACAAACATTAGCTGCTAGCTCCATGTAGCAATCAGGCTACAAATATTAGCTGCCGGATCCATGTAACAATCAGGCTACAAATGTTAGATGCTAGCTTATGGTAGCAATCTGGCTACAAACATTAGCTGCTAGCTTCATGTAACAATTAGGCTACAAACATTAGCTGCCAGCTCTATGTAACAATCAGGCTACAAATGTTAGATGCTAGCTTAATGTAGCAATCAGGCTACAAACATTAGCTGCTAGCTCCATCTAGCAATCAGGCTACAAACATTAGCTTCTAGCTCCATATAGCAATTAGGCTACAAATATTAGCTGCTAGATCCATGTAACAATCAGGCTATGAACATTAGCTGCTAGCTTCATGTAACAATCAGGCTATAAACATTAGCTGCTAGCTTCATGTAGGAATCAGGTTTCCAAATATTAGATGCTAGCTTCATATAGCAATCAGGCTACAAACATTAGCTGCTAGCTCCATGTAGTAATCAGGCTACAAACATTAGCTGCTAGCTTCATGTAGTAATCAGGCTACAAATGTTAGACGCAAGCTTAATGTAACAATCAGGCTACAAGCATTAGATGCTGGCCCCATGTAGCAATCAGGCTACAAACATTAGCTGCTAGCTTAATGTATCAATCAGGCTACAAACATTAGCTTCTAGCTTAATGTATCAATCAGGCTACAAACATTAGCTGCTAGCTCCATGTAGCAATCAGGCTACAAACATTAGCTGCTAGCTTCATGTAGCAATCAGGCTACAAACATTAGCTGCCAGCTCCTCACACATGCGAACAGAGCGGCAAGCTTAGGGAACACATTTTTTGTCACGTGGCGAGCAGCGAATTATTTGCGCGGCGAGAAAGAGGCGGACATCCCAAATCGCGTCCACGTGAATGCGCCTTTGAAACAACAGCAAAGACAAACATAAAGCACAGCAGGAACAAAAATGACCATTGAAATTATTTTCAAGCTTGTGGTTAGTATTTATTCTCTGTGCTTTGCAGGTGCATAGCTCTGTTTTTTTGCTACAACCCATCTCTATATTAATGTTTGTGTTGTTTGTGTGTCTTCGTCTAAAGTTTGTGTAAATTATATAGGATGTGGCCACTTTGAGCATAATGGTCCATTGTTTAAAAGAATACAGATTATTGGCTTATTTATTTGTGTTTTAAACTAAGGAGAATCTTGCTGTTTGCAGCATTAAAGGAATGTTCAGACATCCTGTTAAGGGGGTTCTAGAAGTCACGTCAGCTTTGTTGTGAGACGCTGTGTTTTTCTGTGGTGTTGTGTGTACAGTTGTGTGGGATTCCTATTCAGGAATTGTAGTTTTCTTTCTTTCCTATCAGTGTCAGGGAAATGAGCAGTCTAAGTTAGATTGGTAGTGATTTTGCTCCCCCCCTCTGTTTCGCTCTCCTTTCATCTCCATCTTTTTGATGAGATGGGTCTTCTGTCCCCTTATAAAATCCCATTAGCTCTTAATGAAGGCAGGCTCCTAGCCTTTCGGCCTCACCTCATTTAGCACGATTGTCTAGCGGCCATTAGCATGGAGGCAATTACAGACGCACGACAAGAGTAATTGAAAATGCCGACAGGAACCCTGAGAAATGGGACTTCATAAATAAATATATAAAAAAATAAACTAATAAGCTTCCATTCAGATGACAGGGAGGGAGCCACATATGCTAAGTAAAATCAACATAATTACAATTATGGGTGGGGGGTAAAAAGCTGTGGCGAGGGAGGAAAGAATATGAGTGGACTGTTGGAACACAGTTAATCCCAGTGTAAGTGTGTCAGTGGGGGAGATGTGGGAGCACACAGTGAGACTGATGATGAACAACATCAAGGGTTAGTTTAACACTTTGTCTTAGGGAGGTCGGACACAGAGAGTCAGCACGGACCGGTTCACAGGTCTGTCATTTATTCAGCTGCAAACCTACTGTGTGAAACTGTGCAGGAAGTGGTACTTTCTCCTCCCAATAAGACAAGCTGCAAAAGCAAATACCACAGTAATGGAAACCTACACACCCATCCAATCTAGAACAGCAGGATCATGTCCTGTAAATGCAAATGCAGAGCCTTCACTCACAGCCTTCCCTATGCAACTACTTTCAGGACAGCAGCACAACAACAACAAAAAACATGGCATACAAGTTTTACTGACAAAGACTTATCATACATCTTTGGTATAAAGCCAAATTGGGTCCCAAGTTTTGACTTATGTGACTGCAGCATTTCTTTATGTCTTCACAGCAACTTTATTTTAACTGGCATCCTGCTTTTATATTTTAACTATATATTTTAACTATGTTTTCACTCATAGTTACTGGCTATTTCAACTCTTCACACACCAGCACCAGGAGGGTTAGCCAATAAATGAATCAACAGCTTTTACTATTATCATGTGACATTGCTAATCATTGACAGGGACTCTTTTATTGGGGTAATAAAACAAAAAGACTAGTTAACAGATTTTTATACAAACCCATGTTTTGTATATTATATTAAACATACATAGACATATATATGTGTTTGTGTGTGTGTGTACACAGCAAACTAGTAGCTCAATGTTCTAACATCCACAAACGGCAACTGCTATCACAACTTGAGATTGATGAAGTACAATACAATTGTAAAACCATAATAACAAAGCCTCAATAATCAATGTTATGCTGAGCGAGAAAGCAACTGACATGAAAGACGAGATCATATCTAGAACGAACACCAGGCAACCCTGACACCAACTACAACGCATGAGGGAAGTACCTCCTCAAAGTCTCTTCATAGGAAACTTAATGAATCTGTGGAAAACCACCCTTGAAACCAATAGCAAGCCACTTGCACAAGTGTCCATCAAATGTGGCAAATACCAAGGAGACGCTCTGCCCCCACTGCTGTTCTGCATAGGTCTGAACCCCCTCAGCCAAATAATCAACAAGACTGGCTATGGATACCGACTCAGGGGTTCCTTCCCAAATCCAGCACGCTGAGACTGTATGCTAGCTGCAAGGAGGCAGGCCAAGGACTAGTGAGCGTGGAAACCACTATCCAGGATGAAACATCCAAGATTCATGAATTCAATAAGCTCAAAGCCCCAACTGACTGTGAATGTCTCAGACAATAAACAGCAGAGGACGCGGTGCTGGAGGATAGATCCTAATGGGAGGACAAGCCAATGCATGGGATGTACAACCGGACCATAACTGAAGTGACTGATATCAAGAAGCCCTACCAATGGCTAGAAAGTTGGCCTACAGGACAACACAGAAACACTCATCCCAGCAGGTCAGGAACAAGCTCTGAGCACCAGAAAGGTAGAGGTTCTGATCTACCACACCAGACAAGACCCAAGGTGCAGGCTGTGCAAAGAGGCGCCTAAAACAATCCAGCACAGAACTGCAGGGTGTTTTATGCAGCTGTTGTGGTGGATGTGGCAGTACCAAGTGATGGTAACATCTAGAAGGAGAAACATGAGAACCTGGAGAAATACTAGGGACTCAGAGAGGAATTGGAGAAAGCTTGGAAGGTAAAGGTGACTGTGGTGCCCGTGGTAATTGGAGCACTCGGGGTGTAACCCCCAAACTGTGTGTCTATATATATATTATATATAGTGCTGTCAATCGAAATTAATCAGATTAATCACACTTTTGGATTGTGATTTAAAATTATCTGATTAATCACAATGTTTACTAAGTAAATTTTCTACAACAATATGCGGCTTCTAAATCAGGAATCTGTTTAGACACGTCACTGGTAGTGATCTCAACTGAGACATGAAGACTTTTAAAACTGAAGAAAAGGAAGACTTCTACTAACAGGTTTTGCATGTTTCTTCAGAAGTAGCAGCGCATGGACTTCCATTATAAGTAAAAGTAAGTCAATAATAACTATTTTGGTGATTTTTTTCTTTGCTACAGTTCGTAACAATGTTGAAATTATTTTTTTTTAAAAACATACTTTTAACTGCCAATCAAATGGTGAATAAGCTACTCTGTAGGGTTCATATTTGTAAATCTGACTGATGAGGTCAGCGCCTCACCAGCCGTGACTCCTCCCCTCACGTCACTGATATTATCTATTGTCTGCTTACACATTTGCTGCTAGAACATTTCACAAAAATCAACAGGCCCAGTGTCCAGGCATATATCGTGTTCCACCTCCAGCAACCTCATCTGGTTCTCTTTCCCACCACCACCCTCCCTTTTGTCTGCCTCCTAATCTGAATGACAGGTGGCAAAAACAGATCAGCACGAGCATTCATAAGAGCCCCAGCCCCATCTGAATCAGGCCCAGTGCCCACCTCCCAAACTGAGAGGCGCAGCAGGAACGTTCTTCAAACTATACTGTGTGTGTGCACGCGTGTGTGTGTGCGCGCGTGTGTGCATGCGCGGACGTCAGAGACACACTAATGGTGGGAAATGGGAAGAAAGTCGCTACTCTGTGCACAGATTTGCATGAGTGGGGGAGGGGGTGTGGGTTTAATGGACTTTCTGGCTGAAGAGCCGAGCGCTGGAGTTGGCAGTGGCTGCTCCGGCTCAAAGGGGAAATAAAGTGAATCCAACTGAATAGAGTTTGTCCCTCTGATCCACCAGAAGAACGCAGTTATACATCCAAAAGAGAGCAAATGACTTCTGACATGCAGTATGCTCAAATACAAAAAAGTTGTAAATTGCATCAACATCAATAGGATCACATGTTCTTACAGCCCAGGTCAGCTTTGAGGCATAGCAGCCATCAGAAGTGCAGCATCTTGGTGCAAAAACAAAATCTCTGCTTTCAAATGGCCCACCACCTCTTTATGACTGAGCAAAACAACAAACACACACATCTTAAATAAGCTTCTGAGCAGTCATCCTGTGTTTGTAGTGATTGTATAAAGACAGATGCCTATGTAAAGAGAAGAGGGGGTGAGGTCTCCAACCAGGAGGAGATTTAATTAGTGAAATCTCATTAAGTCTAACAAAATTAAGCGTAAAACAATCCTTGGCAGGGAATCATGGTAGAGATTTGGGGTATGGAGAGGGAGGGCGGTAGGGAGAACACTGACAGGGACTGATGTAGAAAATAACTGTATGATTGTTCTGGCCAAGAGAAAACGAAACATTTATAACCAGAAGATTACCAAAAAATTCTCTATCTATTGTGATGGAATTGGTGTTCTACAGTCTTGCAGCATGACTCCATCCAGATCAATAGATGATTCCTAAAAGGTGTTTAAAATTGAAGGCTAAAAAAACAGAACTGTCAGTTAACTAACCCCACATATTTTAATCCTATATCAAAACTAGCATTTGTTAAAAATAATGACTAGTTAACAGAACATTGGAGTTCATGAACCTAAAGACTTAAGAGATCTCTAAATGATAAAACAGTTGAATAGAAAACTGAAGGAAATGTTTCCATCTAATGTTCAATAATGTACAATAATTTAAATATCGGGTTAAAAATCAATAAGAAAAACCTGAAGCTACAGAAACTCATCTTTAAGCACATTCAAACCAAAAGTAATGACTTAAGAGCAAAATACTTGAAGCATGTGACAAAGACACTTGAGCTGAAATTTCTTTGAGAAGCCCATACACCAGCAGTGCATAGCCACACAACATCATCAGTCGATGCATCATAATTCATCAGGATTCCTTTGTGTCGCATTCTCTTTGAGTTCACCTTTCCTAAAGGACCTGGCCTCTATTAGAGACCAGTGTAGAGTAGATCTGCAGTTAAAGGAGACTGGCAACTAATAGAGACTGGCCACTATTGAAAGATAAACGGTAATAAACATTCATACATAAAAATATATTTTTACAGTAGGTATTAATGTTGGAGCCCAAGAGCTGATTCTTAGATAGCTGAACCAAAAAAGCTGATTTCATCCCCGTGCCCCCTCCCTTTTTCATTTGAGTAGGAGGAGCAAACTTTCATAGTTCTTTGTGTTTTCAAAAGACCATCTTAGTATGAGCTTTGATAGAGATTATTCAAACTTCATACAGTAGGTATTGGGTGAAACAGTTTTTTTTCACATCGAACTTTGAGCAGTGGCATAGACCACATGTGTTGTAACTTATTTGTGTCTTTTATCACACTACTGTTTGAATTTGAATGAAATCAGGTTATGATTTGAACCATGTTCATACTTTGCACAATGGCATTGCTTTAAGAATAAAGTTGAAGGAAAGATAAGGGAATCTTGCTTGTGCTTTTTTTCTCTTTATAAATGAGTGGGAAAAAAGTAGCTCTGCAACTCTTCCGTTCCGCTCTAATCATGATGGCTTTGCTCATTCTTCATGACTGGAAGTCTTCAAGTGCTTGTTTTATGACTTTAGAATCATTAGTTGCTTGGTGTTTCCTCTGAGCAATGGTTGGCTTTCTTTTCACAATTATTTTGCATTAAATAAACCGTTGAGACAGTGCTGACTTTGCAATCTTTTGACGGTTTATTCTGACCCGGAACCACATCCAAATGCAAATGAAAACCTTGAACTCACTTCAAGCGCAGTTCAATGAAAACTTTAATTCATTAAAAAATGTTATAGAAAATTGTGTTGTGGAGAGTCAACAAAGGGAGACATTTGAAAATACATTTTTTGTTCTTTGTGTTTCCAGCTAAAATATTTGTGTTGTGCTGCATTTACAGGAAACACAAATCCAGGGTGTATGGAGTCTAGTTTCAAAGTTGAGTCAGTGTGAAGAGATAGCGAGAGGTCCTGTGGTCTGACTTTAAGGGCCTATACCATGAAAAATCAACTTTTTGAGCTTTTAATGAATTGCATGTAAACAGCGCAATAATCACTCACGGTTCATGCACGACTACCGTATTGTGTGACAGATATATAAATTGGCCGATCTTTTACCCCTCACTGGGTCCCCCCAGTGGACTGCCTCAACTAGCACCAGCAGCTGATTTAGAACTGGTGCGGACCAGGGGAATCCAACTGTTAAATGAAAACAAAGCATTGCAAGGGCCCACGGTGGGTGAAATGGCCTTTATGTTCTGCATCCTGATTGGCTGTGCACCACTGTCAACCAAACTCTCCCATGCCATATCTTCTGTACAGACTGCGTTCATTTAAAAAACGAAAGGTTTGCACGTTGAAAGTTTTACTTTTTACAAGAGAAAAAAGTGTGAAAATGTTTATTTCTGTTAAATACAATTGTTTAGTGAGGGGTCCAAAAACATCAATAATTATTCTGAAAAACAAAGACAATGACGGCTTTGTGGCTTTGGCTCATGTTTTTTTTTTTTTAAAACATAACTCCTACAATTAATGATATATTTACAAAAACAGCAAATATATTTATAGGTTCTGAGTTAAATTATGTCACGGTTTGAGCAAAATGTTAAACAGCAGAGACTTTGTATTTTTTGCAATTAAAAACAGTATAAAAAAGGTTTTTATGAAACAAAGAATAAACTAATGGTTAGAAACACACAAACTGTCACTAAGTCATTTCATTTGGCAAAATATAGGTAACAAATACATTAAAGGTGCAATTTTGGGTTTAGGCATGACGGGACACAGCAAGATTAACGTGGCTGTCGACCAATCAACGACTCAGCTTTGGTCACATGATGTCTTCAGTGACTAGATCAAAGGGTAGAAAAATGAATTCAATATGGCTGCGCATTGCAAGGATTTTCATCCTGAACTTCAATCCATTTTCTTGACCTGTTGGAGGTTGTCGGGGACTGTCCCGGTTACTGTTGGGCAAAGGTTGGATACACCCTGGACAAGTCGCTAGCCTGAGACAGAGCCCATGGAGCTGCCGTGATAGAGGCCGCTATGCTAGCCAGCCACCTTGTGAACAGCTTTGCGAGCTCTGCTGCCGAGCCTCCATCAGAGGTAGTTGCAACCATAGCTGCCCAGGCTGCCAAGGTTCCAGAAGAGCAAGCGTTAGCTGCTGCCCAGGCACCTGGCTAGGTCTACTGCCCAGGCTGCCGGTCACTGGCTGGAGGAACTAGCTATGCTGGCTGCCCAGCAGATGGAGAGCCGCCGTGGGTGCCTTTGTAGCGTGCACGATCTCCCCAGCTCCATAGGCATATGATGTTTTTCTTATTTTCATTGACACAATAATAGACAGATGGAAGAACTGCTTAAAACGGCTGTTAGGTGCAGCTCCACTGCAGGATTGAAGTAGAGAGACTCTGAATGATCTGGTGAAGCCAGACACAGCGACGTGGTTGCTGGCGCCTTTGTAGAGCTCTCCAAAACATTTAAACACAAGCTCCTCGCTCAACATCATCCAAGTTTTCCATGATATGGTCAATCAGTTGAATGAAGTTTGTCGGCGGTTGCAGCTGGGGCATCAAGGCATTAGGTATTAAATTTGATCTCACCAAAAGAGAGGTGGATTTGACGCCTCGGCCGTGTCCAGTGGGAATGCAGCATTAGAACCTGTGAGAACCTGTGTCACTAGGGTGTAAGGCACCTAAAGGTGGACCAGATTTTTACCCTGCAAAAGCTTTAATTTATATACACAATAGCATATATCTCCCAATAGTGATCTGACCTCCAATTGACACCAGTCTCCAATAAACATCGGGTCTAACTGGGGTTCGTTACTGTTAGACGTCAGTCTCCAACAGTGACCTGGTTCCTTTAAGATCCCCCCCCTCCCACGGCTCACGCTCAGTCTTGTTAATGCTGTGTATCTGTAGTATTTGTAAAGTGAGCCAGTGTAGTGATTGGCCGATTCAATTTAATGATTAAACTTTGGTGGCATATGCCAAAGAACGCTCTGGTGAGGAATCTGCACCACATTTTGGGGTGGATCCTGAACTTATCCAAGAATGGCAAAAGCAGATGGATGATGATGAGAAGACGGCTGCAGAAAAAGGAGCAACAAACAAACTGATTTCCTGGTGGAGGAGCAAAGAAAGTGAGCGACGAATTAGAAAAACTTGTAAGAATCTTTTTTGTTCCCACCCTTTTACAGCAACTGTGACTAAAACCGCATCACAGGTTGCATCACAGTACCTGAACATCAGCCTGAAGCCTCTCAGCCCAACAGCAGTGTCTCTATAGTTTGTACTGGGGACAGAGGTATTTTTGTTTGGCAGTTTTGTTTGGGTCTAAGAGAAAAACACTTGGCTTTAAAAAGAATTGTACACATTGTCAAAATCTTCCTATCACAAAATTTCAAATGGAGCATTGAACCTATAATCATCATCACATGCATTCACTCCTGGAAACAGGAAGTGACATCACATGTCAAAATTGTTAGCCCTCCTCCCTCCCCCAAGAATTTTTATGTTTTCAAATGAAGTTTATTTTTGTTTTTCAGAAGCTAAAATCCTGTGTAAAATATTTCTAATGTGTGGTTTATGATTAAGAGTTTTCTGAATTATATTTGCAAGGCAAAAGTAGAAGATTAAAGAGAAAATGTGAAAATGTTTGTTTACTTAGCCTGGGAGAAGGGGTAAGGTTAATGGAGCGGGGAATTTTCCCAGTTCCAGAGAGAGCAGTGTTGGTTACAATGGTGGTAACAAGCTCTTGGAGAAATTGTTGATGTATTCTTTCTATTACTTGGGAGCAATAAAATTATTTTTTTAATGTGTGCCATCTTTTTGTATGTCTGTATTTTCAACGATAAGAAAAACCCTATCACAGCAACACTGATATGAAAGATGCAATGTGGAATCATGTGACTCGAGTTTGAAGCGCCTACTGTGCAGAGTTTTGAGCCATATAGAACACACTGAGCTGAAGTGCACATGCAAAAGATTTAAGTTCAATCAAGCATTCAGAGCTGGACACCTGATCTTTCGCTTAAAGCTGCCCTGGACAAGTAAGAATGTAGTGGGGCCTCGCAGCAGGCCGCCTGCCTCCTGCAATCTGCTAACACAGAGCCACTGAGGAGATGATATTTAACTAGCCTTGCACCGCTCAGTGGGGACTATTGTGTGTGGTAGGTAGACACCAACAGAGACCCAAAATGAAAAAAGAGGATTGAAAGAAAAGCAGTTTCGATTTCTGGCAAAGAGCTCAAATGTTCTCGTTTTTGACGATTTAAGTCAAGAAATAGTGAAAGTAAAGATAAAATTTAAACATGCATTATTATTGAAGAATGAATACAAATAGGTTGCAATGTTGTTGGGAAAACTGTTTGACAAACGCAACAGTAATAGAAATCAATGTCATTTTTGACATTGATATGGGATAAGATTCAGCACAACAGTCACATCAGATGTGAATCCAGACCACATTAATTTTTATTTTCAACATGGCTTTCCTTGAATATTGAGGTTTCACTGAGTAGAACAGGAGAAGAAAGACTAGGTTACTGACAGTAAACCTATTCAAAGCCCAGAAAACACAGGTAGACCGTTTTCCTGCCAGATGGACAGCTCAGAGCAGAGACAGAGACAGTCTGAGAGAAAGCATGTGTTGGGTTTCTTGTAGCTACAAAGAAAACATTTTGGCCTCTCAGTAATCCCTCCTGAGGCTCTCCCTAAACTCAGAAGACCCTTCCTCCCACATTTTCCTGTGTCTGGGATTGTCAGAGAGCGTCTTAGTATCCTGAATTCCGCCACACATCATTCACCATCTCTCCTCCATGACCCCTCTGGGACCAAACTGACCTCGCTGTCAGCGTCAAAGTAAATCAAAGCAGGAGTCAGAGCGGTGAGGGGCTCTACCCAGGGGGCTAGAGGTCTAATCTCTGTGTTCCTCAAAAAATCTACAGAGGAAACATTAGCATTCCAGACTATATTCAGAATGACTTGAACTTAATCTTAACATGGGGAAACAGGAGCACAGAATGTTGGTGGATTCAAAAAAATTAAGCTGTGTTTACATTTTTAACTAAATCAGGAAAAGGACGGAATACACTGCATCTACAGATCAGTTCACTGCCCTGTGATGCTGTTCAACAAGCAACATGCTTTTTGCAGTCTGGCCATGCAGGAATTAATGAAGTTTAAAGGCCAAGCAAATGTCTTGTCTGCACTTACCAAGACACGGATATAGATGTAAATCAAAATGTGTTACCATTCTCCTTTTATAAGGTTTCATAGATTGCATTTGTCTTCCAAGTCTGCCAAGGACATCTAACATAATGTAAACATTTCCGCAGGTAATGTAAGCCAAGGCTGTAGAGAGCTTGTTTGAATTCAATAGTTGCTCTAAATTGTCCATGATTGTTTACGTGCATCATTTTATGTGTTTCTGTTCTTCAATCTATTTGACAGAACTCTTTAAATTTTCAAGCCAAATGTAATTTGTGATCTTTCATTTTAAAAAATCCAGCAGATTCTTTTTTTAAGAAACCCTTGTCTTTTTCTTTTATTCTCTGTTAAAGACTAAATAGCCTCTTAAAAACGATAACAGTATTATAGTTTAATTATTCTAAAAGACTTCTGTTTGATCCTATTTTAAAAATCCATCCACTGCAGCACAGGTAAACAGATTCCATGCTTGTCTATATTTAGCCCAGCTGTGAAGTTTCCCAACTGCCTTACAGCAACATCTGGTGTGACCACACTCATTGAGTGGAATGAGTCTTCATGACTGCTTAAGCAAAGCTAAATAAAACCAATCAGAGACTTACACCAACCCAAAGACATAAGATCCCAAAAAATTCCTGGGGCGACCGTGGAGCAAAGGGAAAGTTGGCCTCTGATTGGAGGATTGCAGGTTTGATTCCCACCTTGCCCGCACATGTGTCAAAGTGTCCTTGGGCAAGACACTGAACCCCACATTGCCTCTGATGGAAGGTTGGCGCCAGTGTTCGGCAGCGGAGCCTCCATCAGTGTGTGAATGGCTGAATAGGACCGTAACTGTAAAGTGCTTTGGGTCTTCAATGAAGGTAGAAAAGCGCTATATAAGTAAAAGCCATTTACCATTTACCCCTCGCCCCCCCCATTATACCTTTGTCGCTGATGCCAAATTACTTAAAATATTTGCTCATTTACTGTACATATGAATATAATCAAAGGAAAAGAAAGGAACTTTACTTTTCTTTCACTGTGGTGTTTATTGTATATCAGAACACAGTCTTGGGGAAGATGCAGGAATGCATGAATTCAATAAAAGCTGAGGGGTCAATGTACAAAGAATGTTTGGTTTTTCCACAATTTCTCCATTGCCATAGCCCTTCAGCTGTTCACGCTTTCATACCAACAGCTGGGCAGAGGTTTAGCGGTCTTTGATGCCATGACAAGATTCATTACAATACAGACTCTGTGCCTGAAACAAGACTAACATTATGTCATGTTTTCTTTTCTTAAATTTCACTTTTATTTCCATGATCACTCAGATAAACTTAAAGTCCCATCAGTTGTCACGCACCAACTTGTGTGAAGTTTGTTCTCCGCGTTTAACCCATCCACTGGGGAAGCGGTGAGCTGCAGTCACACCTCGGGAACCATGTGGTAGTTTAACTGCCTAATCCAATCTCTTAATGCTGAGTGTCAAGCCAGGAGGCATTGGGTCCCGTTTTTTAGAGTCTTTGGTATGACTCAGTCTAGATTTGAGATTAGAGATGACCTTTCAGTCTCAGGGCAGACACTCCACCACAAGGCCAACTTAGGACAGGAGACAGACATTGAATTTAGTACTGCAGTGCAGCTCTGTTTGTGTGACTAACTTTAAACTCCTCTGTGTACACCTGAAGCTATAACCAGGGGACCTCACTGTGGGTGACGCTATTATGAGTCTTTTGACCACTCACAGATCAACTCATTTACTAAACATCAAGTTCATCTTTCCAAAAAAAAAGTAATTGTTTCAGCTTCATACAATAGAAGCTAAATTGGTCTTCATGCCTGGCAGCTGCATGCGCCGATCAGTGACCAGCAGGATGTGCAGCAAATAGAAATTGTTCTGTTCCTCTGACAAACAGGATGTCAGGTCACCGGGCCTCTGTAACGGGGCGACATAAAGCTGAATCAGGAGCAAGGGAAAAAATGTTTTTGAACCTAATGCTTGTAAAACAAAACACATTCTTTTTGTTGCTCTTTATCTGACAGGCTAAATGAGAACTGTTTAAACTACTTTCTTGTAAATTTCAAAAGCCCATGAGATCTCTGCAGGACTTCCCTCTGTAAAGACAAGAGCAGCACAATGCCAACTTACACTTAACACTTACTTACATTTACATTTTACAGCTACACAGCTGGTCCAGGCATCAGTGACACGCAAAACATGACAAAAACATGCAAGTTAAATCTGTGAAGGACAATAAAAAGTCTTTGTAGACACAACACATGCATACTTCTTGTACAACATACTTCTATTACGTTGGTAACTCTTGGCTGGATGGTTAGAAATTATTTTTCTCCCTTCATCAACTACTGAAGCTATTCAGAGGTTCTTCGTTAAGAAAAAAAGAAATCAAAATAAAACATCAATTAATCAAAATTACGTAAACAAGAGTAGTCTAATTGTCTGATTGTTGAAAGCAATCAGACAATCAGACTGATTGCTGAATACAATCAGAGCATGCTATCCTAGGACTTGAGTTTAGTTGGCTTTGTGGCACTCTTCTCCACCTAGGCAAAAGCAGCTATCAAGATGTAATTAAAAGTACTTTGTAAAGCTGTGATTTGTGATTTCTGCGTGTTATTAGTTTTGATACCAAAAGCAAAATTAGTTTATTTATACTTATTAGTTTTCTGAAGAAAAAAAAATCCTATTGGGAAATGAATGAGACCAAACAATTATCCATAATTCCTTAAAACATTCTGTTAAGTGCCTGTTTCTTTTCAAGGGAATCTACAAGGAGTTTTAAAAGCTGATGAAGCTATTAAAACCTCTTAGGCTACTTGCAAGCTTATAAAGGCTTAATTAAGCTTTTAAAGGCAACAAAAAAGGTTACCAAAAGATACAAAAATTACTTTCAAAATACCTCTCAATGATTTAAAAATAACTCTTTAAAACTCTTTAAACATTGCTTTCAAAAGCTGTTAAAGTGATTTAAATAACCTTTAAAGCTATAAAAAGATATTTTAAACTCAAATGATAGACCACAGTAGTAATGAGATCATTGTTTGTACCCACAATTCTCCTTCTAGATGAAATCAGCTAACAAGATGTAGCCGAAAGTACTTTCTAAAGCTCCCTTGTGATAAGTTTGCGATTACTTGTGGTACCAAAGCTATTATAGTTTTGTTTATAATTAACATTTTTATGAAAAAAAATTATCATAGGAAATTAATGTGACCAAATATTTACCCACTATACCAGAAAACCTTGGGTAAAGTGCCTGTTTGATCTAAAGGGAGCCTAGTGAAAACTGTATATAAAACTTGCTTTTGAAAACTCCCACAACAGGCTTTAAATCTTACAAAAAGGCTTCTAAAAGCTTTACCATCTATCTACCAATAAGGTTCAATTTCTAATAGAGGTGGGAGTTTTGGCTCTTTTTAAAGAGCCAAATCTTTTGGATCATTTTATTTCAAAGAGCCGTTCAAAAAACTGGCACTTTTGGTGCTTTTTATATTTTATCACATTTATGAAGCTGGTCTGAAAACTATTCATTTAATCCTGGAAATAATCAGAGGAAGGATGAATGGGCTAAGATCTGGAGCAGAATATTTCAAATTCAGATTTCCCACCAATAATTAGGTTTGAATTATTTTGAAAATATCAATTATAGCTTCATTTAACATCTGTGGACAAGACATTAAAGTCGGATATGGATTCATTCTTTGTATTCAAATGCCAGCATATGCAGTGTGTATATATGTGTATTTAATTTTTGAATTATGCTTTTATCCATCCATCCATCCATTTTCTTCCCCTTATCCGGGACCGGGTCGCGGGGGTAGCAGTCTAAGTAAAGATGTCCAGACTTCCCGCTCCCCGGCCACTTCCTCCAGCTCCTCTGGGGGGACCCCGAGTCGTTCCCAGGCCTGCCGAGAGACATAGTCTCTCCAGCGTGTCCTAGGTCTTCCCCGGGGCCTCCTCCCAGTGGGACATGCCCGGAACACCTCCCTAGGGAGGCGTCCAGGGGGCATCCGAACCAAATGCCCGAGCCACCTCAACTGGCTCCTCTTGATGTGGAGGAGAAGCGGCTCTACTCCGAGTTCCTCCCGGGTGACAGAGCTTCTCACCCCATCTATTATTAACAATTAGCTATTATTGTAACAGTTAAACCGGGGCTCTGCAACCTCTAAAAGAACCAGTTGGTCCAGTTTCTTACTGACAATCAGGCTAGAGCCACAAAATCTTTTCATAAACATTCTTTATAAAAAATCCACTTTCAAAAACAGTTTCCAGTTCCAGCCCCTGCTGATATTAAGTCTAGATGACAGCAGCGCTGTAGAGATTGCTGAAATCCACTGTAGCTACATTCCAGCCTCTCCAATGAAGTTTTTAAAGGTAATCATTACCAGTTTGTGTGTTAGCACACAATTAATTGGACCTTTTGATTTTATTTAAGCTCATGGTTTGGTTTAATACGCAAATGAAACATTTAGGAAGCATCTGACTTACAATGAGCAACCAAGCCTGCACTAGCTAGTATTCTGAGAGCAGCTTGTGAGGCTAAGTATAGTGTGATAGAAGCAGGCGATGGGTAACAGGCACATATTATAAATATCACCCTCTACGTTTCCTGCATAATACATTTTTAAATGGATAACTTTTGGTTAACAAGTTCTTAGTAGTTGGCAGAGTTTCCACATATATTATTTCAGTGGCCTGGGTCGGTAGCAGATCCAACAGAAGCTTCTAGTTGCTCTCGATATAGCCAGAAGTAATGGTACGAATCTGATGCTGTGAATGTCCAGCTGTCCTCCCACTTATTTAAATCCAAATGTTGTTATACATCATTCTTTTCTTTGTAGGTACTCTTAGAACTGTCTCTAAACTCTCTAAACATGAGAACTTTATGCAATGCTTAGATGAGTTACAGGTGAAACAAGACTTCTGTAGCGGAAAAGCATAAAGTAGTTAAAAAATCAATAAAGAAATCAATAAAGATTGTATATATAGGTATAATTTCCTAAACCCATAAAATTAAATCAAAAAAGAAAAAACATATTTAAGCTCTAAAACTCAGATTACGCAAGTCAATGGAAAAGTAAGTTTTGCAGTCTCAAAAAGGCAGGAAAAAAAGTATAAATAAAATGAAAAAGTGGCATAATATTTGAAATTTTGATCAATTGTCATGCATATAAATTTGGTTCTGTCTTAGATGAAGTAATATTTCCCATTTGCTTGGTTGGGATCTGGTCAACAGAGATGGAGGACTGATGATTTGGTAATACATTTTTCTTGCTCTTTTTTTAAACCCAGAATAATTCTTTTATTAATGGTCTCTAAATAGATAACATTAAATCCATCTGAATCCTCAAAAGTAAATGATGCTCAAATATCATTTTCAAAGCTTTTTAAAGTTAGAGACAGCTTAAGAAGCTTGCTGAAAATACTTTGAATCTCGATGCAGCACATTTTCAAATACATTTGTAAACTGACAAATAAAAACAAAAAACACTTGGTAATAATTTAGTGAACATGCATAATCGTCCAAAGACTTGATTTACTGCAGCCACTCTAATCTTCTTATGTCATGTTGTGCAGCAGCAAGAATAAAACCAGGAGCCTTAAGCTTCTTCTAGAAAAAAACTGCACTTTTAATATGACAGTTCTCTTTTCAGGAAGTGCAGAAACATTTATTTGAAACACACTCATTCCTTTTGTGACAAGAGTTTTAACAGCTAGTATCTGTATGTTATTCCCACTAAGCCTCCTCATTTATCTAAAAGTATGGTTTTAGATCTGGTTTTGGACCTAAAGTCATTTCCTGGGTTAAATTACTTTATTCCTCACCTTTATCATCTTTAACACGAGTTAGGAAAAACTCTTTTTATTCTTCTAATTTCACTCTCCGCTGTGGCTCTAGCCAGGGGTGCCCGCTGTCCCCTCTTCTATTTGCTCTATCTTTAGAACTTTTAGCAATCAAGCTGCAGGCTGAAGATAAACTTAAAGGTATCCTCGGAGCTGAACAGGAACTCAAACTTTCTTCATACGCAGATGATCTGCTTTTATATATTTCAGATCCTTGCAGTCTCTTCCCCATGTTTTTGCTTTCCTCAAAGAATTTGGCAGTGTATCGGTTATAAACTGAACATGCAAAAGAGTGAATTATTTAGTTCACTCTAAAGCAAAAAGAAATTTTATTCACAAACTTTGATTTCAAAATTAAATTAGACTATTTAACATATCTGGGCGTCAGAGTTACTAGGTCGTATAAAAACTTTATGAAGAGAAAATGATTTCACTCTTTGAAATAACCAAAACAGACCTTCTGCGGTGGAGCAATCTACCCCTCTCAATATCTGGATGAATTAACTCCATAAACTGAATGGGTTTCCCAAATACTTGTATTTATTCAAGTGTATTTCCATTTACATTCCAAAGAAACAGTTTGAATCCTTGGACAGGTGTATCTCCACATTCATTTGGAATGGTGGGCCTCCTCGAATATGAAAAGATTTTCTGCAGAAACCTTAAACAATGGGTGGACTTGCTTTACCAAACGTTTTATTTTACCTCTGGGCAGCTAACAAACAAAATATACTTTATTGGATCAGCAACTTCCATCAACAAACCTCTTCCTGGCTTGATACGGAATCTTCTACTTGTGGTAAGTCATCCCTACAAGCATTGTTGACTGCAGGCCCTCCCAAAGAGTGGCGTGCATACAAATGCAAGCCTCTACAATCCCACTCCCTCTGGGTCTGGGTGCAATGTAGAATAAAAATTGGTTGACATTATAATGTCTTTAAAAGCCCCTTTGTCTTCTAATCACTGATTTCCAACTTCAATTTCTGATTCTGCTTTTAAGGTCTGGAAAAACAATGGTCTACATAATTTCATACCTTTTATTAATTGCTCTTTAGCTTCATTTACTCAACTTACTGAAAGGTTTGGTATCCCAAGGACACTTTTTTTGTTACTTGCAAATCCACCACTTTACAAGGAATAGGCACACCCAGTTTCTGTTAATCTGTTTCAGTTAATCGACCAGAGGAAACAACTCCGGACCAAACTCATAAAAAAGGGTGATCATAGAATTTTACAGGTTATTACTAAACATACAATTTCCTTCCCTTTTTATTATTAAATTACACTGGGAAAATGATATGGCACTCAACATAATAGATGATCTTTGGAAATCGATTCTTCAGAGAAGACACAAATTCAAAGTTTTCCACTGCCTACACATCACTAAGGGAAAAAAAAGCTAAATTTCACTGAGATACTGACCCCTTGTGTAATTGTTGCACTTTAGAAATTGGTTAACTTTTTCATGCTTTCTGGACGTGCCCCAACTTTCAGATTTATTGGACATCTGTAATTCCCACATTCTCAGAGGTATACAATTTTAAACTCACCCCCTCTCCCTTAACTTCATTCCTCATAAAGCTGAGGTTACGGTTACTAAACACTTTGCAAATGCCGTATCATTTGCTTCCTTCCTTGCACATCGCTTTACTTCTGAGGTGGAAGAATGAGACCCCCCCAAACATTAACAATGGATTGTCGATCTCTTGAAATTTGTCAATTTAGAAAAAATAAGATACACACTGTCAGGCTCGATTGAGAAGTTCTAGACGTCTTAGCAGCCATTACTGATGTACAGAATGCAGAATCAATGAAACTGAGCCCCTTACCATGACAAGACAGCATAGTTGATAAACTTTCTAGACATTTTGTTTCTATAATATGCTCTATATGATTGCCATTTTGTAGATTTTGGAAGACATTTCAATGTGTTGCTCTTTATTCAAATGCATTCTCTGGGGTATCTGAAATATATAGAAATACATGTTAGAACCTTATATGTGTGGAATGTATCATGTCCCCTATGTATGGAGACTTAAGGGACAAGCTGTTTGATGTATATATAAAGTTTTGTGTCTCTATTGTAACTGTTTCAAGGATGTGCTGTTGTAAAGCCATAAATAAAGGTATAACTTCAAAAAAAAGTTCCACCATCTTTTTTTTTTATTAAGCAACTTTAAGCAGCCTCTAATTGTTCAAGTATGAAACAGGTTGGCATGGACATTAGAAACACAATGGACTTTCAGAGGTAGCTAAAGGAGAAATAAAACAGTTGTTTGGGTTTCATGTTGACTGTTTTCAAGCATTTCAATATGCTCAATTGACATCATTTTTTTACCACATCTCTTTAGCGATCCCTCCTGCAACATGAGTGCAAGGTCACAAGTTGAAGACAAAGTCTATGGGACAAAGATTAGAACCAGCAAATCCTGTTAAAACTGCATGTTATAAACAAACAGAGAAAACGATGTCATTTCCTGCTCATCTTACTGACGTGGCTGTTTTGCCACTTACGTTCAGATCACCACTTGTTAGCAAATCCTAAGTCAACCTATGCAGGGCCATTCTAGATGACACCATTTTATTTCTGAACTTTTTGAACACAGTCACCGCTCAGTGTACTGTGCTTTTCTCAAATCCAGATAGAAATGTCAAGTGGCCCTTTGGCACAAATCAAGACATGTTTAGACTTGAGAGATCGGAAAAGAGCTAAGGAGGAAGAAGTATTAACTCATAATCAGGTCAATGATTTGTGCAATGTGTTAAAAAGCAAGATAAAAAGCAAGCTTGTTAAAAACCCATTCCCATGAAAAAACGTATGGGCAGGCTTGCTTCGCACAAACAATTCAGAGGTGAATTTCTTATAAAATCTCACCACTCTGCAGACACTGTTTCCTAAAAGAAGACAGGTTTTTAGAGTTTGGCTAAAAACAAGATTATCATAATTGAAAGATCACTAACAACACTTTAAAAATAGATACAAAATATGATTAGAGTTATTATTTATATAGTGTATATATATATATATATATATATAACAATGTATTTTGCTCATACTGCACTCTCTGTGAAAGATGCAAGACTCAGAATTTTCTTCCCACTGATTTGAAGTTGGTGACCAGTTGTAGTGTTGTTTAAAAACAAAGAAAGACTTGGCTGTGCCAGCAACAACATTCTTCCCTTGTTTTAAGAGCTGGTCTGATGTGTGTTTTTTATCCTTCTGATGTTTCTGTTTTCTTAAATTGTTTTATGTCATTTTTAACATTAACTGTTCATTTATTTTGGGTTTTGTATTTTCCTCATTTTAATTCTCATTGTTGTAAAAAAAAAAAACAAAAAAAAACCATAGGAACAAAGGCTGCAAATTGCTTCCGCTAAAAGCATAATGATATGAGTATGGACTGCTGTTTTGTAGTATATCTACGTTTTTTTTTTTTTTTGTGTCACTATTCAATAAATATATCAGTAAATAAATTCAGTCACTCAATAAAACAATCAAAAGAACTCCCTGTTAGAGTCTCAGGTAAGTTAACCTTTCTCTTTTCTGTGAATCTTTTCTCCGATTCATTTTTTTCCTGCTGGTGAAAATGCAAGGAACAAAGGAACAAAACAAAGAGAGTATTAACAATGCTCTACAGCCAATCAGGATACTGTAAGCAATATGCTGTCAAATTTAAAATGTAGAAAAAAGCATGCAAAAAAATCAATTTAAAGTGAACCATGTTATAGCAAAGGACCACACTCATGTGCTTTTTAAAACGTATTCCTAATTCTACTGTCCTCTCCTGGTTTACATAATAAAATGCATGTTTTTCTTAATGAAAACCAACATCTCCTCCTTGTCTGATTCGAGCCTGCTTTTATTCTTATATACTTAACGGTGAACATACCAATGGAAACAAAGGAAAAGACATTATAAAGCATTATAATACAGGTAGAAGAAGCTTAGCAATGACAGGTTGCTGCTGGTGGAATGGACAGAGATAACAAGGATGAAGCCACTTATGAAGGCTCAGCTCACGAGCCAGGTATCTACCAGATGCTGTTTTTGTTCAAAGAAATCCAATGATGCATTTGGCAGCATTAAAGGTGCACAGTTGATATGAGGTTGATTTGGCTCAGTATCAAGTACAAACTAACAAACTAAGAGAAGTGAAGATAATATATACTTTTCTGCTTTTCTAATGACTTGGGACAAATATGTAATTGATTTCAAAGTAACAAATTACTGTAATTTAATTACTTTTTAATTAATTAACATTTCAAACTTTGGTAGTTAGAAACCCTCTTTACTTCATTACTCACATTTTGATGTAGTGAAACCATCAGTGACTAATAAAGCATTTTAAATTGTGTAAACAGTTGGTTCTGACATTGCATGCATGTGCTCTAATGCAGAGTTGAAGGTTGGTCAAAGTAAGATGAAGAGAGTGGAAATATGGACCTGGATGAATTTGTAGAGACATTCAGTAACTGGAGATGTTCAAATTATTTACATTTTGTTGAAAACAAAGGCAAAAACATTACAGCTAAGAGCAAGTTTTGTTTTCTGTAGATGAACAGCTTTCTACTGCAGTAGAGTCAATGAGCAACCTGTCTACACACTGTGTAGGCTACTATATCTTGTACATGTTCTCACTGCAGGACAGTAAGTCATTACACTGGGTCAAAGCGAGACAGAAGTGCCGCTAAAAGCGGCTGTCATTCAGACACAGCTCCTGCTGTAGATGGTGAATCTCACTGTACCAGGTGAGTCTCTGAATGATCTCATGAATCCAGACGTTGAGATATGATTACCAATATTTTTGTAGACCTCTGCAAAATAAATAAAGTGGGTCTCGAAACCTCCTCTGTGTCTTTCATGCATTGTAAATGAGATCTACACAGTGTATATTCTGTTTATATTATATTATATTCCGTTTAATTGTGTTAATGTATTTCCTGTTGTGACTAATGAGGTAAAGTAGCTAAATGAGATTGAAAATCTCCTTCTCTTGTTTGACTAATGTATTTGTACACAGTGCCAAACAAAGAAATAATTCTGAGGAAAAGTGGGACACTGAGAGGACAGAAGACAGGAGATTGACGAGATGCAGCACAAGGCGAAGGTGGTCACGATGATTTTCTCTTCACCACAACGGACCGGTACAGTGACCGCATAACACATATTCCACATATTCTCTCTCAGCCAAACGTATTCTTATACCATTATTGACTGCTTCCATATTTGTATTGTCAGCATCATAATTTCACAGTGAGAAATGCTACAAGCTAGTACAGCTGCCGCTAATGTCCATAGCATATCGGTATCAGGGTTTTCTGCCCACTGTAAGTAATGCAACTGTTAGTTGTGAGATGTGGAAGACTGGGCCCTACAATTTTGGAACAGTTTTCATTGTAGTGGTAAGTAACTGTCCGTAACTTATTGAAGCTAAAACTTTTCTTCTGCGGTGTAAGGACTCCATTTCCAACCTCCTTACTCATAATTTAAATGGATCTCATATCAGATCACTGAATTAATCCAATATACTAATATACATGAAAAACAACGAATGGAGAACCAAGCCCTGCTCCGAACAGAAGTAAATATATTGGTGTGTCACAGCAACCGTTTCCATGCGGGGATGTCTTCTTTTCTGCGTGTAAACAGACGGCTGTCTGCTTTTACCAATAAGTCAAAAGTAAGACTCACCAAAACCACTGCAGTTTCTGTCATATGCTGAGGCTCTATGAAGTCAAATGTTTCAGCTCCATCTGCATACCTACTCATACACGTGACTTTAACAATAAAATTTTTGTGAAAGCAAACGTCTTTTTATGGCTCACATACTAACATGCTAATTACCCTACACACAGTTTGAATTCATTTATTATACATGAATAATCTAATATAATGACTGTGATAATTATGCGCATTGATATTATAAAAGAGTAGTAACTAATTATAAAAGGGAGCTAGGAAAAGTAATTATTCTTTGTAGTGTGAAGAAGTCAGGGTTTAGCAGGAGGGGTTCCTTTTTTTCCCCTCATTAGGTTCACAGAGTTGCAATTAACATGTGGGATTGGGTTTTCTTGATTAACCACAAACAGAAATGTCTCATACTCAGCACTTAAATGAGAGGCACTGTTTAGTGTAGAACAAGAACAGAGGCAGTTTGATTTCAAATGATTTTTGTACACATACTGATATTCAGTCTGTTAGGGGTCATTATTATGAGTGTGAGTCCCCCAAACCCTCCACCACCACCACCACCCTGTAGTAGGATCCAAAACTTTGGTATGTTTACATTCCAACTTGGAAGCAGAGCAACATGATGTCTAGGTCAGCAAACCACAAAGGACACATTCAGAAAATGGGGTGCTCTGTGTGGAGCACTTGAAAAGGAGAGCTGTAAAATATTGCCACTTCTAACACCTGAGTGGACATGTTTTCAGGATGCAAAGCTGTGAAAACTCTTCTGATATGCTGTGGCTTTTTTTGAGAACCTATGAGACCAACACAAAGCACAGCAAACCATCACTGACTGGCTTTTTTTTTTACATGACCAGTTCTAAATATCTGTAAAATTTCTTTTTGATTTTGGTCATAAATCTGACCAAAATGATTAATGGTTGTTTACCTGCCACTTCTGAATCTGTCTAATAAGCAAAGAAAGAGACCTTTCACAAAGAGCTAAGATGTCACATTACAATACAATGGAAGGAAATTGTTATCCAGATAACAAACAAACACAAAATCTTAGACACAAAGACTTAGACCTCTAAAGAGCTAAAGCAGCTGATGGGGTGGTGAAGGGGGTGTTAAGGAAACAGATATTTTGAGAAAAGTTTGTTGTACTGGCCTAAAAATAAAACCTCATCCATATTAGTGGCAGAAGTGTGTGCATCACTGTCACCCATCCAGTAACTTTTCAGCGTTCTCTTGTGGTTGACTTTTGATTCCAAGCTAAAGGCAAAAATGATACCATGAGTTCAGCAAACAAAATATAACAGACTTTTCACAAGCAGAGTCATTTTAGTTACGATCCAAGATTTTCTTATCGTTACATCAAAATGTTGTTCAACTTTCGATGTATCCCAGCAGGAGTCGCCACAAATCAGCTATACTGATTCACACAAGTGATTTGGCAGAGAGTTTTTACACTGGATGCCCTTCCTGACACAACTCTATATTTTCATGGCACACGAGGACCCAGTTAGGCAGCAGTGTCAAGGGTCTGGCCTAGGGACCCACACTGAATTAGGCTAATTGCACGCCCTGGGAAGCCAACCCAGTCCTACACCCAGCCAACTGAGACATCCAGCCGCTATTGTTACATCAAATGATATTTTAAGAACGGAAAAATGGGAAGACTGGCAAACCGAAGCAAACAAAGAGAACACACTAGCCAGGAGCTCTACCTGAACTCTGAAAGTTTATGTCAGCAATTCTCCGGTTCTATAACACTCAAAGCAATGAAGTCTTAATGTTGTAAATGTAATGAGATGCAGAAGGCAGAGAGCAAGGGCAAAAGATATCGCCAAGATGGCATACAGACATGTCGTTGCACATCTACAAGTGCTGTTAGGAATCCTGAGGCTTTTTCAGTGCAACAATTCAGACACTAAAACACACCAAAGCATGTCTGTAACTGAAACCAGGAAGATTCATCACACACACACACATACAAATGCCCAAGCACACTGACACACACAGATGCAGTGACTTTGAAGCTCTCCATCTCTAAATGAAACCGTGGTCATCAGACAATAACAGATGTGGTAATTTGTAAAAACGATCTTAATGTTCTCCTATCACTTCTCTTCCTGATGACCGTTTCTTTCACATGGAACCTGGAGCTATCAAGGATTTTTTACTAGGCACCATCAGCAGCATATAAACATCTAGATTAACATATATAAATATATACAAATATATATCTATTTCATTTATATCAAATATAATATAAAGAACTAGTAATGAGTAACAGAAAGAATGAATATTTAAAAAGTGTTTCTTTGTCGTAATGAACAATGCACTCTATTATCTGTAGTACTGTTCCATTGGTTAGGCAGAGGCATACAAGGCTGGGAAGGTAGGATCCTAAGAGTTTAGGACTTAAACTACCACAACAAAAGTGTCAGCATTTGTTATAAATTTGATTTGTTTTGTAATATTCTTATTTTATATATTTATGTATTTTATTTTGTGTATTTCTGAGGGGCGGAATCTTTGTTCAGGGCCACTTGTTGTAACGCCACTCGAGGAGTTTCATATGACAGAAAAGATTAAGAAGAGGAGAAGGTGAAAGGTCATTATGCATATGGAAAAAAAGACTGAGAAGAAAAGATGAACAGCTAAGACACTGGATTAGGAAGTTTCTTGCTTTCTTTTGCTGGTGAATGCGGTCAGCGACGTTTTCATTTTGTTCATGTAATTTGTTATGTCGAATCTTGTATTTAAATTATTTGTGTGTCAGTTTGACGGTGACTTTGTGGTCAAAGAAAGAATAAAGTCATCAGTTGCAGCAAACTGCAGTCCAGTTTATTCAGCTGAGAGAGCGACAATGACATATACAGTAAATTGTCTGTTAATCAGTGAGAAGCAATGTGTATCACGTTAAAAGTTGATAAACACGTGTTAAAATAGACTTTATAACATGTCAGTACTCTGACCCTTTTTCTTCCATGAAAACACGGCAATTGTTGCTTTACATTTGTCCTGCTGCTTCATTTCTTCTTTGTTTATATCACATGACTACTGGTTACGGTGGCCGTTTTGGTTTGGTTATTCCGCTCCGAGAGCGCTTTATATTCAGACTGAGGAATCTCAATCCGAGCCAAAGCTCAGTCCGATTGGAAACAAACCAAGACCACCTCTGCACTAAATCATTGTTTAAACTTCCCATAGAAATAGTAAGCAAAAAATAATAATTATGAACATGGGTTTTACTTAATTGCAATTAAAGAACAATAAAATATTCTGCAGTATTTCTTTCTCCTTTAGTTTGCAAAGGTGTCCTAGGTGATAGCCAGGGTGCAGCACCCCAGTCATGGTAATTGGCATATTCTTGTTTAGCTCTTTTCTGCCTTCCTTGAAGGTCCAAAGCGCTTTACAGTCACGGCCCCACTCACCCATTTACACACTGATGGTGGCTCTGCGGCAGAACACTGGCCCTAACCTTCACCCAGAGGCAATGTGGGATTCAGCGTCTTGACCAAAGATACTTCAACATATGGGTGGGCAAGCGGGAGTCGAACCTGCAATCTTCCGATCAGAAGTTGACTGCCCTGCCGATGCTCCACAGCCACCCCAATCATCTCTTTAAATCCGTCCTCTTCAACGGTTGACAGAGGTCTTATTCTTTTTAAAAACATTTTAAGGATGCTCTGTGTAAGAGCTGCAGCTGTCTCTGGGGTGCACCGGCTCCTCCCCAGAAGAAAGTAGTCTAACCGTCTTTGCTTGTTGCTGCATTTAAAAACAGAAAAGCTGCTTTTAGTAATATAGTTGAGTTAAAAAAAAATCAGGCAAAACAGTAAACAAATGAACACCAAAACTCGATAAACTCGCGTTCTCACAACATATCAAAACAATGTGTAAAGAGTCGTCTGTCAGATATCGACGGCACACGCTCACTGCGGCACAACAAACATCCGACTGGGCAGCACGTACACACAAGACAACGGCACCGACCCCACATGGTGTTTGGAACTTTCCCTCCGCGACATAACGGACATGAAGGAGGCGGTACGATGAAACCCAAACTTTAGATTAAATAATAACATGATAATAGAGAACATCGCATCCATTCTCTAATAATAAAATGTGAGTGAAAATTATCTTGACGAGGATAGTGAGGAAGGAAAATATAACCTATAGGAAAAGAAAAAGAAATTCTTCAAAATCTGTCTGAACTTCCGCATGCTTTCAGCTAAAGACACCAAACTTTAAAATGTTCAGGACATATTAAGCTTTTTCGATGTCGTGATCGAACTTTTTCGTGATGATAAATTAATCTATCGCGATAGACTTGCATTCTGAAGGGTCCAAAATAATACTCGCCAGTTGCGAGCTTTTTCTCCTCTTTGGTGAGTAAAAGTTAGAGGGTTAGTCACAACATGGAGAGTAAATGTTTGTGTCAACTTAATCATGTTTAATAGCTCTGCTTTTGGTACATTTGTACAGTTGTAATGATTTGTTGTAAAATGTGATCACCTGGAGGTAATATTAGGAAATCTCTACGAAATCTGTCCTTGTTTTCTCAGCTTGTTTGAATGTGAGTTTACACTTAGATGACAGAAAAGACGTGTTCATACAATCTAGAAATTACTTTTAAGCAATTTCATTTTCTTTAAAGAAAAAAATCAAATTAAAAGGTAAAACGCCTAAGGCATTTCTGTGTAAAATAGTGTTAGAATTTGGCTGATAGAACACGTTTGGCCGGTAGATTTTTTTCATCAACTGGCCAACTTGACCAGTGTTTCAAAAATTAAATTTTGGCCCCTGTGTGTAGGTATTTTAGGTTTTTAAAATCAGACAAAACAAAGAGTAATGTGCACTGCAAAGTGTGCAGAAGGCACGTTCCTTCTAAAACTGGAAACCTTTCTATCACCTGAAGCAGTGCGAGCAAGCATGCTCAATCTCAGACTGAAATAAAAAAATCTCCAGAAAAAACAAGTTCAGACTTTCACAGCAGCAACAGTCTAAACTGTGAGAAGAAGTTCAGAGAATTTGCTTTTAGTTCCTAGCCTATTAACAGGATGTTGACAGAAATGTTTGTCAACTTGTTTGTCCTGTAAAACTTGAAAACATTAGAACTTATTTGTAGAATTAATGCTTTGTTTTCTAAATGGAACTGATAAAGCAGTTTAGTGTTCTGTTTTATTTATGTTCTCTTTTGAAACTTGAAAGCTTTTGCTTCAATTATCTGTTTTGTTTGTAATATTTAAACCTTCTTTTAGTTTTCTGTTAAAAAAACTGTTGCTTCATGTTCCTTCAGTGCATCTGTTATGTTTGAAATATGATAGGAAATAAAGATTTAAACTAAGGCTGTCAATCACTTAAAAAAATTAATCAGATTAATCAAACTTTTGGAATGTGATTAATCACGATTAATCACAAATGTTTCACTAGGTAAATGTGATGTGACAATATGTGGCTTTTGAACAAAAAAAAACATGTTTTCTTCATTTTTACTGTCTAAAATGTTTTAATTTGTAAAGTAATAACTCAGTGATCCCAAAAATGTGATTTGTGTGCACAAAACACATCAATAGTAAGATAAGCAGAACTCTAAGGAACTCTAAAGACTTTAATGTCTGCAGAATTACTCCAAGACAACAAGATGCTGATATACAGCCATAAGAAACTAACATTGTATTTCTGCATTTTAAAAATGGTCCGGGTTTATACTCAAATTGTGGGTATTCAAGCACACATAAAAAGAAGTTCCGGTCACGTAGCCCAAATGTTCTACATCACTAACTTCGCAGGTTTCTTTAAAAACAAACATTTTGCTTCATCTTCTGGACAAAAACAAGAGGTAAGAGGTGAACTTTCTCTCTGAACTGATCAGCACGATCAACACATATATCACTTTCCTCTGTCGCTGCAATCAAGGTCTGCCAACCCATTGCCGCATTCTTGTTTTACCATGACAACGGGCCGCACCATGTTTGAAATAGTTCATTTTTTGTGAAAAAAAAGTACAAAAAATTGATTGAATATTTGTTTCTTTTGTAAGTGACATTGGTATAAGTGGAACTCTGCCCGACTCGAAGTCGAAGACCGTTGCTTCTGACATGTAATTAATCTGCGTTATTAAATTATAACACTTTTTTTTTTTTTTTAATCGAGTGAGTTAACGCGTTCATGTTGACAGCCCTAGTTTCAATCTGAAAACCTGCTGATGATTACGCATTTCTCTTATGAGCTACAGAGGGGGTGTTAAAGGAGACCGGCCACTATTAAAGACTGGCGTCTGAAGTAACAAGCACCTGTTAGTCCCGACATTTATTGGAGACCTGCGTCTACTAGAGACCTAATACTTTGGAAAATAAATGGTATATGTGTTTTGAATAAATTCAGCTTCTGAGGATTCTTAACTAGATTAGTAACAAGTATTTATGATAGCATCATGATGGCTTCGGGGCAAATATTTCATCTTTTACAGTTTTTTTCAACTAATGTACCATTTAGCTGTTATATTAGCATTATGCTGTTTGATGCTCTTTGATTGCTTGAAAAAAACCATTTATAATTATGCAAGTACATATAGCTAATTTGGCATCAACTGAGATTTTTATAGCTAATTTTGATTTTAGCAAAACTTTTAGCCATATGCTAGCTGTTTTGGCTAAATTGACATATACTGAGGTATATTGAGCTACATTAGCATTTAGCTAATATTTTATCAATGTCCTATCTGTTTTAGCACATTTATATAAATTTCCAGTTTTTCATGGTATTTAACCATTAAATTTGCATTATGCTATCTCATTTAGCTAATTTGAAATATAATGAGGTTTTTTAATCTGATTTGGAGTTTAGCTAATATTTTTGTGAAATGCTACCTATTTTGGGTAAACTGATCCATTTAGGATTTTTTTTCTTTTTTTTTTTTTTGCTTTTTAACAGTTAGCTTACCTTTCAGCTAGCTATTTATATCTGTCAAAAGTAGATTTTTTTTTTAGGTATATTGTCATTCGGCTAATATTTTAGCAATATGCTTGGTGTGTTGGCTAAATTTTTTTTTTTTTTCAATTTTCTTCTAATGATTTGTTATTTAACAATTGTGATTGCAATATGCTATATCATTTTTGCTGATTTAGCATCTACTGAGGTTTCAAAGCTAATTTGGAGTTTAGCTAATATTTTAGCAATGTGCTAATAGTTTTGGCAAAATTGGCATGCAATGAGGATTGTTTTGGGTTTTTTAAGCAAATTTCCGACACATTTTTGAGAGCTTTAGGGAAACTGCTTCAGCAGACAGTTATATAAGGAAATGTCAAGTCCTTTAGCATTACACAAATAGCTTTAGTATTTTCAGCAATTCCCTTCAGCAATTAGCCCTACAGTAAATTTCTTCAGCATCTTCAGTGATCACATTCGGCACAAAGCATTCACAATAGCAATATCACAGGTAATGCAACTTTTCTAATTTTTTTTTTTTTATTCAAGCATAAAATGATTAAGGTTTTACTTCTTTTTGCAAATATACTGAAAGTATTCAATTTGGAGTGAACCGACAAGTCAAAGACTTGTCATGGTTCCTTGTTACGTTAAAAAAGGATAACCCACATGAACATTTGACACTTTTCTCTCTTCTTTAAATGTTCATAGAAAAATAGGTCCACTTTTATGAAATGTTTGTAAATTTGGCAAACTGCACCAATAGAGACATGGCATGGAAATTGATTGACAATGCCCACAGCAATTCAGGAAGCAGAACACAGTGCTGTGTTTATAAAAAAGAAAAAGTATGCAAAATTGCATTGATAAAAATGTATAAAACAGCGAGACCCTGAAAGATTAACCATGATATACCAAAGGACCACTGTATCTCTATCAAACGTTATGAACAACAAAAAACTTGCATTTGATTTTGAATAGTTTGTTGTCTGTCTTTGCCTACATTTTTGTTTAATATAGAGTAAATTTGAGTTTATAAATAATTGTATTATTATTCAATGAAGGAAAATGTTTGTTTGTAGGCACACGTTTAATAACCAGACTTACAAAAGCAAGGAAGACTCCCTTTCAAGTGCGGGGAAAGCAAACCAAACCTAGAGCCCTCAACAGACACCAAAGACTGGGACCCAATGGGACCCCCCCATGCCTCCCTGCTTGACACTCAGCATTAGGAGTTGAAATGGGGATTAAACCATCAAATGGTTCCTGAGGGTGGATGTGTGCAGCTCACAGCTCCCCCAATGGATTGGTCAATGAAGAGAACAGATTTCACACACCTAGCTGTGTGAAATCTAATGGGACTTTAAACGTACACATTTAGGAATGTTTACTTCATGCTTTATAGACAAATGCTCTTTTACCGACTGAGTTGAGCTACTGCAAAACACTGGTAAGAGAGCCCGTCTGATAAATTCAACAAAATAATTTGAATTACATTCAATCAATAATAATATTTTTCAAAGATTCTCTAAAGCTGATTGCTTGCTGTAACCTTAAAAAAATAGCTGCGCCCAGTGGCTGAAATTTTATTTTTGAATTATTGATAAAAAATATACCAGCCAAACATATATTTTTTACTGGCCAAATTACAATATTTTTCACAGAAAAAAAATAAGGTGTTTTACTTCATAAATAGTAATATGTTGAATGCAAACAAAGAGGAAGTCATAACATAATTAAAACTAGGGCTGTCAAATAATCGCGTTAATCGTGAAAAAATTAATTGCAGACATTTTAGTACATTTTTTTTTTTTTATTGTGCCAATTTCTTGCTTCCGTGAAGTCCGTTAATGTCTAATTATCAACAACTGGAAAGGCATTACCCCGCTCATACCATGTTCATTTACAAAAAAATAAATATAGGATCAATTACCATATATCTTCCAACAGTAGCCGGGGTGTTTTTTTTTTTTTTTTTTAATTGTCAGCCGATCCAGCACGTCTTAGAGACCAGCGTCTATTGGAGACCGGCGTTTATTCCATCACAAACAGAATGATGATGGTTAATGGGTTCATTTGGCGTTGAAATTTGGTCACAAAATGCAGAAAACACCAGATGAACATTTCAGCATTTACACACATTTACATATATGTTACTAATAACAAATAAACAAATAAAGTGTTTATCCGACACATCTTAAAGTCACGCTGAACAGCTCATTGGCATAGCAGGAGAAACTAGGTTCACCTGCTGCACAGGTGTTGTTAATTGTGTCCTGATTATGAGGGCCATGCAGAGCATGTTTTAAAAACAGAGCTACTTTCTGCCTGGGTCATGCTGCATTCTGAGGGGGGACAGCTCACTGTGCTTTGAGGTCTCTGGGTCATTCAGATAATATGACTGTATCCTAGCAGTTTCTGTTTGCTCTGTGTTTTGCTCAGTCTGCTCTATGAAGTTGGTTTCCTGGCATCTCTTGCTGGTGGATCACAAGATGCTCTAGGTGCTCCTGTAAATTGGTTTATGTTGACGTGCAGCTTCCTGTTTTAGAATTCCAAGTCAATATGTATCTGGTCCGCCTCACCCTGTCCTCTGGTCTCCTGTCTTCTAAGGTTGGAACGAGCTCCTGTGTTTGCTTGTTGTTTTTGTCTCTTTCTTCCCTATAGTATAAAATACATAGATTGCTGGCTCTCACAGTGCTGAGATCTATTTTAGTGAGATCTGCTGCACCTAGGGCAGTGACGTGCTGTGAGGTTCACAACTGGTGAGGCACTGATGTTGTCAGTCCTGTTTACAAACATGAATCCTGCAGAGTAGCTTATTCACCCTTTAAATTGTAACACTGTGTTTAAAATTGTCATCTCATTTTTTATCCCATATACAAACTGTGGCATAGAAAAAAAATTACCAAATTAGTCATTTATTTACTTTTGCTTACAAGGGAAGTCCAAGTGCAGCTCCTTCTGAGTAACACGTCTAAACCAATTTCTTAGTTTAGAGATGTAATCTTCCATTTAGAAAATGATTCTAAACAATATTAAAGAATAATTGGATTTTCTACATTGATTTGCTACCACTAATTCTATTATTCTTTACCTGCTGTGTTAAATTCTCTGGAAACACCAGCGCCCTCTGCCTCGAGGCATGCATACTGCGTGCCTCACCTAGTTTATTTCTAATGTGCGTTTTTAGTGGATAAAAGACTAAATGAGTTTAGAACTGGCACCAATATAATCAGACAGATGGTGAGAAAAAGAAAAATGAAGTAATTAAAGATAAAGTGTCTTTATTGATGATAGAAGACCAAAACAATAAAGCACATACGTCAACTGTAGCTCCAGTCAGTTTATACAACACAGTCTGGGTGCAGGGTAGGCATGGGCAGCTGCACGTTCTCGTGTATTTGAACAAGAAATTGGTAAATTTGCTATTTGTATACCAAAGAAACGTTGAAAACCCACACAAATAGTAATAATAAAAAAAAAAAAAAACATGTCTACATTTTTTTTTTTCTTTGTTTAAAAGTATTAGTTCAGTTTTTGTATATTTTGCAGGTGAGGCTGTGTCTCCCTTGACAGCACGTAGCTGCACCGTGGGTATCGGCTGCGCTGTTTTATTTCCTCTTCTGACCATCTGCTGCCTCTGCGGTGGACAGCGGGGCCTCTGGCTGTGATTGTTTTTTTTTTTTTCCCCCTCGTTGCTGGATAGGGAAGCTGCCTCTACTCTGCTGACTGACTTTTAGGCCCAATCCGAATTCTTCCCTTTGCCCTACCACTTCTCCCTACCACTCCATTTGTAGAGGCATTTGTAGTGAGAGTGGTGTCCGAAATATTTTTTTTAAGAGTTACCCTCGAGGCGGAGTGATACAGAGCCATCAGTAGCGAGGGGTTCCATGTTGCTCTATGCTGTGGAGGAAAAGCACTTTTCTTCACGTGGGTGGCTCTAAAGCACAGAAGTTTACATTTAAATGTAAATAATGACTTTTTGGCCCCTGCGACAGACTGGCGACCAGTCCAGGGGTGTCCCCTGCCTTTGCCCATGAGTAGCCGGGTTAGGATCCGGCAGCCCCGTGACCCCGAAAGGGATAAAGCGGTTCAGAAAATGAATGAATGAATAATGACTTTTTGTTTTAGCATGACATTTTTAAAGTTATAAAACCGCTGTCATGTATATTAAAGAGCTGGAAGCTCCGCGCTAACGTAGCTGATCAGCGACTCTTGGTGATGTCATCGAGTGGTAGTGACGTCCGAATTTGGAAGCACTATTTTTTCATAACTCTCCGTTTGGAGGGTTAAATGTAGGGAACGGGAGAAGTGGTAGGGCGAAGGGAAGAATTCGGATTGGGCCTAAGACTGCACTGCGAACTGCAGAGAAAACAAGAATAAAACCTTTAGTTTTACGTTTGACATGTCTGTTTTAAATGCGATTTGCCTTTGTTTTGAATACAACTCTTGCTTGTCTTAAATATGAGTTTCTCCTGTTAAATATGTCATGGCGTCACAGGCATAAACATCGAGTCCCAGAGCATCGATTCATCTGAAGGAGCATGATAGAATTAAACTTTATAGAATGTTATTGATCTTCTAGCAGTGGTGACAAAAAAGAGATGTTAATAAGAGAATGATTAAAGAAAATAAAAACGCCCGAGCAGGCGCAGAGGGATCCCTGTCTCTCTGCTGCTGCCGTTGTGTGTATAGATACGTTCTCTCTGCCAGAATTTGTTTCTTTAGTCTCAGACATGGTTCTGGCCGAGGGAACGTACCTCCCCACGACACCCGCCACAGGCTCTGGCAGCACCGTGGAGATAACCAGCGGGCTAAGAAAATGGATGGAAATAACAAAGACAGCTAAACTAACTCAGAGCTAAAGTAAGCTAACTGGCAGCCGACCATAACAATAGTTGAAAAATTAGAAACAGAAAGACAGTTGGGTATTCTGATCCTAATGACTTTTTTTAGTTTTCTTTTTTTTGTTTGTTTTTACTGCCACAACAGTCGGCTACAAGTTAGCATACGTTAGCTCTAAGTTAGCTTAGCCGTTTTGGTTCCTTTATCCTCTTATTATCAACTAATTTCAGCAGACATGTTTTTATTTTACACTGAATGAGTGGAGTCGTATGTCTGGTTCTAAAATGACCCTCTGCTGCAATGTTTACATGATCAGCTGTTGTAGCCAGAAAACCAGAAAATGTGGCTGGAGATCACTGTTTGTTTTGTTTTTATTTTTTTATCTATTTTATCTCATTTTAAGCAGAGCTACGACTATCAAGATAATTTTCTCATTGTGGTATCAATAAAATTCGTAATAGTTATTTTAATAAATAAACTTTATCACACATGCGCAGCTGAAGAAACAATGCTCTGGGATTCGATGTTTATACCTGTGACTCCGTGACGTATTTTTGACAAACGATTTAATGGGAGAAATTTATATTCAAGACAAAGACAAATCTTTATACATTTGTGCACAACTTTGTATTTATGAATACAACTTTATCTTTGTGAATATGTTTCTTTTTGACAGCTATCTTACCTCATACTAGGCTTAGTGGTGCAAGAAAATTTGTGAGCAATACCAGAGCTATCCAGCCATAGCTTTGACCCATATGCCTGCTGAGACAAGAAAAATTTATGTATTGGTCTGCAAGAAGATTCATCAGAATGGAGCAGAGTGAGGAGCTTGAGGGTGCTTTTGTTTGTACATAACCACTACACGCTGCTCCATCCAACTGCATTTTTTGTCTGCTCCTAACTCACCACGAATAAAGACATGCTAAGAGATGCAGTTTTAATCTTAATTTTCTTTATATAGGTCCTCCATTGTGAGAAAACTGCTGCAAAAACATTCTAAAACACCAGTGGGTCTTTAAATAAAGAAATTTAAAAGGTAAGAGTCTAGCCGTACATTTGCAAAAAAAAGTGGTCAAACTGCAGAATACATTCATGTTTTAAAGAAATAAGCTACAATAAATATTTTACAGAGTGGCATAAACTCTGTGCACTGAGCCACAGTGACACTTCAGCAAGTGTTAAAAGCATTTGTTCTGTAGGAAGTCCTGAAGAGAAACAACATTAATTCATTCAGTCTAGAAGAAAAAACAAAACATAAAGCTCTTCTAGGCTTCATGGGATTTTCTCTCCTGTTTGTTGTTAAATTTGAAAAAAAAAAGTATTTGGAAGGTTGTCCGACTGAGCTGCTTACTACGATGGATCATTAGGCCATCATAAATGATAAGAAAAAAAGTTGTAATTTTACAAGACTAATGTTAAAATATTACGAGAAAAAAATCCATTGACATTGGAACATTTTTCTCATAAATTAGAACTTTATTCTTGTAAAATTGTGAGTTTTCTCAAACACATTTACAAATTTAGTTTTGTTGGTTTATGTATTTTTATGGTGGCTCCAATACTAAGTTGGAAGTTGGAGTTCTGCCATATTTCTTAAATGTGTAATTTTCAATCTTTGTATTTTTTTATTAAAAGGTTTCTTCATTCATTAGACTATCTGCTTTTTAGAGCATTTGTTAGTCAAATCTATACAGAACTTTAAATTATTAGTGAATAAACAAGATAACTCTACTTGTATTGTGTGCTTGATCTTTTAAATATCTGTGACGGATACAAATACAGGCCTTGGCTGTTTTTTCTGTGAAACTAGCAAGAACATAACTGTTGACTTTTGAAGAATGGTGATGAACGGAAACAAAGCAGCCTCATCTGCCACAATTGTTGTGCATCCTATCTCTGCTGAAAACTAAAGCTGCTGCACACTTTTCCATTCCACTTTTGGACTTTCTTTCTTCGCTCAGGGAATGTGTCCCTGCTGGGTTTTCATTTCCTCTGTCTGTAAAGAGGAACGCATTTGGCGCACTGATGCTAAAATCATTACCTTAATGACTACAGCTTTTGTATCCCTCCTTCCATGCTGTGGGGTTCCAGTGTTAGAGCACACATGTCCTGGTATTGAGGAAATAAAAAAGTGTCTATATGTACATATTTTGGAGCAAAAAATTGATCCCAAAGTGCAGAGAGCTTCTGCAAGTGCTTTGTATTTCCCTAAATACTGTTACATTAACTAAATACTAAATACTGTAAATTAAGGGCCTGGTCACACCGCCCGAACTTTGCTGGAACTTACCTGGAGCAGCGCCGAAATTTGACAACGCTCGTCATCACCCACAAAATGGGGGGAAAAAAAATCGAACACACGGGCATTGGCGTAGCGATGTACCGCTGAAGCTGGCGTAGCTTTAGCATTGGTTTAGCGGCAGTGAGCTGTAACGAGCGTTGATGTAGCGTTGGTTGCTTCAGCGTAGGTAGAAGACATTCTGCGCATGCGGGCGTCTCTCAGGATTCATGGTGCTGCAGTTTTTGGGCTAATTCGACATCCATTTCTCCCCGTGTTTTTGGCCAATTACTGGTCCCGCTCCGGCTCCACTATGACAACGCCACATCAAAGTTCATCGCTGCCATGGATCGCTGCTTCAAGGCCTGATACCGTTCCAGCAACGCCGTGTCGTAAGATGCTAATGACCGCTCCTCGACGTTTGTGTATCGTTTAATTGCCGCCAGTGCAGCGCTGGTAAAGCAGCGATGGTCCAGCGTTCAAGATTTCTGCGTTGGGCTGGCAGACCCAAGTGTCCACGAACCTATGTCTAGCAGAGCCAAACTTTGACTGGGCGTCGGCGGAGCGGGGGTGAACTTTACCAGAGCAGAGAATTGACCTCTACTTACCGCTCGCAATAAAAACTTTTGGAGCGATGGGAAGGACCCTCGAGGAACATCAGCGGTGGCCGAGCGTATGCGGCGTTGCTTTAACGGAAGCCAACTTTTGTTAAACGGGGATGAACGGTCATGAGCGGTGAGGTTTTTTTTTTCACCGCTCCAGGTACGCTCCAGCAAAGTTTGGGCGGTGTGACCGGGCCCTTAGATGAATTTGTTGTGTTAAGCTGACCATGTGTTAGTGTCTCATAATATGAGTTTGTAACATTCATGAACTTGTATGTTTCCATTTCATGTACTCCTTAGCTTGCTTTTTTTTTCTTTTTCTCTAGTTCAGAGCCATCTGACAGAAAAACCAGCACGATGGGATCTTTCTAATGCGGTTTCATGTTTCTTCACAGGTGACTTTACTGCCTGTTGCTTTCTGTCAGAACACAAGATGCTTCTTTTCATATAAGGAGACTAAAAATATTTAGTAATGCAAATTATAAACTAAATCTATATGATTTATTTACATATGTGAAACAAGAAGTGCATTTTAATGTTTACATTCATTTATTAATTGTAGTTGTTGTGAAGCCACTCCTTGGTTATTTTAGCTGTGTGTTTAGGGTCATTGTCTTGCTGGAAGGTGAACCTTCGGTCCAGTCTGAGGTCCTGAAGACCCTGGAGAAGGTTTTCATCCAGGATATCCCTGTACTTGGCCGGATTCATCTTTCCCTCCATTGCAACCAGTTGTCCTGTCCCTGCATCTGAAAAACACCCCCACAGCATGATGCTGCCACCACCATGCTTCACTGTTGGGACTGTATTGTACAGGTGATGAGCTCTCTCCACACATACAGCTTAGAATTAAAGCCAAAAAGTTCTATCTTGGTCTCATCAGACCAGAGAATCTTGTTTCTCACCATCAGGTGTTTTTTGTTTAAGCAAACTCCATTTGGGATTTCATGTCTTGAACTGAGAGGCTTCGTACGGGCCACTCTGCCATGAAGCCCCGCCTGGCGAAGGGCTGCAGTGATGGTTGACTTTCTACAACTTTCTCCCGACTGCATCTCTGGAGCTCAGCCACAGTGATCTTTGGGTTCCTCTTTACCTCTCTTACCAAGACTCTTCTTCTTCGATAGCTCAGTTTGGTCAGACGGCCAGCTCTAGGAAGGGTTCTGGTTCTGATGGTCGTCCCGAACAAACGATTATGGAGGCCACTGTGCTCTTAAGAACCTTAAATTCTGTCTCTTAGCTCTTCGGGCACATTTTTTTTTTTACCTCATTTTCTGAACCGCTTTATCCCTTTCGGGGTCACAGGGCTGCCAGAGCCTAACCAGGCTACTCATGGGCGAAGGCAGGGGACGCCCCTGGACTGGTCGCCAGTCTGTTGCAGGGGCCACAATCACACACACTCACATCCAGACCTAGGGACAATTTAGAGTGACCAATTAACCTATGAAGCATGTTTTTGGAGGAAGCCGGAGTCCCCGGAGAAAACCCACGCATGCACGGGGAGAACATGCAAACTCCACACAGAAAGGTCTCCCTAGTGGTGACACTGTTTCATTTTCCCCCAGCCAGGACTTGAACCAGGAATCTTCTTGCTGTGAGGCAAGAGCGCTAACCACTGCGCCACCGTGCAGCCCTTCTTTGACCTCATGATTCTCATTTGCTCAGACATTTACTGTGAGCTGTAAGGTCCTATATAGACAGCTGTGTGGTTTTTCTAATCAAGTCCAGTCAGTATAATCAAACACAGCTGGACTTAAATGAAGGTGTAGAACCATCTCAAGGATGGTCAGAAGTAATGGACAGCACCTTAAGTTAAAGAGTTAAAGATATGAGTGTCACAGTAAAGGGTCTGAATACTTAGGACGATGTGATATTTCAGTTTTTCTTTTTTAAGAAATCTGCAAAAATGTCAAAAATTCTGTGGCTTTTTTTGTCTGTGTGTATGGAGTGCTGTATGTACATTCATGAGGAAAAAATGAACTTAAATGATTTTAGCAAATGGCTGCAATATAACAAGGAGAGAAAAAATTTAAGGGGTCTGAATACTTTCCGTACCCACTGAAAATACTTTCTGAGTAAAACTAGGTTTCAGAGCATTTCTTGATTTAAATCAAGTTGGATCAGAAACTGAATGCTAGAAAAACCTGGGGTTGATGACTTATCCCCTGGGCATGTCAAAGCTTCTCTTAGCACTCTGATCCTCCGCCCCTTGCATGCATTCATGTCCTTGTCTGAGCTGGCCTCTGGTTCATAACTGTCCGGCTGTATTTATTCAATATTGTTCACTAATATTTTTGCGCTGCTAATGCTAGCTTGGGGCTATACGCTTGCGTTGAGCATGCAGATAGATCTTCCAGGGACAGGGCGGGGTTACTCTGAGCCAAAAGTCCCACCCACAAACCAGAATTGTATTTCTAATGAGTTACTGGCGCTGGGCGTAAAATATGTCTTAAAAAATAAGTCTTTTTGATTTTGGCAAAAAACTGCACAGTCATAATTAAATAAGTACTGGGAACGACTGTCTAAAAGAAAACAAATTTGTCGGAGTGTAACTTTAATGTGTTTGTAAGACAAAGACTTTAGCTTACTCAAAATGCTTAAATGATACTAGACAAGAGGGATGGAGGGATGTGACAAATAGAATAGAATAAAGAGAGAGGGTTTTCTTTTGGATTCAGACTTTATGATTTTTGCCTTTTGTTTATAATGAGGTTTCACATGAAGTAAAATACAATCAGACTCAGTAAATAAAACAACAATGAATTTTACAGTGAGAACGACTCCTCTTCACATCACATTTGACAAATAAATAAAAAAGATCATTTTGTGAGCAGACTTTAACTTAAGTTAGAGTCTAACTAAGGCTTTCCTACTTTTTGCGTGTGGTCTGTGCTACAGTCCTCTGGATGAGTTTACAAAAGATCGTTGAATATGGAGGCATGAATTCAGCTCATTCTTACTGTTGCCACGGGCTCCCTGTAGCTTTCTTAAAGCACAGCCAGAACAGAGTCAGGAGTGAAAACGAGAATGTTGCGTCCTGAAGATACCTGACCATTCAAAAAGCCCTGCGGCCTCCTCTGGAGATCATCAGGGGTCAAGCGGATTTGGTAGGCGTGGCCTGTAAGGCCCCCCAACACTGCTGAAACAAACAATGCAACTGTCTCAAGTGTTGCTGCAAAACTGAACATGAAGTAGCTGAAATTAACCTGCAGAGAAGTCGTAGCAGGAGCTTTATTTAGGATGTTGAGGTTTTACCCAGCGGACCAGTCTTTCAAGTAACTGAACAATATTACTCACTTCATTTCTGAATTTTAGCCATTACATGCTCAAAAAGGTAAATAAATAAACAAATCAATGTTATTACAGAAGTCCAGTTACTTCTACCACTTCCATAAACAAAAGATGCATACATTGTTTTATGATCTTATTCATCTGTTTCAGAACCAACATGAGAGGAAAAAATGTGACAAAGAAGAAAACATGATGATTTAATTTCTTCTGCTGTTTCATGGGTTCATACAAGTGTTTTGATGTGTTTGTTACATCTGCACTCCTCACTCTGTTTAGCTTCCTCATTTAGTGTGACTGAATCACTTTTTTAGTGATTATTCCCCCACAAAAGCTGCAGGATTCCACAGCATTACACTTCATCATATCATTTATCCATACGGCACAAATTGGAATATGCAAATGAGTTGAAGCAATTTTGCAGTTCCCAAATATGCCCCTGGGCTGCTTGTCCAATGACACAAATCATCAATTAAGATCTCAGCAGGACTTGGTGAATAAACTAAATTGGTATTTTCCCACTCTGGCAATTCATAGAGCCGGGTGAGGTACATCACAACAAAGAACAAACACCTCTGAGGTGGTGGAGCTTTTGAGTTCTTCGTGCTCTGTTGAAACCCCCTGCTGAATTCCCTGCTGAATCATCCGCTGACAAAAATATATTTTCATCTGAATACTGTGAAAGGAAACGGGCCTTCTCATGTTCTTTGAACAGCGACAAAAGCAGCATTTCTCAAAGCCCTCACTGCCACAGAGAGGCAAGTTTACTTCCTCGTGGGATTTTACACACCACACCTGCCAGGCGCCTCTGATGAAGGAGCTGAAGTTCAAATCACCACTGAGATTTCTCAGGAAGACAGCTGATTAGTGAACAAATAGCAAAGACATATTTGATTAAGCTGATGCAGTCTTGATTGTCTGGCTACTTTCAGGAATTAGTTTGACTGACATTTTAATTTTACAAATAAGGGACAAAAAAAACTATAAAAAATATTTGGTGAACCTAAAAACATAAAAAGTTTGAAGACACATATCAGTGTTAGATCTGCCTTCCAGATGGCAGGTGGAAGCATGACATTTCTGAGTGACAGTGAAGGAGCAGAAAGAAAGACTTGAACTGACTCACTGAACGGCGGAAACAAAGTGGACAACACGCTGCTGTCCCTCAAATTAAATCAGATGCGGCCGAGCTGCAAAATGCTTGCAGGCTTCCACAACTTACACACTGTGAGCTCTCTGTCAAAACATGCAAACCATCATTCAAGCACCCAGAGAGTGAATGCAGGTGAAGACGCATCCAGACAGGACCTCTGCATGTCAGGAGAGGCTTCTGACACACACAGGGCCTAAAGGATATGCACAAACTTCAACAAAATAAATCACAACTGAAACAAATAAAACCATAGAAAAGAGGAAAAACACAAAAGAGCTCACAGACACACAGAAAACAAGTTATGAAGTGAACTCACTCCTCCAGGAAATGACAAACATGAAAATATTAGGTCTATTCTGAAAAGACTTTTTCTGTGTTTGTTGGTTCAGACTAAAGATTGTTTTGGTAATGTCATAAAAATGTGCTGTTCAGAAATATCATTTTCCTTCCAAACTATTGATATGTGTAAACAGCAATGCAATAACTAAAAGAGAAAACGACATCAATTTCATCAGACAAGCTTCATTTCATTGATTAAAATAACTTTTTAACAACAACAACAACAACAATAATAATAATAGCAGGTTACCAGCGGGATATCTGCGGGCTGAAAGGCACACACTGACAAAGCAAAGACTGTAACAAACGGCAGCTGGACCTGCAAACCAGCACAACACAACACAACACAACACACAGCTGATCAGGCATCATAAACACAACCGACTCCACGCTTTGAAACTCGCAGACAAAACGTGATGCAAAGAGCAAGTCATTCCTAAGAGCAGCAGAAACGGTCCGAGCAGACTGCATTTCCTCCTCTTTCTCAGTTCTGTCCTCCTTCCCCTCCTCTCCTCTCCTCTCCCCTCCCCTCCTCTCCTCTCCTCTCCTCTCCTCTCCGTCTCCTCCCTCCCTCTCCGGCCTGCTGGGTGTCTGCCTGCATGAATAATGTCCTGGCTTTTGTAATGAAGGGGGGGAAGGGGGGAAAGGACGCTGAAGTGCTGCAGCTCTGCTCTCATGCACTGACACTGAAAATGAATGACAGCTTACCTGGATGCCAATCTTCATCAGACTGACACTGGGCTGACAGCACAGCCTATACTCCTCCACACAGCCGCTGACGTCAGCCGTGCTAGGCCCCTCCCACCTCCATCTTCATCCATTTTCTTCTGTTTCCCGACATGGGCTGCTGATGCCTTCCAGTGTCCGTGGGAAACACGGCAACCAAGGGAAGCTCCCAGTTAGAAGACGCAGACTGGATTTGGCTGCTCTTGAACACCACAAATACCATGTTACACTTTAAAAACAAGCCTAAACTATTTAGCTGAAGGCCAAAACTAACATAAAAATGTTAAAATCCCTGCATTGTTACTTACTTTTTTAATCTATTGTACATATTTAAAAACATGAAGCACAAACAGGAGAGGTGTGTTGGGTTTGTTAAGTCACAATAAGATGTATTTTACAAAGACATCAGCTGGGAGGAGAACCAGCAGTGTGAAAGTCACTTCAAAGTTCGGTTAAATGTTCAAAGTTCCATTAAACGGGTTTTAAATGTTTTGACGTCACTAAGTTTCATCTCCAGAAGTCATGATCATACAGTACATGGTAGCGTTTTATGAGTTCTGGGTGTTTGGTGTTTCAGGAAGAAAAACTTTGCCTTTTTGGACGTCTGCAGCTCCCCGCCTAAATCCAGAGAGCACATTTCACAAACACAGCTAATGGGTCTTTAACTTTAAGTATAATTTTATATACATGGGGCCAAAAACAAAATCCAGTCTTGGACGCACTTAAAATAAGTGCGGGCAAAGCAGCAATGTGTGGCTTTTCTGCCCATTTTACATGTGGCCAATGTGAATTTCCATCACTATTTATGCTGATCGCACCTAAATACATGCGAATAACATCGGCCATGTAAGAAATAACAAAAATTAGACAATACCAGAAAAATACAGTTAGCCACAACCGGAAATAAAAGAGGGGTCTTATTTTAAACTAGAAATACGTCACACAGCTCCGTGCATAGAGTCCATTGCAGCACAGATGTGAAACGGCACCTCAACATATCCAAAATGGCGTCCAGTTTGGCATATGCAGCAAGCTACCGTGCCATAAAAAATGTATCAGAGAAAGCATGGTTATTGTGACCAATAGAATGACTGAGTAATAGCTGTTTATTTCTTGATTGATATATCTATGGGATTTTGGCATCTTGGAGCCAGCAGGTACTTCCTGTTTGGAACGCATGGGGGGTCACTTAGTTCAGTTCTCTCATACTCAATGGGCTCATCTCAGAAACAGCCTTTTTGGTCAGCCTGTTATGCTTTTATGACAACAGTCTGCTCGGCTGAACTTTGAATTAGGAAGCTTCTTGCTGCGAGGCAAACGTGTAAAATATCCTCCTTTGGTTTCAGTTTTCTTAGCTGCAGTCCAATGACTACAGGTCTGAATGTACAAGAGATGTGCAAAAATGCACCTACAGCTCGCTTATTCACCTTGTGCTCGTTTTTAATTAGAGTTCTTGCAAAACCACTTTCAGTGAAATTAGTCTTGCCAAGCCTCCTTCATCCTCTAACTGATTTCAGAAGTTAGCCACCAGACGCCCGTCAATGTTTTTGGTTTAGCAATAGTGCTAGAAGTTTCGAGGGTAACCTAAAGGCAACACGTCTTTGCGTGCTACTGATCGTCAGTTCCAGCCAATCGCTGAGCGGATCTGCCCCAGTAGGATGTGGAAGGCTCTCTAAGAGTTTTCTGTCGTCGTGTATTATGTCACGATTGTCGAATTGTAAATGATTACTGTACATAAATGTGATTCGTCCCCGCACACATCTCATAAACCCACTTTTCTTTTAACAGTACTGTGACATTTCTCTGATAGGCTCTGAGCGTTCTTCGTTCAAAATAACCTCACAGCTGATTGGCTTATCGTCCGCGTCACTTATCCAATGAGAGTAAAGCTTCTGGTTACCAGGAAACACCGTGAAAATCGCTGAACGCAGAAACTGGGATAATATCTTTTAAATGTTGGGGATTTAAGCACTAACAGGACCGAGATTTCGTTTGCCTTTATTTTACACGAAGCACGCGCGTTTCTGTGGCACCATGGCAACAGGAAGGACAACGTGAGAAACACTCCGAGCTGCTGCTAGCTGGAGCCTCCAGCCGGTCTGGTCGCTCCTGATCACCGGTGCTGTCCGTTCGACAGATAGATAGATGGCGTACACCGTCCTCCAAGTGGGTCCAGGAGTTCTGATCATCGTCCTGGTTTGGGTTGCGGCTCTGGCGCTCGGGATTCTGCTGCTGAGAGCGTCGGGATCTGCCAAGTGAGTGGGATTCCCTCCCCCAACAAAAAGCAGCACAAATCCCCCCCCCATCAGGAATAAACGAGACCTTTCAATGAAACACACGACTGAAATGATCCATGTTTTCACTCTGTCGGCTTTTGATTCGGTTAAAGTCTTCAGGATTTCTCTGGTCAGAGAAAGAAAATCTTTTTTTTTTTTTAATTAGGATTGTTTTTGAAGACCCAGCCCTGTTTGGTACAGCGACACATCTATTTTCAGCCACATTTCAGTAGATATAATCAATGTCTTCTTTTTCTGACTAAACTTTGAGACACACCAGAGTTCATTTAATCTATGGAGTAATTATTGACCCCCATCACTTGAAAATAATCTGCTCTAGATCTGATCAGAACCAGATTATGAAAACTGTGTAAAACTATAAAATGAAGTAACTATGTAAGGGTGGGATTATAGAAGTCCACTTCTTCCTACTCTTTTTCAATCAATCAAGCTCTACTTGACTTCATTTTAGAATAACTATATTTCATTATTTAAATGTGACTAAAGTGTGTCTTTGTTTTTGTTTGTTTTAATCAATGCATTTCATTGTTTCTGTAAAAAGCTTGAAAAATCTGTGTGATTTTTTTTTTCTTTGTCTTGTTCTGTCCAAGGTATGCTCAAAATAAACCCAATCAATCAATTGATCAATCAATCAGTCAATCAATCCTTGCTTCTGATCATTGTTACTCCATGAAACAGCATTTAACAATGTAAATATGTATTTAGATCTCACAATTTCAACAGAAAGGACTCAAAGTTGCTAGAATGAAGGTTTGTTTATTTATTTAGCATGTCACAACTCCTTCAGTTTACTAAAGTCATTTACAATTAAAAAAAACACCCAAAAGAAAGTTTCAACTTATTCAAATAAAAAAAAACAGCATAACATTACAAAAGCAATAAAATATATAAAAGATGATAAGAATGCAATACAGCAAATAAAAGAAAAGGAAATGCCAATAACTACTGAGTATTTAAAGCCATTCTAAAAAAATACCTTTTTAGTTGACATTTAAAGTCTTCAGGAGTGATATCATGTGTAGTTCTGCAGGAATAACATTCATGACCTGAGCACATCAAGCAGATATGGCAGACCTTAACTCTAGAATGGCAGCAAACAGTTAAAAGCTCCGTTAACTAAACTAGGACAAGACCATAAAGAGCTTTAAAGTGAATTCTAAAATGAATAGGGAGTCAGTGAAGTGAGTACCGGAGTGATGTGTGCTCGTCTGGATGTTCTGCTTCACAGCTGTGCTGCTGCACAGGCGGCTGGTTAAGTGATATTTGATTGAGTGACATCACAGTAAACTGTGTTACAATAATCTAGCTGAGGTGATCAGAGCGTAGATCGCTGCTTCAAGATCACTATGGCTGAAGGAAGGTTTAGCTTTAGCAAGAGTGGCACTGATGGCAACATTAACCTCAAGTTTGTGTCTGAATCTGTGCTGTCTTCATTCTGCAGGTTAGGGGTCATCCCTGTCTTCCTCCTGGCTCTCACCATCACCTTAACTCTGGTCTTTTTCCCTCGAAGCCCAGAGACACCTCCCCCATTCAAAGAGATGGAGGTGAGCTGGATGCACGTCAGAGCTTTTACTTCTAATAATTCCGAACCTGCTGTTTTGCAACTGCAGCTGAGTGCAAATCTTCATTTCTGGTGTTTTAATCAAGCACAGGAATTGAAGGTTCTGCTTTTGTATTTTGTGACAGACTTACAGAAGCTGTTTACCTTCCCCCAGCACTGCTGCCAAAAACCACCCCCCCACCCCCATCTCAGCATTTACTACAATAAAAACCTTAGCAGTATTATTGGCTGTTATTGCCGCACATACTTAATGAAAGCTTAATATGGCTCACTTGAAAACAAAGCAGGCCTGGAATCTTTTCAGTCTTGATTTAATGCCATTGGGATTCATTACCACCAATTGTTTTGCGTCCAGACGAAGATGTCTGTATTCAGAGCACCCGGCTGAGCTCGCTGGTCACCTCATGCACACAAAAGGACACAATTGTTCTGTATTATTCTGTCTGTGGACAAAGGAACCAGAAGGGAGATGATGCACAGTTTTAAGCGAGAACAGGATTCTGTCTCCAACAACAGTGCACCACAAATGAAAGCTGATTCTGCTTCAGTCTGTGCACACAGCTCTGTGCCTGTAAATAGTGTCACTGTGTGAATTTCTGCACTTGTTGTGAAGGCCGCCTTTGCTTCATCTTGATCCAACAGCAACACACAACAAACACTCCCCCATGTTGCCTCAAAGTCGTGCCAGTAAGCCAGACAGCTCTGCCAAGCAAGCTGCCACCCCACTGAAATAGCCGAGCAGAGCAACGTCCTCCTTGCGTGGCCTCTGTCTAACAGCCAGACCAGCAGAGACACAAAGCCAGACATTCTGGATTTCCCTTCAAGACTCCACAGATCGCCACAACCTCGCCACGCCGCACCCGACGGCACAGAGATCGTGTCTTTACATTGACTTAACATTAAAACTTAATGCCTCTACTGTGCCGGCTGAATCAGGTGTGAATGCAGCATAACACCCACTACCTTCATGTCTTCATTCACTGCATCCTTAGAACTCCTCTTTGGTTTTCCTCTAGACGTCGTTCCTGCAGCTCTAGACTCAGCATCCTTCTACCAACTCATTCCTGATCCTATCCATCCTGGTCATTCCCAAAGAGAACCTCAGCATCTTCATCTCTGCTGCCTCCAGTTCTGCTTCCTGTCTTTTCCTCAGTTCCTCTGTTTCTAGGCTGAGCAACATGGCTGCTCTCACCACAGTTTTCTACATCTTTCCTTTCATTTGAGCTGAAACTCTTCTATCACACATCACACCTGACACTTTCTCCATCCATTCCAATCTGCCTGCACTCACTTCTTCACTTCTTTTCCACATTCTCCATTCCTCTGGACTATTGACCGTAAATACTTCAAATGCTCCTCCTCCTTTATTTCCTTTCCGCCAGGGGTTCAAATGGTTAAATATTACGTCTTCTTCAAAGTTTTGGAAAAGTCATGACATTTTATGCGGAAAATATATTGAATGCAAGAAACAACTAAGAATAATATAGTTTAACATAAGATTAAAATTTAGATTGTGGCAGAAGTTCAATCTCACGCTATCGGTGATGGGACTTTACGTTGCTGTAAAGTAGGTCAAGTTTTCATCATTTCAGCGCATGGCGCTTGTCACACCCATTGAGTTGTATATAACTAAATGTGCTATGCTAGCTTGTTGCATACACAAAATTGTATACCATATCGGAGTGGGATATCTGCCATTTCACTGCTGTGTGTCAATTGTACAAACATAGCTGGAAAAACAAGGATGGGACTTTTCACAAGAAAATTATTACTGTCAGCCAATAAAAGAGAACTTCTAGGATACTGTGAGGGATCGAGCGACCAAAGAGGACAACAGAAGAGTTATCAAAAATGAAAGTTTTAATTTTTCTCCAAAAAATATGTTATTTACAAATTGGGCCCATAAAAGAGGTTCAAAAAAACAGAATTAACTGAGGTAACAAACTGAACTTTAACTTAACCAACTGAACAGACCAAGTAACAGAAACAAACTGACCAAAGACACAACAGGGAAACATATATATATATAGTGGGTGATCAGACCACTAGACAAACATGGGGGGGACGACTAACAACATTTAACAAAAGACTACAGACAAAACTGAACACAAAACTTGGTTTTCTTCAGTGGAAAGAAAGAACAAAACAGAAGTACAAAATTAGAACAAATAAATAGCAATAAACTGAAAGAAAGTAAATCAACGTTAAAGGAGTCCATGATTTCTCCCCTTTGGAGGCTTCTGAGATGGTGCCTGCCCAATTCCCTGGCTCAAGCATTTAAGAGCTGTGGTGGCTTCATACAGCCATAAGAAACAAACATTGCGTTTCTGCACTTTAAATGGTCTGGGTGAATACTCAGAACTGATTAGCTGCTGTGCATTCACATGCACCAAAAGAAGTTCTGGTCACATGGCCCAAATGTTCTTTATCACTGCGCAGGCTTCTTTTAAACAAATTCAACAGCAACTTTTTGTGAAAAATGAACATGAATAAAGAACTAAAAATTGATTGAATATTTATTTGTTTTGGAAATGTCCAAGTTATAGGCGGGATAGTGTGTTTTCAGAAATTGGTGCACCCCAAGGAAGCCTGAACCGCCTGACTCAAAGTGTAGGACGGTCGCTTCTGACGTGTAAATGATCTGCGTAGATGAATAATAACGCGTTATTTTTTTAAAGTAATCGCGTGCGTTAATGTGGTAACGTTGACAGCCTTACTCCAACAACAAACAATCTTTTCTGATGAGACACCAACTACGCTCCTATTCCTGGTACCCTACTTGATCCAGTTACCTGTAGTTATCCAATCATCTGGGAGTAACTCCTGACCACTCAGAGTCTGTGTCAACAGTTTCTTAAAAGTCATGCAACATTTTTCTTTTTTAGTTTTCACTCATTTGTCATCGTCTCTGCCTTTGCCCTTTTTTTTTCTCATCTTCTTCATCACCAGAGTCATCCTACACACCACTATCCTATGCTGTCTGGAAATACTCTCACTTACCACTAATTTGCAGTCACTGATATCCTTCAGATCACACCGTCTACACATAGAATGTATTCACGAAAGCAATTCTTATCTTTTTTTCTTTTATCCTTCTACATTCCTTTCCTGGATACCAAACCTGTCCATCACCTCCTCATCATCATCTCTGTTTCCTTCACCAATATGTCCATTAAAATCTGCACCAATGACAATTCTCTCACTTCTAGGGATGCTCATCATCACTTTAGAAAGGTCCAACCAGACTTTCTCTTTTTCCTCCAGCTCATATCCTACCTGTGGGGCATATCCACTAACAACACCTTCCATTTCTATCGTCAGACTCGTCACTTTGTCTAACACTCTTTTCACCTCCACAACATTCCTAACAAACTCCTTCAAGATAAATCCTACTCCATTTCTCTTCCCATCTCCACCATGATAGAACAACTTGAGCCCTGCTCCAAAGCTTCTAGCCAAGCTACTTTTCCACCTGGTCTCCTGGACACAGTATGTCTACCTTCCTCCTCTGCATCATGTCAACTATCTCTCTACCTTTTCCTGTCCTAGTTACAACATTCAAAGTCTGTACTTTCAGACCATGACTTTCCTCTTCTCTTTTTTTTTACGAACCTGCTTTCCTCCTCTCTTTCTTCGACCAACAGTAGACTAATTTCCACCAGCATTCTGTTGGGGAACAGCACCTAAATACAGTCCGTTGAAAAGATATTCATGCATTCTCAATTTCCACAGCATTTAAGAGATGCCTTTGTGTCTGGTTTTCATCAAGAAAGCTGAAACCAACTGCAAGCAGAGATGTGCCCATGAGAGGCGGCCTTAACCTCATCCTGTTAAACTAAAATAAAACATCACACCACCAATTATGCCAGTCCTAAACTTAGGGTGGGGGTGCTCTGTTTAACACCCCACTCCACACCTGCTCCCACGCAGAAGCACATTAATAAAACATGCTCCACAAGTTCTAGCTTCCTGTTTGCTCTGTAATTGGCAGATTAAAACCTGATTTGTTATATATATCTATCTATGAACAACTGCATTTGTTTTTCCTGCTTTTCTTAGACACAAGAACGCTTTTCACAGGCAAATACCCATCATTATATTCATCATTTGAACTGATCATCTTCTCTTATTTCATAAAAGTCACCGTGAAGTCTCTCTTTTGACAACAGTTGGGCTGCTGTCTGCTGTTATTCTTGCTTAAGGGTGTTTTCTCACTTAGTCTTCTTGTTTTCCATGGCGGCTCATAATGAAATTATTAACACACTCTGAGCCATCAGCAAGCATTTGGCAAATCTTTCTATGGGAGCTTAAAAATGAGCTTCTACAACAGGAAGCATCAACATTTGTCAGGAAGAATTGTTGTTTCTTCAGTACCTACTCTTCATGGCTTTATTCTTTTTTGTGCCAATCACTAAATGACTGAGACAGAGACCTGTGTTTTTAAGATAGTTATGAGAAAGTACTGCCTGTATTTTTAAGTGACTTAAAAAAAACAGAGTTCACCAACTTTGAAAGCCAAAGCTTGCATAGTCTTTGAATTTAAACGTGGTTACAGCCTTTTGTTCTTTCAGCACAGTAACCAACCCTGAGTCAAGTCAAGTTCTAATGAAATTCTTTAATCATGTGTCCAGCGCTGAAATAAAGAAGCCATTTTTTTAGGTTCACAAGAAAATTGTTCAGCTCACTTTTTCACTGCTTGAAATACTCAGATAGGCCTGTAATATGCATACTTACATCAAACAAAGAGGGTAAACCACACACTGTTACAGCAATATTTTTGTTGCATTCAAATTCCAGGCATTCCATTTAAGTTCTTATGAAAAACTAACACTTAATGACTGATAAAGTTGTGATTTATTTTTGACTACTCTGATAGAGTAGGTTAAGTTACCAGAAGTGAACTCTGAGTCTGCTTTAAATGTTTGGGTGTATTCAGACTGGACACATTTGGTACGTTTAAAGTGAACCAGAGTTCGTTTCCCCGATAATCTGGAACAAGGTTTCAATGTGAATACACCCAAGCAAACCCTTGTCTGGAACCCGGAACCGCTCTCAGACCCATCTTTAGAAGTGGTCTCGGTTCGATTTCCAATGATCTTCAGTTCACTCTGAATACAATTCACTCCCAGAGCGGAATAGCTGGACTAAAACAGCCACTGTAGTCGAGCATTATGGAACGTAAACAGAGTAGGAATAACGCAATGGATGCTGTTGGCTTTATGCCTTAGATGGATCTCTACTTTTAGGGATTAATTATCAATCTAAGATTGATTCAGATCAAACCGTAACTAAAACATAACCTGCAGCTGTGTGTGATGATGTTGTATCTGATCCCACTAGCAACTGTTTTTTAAAAACTCTTACTGTACTTAATGATAACTTTGCAGTTGCAGAAGAGGATCAACTTCTTGGCTAAGCTACTCTTTTATACCCAGTTTGAAATAGGCAAAAGTTCTATTGTAAAACAAATGTCTTGAGTTTCGTTTACAGGCAGACTTGCTGAAACTGGGGTTTTTGAATTTCAGTTTTAATGACAGTAAAGTTGTGTTCATACCATTTATAAATTACTTTTATGCAATTTCATGTTCTTAAAAAAAAATCAGAAACATATTCAAAAAGTAAAATGCCTAAGCTATAAAAAATAGTTACAATTTGGCTGGTAGAATTGTTTTTAAATCTACCCGGCAACTTGGCTGATGACTCAAAAATTAAATTTTGGCCCCTGTGCGTTGATATTTTAGTCATGTAAAGTCCGACAAAAAGCAAGGGTTCGGTGCACTGCAAATTGTGCAGAAGGCATGATCCTTCTAAAACTGGAAATACCGCCAACGTTTTTATCACCTGAAGCAATGCCACCAAGCATGCTCAATCTCAGACTGAAATAAATGATAACTCTCCAGAAAAAACGATAAAGTTCAGACCTTCACAGCAGCAACAGTCCAAATTACCAGAAGAAATTCAGAAAAATTGCTTTTAGTTCCTAGCTTATTCACAGGATGTTATAAAATGTGTGCTTTATCATAAAGTTCATGCATGTTTATAACAATCATGTTCTCAGTTTCAGCATCCAGCTGACTGAAGCCCTCTCCTGACATCTAGTGGCCAATAAAGATTGCTGATAGAAAGTTGTTTCCTGTGCAAAGGGACACTGTCCACACATAAATGCTTTGTGACTTAATGTATTATTCGTATTATTAACTCTTTCTTCTTTTTATTCTGTTCAACAGATAACAGACACATTGTTCATTGGCCGCTACGTGCTTCTGGCTGTGGTGAGTGCAGTTTTCTTGCTGACAGTCTTTATGCTGCTTCCGTTTCATTTCCTGCAGTCGGTGCATGCTAAGGTCTCAAGAACAAAGTGAGCTGCCAGGATCAGAGCGGGCTCCAAGATCACCCCCCCACCCCCCCACCCCCCATCGACACATCAGAAGACAAGCAAGGTTGCTGTTTAGCTGAACCTTTCCTGTGGAAAGCCTCAAATGGATCTGGGTGAACTTTATTTGTGGGTTGTTGACAGTCATTGAACAAACAAACTGTTGCTGTTTTTCTCATATGTAACTTTGTGTCAATTAAAACAAGCAAACACAGAATGCATTTTTAATGATATGATTCTATTGTAATTTTATAGTATATACATTTATAGTAGTTTTATAGTAATTTTCTGCAGTAAAGTTTCTGCAAGTCTGGCTCTGAACGCAACGCAAGACATTTGTTTTACAATAGTATGTGTGTCTAATTCAAACTGGGTATAAATATCATACACTATACATTTTATTTAAAAACTCCACGTATAAATGTCAGTTAAGCTTTTTTTAAATTATATCTGAGTTTTGTTTTCATTGTCTTTCTCTTGGTCCATGACACACATTTATCTCTGGATTCTGTTAAAGTCCTTTATTAAAAAGAACATTCTAGACTCAACAGAGAGAGTCTGTGGTGATATCTGGCAGAACTCACTATTTGAAGGGACTTCAGCTCCTGAGAGCTAAACCCAGGTACAGAGGGGAGATAGACACATTTACTCCAAGTGGACCATGCTTTTCACCTCCATTTTTAATGCATCTGTTAGTGACCATAATTTACTGTATAAGTGAGTGTTATCTGTCTGTGTCTCCTCAGCGTATGTTTTTCTGTAACCTGCATTATTCTGAGGGGTTTCTTGTCTTGTTTCTTGTTTAATTTCTATAGTTTTTTTCCCCACTCCTGTGGCAATATTTTGTTGTATTAAAATTTTGGACCCACCTGAAAGCTTGGCTCATAATCTTTTTACTTGTGGTTTTCATTCCTGCTACTGGCAGTAATATTACAAACCGATGTCAAACCCAGCAGGGAGTTTACAAGCCAACAAACTTCCACCACCTTGAGTTATCAGTTCTGCCTTGAGAGATGTGCATTGCAGGCTTGCAGCAACTCTGGAGTTGTCTCTTCAGACTGGAGCACACTCCACTCTCAGTTTCAGCAAATCAGAGCAATTTTACCTTTTGATAGAAATGCTGAGGACTGTTAAGAGTTTCTCGCCATTTGTTGGCTCCATTTTGACTTAAACCGAAGGGAGTTCTCCTCTGAGCAAAGCAAAATGGCTTTTGTTGTGAATTTTTTGACAGCCTGAGTAAATAACGTGGTAGGGATTGTGGAGTGAGACAGGTCTCAAAGGGCAGCTGCTTCTTAGTTTCTCCTGCTCAAGAACCAGAGAACCATGCCGTTTCTCAAGTTATATTCCATCTACAAGTTTTTCCTCGATTCACTGTAGCAGTTGTGCTCCACGTCAGAATTCCATGCTTCCTCCAGGGCCCCTGCAGTTGAATTAGGACAACTTTGTCCTGTGGAGCAGCAGAGACACCATTGTCTTTGCATGTTGAAAGGTCAAAACATACATACATGCATATGGTCCAGGATGAATGGCTTTGGCTTTGATGAAGACCCAATTTCTCAAAGAAGTAAACAAATGTATTGGGGACATTGAACAAGCAGAACAAAACTATAATCTAAAGGAGCATTCAAAGAGGCTGAAGAAAGGGTATTCATTGACCTTTAGCAAAAACCTAAAAAGCTTGAGGATCCAGGCCACCATAAAATGTAGTTGGTGTTCACAGTGGCCTGAAGTAAGCACAAACATTCTTGCCACAACTCACGTTGATGACTGATGTGTTGTCCTGGATGAAATACCATCCGTGATAAACTGCACTACATTAGCCACTCGTGTGGGTTGTAGACTCTGTCTCATGAGACCGCTAGATCAAAAGCACCACTGGCATTTGAAGGTGACCAAAACATCAGCCTGTCAGGAATTGGCTAAGACAACCAAGGTTGGCGCAGGTAAGTCGGCCCTGGTAAGTCTGCTCTGGCATGCCCCTCAGGACCCCTGCTTAGAATTATAGCTCAGGAAAATGGCTCGAGTAGACAGCTCAGATAAATGTGGTTAGTGACACAGAGGGACAAAAAAAAAGGGTCAGTTGTTTTACTGAAAACTGGTTTAACTCTTCAAACCTCAAGTTACAGGTATTTGGTTGGGATGTGCTACTCAAGCTCCTCTGCTTGACTCTGCCCTCGTGCTTATGAATCAGAAATCCTAGTAGCGTTGTCTCGAACTGTTCGAAGCATGTCAAAGTCATGTGAAAAACAGAAATGCGGTCTTATGACGTCTACGTGTCGAGCGATTCATTGGAATATTGACGGGGTTGGCATTGTCAAAAACTACCAATCTATGCAGCCTAAAAGAGTTGAACCTGCAACTCAGAATTTCAGTTGGAGAGCATTTACATCATGGCATCAACATTATCTTAGAAAAAGAACCTCAATTCAAAAATTATCTCTCTAGAGGGTAGGATACTAAATATTGAGCAACACAGGCCGCGGTTTACCCAAACCTTTAATTCAATTCAATTTTATTTACATAGCCCAATATTACAACACCTTTGTCTCAGTGGGCTTCACACCAGTATTTGTACAAAAGAACATAACGTCAGTCATAAAATATAAACAATAGCTGGTTGCTAAACTAAACAAACTAAGCTAGCTGGTCCCTTGGACCCTCCTTCTTGATGAGGAAAAAAACTCCTTAATAAAATTATTTCGGGGAAAAAAATAAGAATCCTCAGGGAAGTCCACATGATAAAAGGATGCCCCCATTACAGACAGGTGATGTGCTAGAACTGTTTGGAACTGGGAGACAGCTGGGGGCGCGAGACAAGCCAGAGGCAAGGTCTACAGCCAAGGGCAGGAGCACAGATGATTAATCTGGAATCTTAAATCTCTCCCGCTCCCCCAGAGGGAAGTAGCAAAGATGGACAACACATGGATCGCACTGCAACAAATAGAAGCATGAGGAACTAAATAAAAAAAAAAGAAACTAGAAAAGTTGCACTACCTGCGATAGTGCTAGTGTGAATGCTGTTTGCTAAATGTGGTTGCTAAGTATGTTGAAGCTATTTGCTGAAAATACTAAAGCTATTTGCATGATATTAAAGTTGCTAAAGGACTTGAATGATTGATGAGACCATGAATCAGTGTCTTTCCACGTACAGAACAAAAAGCTGCAGTCAGCTTCCTGGAGTATGTTGATTTATTTTGCTTTTTTTTTAGCTTTTTATAAAAACATGAAATAAACAGTTGATCAGCAGCTAAACATTGTTGTTTTGCTGTTGTGAGCTCTTACTCAACACCTGGGTTTAGCATTTTGCCACTGAATCATATCTTGTACTCTGTTTTTTGATGAGCCCAGAGCTGCCTTCCAAAGGGTTGTGATGCCAATTCCATGGCGTTGTAATAAAATTATGATTCCAGGGAGTAATGAGCTTTGTAGGATAAAGCCTCAATTATATGGGACCCCTCCCACATCCATTTTAAAATGTGAAGTCAGAGGAGACATGGAGTGGAATTCCAACCAGGGTGATGAAAGAGATCTAATGAATCAAAACCAATCTTGTTAGTTCCAGCCCACATCTCCATACTGTGAGCCTATTTCTGCACAGGAATCCACTGCTGGATTTTACAGAAGCCTGCCTGGGAACTCTGGAGTTTCAGAAGTGGGACAAAGAGGATGACACCATTTTTAATTCTTAGTGAACACATAGACAGGAATAAACATGATTCTAGCTTTCAGCACAAAGTGGCTCCCTGAAGTATTTAACTAAAGAACAAACTCTTACTTGTTTAATTTATTTCAATTGACATGAGTGAGTATCTACTCATAATGTGTTTATTTTGATTTGTGTCAATCATTTTTTGTTGAATAAAAAACGCACAAGTCTCATTTAATACCAGGAACACCACCCTCTCTGCCTTCAAATTCCGAAAGTTCAAGCAATTTCCAGAGCTTAAGGTTCCAAATATCCAATAGAATGCTTGGCCCACTCCTCAGCGCACACACCCTCTCCCATGTCAAATTACTTTGTGTCTCCCTCTGTTTCAAGGGACTGGGAAAATAAGCAGAACAAAGCATGTGGGGGTGCGAGGATCATTTGTGGCACAGCCAGCTGGACATATAAAGAGAGGGGGTGGGCGTGGCAAGGAGAAAAAAAGAGTATTCCAAGGGCAAAGAGGTGATAGACGCCCAGGCTGCTTGGTTTTGAGACTGTGAAGGGACGGGCAGCACTTCTCCTGGGGCAGATCTGACATTCAGGTTCACTGAAGCAGAATTTCTAGCCTGGAGTTCACACCCGCAGCCATTTTGCTCGTTGTTCCCATCCCACCCAGATTTCAAAACAACAAAATTCAACTAGAAGATTTCAGACGTTGTTTGTTCACTTATCCAACAAGAATGTGGATCAGTTCATGTTCAGTCAAGCAAGTGTCAAAGTCAGGTAATCAAAACCTGTTTAGTGATCCACGAAGTTAGAACACCAAAACAAGTTTTCCTTTACTTCATTTAGATGAAAGTTTATTAGAAAAGGGTGGGTGTTTAGCCAACTTAAAGATGACAGTGTTTTTCAGTTGAATGGGAAAAATGAGAGCTTTGTTATCTTTTGAACCAGGGAAACTTTGCTTGGCTCTCATATGTACATTGCCAGGGGACTGTCTTGGGAGGGGGGCTGTCTACAAACAGTCTGCTGTCTCTTCTGTTATTGTCAGTCAGAGAAAAGATATTGCTCAGCTCCGTACTCTAGAAATATGAAAATCTAAAAGACGGCAACCATCATTCCTACTGAGGACTACACTTGACCCACCCCACCCCACCCACCACCTATAGGGGCTTTGTTTGCCAGAGTTATGGACATGGCTAAATATTAGCCATAGTTCCTGTGATCAGAGTCACAGCACCACGATAGTGATGGCCTCAGAGAAGGCTCAGTTCATGGTCTCTCACTGCAGTTGTTAACTGAAGACTTGGATGTACCTTCTTCAGATCATCATTTTTTGAAAGAAAAAAAATCTTAAATCAAACTTTAATCATATCTTATGTGGTAACTATAAGGATCGTTCATGTACCAAACAAATGTTCAGTCTCAGTCTATAGCGTCACATCTCTGCCATTAATTGAAGGGCGCGGATTTGATAACTGAGTGAGCGTTTCTTATAACTGCACCGCGCAGTCCTAACTGAGCGCACACAGAGCTCTCACCGCGCGCGCTCAGTTTTTCTTTGTGCTCGTTCAGTTTCAGGGGGTGTTTTTGTCACTCAGGGGGCGGTAACCTTTCTGATTGGCTGAAATTTCTGGTCAAATCCACGAGGCAACGGAGCCATGATCTTAACAAATGTCAAAAATCCGTCTGACACACCATTTCCTGACCCCCCAGGGGGCTCAAAGAGGAGGAATGCCCATTAGCGGCAGTTAATAATAATCATTTCAGTATTATTTCACAGTATTTTTTATAGCTGTTATTAATAAACATTACTATATGAAAAATTAATGAATGTTAATTATTTTATTTACAAAGAATAATAAATTATGGTTAAATTGTCATATCTTATCCAGGCGTGTCAGACATATTTTTGACGTTCATTAAGATCATGCTGAGCAGCTGGCCCCGTTTTTCATAGTGCTCTCCTTCCTCATTTTATTATGTAAAGCACTGTGCTCTCGTTATGTCCGTAATGTCGCCCAACCGACGGTAACTAAAGTCTACATGTATATTTATCTAATAAAGTGATTTACACGAGTCAAACTTAAAGCACAAAAAAACCCGCTGCACTTTCTTATCTTGTTCTTGGTTGTTCGTTAACGTTTTAATCCACGTTTCATCCGCTTTTTTTTTCTCTATTAAAGCAGATAAAAAAATGAAAGTAGTGAGTGACAAAAACACCCCCTGAAACTGAACGAGCGCAAAGAAAAACTGAGCGCGTGCGGTGAGAGCTTTGCGCGCGCTCAGTTAGGACTTCGCAGTGCAGTTATAAGAAACACTCACTCAGTTATCAAATACGCGCCCTTCAATTAATGGCAGAGATGTGACGCCATATCAGTCCCAGCATTTCTTTCAAGGGAGGCTTTATTATTTTATAATTTTTTGAACTTCGATAATTGGTCTGCATATGCTATGATAAAATCTAAAATAGTGTTAAATTAACTTACATGCCATGCAATTCATTGTTACTTAAGGATTCTGAATGACCTGAATTTATGTTTGAAAGGTAGGCTCACCAGTTCTCAGTACCGGAACTTCTAAATATAGCTCTTTAGAGTACCTCCACCACTCCATGCCAGAATGCCAATGAGTTTGTTTTAATCCCATTGTAAGATGTCATCTCACTTTTGAAGAATACTCGAGCCCCATTCAAAAACTAGAATTGTTTATTTTTTAAAGAAAAATTTTTAATGGATTATTTTGCACCTACTCACTCACACTGTGAGCCGTACACACTGACTGCTGAAACCAAAGCAATCATGGCGCACCTGCATGCCACTCACCTAGTACAGCTCTATCATCGAAGACGAAGTAGGCGCTCCTGAATAAATATACCGGGAATCCCAAAAGCAATGCATTGGTTTTCTTATGCAATGCGACCTATTCCTGCGTCACCAACTACACCTCTGCCCAACGGAAGAGACTAAAGGGACTCTACTGTGCTCCCTCTTGACTGGAGAGGCCAGTGAGTGGAAAGCTGTGCTCTGGACAGGAGGAGCCCTGCCATTCCAGTCCTATGCAACTTTCACACGGATACTGCATGATGTGTTTAATTGCCCAGCGAATGGAAAGGATTCTGGTGAGCAGATATATGGGATCAAGCAGGGGTAGCAGACTGCAGCTCACTCCGTTTCTGGACCCTGGCAGTGGGTACTGACCATCCGGTCAGTTCACCATGGAGGTAGATGCATCAAGCACATGGGTTGGAGCCTTGCTGTCGCAATGCCATGGTCAGCCTGCCAAAATGTTGCAGTGCACATCCTACTCCTGGAAGCTGAATGACGCAGAAACTGCAACATGGGTGACCGAGAGCTGCTCACTATGAAGGAGGTGTTCTTTGAATAGAAGAACTGGCTGGAGGGGGCGTCTCAGCTGTTCCCGGTTCTGACGAATCACAAGAACCCAAAGTATGTCAAGTCCACCAAATGGCTGAATCCGCGTCTGGCACGATGGTCTCTGTTTTTCTCTCAGTTCAAGTTCTGGATCTCGTATAGGCCGGCCCCAAGAACAGGAAGGCTGACGCACTGTCCTGCCTTCACAAAACCCCCACAGATGAACCGGCTGCTCCAGAGTCCATTGTGCTTGCTTCACTAATCCTGGCCCCAGTACAGTAGGAGCTCATGACTGAGCTGGCAGACTGCACTGCTGCTGAGCCACCTCCGCCGAGGTATGTAACACTCAGCGAGTGTATGTTTCACCTTCTCATTGGCAACAGGTTCTTCCCCCGGTGCATGACATGCCTGCATCCGTACACCCAGGTAGGGTCGGGAGACAGACATTGGTTGCAAAGGTGGCAAACACATTCTGGTGGCCTACTATGCAGACCAGGCAGGGCCTGCCACAATAAAAGCATGTGCCAGGTGTTTCTCTTTTCAGCTTAATGGCACAGCGTTACAAGAGGCTGTTAGCATTCTGGCGATGGCTCCCTCTGGTGGTCAGAGAGGGAACCGGATGATCGGATGCTGCCAGAGGGCAGGAAGTTGAATCTAGAGAAAAGGAACCCGGGTCTTAAAGGAACTCGGCCACTATTAGGGACCGACATCTAATACAAATAACACCTGTTTGATCAGGCTTTTATTGGAGACCAGCGTCTATTAGAGACTGGCCTTTATTAGAAGATATACAGTATGATATTACTTAACCATTAAGGCAAAAAAATAAAATAAAAAGATCCAGCAGAAGCACCTGTCGATCGTCGCAGAAAAACAGACATGCAAACAAACACTTACAAATCAATGTAACGGGCAGTCTACAGAGCGGGGTGGTGGGTCGGGGTGTAAAAACGAGAGATGCAGAGAGGAGTTGGTGACTGTGACGAAGAGGCGGAGAGAGACGGTTGAAACCATGTGCAACTGGTTTATTTAACAAGAGTAAACAGATAAGAGCGTGGCAGGATGTAGTCAGGAACCAGGCTGAGGTCAAACACAAGGATCAAGGTAGGAAGACGCTTAAACAGGCAAAGGTCAAATACAGAGAGGTAAAATACAAGGAAACTGCTCAGACTGAACGCAGGGTGGCAATACAAGATTTCACATGGAGAAGAGGGATGAGCAGGCTTATAAAGAGCAGTGTTGATGACCGTGATAATGAACAGCTGTGATGGCAGGCTGTGTAGAGTGATGCATGCTGGGAGTTGGAGTGAGTAAGATTTCCAGAGACAGTCAGCACTCTGGAGAAACCTCCCTCTGGTGGCCAGAGAAGGATATGGATGTTTGAACTCAGACAGCAACAAATCAGGATGGACATGTAAAATAAATTGGAGAAGTGAAGAAGTACAGGGAGTTGAATGACCACCCAGCACATGTTCTGCAAGGTTTACAATGTTCTAAACAACCACAGCTGAGCAGAAGCACCTGTCAACCATCGTAGCAGAATACGCGTCTGGTGTGATTTGCAAGTGAAAGTGGAGACTGCGCGCAATCCGTTCCGCTGAGTGAACCTTCCGTAAAACTCTTTCCTTCTTTCATGGAGGTAATTTTGAATGTAAGAATTTAGAAGGATCAACTTGTTTGAGTATTTATGTGAACATACAAAGCACAGGGAGGGAGGGAAAAAAACGTTCCTGTTGTGCTTTATGATCCAACTTAGCATATATGATTTTCTATGACAGCCCTAGTTTCCACCGATTTTAACATGCCTTAATGACCTCAGCTGCAATTTTCAAAGCTAAAACGAGAGGAATCACCATCATGCAAACAATTTAGCTTTGTGTGTTATTCAGGTTTGTATTCATCAAAATGAGGAGCACCTGGTTCATTATTTAAATGGACCTTTCTGCTGTTAGCTGGAGCTAACTCATTGTTGCTACCAACAGTGAAGAAGACTTACTTTCATGAAAAACTTGCTTATATCCATGTTGTGTAACTTGTCTTGCTGTGTCACCCCGCCGGTGACATTGACATACAAAAGGTGTTGATGCAGTGGAGTGTAAAGTAGCAGTAAAAAAGGTGGACTGGATTTTCAGCAATGTTGGTGTACTCTGTGAATAACAGGAATGGATTGGATAGCAAAGCACAGACACATATCCTAAGAGGTTTAGAATGTATTTAAACAAAAATTTCAGCATATTTATATTGAATGTTTCTGCAATCGTAAAAAAGGAACAAGTTAAAAAATATTTTAAAAAAATATATATTTAAGCAGGCCTAAGAATATTTTAGGGGTGCTTCAGCACTGACAACGCTGCTGTTTTAAAGGGAAAAGGGGGGCACTAACCACACAGACTTGCTAGTAAGAAAATTGACTTGCTGTTTTTGTTTTCCTCCTGCCGGCGAGCCAAAATGATGTATGAGACTCACACTGTGCAGACAGGCAACTACAAATTTATTTACTTGACTGGTGTGAGTTGGACAGAAGAGAGGACGATGGTGGTGGCCATCACCCCACAATGCAGTGAAAGAAATGAAGCATTAGTTCTAATTTTGTCTCTATTTTAGTCAAGGGAAAGTTCACAGTAGTTACAATTTTTAAGAGAATTTATAAGTTGAGCTTCTTTCCGTTTTATTACTAAAACTTCGTAATACTTTTCTTTACCACATAAGGAAACACAAGTTTTTAGAATGATGCAGGAGATTCTTTTCAGACGTTTTCCTTTCTTTCACTACTCGTGACATAAAGCTGGTCTTGGAGAATACAGTCACCTTTTTGGATCTTTATCCTCTGGCCTGTTAGCTCCTCCGCTGAACTTTGTTTTCACCCTTTTTGCAGCTCTTCCAAATTTAATAATGCAAGTGTTGTTGGACGGTACAATACTCCTGGGGCGCCTTTGCCTCCCCCTTAGCATGAGGTTGGAAAGTTCTATTTGATGATTGTTCTATCCCTCTTCCACCTTTGCTCTCTTAAAGACCCAAGAAGGAGGGAGACCAAGATGCCAGCAACAGTGAAAACAGGAGGGGAGGGTGTCTTGAGTAAGCTGAATGAAGTGTAGAGTACCAAACTCCAAAGCAAGTGAATCCTAGGACAAGCCACATGCAGCATCTCAGGAAGTTCAGTGAGGATCAGCCCATGGCTGCTGAGGCATAGCAGCTTGAAAGGGTTGGAGTATTTAAACCAGAAAGGGTTGACTTGAGGAGTGAAGATGCGAGTTAGTGCTTGGTTTCTTTTGGTGTACTGGCTTTATTCGTACACTGAATTCTCACAGCAGTGCCAGCTCCAGTACATCTGTCCAAAAGAGGCACGACTGGAAAGGAGGTCAGCGACCCGGGTCAAGGAGCAGATTCACAGTTTAGGACACCAGCAGAAATCTCACAGAAGCAAGCAACATCGAAAAGGTAAGACCCTGCAGCCTGCTGTAGGGCTGCTGTCACTGCAGACTGAAACATCAACAACATTGAATTGAAATGAAATGGTTTATTTCAAGCAGACAAGATATACAAGCCATGTGTAACACAATCAACACCCACAAAGATTTGCAACAGTAGTCATGTCAAACATAGGATAACTAGACATGTAAAAAACCTCTCTGCTGTCATCATTGTTCAATGTTGATGGAAAAAAGACATGTAATCCTTTGATTGCCCTTTGTGCTGCTGTTTCAGTACGGGACTCTTTAGTCCTGAAAGTTCTGAAAGTTTGGCTAAATCCTAAATGTTCGTGGTGAAAATGGAATTATCACCAACTTGTGTCAACCTGATAGAGTCAATTATAGAGTAAATTATAGAGTCATTTCACTTCATTTAAACATTTCATGTCCTGTGCACAGAGGAAAGTCTTCAACCACTCTTTACATGACGTCCTCTCTTTCATTTCTGATAAAACTCAAACTTAGTCACTCATTTCATTCATTTGGAACTCTTATTGTGCTCAGCATTGGATTCATTGATATTACAGGGATCATCTCTTTTTCATGCATCTGATCATGTTCAGTTACATCTTTTCTGCTCACTTTTTTTTCCTTTTACATCCCTCATTAAAGACACAATACTTTTATAAACCAGTTCTGGGCATTTGTTCATGTAAACAAAGATTGTTGATGCATTTTAAAGACACATTAGAGCTATGTTAGGAAGTTTCTCTGCAGTCTGTGTTTATCCCATTCCTCAGCATGGCTGACGTGTTCTTTCTTGTTTTGGGCTCTTTCCATACTCTTTTACTCTTTTCTAATGCGTCTTCTGACCTTTTAATCAACAGCCTGAAAAAGGTCTCTTCTCAGGGCACATCTCAGCCCTGCACCATTCCCACAGGTTGCCTTTGAGCAGGACGTTCATCCTTCATCCTCTCTAAAGCTTTTGTTGCAGTCTGAAAGCTGGCTGATGCCAGGGCCATCAAGCCCAAGTTGTTGGATCTGTATAAACATCCATCACTTAGCTCAGGGCTTTTCTGAGCAGCACAAAGAACGGTTTTCTCACAATGCTTCATTCATGTGTGCCATTACAGGGAATGAACTAGCACGGCTTTACTTACTTCCGTGAAAACTTGGAAAGAAACTCAAACTCATGAAGAATGTTTTGCTCTCTGCCACAGAAGACTGCATCCTTTTTTAAACATGTGGGTGATCATACTTCTAATAAGCGTTCTTACTGACATTATCATGACAAGTTCCTTAGCTTAGTCAAAGCCCAAAAAATCTACAAGTCCACATCCTTCAGTCCAAGACAAAGAGCCATCAGAGAGCTGAACAAACTGCTCACAGTGAGATCCACTATTTCCTCCGATTGTTTAAAAGGAGAATGCAGAGGACTTCCTGCCTCTTGGTTGGTGATAGAGCCGCTGGAACACAAACAATGCAGTCAGTCACAGTCTAACAGTACCTTTGGCTAACATCCTCCTATATGTTCACTTTGTCTTTAGTAATTCAACATTTTCTCTGACAGAGATCCCTCTGAAAATGAAAATGGGACCATTTACAGTTAGAAAACTTTGAGAAACAACTTTGAATGAAAGCTTTTAGGACTGGTTTTTAAGTGTGTGTGTGAGTGAGAGAGAGGTGGGGCAACATCAGTTATAGGGTACTACTCAGTCCAATAGGACACATGATTTTTCATGAATATTCCGCTCAGATTTACTGGTAGGTCTACATCATAAAAGTATTTTGAAAAACATGAAAAACAACAACCGTCATTTTTGCAGTAATGTAACTTGACACGTTTATTCTGCTCCCGTGTCAATTAGAAAATCACATTTGTTTAACATTTCATTTTGTAAGCCTTCTCCTTTAAATCACCGCAACGGAAGCAGCTGAATGGCCGCGTTTGAGCGCGCGCGCGTGTTACTGTGTACAGAGTCAGTCAGTCAGTCACAGTCAGTCAAAGACAGTCAGTCAGTCACAGTCAGTCAGTCACAGGCAGTCACAGACAGTCAGTCAGTCACAGTCAGTCAGTCACAGTCAGTCAAAGACAGACAGTCAGTCACAGTCAGTCAGAAAATTAACGAGTAAAGAGAAAGAAAGCAGAATAGAGGCGCGCGCGCGGTCGCTTCAGGTAAAGATGTGGACGTGTGCGGTGCGCGTGTTCGTGGCTGTGTTCGGATTTCTATCAGGTGAGAGCAGAATTCTTTATTTCTGACCCAGGTCAGGGTTGTAATGTTCGCAAATGGCGGGAACACCCTGACTGACCGCTTACTTAAAAAAAAAATAGCTTGTCTGAACTCCGACTTCCTGCCGGGATATGAATCCCAGAATTTGTGCGGCGCCAATTCTGGCATCGTAGTTTGTTTTGTAACCAGTGGTAAATTACTTTTAAAGAGTAATCGAATACTTTACTCTAGTACTGGATGAAATTGTAATATAATTGCTTTACTCATTCTCCAACTCAAAAAGTCATTCACTGCTTGTTTCTTGACTTCTTCCCACCCACAAACACATTCTGAAAGAATAAAGCTAGCACAAGATCCCCATGTGAAATCCACAACATAAAAACACACAGTTACACAAGGACAATCACATTTTTTAGCACCACTTCATTAATCACAACACATGAACATGACATAACTTGCTTATAATTAAAAAAGATTAAAAAAAAAAGATTTTTTTCAACAACTTGGAGTGATTTAATTAGTCACCTATGGTTCCGCTGCACCAAAATGTGACTAATGAAGTACTGAGGGTTTCTGTAGTCTAGTAATTGTAACATACTTAGCAAAATTTGAACTGTAATTCATTACGTTACTCTGTTACTGACTAAAGTACAGTAATTAATTACTTAGTAATTCATTAACCTCAGCTGTTCATATCATTCACATTTTGCCCCACAGGCCGTAAAAAGAAGCTGGATGTCTATGATATAGTTTATTCTGGGGCTTTTAGGAGTTTATTCTCAAATTAGCGTTTTCCCTTACATATTTCTACGTAAAACAATGACAGCTTTTATATAAAAAAAAATAAAAGAAAGAAAGAAAGAGACTTGTTTGGCTTGTTAGAAACACGGTTAATTAAGGAGAAGCATTTATGGAAGCATTTAGCACAGGACAAATATTATCTAGACTCAAAAGACTCAAATGTTTGTTCAATGCTAAAATGTTTTTTTTCAGGCTCATCTGATCAAGAACAGGTAATTGTGAAAAGATGGAGGTGTTGCTTCTATTGCAAATTATTACATTTTTGATAAATGATTAAATCCAGTCTACCAGAACCTGTGCCCCCCAGTAATTTGTAGTAGAAACAACACAACACCTCAATCATTTCACAATTACCTGTGCTTTCATAAAGTTTAGCCCACTGTTGTTTTTCCACATCAAAATAATCCAAAGGGAACATTATTAGAACGTTCTACCTATGTATGGTCACATGACTTGGAGAAATTTAAAGTGTTTCCACACATTGGACTGGAATGATGGTTGTTGCATTAACATTTCTGATGCATCGTGTGTGTTGTCCACTGTGAAGCCACTTGGTTGTTACTATGTTATAGTAAAAAAACAAACAGACAAACAAAAAAAAAAACTACTATGTCTCAATCCAAATGGTATTTTCCAATATCAATTATTGATTCATGTCAGTTTAAGTATTTTAATGGCAGATGTTTATTTAATCTAATTTGATTAACAAACTGCCTCAGACAGATTGATCTGAGATTGATCTGGTTTTTGAAATATGTGTAATTTTTGCGAGTTTTTTCCTACCCGGAAGTAAAGGGACTCGATTCTGAAGCTCCGCCTTCCACTGGGTGTGAGTGCCGTCTATTTTATGACTTCATCCTAGAGCCAGCTTTGGCAGCGTGTCTGTCTGGCAAAAAGAAAAAAGAAAAGCAAAATTGGAGCTATCCAGCCATACAATATTTAGCCTGATGCTAGCTCAGACGAGGAAAAGGAAGACGTACATTTATTTATTTGTCTGCAAGTGGATGCATCAGAATTGGGAGACTTTGGACCGCCTGCAGTTACTGCATCACACTCAGAAATACAGTTTTAATCTTAAATTCCTTGATATATGTCCTCCATTGTGAGAAAAATGCAATAAGACATGTTAAAAACACTGATTTTCATTGGAGTGGGCCTTTAAAGGGGATCATTTGAGAGAGTCTGTTTTCACTGCTTTGTAATTTTCTATCCCGAGGCCTGAAGCTGATGGTCCTGAGACCTTTCTCTCTTGTCAGGAAGCTGATCACATTCTTCCCATTTCCTCCAATCATTCATTCCACCTCATGGGAAGTTCCAACAATGGCATTCCACTGCAGCCAGCTGTAAATAGACATTGTTTATGGCAGCAAGGTTAAAGCATGTTTGCTGTGGGGGCTCTGTTGACAGTTGTATGGAGTTAAGAGCTCTTTGTAGATTTATGTTCACATGTGTGTCCACATGTGTGTCCACATGTGTAATCTTGATATGAAATCCTACTAACTTGCTCTTTCCGGAAACAGACCTTCATAGATGGTTCTACCTTTGAACAAACTGAAAAACTACTGTCTAATTATGTGGAACACAAATTGATTTGCTTTTACATAGAATGTTTAACTCTCTTTATCATAAACAGTTTTTTTTTCAGGCATCCGAGTTCATGGGGAGGACATTCCTCCACACATCGTCCATCAGCCCTCAGATGTTGTGGTGAAAGTGGGCAATCCTGCCACACTTTCCTGCCGTGCAGATGGCAGCCCAAAGCCCATCATCCAGTGGCTGCGCAACGGTCAGCCTCTCAGAACCAGAGAGGGAGAGGGCCAGCTGCAACCCATGGTTTTGTCAGATGGGAACCTTTTCTTTTTAAATGTGGGAGGGGCCAGGCGTGGTTCATCGCACGAGGGCGTCTATTCCTGTGTTGCCAGTAACAGTGCGGGCAAGGCTGTCAGTCGCAATGCATCATTGAATATTGCTGGTAAGTCTTGGATGTGTGCAGGTTTAGTCCTGACTTTGTAGCAGGTAATATACGAGAATCATGAGGTTTAAGTTGTGTGTGCGTGTGTGTGCTTGTGTGCATGCATGTGTATGAGGTGCCGTTCGGGCCATTATTCTGAATTAGTGTTCATAAACACATGTGAAATCTCTCAGACACACAAAGGTGAAATGCCTGTATACATACAAGTGAAAATGTGTTCACTTATGTACACATGGGAAATGTGCTCACACACACGTTACTGAAAATCCTCTCATGCACTCTGGTGAGAATTTCAGTAGAAATGGAAGTTGGGTGAGAGCTGGATTTTACCATCAGTGTTTATGTGCAACCGTAATGTCGTATCACCATTTACTCAGCATGTCTGTCAGTAACATTTATTAGATGAAGCAATGCATCTGGAAAATTTTTGTGCGTGGTTAAATACTGTATCAGAAAAAGTAATGACAGGGAAAGTCTGTCCATATTGCTGCTCAACATCACATCTGTCGGGCTCTGCAGAGAAAGGATCCTCTGCAGATGGCGATGCCTCGGTAACAGACCCCAGCTCCTGCCCATACATGCTGATGTCTCGGTACTGGACTCTAGCTCCACTGAAATCCCTGAGAAAACTTACCAGCTGCAGTTGGTCTTTTATTCATAAATCAAGCTCTGCAAAATGAGGAGAAAACAGGCTATTCCAGAAAAGCGTTTGGGAGGAGTCAAAACACCAAAATCAGATTAAAATGCATTCCTTTAGTCAAACACTTATTCCTCTGCCTAAAATCTAAAATATTCTGTTGTAAGTGTATGACTATTTGATGATTTGTTTTTTAATTAAAATTTTATACAATATAATTATTTTATTTTGCACATGACAGGGCCAATCTTATGATTATGGTAAAATATTACATACGTAAATGCAGATATGGTAAACCCCCCAGTATTAAGTTGTGTATCCTACATAAAATAAATATACTTTTAAGAGCCCTTCTTACCTTATCTATGGCTGACGCAACTACAGCTTCAAGTTGTGCGTCTGTCATATGCCTTCTCCAGAGCTGGTGCTTCAAACAGAATCTTCTCAGTGACATTTCTGAAATCTCTGCATGTGTTTGACTTTTCTGAAAGCCCTCTGTCACTAAATATGAGCATTCTTCTAAATGAACCATATTAGCTCGGCAGCTCACATCATATGCCCTCAATAAACCACTTTAAAAAAATAAAAAGACTACCTCCGGGTGACCTGGGTCGCTCAGGCAAAATAGCAAGAAACAAAATTGAACTCTTGTTATCTGTTTGCTCCATTTTTGTTTTAATACGTAAATCGGGAAACAAAAAAAATTACTTGTTTTTTATTTTATTTTTGATTTTAAATTGATTAACGTTAATGATATACAGATTAGATAGATACCACATTTTTATAATAATGAATAATGACCCCAAGTAAACAACTGTTCTGACTCCAAATCTACATCCAGTACTCCACCCATCCAGAGCTCAAAACCTAGTCTGACTAATCAGCTGGGGCGCAAGGGTGTTTCAGTAGTGTGTATGAGAGGATTTTCAGTTGTGTGTATGAGAGGATTTTCGGTAGTGTGCATGAGAGGATTTTCGGTAGTGTGCATGAGAGGATTTTCAGTTGTGTGCATGAGAGGATTTTCAGTTGTGTGCATGAGAGGATTTTCAGTTGTGTGCATGAGAGGATTTTCAGCTGTGTGTATGAGAGGATTTTCGGTAGTGTGCATGAGAGGATTTTCAGTTGTGTGCATGAGAGGATTTTCATTTGTGTGCATGAGAGGATTTTCGGTAGTGTGCATGAGAGGATTTTCAGCTGTGTGCATGAGAGGATTTTTAGTTGTGTGCATGAGAGGATTTTCAGATGTGTGCATGAGAGGATTTTTAGTAGTGTGCATGAGAGGATTTTCGGTTGTGTGCATGAGAGGATTTTCAGTTGTGTGCATGAGAGGATTTTCAGTTGTGTGCATGAGAGGATTTTCAGTTGTGTGCATGAGAGGATTTTCGGTAGTGTGCATGAGAGGATTTTCAGTTGTGTGCATGAGAGGATTTTCAGTTGTGTGCATGAGAGGATTTTCAGTTGTGTGCATGAGAGGATTTTCGGTAGTGTGCATGAGAGGATTTTCAGTTGTGTGCATGAGAGGATTTTCAGTTGTGTGTATGAGAGGATTTTCGGTAGTGTGCATGAGAGGATTTTCAGTTGTGTGCATGAGAGGATTTTCAGCTGTGTGCATGAGAGGATTTTCAGTTGTGTGCATGAGAGGATTTTCAGTTGTGTGCATGAGAGGATTTTCAGTTGTGTGCATGAGAGGATTTTCAGCTGTGTGTATGAGAGGATTTTCAGTTGTGTGCATGAGAGGATTTTCAGTTGTGTGCATGAGAGGATTTTCAGTTGTGTGCATGAGAGGATTTTCAGTAGTGTGCATGAGCTGATTTTCGGTAGTGTGCATGAGAGGATTTTCAGTTGTGTGCATGAGAGGATTTTCAGTTGTGTGCATGAGAGGATTTTCGGTAGTATGCATGAGAGGATTTTCAGTTGTGTGCATGAGAGGATTTTCAGTTGTGTGCATGAGAGGATTTTCAGCTGTTTGCATGAGAGGATTTTCAGTAGTGTGCATGAGCTGATTTTCGGTAGTGTGCATGAGAGGATTTTCAGTTGTGTGCATGAGAGGATTTTCAGTAGTGTGCATGAGAGGATTTTCGGTAGTACGCATGAGAGGATTTTCAGTTGTGTGCATGAGAGGATTTTCAGTTGTGTGCATGAGAGGATTTTCAGCTGTTTGCATGAGAGGATTTTCAGCTGTGTGCATGAGAGGATTTTCAGTTGTGTGCATGAGAAGATTTTCGGTTGTGTGCATGAGAGGATTTTCAGCTGTGTGTATGATAGGATTTTCAGTAGTGTGTATGAGAGGATTTTCAGCTGTGTGCATGAGAGGATTTTCAGTTGTGTGCATGAGAGGATTTTCAGTTGTGTGTATGAGAGGATTTTCGGTAGTGTGCATGAGAGGATTTTCAGTTGTGTGCATGAGAGGATTTTCAGCTGTGTGTATGATAGGATTTTCAGTAGTGTGTATGAGAGGATTTTCAGCTGTGTGTATGATAGGATTTTCAGTTGTGTGCATGAGAGGATTTTCAGTAGTGTGCATGAGCTGATTTTCGGTAGTGTGCATGAGAGGATTTTCAGTTGTGTGTATGATAGGATTTTCAGTAGTGTGCATGAGAGGATTTTCAGTAGTGTGCATGAGAGGATTTTCAGCTGTGTGTATGATAGGATTTTCAGTAGTGTGTATGAGAGGATTTTCAGTTGTGTATATGATAGGATTTTCAGTAGTGTGCATGAGAGGATTTTCAGTTGTGTGCATGAGAGGATTTTCAGTTGTGTGCATGAGAGGATTTTCGGTAGTGTGCATGAGAGGATTTTCAGTTGTGTGCATGAGAGGATTTTCAGTTGTGTGCATGAGAGGATTTTCGGTAGTATGCATGAGAGGATTTTCAGTTGTGTGCATGAGAGGATTTTCAGCTGTGTGCATGAGAGGATTTTCAGTCGTGTGCATGAGAGGATTTTCAGCTGTGTGCATGAGAGGATTTTTGGTTGTGTGCATGAGAGGATTTTCAGTTGTGTGCATGAGAGGATTTTCAGTTGTGTGCATGAGAGGATTTTCAGTTGTGTGCATGAGAGGATTTTCAGCTGTGTGTATGAGAGGATTTTCAGTTGTGTGCATGAGAGGATTTTCAGTTGTGTGCATGAGAGGATTTTCAGTTGTGTGCATGAGAGGATTTTCAGTAGTGTGCATGAGCTGATTTTCGGTAGTGTGCATGAGAGGATTTTCAGTTGTGTGCATGAGAGGATTTTCAGTTGTGTGCATGAGAGGATTTTCGGTAGTATGCATGAGAGGATTTTCAGTTGTGTGTATGAGAGGATTTTCAGTTGTGTGCATGAGAGGATTTTCAGCTGTTTGCATGAGAGGATTTTCAGTAGTGTGCATGAGAGGATTTTCAGCTGTGTGTATGATAGGATTTTCAGTAGTGTGTATGAGAGGATTTTCAGTTGTGTATATGATAGGATTTTCAGTAGTGTGCATGAGAGGATTTTCAGCTGTGTGTATGATAGGATTTTCAGTAGTGTGTATGAGAGGATTTTCAGTTGTGTGTATGAGAGGATTTTCGGTAGTGTGCATGAGAGGATTTTCAGTTGTGTGCATGAGAGGATTTTCGGTTGTGTGCATGAGAGGATTTTCAGTTGTGTGCATGAGAGGATTTTCAGTAGTGTGTGTGAGCACAACATGTGCACGTAAGTGAACACATTTTCACTTGTATACAGGCATTTCACCTGTGTGTGTCTGAGAGATTTCACATGTGATTATGAACATATATTCAAAATAATGAATGAAATAACATTTAGTTTGGGATTTCATTAATATAAGTGAATTGAAATATTTCCTCAGTACAGATCTTCCTGATCTCAGCGAGCTGCGGTACGCAGTGACTGTTTCTGTGTTTCTGCAGCGTTACAAGACGAGTTCAGTGTACAACCCAGAGACGTGGAGGTGGCAGAAGGGGAGCTTGCTGTTCTAAACTGTATCCCCCCAGTGGGACATCCAGAACCTAATGTCATGTGGAAAAAGGACGGCATTCCCATCAACATCACAGACCATCGCTACATTGTAAGGCTGTGCACCTTTTATTTTGAAGTTCATGGCACCACAACACACACAATTCATATTTAATTTGAATGTATTATTTGATCATCTTGAAATTCCAATACATATGCATACATACAAGCAGATAAGCTAAATCAACCTTTGCATAGTAATGACAATCTCAGCTGATTAAATAAAAACAACTTGCATCATGTACTTTTTAATCCCAACATTTCAAAGCAGAGATCCACATTAAAATTAAGTGTAACCCAAACATTATTGAAATAAATAAATAATAAATACAGTGCATAAATGTACTGAGTTAAATAAATCCAACCTAGGTGGGATAAAAATCTGGGTAAAATAAACTGTTGTTTGCCAAATGCCAAAAGCAGAGAGCAAAGACTGATTGGAAATCAGTCACTTAGAACAGTTATCTCTAATGATTTCATCTTTGCATTCAACATAATATCATTTTTTAAAATAACACCTATAGTTTTTCTTTGTGAAATAATGTAATAATGTCCAGTGAAAAATGTCCCTGGCTGGTATATTTTTCATCCACCAGCCAACTTGTCTGGTGAGTAAAAAATTTAATGTTGACCAGCGAGGTTGTGACTTAGAGAATCAAACCACATGCAGCAAAATCTGTTTGAAATAGCTGAAGAGATATTTCTGTTCAAGTTGAAGGTTGATTAATTTTCAACAAGACAAGAAAAACTACAAATGATTTATACAGCTTTGTAAACACTATTGTGATTGATAGTTCAAGATAAAGTAGAAGTGACACATGCAGAAAAGGAAAAAAAAAATATATATATATATATATATATGTATATTTTTTTTTCCCTTTTTTCCCCATATATATATATATATATATATATGAAAAAGTCAGTTTTAAAAAGAACAAGGCAGGGAAGATTGTTCAAGAAGAAGATTACAAGTGAGAAGAAGAAGAAAATGAGAAAGGAAGAGGTGCATTTCCTGCATTTATCAAGTTCTTTAGTACAATAATCAATGAAAACATTTTTTCACAAAACCCATCTACATTTTTATTTACAGTCAAGATTTATTCTCAACTGCATTTATCTGCGGTAGTACTGTAATGAAAATAACATAACATTCATAGTCGATATTTGCTTATTTAGAACAATCCCAATGGGATCTGATTCACTGGCCAAAAATGGATCCAGGATATTCTTATTCCAAACTTTAGCCAGTGTGACTCAGAGATAAATACCTGGTACTAAACACTGAAGGTGAAGTTTTCCACATTCCTTTTTATTTCTTACAAGATAATCAAGTGAAATTGAATATATGTACAAGCAAACAAGTAAACAAGAATGAATGTCCAATCCATTCACGTTTAAATTTGATAAATTTCAGCCCACTGTTGTTTTTCCACATCAGAATAATCCAAAGGAACATTATTAGGACATTCTACCTCACTGTATGGTCACAGGTTTTTGCTAAATTTAAAGTGTTTCCACACTGTGGACCGGAAAGATGGTTGATCAGTTTTTACCGGCATAGAATCTACTTTCAGTCCTGCTCAAGACCTAATTCAGTTTATTTGCAGAAAAAAGTCCTATGTCATTTATTGGGTGTTTAAGGCTGACTCAACACTTTTAACACAAAACAAGTTTGGGCAATTTCCATGGCTTAAGATACCAGCTAAGTTAGCCGTTTTCGCCCTCTCTAAGAATTCAACTAAACACAAAATGATATATGTTGCATTCATACGTAGAGGACACTTTTTATAATACGTAATGACCGAAGTTCTTTACTTACCAAAATAACGGCAGATGGTGATGGATTCTAAGATTTCTGGAAGACGTGGAAGAGAGAATCAAAATGTGTCTTTGCCTGAAATAGATACCCACTGTAGTGATGTGTCTGTCACAAATGAAACGGCTCACAGACGTGGCTCTTTGGAGTGAACGACTTACTAGAAGCAGTATTTTTTTATTTCTTTCACCCTCTTATTTTTCTCTCTTCTAACTGCACGTGATTGGTGAATACGTATTTGCTTTGCTCTGAGCAAAGGGGGGAGATGTAAAATCTTGTTACATGTGCAGCACAAACCGAATCAGAGGGAGAGAGACAGAGTACCATGTTCTACCAGAAGAGAAAAAAGTGACACTGGAAATAGGAGCAAAATCTGAAACCATTTCACTTTAATTGATAATACAAAGAAAGAGTGTAGAGTCTGCAAGACAACAGTTCCATACAGAACCGGCTCCACAACCAACCTGCACTTCAAGAACTGAGAGAACCTTCTCCAGAACAAGACAAATCAAAAATGACAGAAGAAACCAGATCAGAAAACAAATGCCACAACTTTACTGGGTAATTAATTGATTAATTACATTTTGTGGATTTAGACAATTTACTTTTGTAAAATTGAGATTTTAGTTTCCCAGCCCTCTGCTTCCTTTGGCCCCGTTATTCGGAGTAAAGTCAGCCCGTCCATCTCTCGCAATGAACAGAAAAGAAAAGCGGCAGCAAGCAGAAAAGCTTCTTCCACGAAACCAAGGAAAAAAATGCTTGTTGTGCAATATTTGCAAGCACACATGACACGTGAAGTCCCACCCCCCCTCGTAGCTTCTGTACACTTCTCTGTGTAGCGTTTAAATTAGGCTGATGGAGCAGCAGGACGTGGATGTTTTAACATCATGCGAACAGAAATGGAGAATAAATCAGCTGGACTGGCAGCAGCAACAGAGCTTAATAAAAAGTGTTGATTTGGAGACAGTGATGTTGTTACACACTGATGCTATCATGCTACAACCAATGCTATGCTAATGAGCTGTGCCGCTTGCTGCCAGTTTGAGACCACAAACTGGTTTAAAGTCAGAGAATATTTTTCACAGAGCGGACTTTAAGACGTGGCGGATAAATACAACAACCTTAATTCATAGGACATTCATAAAAACTAGGCCTGCACAATATGAGAAAAATCTGCAATATCTGTTTTTGAAACTGCAATAATGGTATGACTTGCAATAAATGGACAAATAACAAAACAAAAATACTAATACATTTTCATTTCACTGTGACAGTTTGATTTTAAAACATTTTAGTTTTCGGGATGTTTTGCATAGTATCTGTGTTTAGAGAATGTCGACTGAAACCAATGTGTCTCCAAAGAATCGACATTAGGGGTGTAGCAGATCACAAAACTCATGGCTCAAATCGTGTAAAGGTTTAAGAGTCACGGTTCAGCATCATGCTGTGGGGGTGTTTTTCAGCTGGAGGAACAGGACGACTGGTTGCAATGGAGAGATAGATGAATGCGGCCAAGTACAGGGATATCCTGGACCAAAACCTTCTCCAGAGTGTTCAGGACCTCAGACTGGGCTGAATGTTCACCTTCCAGCAAGACAATGACCCTAAACACACAGCTAAAATAACCAAGGAGTGGCTTCACAACAACTCTGACTGTTCTTGAATGTTCCAGCCAGAGCCCTGACTTAAACCCAATTGATCATCTTTGGAGAGACCTGAAAATGGCTGTTCACCAACGTTTACCATCCAACCTGACAGAACTGGAGGGGATCTGCAAGGAGGAATGGCAGAGGATCCTCAAATCCAGGAGTGAAAAACTTGTTGCATCTTTACCCCAAAAGACTCATGGCTGTATTAGATCAAAAGGGTGATGCTACTAAATACTGAGCAAAGGGTCTGAATACTTAGAACCATGTGATATTTCAGTTTTTCTTTTTTAATAAATCTGCAAAAATTTTGTGTTTTTTGACAATATGGGGTTCTGAGTGTACATGAAGGCGGAAAAAATTAACTTAAATTATTATAGCAAATGGCTGCTATATAACAGAGTGAACAATGTAAGGGGTCTGAATATTTTCTGTACCCACTGGAATTGCCAGATGAAAATGATGACTGAGCAACAGCTGAGAAGGAAGCTGGTTTTAGAGATAGCTGATGGGAAATGAGGTTTTGAGCTGAAGAGCTCAAAACTCAGGTGAGAGCTCCCTCTGGTTGCTGGAAGCTTGAATGGCTGGCTGAACCGTGACATAAACAAAAGTGCATCATTGGGCGCTGCATCTTTAAAATAAATAAGATGGATGAATTTACAACTAGAAAGTAAAAGAGTAGCTCTCAGTCTTTCATCACAAGCATGGAACGAATGCTTTGCACATACCAGATAAAGTCAGGTCTATTATGAACCTCCTTCTCTGTACTTGATGGTAGGAGCTCAGTGGGAAGCTGATCATAGCTCCTGCAGAAAAGAACCACTCTGGTGCCTATGTGTGTGTGGCCACAAACATCATGGGAATGAGAGAGAGCAGGGCAGCTCGGCTGTCTGTGTTGGGTAACAAGCAACTTTCTACCGTTTTACAAAATTTTCTGTTATTTTAACTATATTTTGTCTGTTTTTTTACTACAAAAGCAAAAAAAAAAAAAAAACTGTTCTCTGTTTGCAGCAAAGCCAGTTTTGACACTGAAACCGGAAAATGCTTCTGTCATGGTGGGAGACTCCGCCCACTTCTACTGCCAAGCAAAAGGTGATCCTCCTCTTGCAGTGGTCTGGAGCAGAGAAGGAGGGGCTCTGCCCAATGGCAGGTAGAGTACAAATGAGATTGCTAAAGCTTCATGCAGAATTCAAGTCATAACTCTACTTATAAATCTCCAAGATATGGAAATATGCAGAGCTGTAGTCATGCCCTTCATACTCTTCAGACAACAGCAAAGATGTATTCACAAAAATCCTTTTAATTGTAAGGGCCTGGTCACATCGCCCGAACTTTGCTGGAGCGTTCCTGGAGCGGTGAAAAAAATCACTCACCGCTGGGCAAAGTTCACCCCCGCTTCTGAACCTCCTCAGACTCCTCAGCAACCAATGCTACATCTACGCTCGCTACAGCTAAACCAATGCTAAAGCTACGCCAGCTTCAGCGGTGCATCGCTACACTAACGCCCGTGTGTTCGATTTTCTTTTTTCCCATTTTGTGCACGGTGACGAGCGTTGTCAAAATTTGGCACCCCTCCCTGCCGCTTCAGGTACGTTCCAACAAAGTTTGGGCAGTGTGACCGAGCTCTAAAGGAACATTTTTTCTTGGTCCAGGTTTATAGATGTTTTTGAAAGAAAAAAAAACAAACAAAACAGGAAGAAATGATTGTGATCACACTGCAGCAAACAAGCTCTGCTGTTGTGTCCTGATCTGTGTTTTCACACACTATCAGCCGTAAAGCTGCATTCACACCAGATGGGATTTGTGCGGCAGGAGTGTAAAGTTTCAATGTCAAGTCAATGTGCAGATGCAATCTGAGGTCCTGCGGAGCAATTCCAGCATCAACTGGACCGCGTCAGTCCGGCAGCAGTACAATTTGAGGGGCACGGCGCAATTTGGGCGCCTTACGTGGTGTGTGAAGCCTGCAGTTTGGTGGGGTTGTCAAGGGATGTCAACTTATAAGGGATGGTGTTTTGAATTACGTTTTCAGTGACACGATCAGTTGGAAGAAAAAAAATTCAATAAGGCTGCTTGATGCCAGGATTTTCATCCTGAACTTCAATTTATTTTCTTATCCCAATGGGGCTGCGGGGTTTGCCAGAGACTGTTCCGGTCACTGTTGGGATAAAGTGGAATACACCCTGGACAGGTTGCCAGCCTGTTGCAGAGCCCATGGAGCTGGAGCTGCCTGGTGGACAGCGTAGTGAGCTTCACTGGCCACTGGCCGTTGGCTTCACAGCAGATGGAGAGCCGCTGTGGGTGCTATCGTAGCAGGCGGAATCACTCCAGCTCCATGGGCCTATTATGTTTTTTTTTTTCATTTTCATAGAGATAATAATAAAAAAATCATCCAGTCATGTTTATTTTTTTTTCCTTCTTGGGTTAATGCGGGACAGAAATACTTTGAACTGGGCCACAGACAGATGGAAGTAACGTTTAAAAAGGCCGTCAGGCGCTGGTCCCGCTGAAGTATACCACACTGGGAGAGACTGAATGATCTGGTGAACAGAGACACAGTGACATGCCTGCCGACGCCTCAGTAGAGCTCTCCAAAACACATAAACCCAAGCTACTGGCTCAACATCATCCATGTTTTCCCTGGTGTGGCAACAAATCCAGAAAAAGTCCAGAAAAACAGAAGTCCAAAAAAAAAAAAAAAAGGAAAAGGACGAGCAAGCACTTCTCCCTCACTTTGATGCTCAAATCGTGTCCAGTTTGAATGTAGCGTTAGAGCTGAAACTCTGAGTTCTTCAACTGTAGGGCTGCGGATTGTTATGATCCGATTTGATTCACGAATCAAGACCAACAATTTCATCAACAATCAACTAAACATAACAGATAAGAACACAGATTAAGAAAGGAATTATATTTGTCACTCTCCAAAGTTTTTCTCTCAACTTCCTGGTTAACTTCAGCAGCAAACATAAACATCACAGTTGTTTTGGACCATTTAACAAGTAAAACAGGAAAATATTCTCCACAGTTTTAGTATCTGCTGACTACAATTTCAGTAAAAAGATGAAAAGAAGATAAATGAAGACACAGCAACACCTCAGTAAAAATGTAAGGACTAGAAAACACTCACAATCTTTCACCTGAACTAACAACAGTGTTTCCAAAAGGCATGTTATATAAACTGACATTTTTTTTTCATTTTTAGTGGATTATTCCAAAAAATTCCCAGACTTTTGATGAACATTTTTGTAAAATGTAAAATGTGTTCCTGTACACGTCTCTGCTATATGGCTGCAGACAGTCATATGAATTCACCAGATTTTCATTTTATTCTGAAACACCTAAGCCTCAAAAAGTCCGCCTGGACTTTCCTGCTAATTTTGACTATAAAATGGTCATAGAATGTCCTTTCAAAGAGTGCCTTTACCCTTTTTCCCAGAAAAAATTGAGTTTTTAATATCTATTATTATAGCGACGCCGTTATTCATCCAGAAAAACTACCCGGAAATAGAGCTCCTCAAACGTTACCTTTTCTCACCGGAAGTGACTTCTTCCGTAGCTTCTTTGGTCTCAAAATCTTCTCTGAACATCCATGGAGGTTTTATTACCTGGAGGGTCATCTTGCTGACATTTTTCTTTTTTTATTCGCTGTGGTAAAAACTCTCTTCGCGGCTCTCTGTATTTCTCCACCGCTCTGTGTGTCTTCCCGGTAAACATAGAAGCTGCTCGCGGTTTCTAGAGGAGATTACTGTAATGACACAACATTGACTATAAAGCGCAATGTTTCAGCTTTCAGAAACTGTTAAAAATGTTTCAAATAAAGAAAACTGTTAAGAAATTACGGTAATTCAAAGAGTTCTTGTCCAAATGTGTTACGGGCAACATGCTCAGTTCTAAAGTGTAAATCAGTCATTATATTGTTTTAATTCAAATTGCTAACTCGTAAAGGTAACATTTTAATTATCTGTCCTGAAGACAAGAGAGTGATGATTTTACTTAATCTTAATAATTTTAAACCTTCTCACTGCATGAGGAATCTGTTCTTTTTGACTGAGCTGATTTGTATCCCTTAAAATTAACAATTTTTTTTCATCTTACAAACATTGCCAGAGTCCGCCCATTCCTCTTTCATGCCAGCAGCACAGAGGTGCTGATGCATGCTTTTGTTTTCAGTCGGTTAGATTATTGTAATGCCCTGCTCTCTGGTTTACCCAAAAAGTCTTTTCCTAGATTACAACTATCACAGAACTCTTCTGACGAGGACCAGGGGACGGGAACACATTACACCCATTTTAAAATCGCTGCAATGGCTCCAGTTGCGTTACAGGATTGATTTCAAGATTCTTTTAATGGTTTAAAATGTTTTAATGGTCTTGGGCCTTGTTTAAATGATCTACTTTTAAAGTATGAGCCCTCATGGACCCTGAGGTCTTCCGGTGCTGATTTTGAAAATCCCATATTGAACAAGGAGCCAGTAAAGGGATTTTAGCACAGGCGTAATGTGGGCTCTCCTGTTTATCCTGGTCAAAAGCTTGGCATCGGAGTTTTGGACAGACTGCACACGAACCAACTCTTTTTTGTTGAGGCAGGTGAAGAGGCTGTTGCAGTAATTTAAACGAATGAATGGTGTTCGAGTGACATGGCCACATCAAAGATCACTCCAAGATTTCTCAGTTTGGTCTTAGCAGTGATTGTCAGCAATAATCAAGGTTTCGATTTGATCAGCATTCAACTGCAGACTCAGATATCCTGTGGTTAGCAGACACACTGAAACTTCTGCCATAAAGGTAAGAAGAGAACCACTGCAGCACTGAACCTGACATCCTGATCACATCCTGCAGCCTTCTTAACAAGATCTGGTGGTCGACGGTGTCAAAGGCCGATAAAAGGTCTAACAGAACCAGCACTGTACAGCTCCTTGAGTCAGCAGACATCATGATGTCACTGGACATTTTCAGTGGTGCAGTTTCTGTAGAGTGATGTTTCTGAAACCCTGACTGAAATGTGTTGTCGATGTTACTTTACTCTAGAAATGATGTCAGTTGTAAGGAAGCCACCTTTTCCAATATTTCTGCAAGAAAAAGATGTTTTGATATAGGCCTAAAGTTACTGAGATCTAAGAAAATTCCCATTAAAAATAAAATATTTTCCAGAATTGAACAGTTCATCTTTGCAGCCCCGCCAGCTAATTAATATAAAAAAGTGTAAATAAGGATTTTTTTAAACACTTGTCCTGTTAAATATAAAAATATTTTCCAGAATTGAACAGTTCATCTCTACAGCTCCTCCCCCAACAGCGTCTCAGACACGGGGCTCTCTCTCTCCCGACCGCTGGTCACCAGTCACGGGGATAGCAGGTGCCGCTGCCCGCTGGACCATTCTATGAAGTCTCAGATCGGAACGGGCCGGTGGGCTGATCAACCATCTCCGCTCTGTGGGTTCACGTTCAAAAGACCAGACCAGAGCGGGGAGGTGTCCCCGTGGGGAGGGTTACCTGCTCGGGGAAGAGCCCCGTGTCTGAGGCGCTGTCGGGAGCGGGGCTGCAGAGATGAACTGTTTAATTCTGGAAAATATTTTTATTTTTAAAAGGAAAAGTGCTATAAAACCCCATATATATACTTTTTTATATTGATTAGCGGCACATTTAAACGCATCACTTACGCACAAATCTGGGAGACGTGAAAATAGTCTCACATGAGATTTGCGTGTAAATGTGGTTTTGTGTGTGCGTAACAAGTGATTCATGCGTGTAGTTAGTTTCAAGCTGTTGTAATTTGAAGTTTTGCATGTGTACATTGTATTTTTTTTAAATTTTGTAGTTTTTGTACCTATGCACAAAATGTATTTTATGAGTTACCAATTTAAGAATTAAACACGCACAAATCCAAAGTTATGCACAAATCAAGAATTATGCACGCACAAATCTAAAGTTACGCACAAATCAAGGATTACGCACGCACAAATCGGAGTGATACTTATTTCTCTCCATATGACTTACTCCCGATAGTTGTCTTGTACAGTGATGGGTACACAATTTCCATGGCTAGTGTATAAGTTCCATAGCTTATACCTGACTTGGCCAAATCATGATTCAGTTGTTTGACTGTGGTTACATGCCATCCCAAAACAAGAGTGGAGCAATGGTTTCAATTGGATCAGTATCGTTCGGCCTTCCATTAGCCAGGTTGAGTCCCATCTCTTAGCACCTGGTTCATTTGTGCTGCCAGGCGCTCATGGAGTGCAGTGAGTTTCTTAAGCCGGTAGGCATGTATCTTGTCAGGGCCCAGTGCTGTCCAGTTTTTCATACCTGAGGCTCTGTCTTGGATGTCTGCCACTGTGATGGTTACTGAATTCTGTTCAGGGAGGTTGCTGTGCTTTTTTTTCTCAGAGAGACCAACCATTGAGCATTGCTGTTATGTGCTGTCTCTTTCTCCCATATACTTTTCCAGTACTGTTCAGTTCTTGGCCTTGGTGGGTTTTCTCCCCTCTTTTGACCCTGCCACTGAGCCTACACTTTCACAGCGTACAGCTTGTTTATCCATCTGGCTTCATTTTCTCTTCTGCTTAAACCCAGGAGCCTTTGTTTGACAGTTTCCAGTGCTTCCGGTATGGGCATCTGGCTGTATCTCTTAGGCGCTTGTTTTTTCATTGCACCTCTTTGGGCCTCTGTTTTTGGCTCACTTCCCGCCGAGCTGTCTTGATCTTTGGTCAATGGTCTCCAACCGTTGCTTCCATGGTTGGTATTTTTTTCTCCCATGGTTACTCTATCAGTCAAGTATCCCACGGTTCACTGTCCAAGGATCACTGCTGCTGAAGTGTAAACCAATTCATTGATTTCTGTGATTGTTGTGGCAGGAACTGCCCTCAATGCTTCATTCACAGTTTCCAGGAGACTTTGAGGTGGTACTTCACTCAAGCATTGTAGTTGTTGTCAGGGTTGCCTGGTGTTCATTCTAGACACAATCTCGTCTTTCAGGTGAATTGCTAATGTTGGTTATTGGGGCTGTGTTCCTAAGTTCTGGTTGGGAGTGTTTTACAGCCTCCTTTCTGACCTGATCTTGTTACAATTGTATTGTACTTCATCAATCTCAAGTTGTGATTGCAGTTGACGTTTGTGGATGTTAGAACATTGAGGTACTCTACTAGTTTTTTGACAATTAGCCTTGGTTGTGGGTTCCGAATCATCCATTCACACCATATTCTCTCCATGTAACCTCTTTGAGTAGGATTATTTGAGTAGTGGCATTCCAACAGAACCTTGTTCTCACATGTAGTCCATTTCCATCTTGTTCCAATAGCCCACTTTCCATCAAGGTGCTGTGGTTCCCCAGCACCTGATGCAGACTTTGTTTGGGCGGGCTGATCTGACATGACATTTGTTTCATTTTCTCTCATGGGTTATAACCATCTGAGCTATTCAGCTGGCATAGTTAGAAAGGAGCTGAATTTATGACAATTCCATTAAATTGTGTTTTAAAATTCAGTTTCTGTTTGAAAATCCTCATTAATCAGGCAGCAAAAATCTTTTGCTTTCTTTATTAAGAAGTTATTTAAATTTTGTTTTGCAGCAGCAAGGGTTACCAAAAGTGTTATTTGGTTTGCTACGGTTGCGCTCATAAGTCTACATACCCTGACCAAAATGATGAAATATTGGTCAGTTTTTATGGGGCTGCATGGTGGCACAGTGGTTAGCGCTCTTGCTTCAGAGCAAGAAGGTCCCCGGCTCACGTCCCGCTGGGGGACTTGAAACAGTGTCACCAATGGGGAACCTTTCTGTGTGGAGTTTGTATGTTCTCCCCGTGCATGCGTGGGTTTTCTGTGAATGCTCAGTTTTTAAAGAATATGATTGATAGCACAAATTCTTTTTCACTGAAAGCTAGTGGTTGAGTGAAGCCAGTTATTGTCAAAAAATTCTGATACAAAAGGGCTCAAATGGCAGTTAAAGGTAACCATCCTCACCTGTGAGTTGTTTGCCTGTAATCAATGTATGTGCACAAAAGGTCTTGGAGTTTCTGGGCTCCCAACAAATGAATTCCTCATAAAATTCTGAACTTAAACCATGAACCCCTGGAGATTTGTTATTTTTAAAAGGTTTAATTACATCTAGGACCTCCTCCACTGACATTTTTGGATTCTGAGTCATGGGGAAAGATAAAGGGCTGTCAAAAGATCTACGGGAAAAGATAACTCAATTGTACGAAACAGGAAAGGGACAAATAAAGATATCCAAGGAACTGAGAATTCCAGTCAACAGTGTTCGAACTTTGACCAAGAAGTGGAAAGTGAGGCGTTCTGTTAAAACCAAACCACAGGCAGGTAGACCAAAAAAAAATCTCCCACACTGCCAGAAAAAATGTTAGGGATATGAAGAAAAACCCACAAATAAATGTAGCTATAATCCAGGATTCTGGTGGTGTGGACGCTTCAAGATGTATAATCACAACCATAAACGCTACATTTGGAGAGGAGTCAACAAGGCCTATGATGAAAATAACGTTATTCTTACTGTCAAAGACGGAGGCGGATGTGGTGGAAAATTGTAGATCTGATGAAATAAAGAAACGATCGTCAAGTAGTTTTAAGAGCATTTATTCAACAAAGAAAAAGAAGCATGCTGAGGAAAGCATGGAGAGGTCTGCAGAGCTCTGAAGGGATGAAGGGGCAGTTGCCCTTTATACAATAACAAACAAACTAATCAGAAAACTATGTACGAACTAATCACAAACGTAAGAGTTGGACGTAAGGATTCATATCTAGCATGGACAAGACTTTCTGACAAAGTCAAAATGTTGTGAATACCATAATCAAAATGTACTGACAAAGAGAAATGAAATCCTGAACTATCTAAGCGGCAAACTTTGCATAAAGATCCATCTGAGTAGATGTCAAGACATTAGAATTAAGTAGAAGGCCAAAATGATGATGATTTCCATCACACGGATTGCTAATGAGTTGGGGATGTGTGAGCTACAAAGGCACAATAAACCTGGTTAAAATTGATGGCAAAGCTACATGAAAACAGCAGGTTATCAGAAGATACTGGAGGAAAATTTGCACTCTTCACCTCGGAGGCTGCGCATGGGACACACTTGGACATTTCAGCATGACAACAATCAAAAACACAAAGCCAAGTCCACCTACGATTGGTTACATCTGAATATTGTAAAGGTACTGGAGTGCCCTTATTCATATCATTAATCTTAGTTACTCCCCTGCGACAGGCTGGCGACCAGTCCATGGGCGTCCCCTGCCTTCGCCAGGTATGAGTAGCCGGGTTAGGCTCCGGCAGCCCCGTGACCCCGAAAGGGATAAAGAGGTTCAGAAAATGAATGAATGAATAATCACAGTCACTCAGATTAATTTATCATTTGAAATAATTTTACATCAAACATTTAACTTTTTTTTCCTTCTGAGAACCATTTTGGTTGATGCTAAACATCAGTAGGACATTTGCATTCATGCAACAAAAGGAACTCATAAGTACAGGAATCACAAATCATCTGTGGTTATGGGTTTTTTGTTGCCTTTAAAGGTTAACTCTTGAAGCTCCAAGTGCAAGAAAAGGGGACCCTAAGACCTGTTGGAGCCTTTTCTAAAGAGAACGGCCTAAAACAAAGTTTGTTATTCTATTTGCTGTTTTTATTTATTAGTTCATTTTTCATATAAACATTATGTATCTTTTACAGGACAGAAGACATTTACTTGGAATTTGTTTTGAATGTTGTATGTATGTTTCAACAAGTTGTGCAAAAGTGAAAGTAAACTCATCTTTTTATTTTTTATGTACATTTTAACATTCTTTTGACCATCTTTTGATTAGCACATTTAATTTAAGTACATCACTTAGTTTACCATTAATAAAAAATGATATATTTTTTACGCTGTTGTTAGTTTCCTGTTTGCTTTTTATTAAATCCGTTATGTATCAATGTTGTAATTGTACACTATTTAAAATATTATGTACACAGTTAATGTATGACTACATTTATTTATAGACTTGACCTGAGCTGAAAGAGAGTACCGCCACTTCTTGTGTTCTTCTTCTAAGTGTTGTCTACTTAAATCACTGCACCTGAGTCTGTTGTCTTCTGTTTTCAGGTATCTTGTGAAACCAGACCAGACCCTCCAGCTCTTTTACATCACAGCACAAGACGCAGGAAAGTACATATGCACTGCAGTCAATGATGCTGGCATGGCCACTGCCAGTGCACAGCTTCTAGTTGAAGGTATGAATGGATGGATGGATGGATGGATGGATGGATGGATGGATGGATGGATGGATGGATGGATGGATGGATGGATAGATGGATGGATAGATATGCCTTTGTCACTGTCCACACGCACAATGAAAGTGTAGCAGTCACCAAATAGTGCAGAGGAAGAAAATGTAATAATGAAACAAAATATACTAAAGACATGTCTGTAACTTAAAAATGATATTTGCAAATATCAACATGTCTGTGATGTGCAAAAAATGTATGTGCAAATATAGGCATGTTTGTGATGTGCATGTCCATTTGAATGCAGGGAGGTCGTGTTGACATGTTACAGGATAAAAACGTAATCAGATGTACATATGCATTGACATGTACCATTGCAGATTTTTTATCTGAGCATGGAGTTTAGCATGGTTATTGCCTTAAGAAAGTCTGTTTTGGTTCTGATGCCTCTGTAGCGCCTCCCAGAGGGAAATAGGTTGAATAAATCAGAGCTGGCGTGTGAGCAGTCCTTGATGATGTTTTCGGCCCTGCTGAGGCAGCTCATGGAATAGATGTCAGACAGGGTGGAGAGGGCGTCCAATGACCTGAGCTGTCTCCACAACTCTCTGCAGCCTCCCCTTGGTGGTGCCGCTGCCAAACAATGCTGCTGTGCAGTATGTCAATACGCTCTTAATGGATAAGCGGGTTCTGAGGACCCTCAGGAAGTGTAGACGCTGCTGAGCCTTTTGAGTATTGCTTTGGTGTTGGCTGTCTAAGAGATTTCGGCAGAAATGAGGATGCTGAGAAACCTGATTGTGTGGACCCTCTCCACATGCTCCCCATCAATATGGAAAGGGGCTTCTAGGTGTTTAGGGTGAGATTTTTCTCTAAAGACCAGGTTGTCAGCTTTAGGACCTCCTTCCTATAGGCAGACCTCTGCAGATGAGTCACTGTAGTGTCATTGGCAAACTTGATGTGGTGATTATTGTTGTGAGCTGGACTGCAGTCATGAGTGTAGAGGCAGCACAGCTGGGGGCTTAGCACAAAGCCCTGTGGGGAGCCAATGCTAAGGCCCAATCCAAATTCTTCCCTTCCTATTTCCCTTCTCTCTACCACTTCATTTGTAGGGGCATTTGTAGTGAAAGTGGTGTCCGAAAATAGTTTTTTTAGCATAAATTTCTAGAGTTATAAAACACTGTTATGTTTATTCAAGCGCTGGAGCTCCGCATTAACGTCGCTGATCGGCAACTATTGGTGACGTCATCGAATGGTAGTGATGTCCAAATTCGGGAACATTATTTTTCCATAACTCTCCGTTTGAAGGGCTAAAGGTAGGGGAAGGGAGAAGTGGTAGGACGAAGGGAAGAATTCGGATTGGGCTTAAGTATGTGGGTGAGGGGAAGTGGGAGTTAAGTCTCTCAGTTTGTGATCGATTTGAGAAGAGGCTGTTTTTCCAGTTACATGTAAGAGGCCAAAAGCGACCAGTTATTTGAAGAGTCCACAGATTTGAAGAGTCCACATGACGGTCACATGACGGTCACATGACTTGCGTCGCGACACGGCACTGAGAGAGGGAAAATTGAAAATGCGATAAAATTAATCTTTACATAAAGCTAATACATCGCAGATCCTTTATTTTCTTCCACCAGAAAATATATTATTCTAATTTACCAGCTTTACGCTGGAGGAGCTGACGGATCTTGAGAGCTATATCGACGAATATTTTAACAAGTTTAATATGGATCCCGACGCCGCCGCCGCAGCTGAGTCGCAAAAATCAAACAAAAGGAAGAAGACTTCATCTACGGATACGAGTGATCTTCCAACTACTGAAATAGAGGTTAGTATCCTAGACTCTATTAATAGGAAACTGGATCTGCTGGTAACTTTACACAGCGAGATTAAAGATCTGCGAGCAAGCCTCGAGTTTGCTTACGGTCACATTGAAGAACTCGAGCAAGCTAACACGTCACTCCAAACCACCGTTAAAGCTCTCGAAGAAAAAATGGACAGTGCTATTAAAGAGAACAAAACGATGAAGGAAACGATACTAGATCTACAGACAAGAAGCATGAGAGACAATATCATAATTACCGGAATTCCCGAAAACCGATCGGAAAACCCGGAAGAAGTCGTTAAAGACTTCATGAAAACACAACTTAAACTCCCAGCTGAGACTGTAAATCGTATCGGGTTCGATCGCGTTCACAGACTAGGAAGACCTAACAATAAATCATCCCGCCCCATAGTCGCTAAAGTAGAGCGATATAAAGATAAACTGACCATCAAGAGTCGTGGAAGAGAGCTGAAAGGAACGAATTATGGAATTAATGATCAATTTCCTCGAGAAATTAATGAAAGACGCAAAGTTCTCTATCCGATCATGAAAGAACAGAGAAAAAGCAATAAAAGAGCCTACATAATAGTGGACAAACTTTTTATCGAGGGGCAGTTGTACCGAGATGCTAATAGCACCCCATGGTTATTCTAATATTCTGATTAAAGTAATGATTAATCATAACTTCAAAACCGCTGTAAAATAATAGTATGTTATGTATATACGCATACCGATATGCAGGTAAAAATATAGGGAAGAGGTTTATAAATAAAAATAAATAAATAATTAATTAAGGTAATCTCTTTCTCAGTGCCACCATCACATCACAACATGCACTTGTATGCACCGCACCTGGTTTACTATCCGGCATGGACATCACACTTGTTTTCTCCTTTCTTTATCTTTTTTATTATATGTTTTCTTTTCTTCTTTTACTGCATCTCGAAACATACACACACATTAACACCCCTCAAATATATACACACAGATATGCACGCAACACCAAGACCGGAGTCGTCTATAGTGCTTCATGACATTAAAATTAAGAAGTACAATGCAACCACTTAAAATCATTTCATGGAATGTGCGCGGATTCAGAACTCAGGAAAAAAGAATTAAAATCATCAACCACTTAATAAAACTCAGAGCAGATGTCTGCTTCTTACAAGAAACACATGTTACAGAAAAGGAACTCTCAAACATCAAACTGGAACAATTTGAACAAGTCTTCGCTTCCACATATAATAGCAGACAGAGAGGGGTATCAATACTCATCAATAAAAACATACCTTTTACGCATAAATCAACAGTAACAGATCCAGATGGAAGATTTATTCAAATTAATCTCTCCATCAACCAAAATGTCTTCACCTTGGTCAATATTTATGGACCAAATAATGACGAGCCTTCCTTCTTTCATAACTTATTTTCATCAATAGAAGATTCAACAAATCTAATTATTGCAGGAGATTTTAACACTATCATTAATTCAAAGCTAGACCGCTCAAATCCACAATCTTATAGAAACTGCCAAACAACTGAAACCATTAAAGAATACATGAAACACTACGGACTTGGCGACAGTTGGAGAATAAGGAACCCTTCAGCTAGAGAATATACTTATTATTCCTCCGTCCACCAGTCTTTTTCTAGAATTGATTTCTTCCTCATCAGTAACTCTCTTTCACAATATGTAACTGAAACTTCAATCCATCCAATTCTAATCAGCGACCACGCCCCCCATCTCCCTCACACTTACATTTCAGATGCAATCTAAACCCAGCAAAAGATGGTGCTTCAACACATCACTTCTGCAGGATACAGAATTTGATGACCTCATAAAAAAGGAGTGGTTGTTTTTTCTGGAGATGAATGACCTCCCAAACACCTCACCATCGTTATTATGGGAAACGGGCAAAGCTTACATTAGAGGGAAAATAATAGCATATGCAACAAACCGTAAAAAACAACAACAAAGAATAGAAACAGATTTAGAACAAAAGATTAAAGAACTGAGCATATGTTATGCTGCAAACCCATGTGAAGAAACTAAAAACAAACTCGATAACTTAAAACTACAATATGAAAGCATTATATACAATAAAACACAATTTCTTATACAACAACTTAAATATGAAAATTATGAATACAGTAATAAAACTGGAAAATTTTTAGCAAATCAGCTGCAGCGTAAAAAAGAAAAGTCAACTATCTCTTCTATCACTAACTCCTTAGGAGAGGTAACTCAGAACCCACAGGAGATAAATGATGTTTTTAAGAACTTCTACAGCCACTTATACAGACAAGACCAGCACCCCAAACAATCAGAAATAGATGAATTTTTCAAAAACTTAGAGCTCCCCAAATTATCAAAGGAACAAGCAAATATGTTAGACAACCCACTAACTCCTGAGGAACTCCATACAGCCCTGAAGGAAATGCCAAATAACAAATCTCCAGGACCGGATGGATTTCCCCCAGAGTTTTACAAACACTTCTGGGGAACGTTAGCACCACTTTATCACAAAGCCGTTGCTGAAATCCATGCCACCTCAGTAATTCCCCCACAAATGAATACTGCAGCTATGACAGTCATCCTAAAACCCGATAAAGATTCAACTCTCCCATCTAGTTATCGCCCCCTTTCATTAATAAATACAGACTTAAAAATAATTACTAAAGCCTTAGCCACAAGAATAGAAATAGTAACCCCAACGTTAATCCACCCAGACCAAACTGGCTTCATTAAAAATAGAAATATATCAGATAGCACCAGGAGACTTTTTAATTTGATCTATATTGCTCAAAAAAGACAAACAAAATCAATAATTGTGTCCCTAGATGCAGAAAAGGCATTTGACAAAGTGAACTGGACTTTTTTATTTAGTACTCTTCAAAAATTTGGATTTGGAAGCTCATTCATCCACTGGATTAAAACGCTGTACACATCCCCTCTGGCCACCGTCATCACAAACGGAATTTCTTCACAAAGATTTGCACTTCAGCGAGGAACCAGACAAGGATGCTCACTCTCTCCGTCACTCTTTGCTATTTTTATTGAACCACTTGCAGCAGCAATACGACAAAACACAACATCACAACACAAAATAAGCCTTTATGCCGATGACGTATTACTATATCTAGAGGACCCAAATAAATCTGTACAAGAGACTTTGAATACCATTAACAATTTTTCAAAAATTTCAAATTATACCATTAATTGGCAAAAATCAATTATACTACCACTTTCAGACGGGGCATGGGACTCTGCAACTCAAAATGACTCTCTGCCACTCAGCACTGGTAATATTAAATACCTGGGTGTCAATGTTTCTTCCAGACTATCCGAATTATTCAAACTAAATTACATCCCTCTACTCAATAAAATAGCACAAGATTTAAAACGATGGACCAACCTTCCACTCTCATTAATGGGTCGAATAGCCACAGTCAAAATGAAAATACTGCCGCAAATGAACTACTTATTCTCAGTACTTCCAGTGACCCCCACCGATAAATGGCTCAGTTCAATTAACTCATTAGTGACAAAGTTCTATTGGAAAAACCAGAAGCCCAGGATTAGCCTAGCGACACTGCAAAAACAGAGATCACAGGGAGGCCTAGAAGCCCCTAATTTTCAATATTATTACCTATCGACTCAAATGCAGTATTTAATTAAATGGATCAAAACAGAAAACCACAGTTCATGGAAAAACCTGGAGCAAAACCAATGCAAGGTTATCCCTATTTCTGACTTACCATTTCTTCCAACATCGATAAAGAAGATGCCTCTTTTTGAAAACCCCACAATCAACTCAACTCTGAAAGCCTGGTGGAAGACAATAAAGATTACAAAATCTTCTTTAACACCATGCCAATTAACTCCAATCTGGCACAATCCTGATTTTCTGATATGTAAGAAACCCATTTATTTCCCATAATGGCAACAGAAAGGTATCACTCATCTCCATCATCTCTTCACTAACGGCCACTTTATACCATTTGATTTGTTAGCTCAGAGATTTGGTATTGAAAAACAACAGTTTCTACATTATCAACAACTAAAATCTGCAATCAAATCCAAAGTAGAGATCAACTGTGACTTATTGGAACCTTCACCATTTATTGAAGAAATTAAAAAAATCCCAAAGGCAAAAAAACTGGTATCTAGAATCTACAAACTTATATCCAGTAGCGACACGGAACTAGCCCTTCCAATAACCAAATGGAATAACGACTTAACAACCCCTCTTAACCCCAACCTTTGGACAGACATCTGCAATAATATATTCTCTATGACAAAAAACACAAACCTACAACTTATTCAGTATAAAGTAATACACAGGGCTCATATCACACAACGGACAATGTTTAAAATGGGTCTAGTTGTTGTGATGTCAAGAGGCGTGGTTCGGCTGCAAGGCACACCTGTTCCAGATCTCATCATCATCTACTCTACTCTACTTAAGCTGCAAGGGGACCTCCTGTCAGCGCCAGATCGTTACCCGACCAACAAGTGGTAACTAGTAGCGTTCAGTCTCAGACCTGTGCTTCCTACACCCTTACCTTGTTCTGGTTTTGTCACACAGCTGCCCGTCCTCCTGTTCTGGTTGACCCTGGTTCTTCGACTCTGAGTCAACCTGCGACTCCACCACACCCCGCCAGCTGCGCTCCTTCCTCTACCCTCCTCTCCAGACTCCAGTCTCCAAACTCCGGCCTTCCTCTTGCAATAAATCAACTCATCCTTACTCTGCTCATGGATCCTGTTCTTCTTCTCCCCGCATAACACTAGTTAAGACAGATATCTGCCCCCAGTGCACCCTAGGAAACACAGATGATTATTATCATGCCACATGGTCCTGCCCTCCTGTCTATAGCTTCTGGTCAACAGTGACAGAAAAACTATCTACAATTTTAAGTTGCAGAGTCCCTTTATCTCCGTCGCTATGTTTAGTGGGTAACTCTCAAGAACTTGACAATCTCCCAATTAAATATAGAAATTCAGTCTTAATTTCTCTAACTATCGCCAAGAAAGTAATTCTCCTTAACTGGAAATCGAAAACCTGTTTACACACCAGTCATTGGATAAACCTCATAATAGAATATATATCACTAGAAAAAATAACATTTACTAATAAAAGCAAATTAGCAGCTTTTACTGATATGTGGAACCCTTTTCTAGCTCATTTTAAAATAAAATGAAGTACTGGGCCTGAATCTCCACACATTCCATTATATTCAGAACAGCTTCACGACACATTCGAATTGAGAAATTGATAAACCTCTGGTCTATCACCTCAGGTAATGGAATCACTTTAGATGACCTCCCTAACCCGAAGGTGCCATGTGCCTGCTCAGCTGCTGAGGGTGCGGGTTGCCATCGGTGGTGGTCCCTTGCGTCCCCAGACTGGTAGTTTGAGGGGCGCTTGGAGGCGCTGGAGCGCTGGCGGTGCGCCGCTGCACGCCACCTGGCCCCGGGGCGTCAGTTTGGGGTGGGCCGGTACCGCCTCTGCTCCCTTCCTCTTCTGCCGTCGGTCGGGGGGTGGGGGGTGCCCGTCTGCCCTGGGGGTAGGGGCTCGGTGGGTGGGGCCTGGCCTGGGGTTGGCTTTGGGGCCGGGCTGTGCTGGCCTCCTGGTCCTTCGGGTCGCAGTCGCTCTTTTTGGGGGGACTGGGGGCTGGGACCGGCGGAGGTGACCTTCTGGTGGCCGTCGCGGCTCCCTGCCTGGACTGCTGCCCCTCGGACTATCCTGTGGGTCCCTGGGCTACGGCCCCTGTGGTTGCATGGGGCTCTGCCCTTATCTTACCGGTGGGACAGGGGGGAGGAGCACCAACAACTCCTCCCCTCCCCTTCCCAGGCTAAGCTCCTGCCAATCCTTTTTTAAATACACATCACTGGACATGAGCACAACCACACAGAGACACTTATCACCTCACCACATTCACACAGGACCGGAGGTGCCGAGCTTGGCTGGAGGCACATAAGGGACGAGAGGTTGCGGGGCAGAAGTGCGCTGCCACCTCTCCATACCACCCCCTACGGTCGAGAGGCGGCGGGGCAGGAGTGCGCTGCCGCCTCTCCATACCACCCCCCAACTCATGCCCTTCTTTTAATGCACCTTAGCACACCTTATCGGCACTTAGTTTACATGCACAGGTTTGGTAGCACACACTCACTGTGTTCCGATCTGGGACTCGGAACACAGCCTAAACCTAAATCACTGTCACACACGGGTAGGGTGTAGGACCAAGGATCTGGCGCTACCTGGCCTGGGGGGGGCAGCAATGACATCTGGGGCTGCCATGGGTAGACCAGCGCTCCCCTGTCTCGCCCGCCGGGCAGAGCCCAGATCTGGTTGAAGGGGGCTGCTGGGGCTCGACCCGAGGGCTCGCCTGGGCTGGTTTGGGGGCCGGTGGGCTTGGGGGGGGCGGTGTGGCAGACGGCCTGGGGGGCTTCTGCCGGCTTGGCCTCTCGGGGCTCTCCCTCTTGGAGGGATGGTGGCCCGGGCTGCTGGGGGGGCGGCGCGGAATGGCCCTGGACTCCATCCTGCGGGTCTGTCTCCTCCGCTCGGCCTCCTGTTGTCGGGGTGGGGTGGGGCGTGTCCCTCTCCCTGGACTGAGTGGCGGGGAGGATGATTGGGGTGGGGGGGTCTTCGGCCCCACCCATTACTGACTCTCGGTGCTGCTGGTATGTATCGGTCCGGCCGACCGGTGCCCCACCGTGGCTACTGAGCTGCTTTCTCGCTCTGCCGTCATGGGCGACGTGGGTGGCCTTCGGCCGTGGTCCTGTTACCTGTTGGGGCTGGACGGGTATATGGTTACTGAGGAGGGGGTGGATTTCGAACACTTGGGGAGGGCTGCTGCACTGCACCGACCCAACACACCGGCACCAGCGGTGAGCCAGCTTGAAATGTGATTGTTATCATGAGCAGCTGTCCAGCTGGTGTGGAAGGTCAACATCACTGCTTGCTGTGGTTCCTTAACTCTGAATCTCTCAGCTCCTGGTCATCTTGGGGTGTTACATCCAACACAACAACATGATGTCATCCACACTACACTACACACACACACACACCTTCTTGTTTCTTCTCTTTGCACTTTACACTATCACCTTCACTTTCACTTATGCACAGGGGATAACTTTAAAAAAAAAAAAAAAAAAAAATTATGTTGGGCTCAGATGATGTGGGACTTTGACTCAACTGCTTTAAGGATGCATGTCCAAAGTAAACTGATGAGCCAAGAAAAAAGAAAAAAAAAGCGACCAGTTTCTCGCAGAGCCTGTCCGAGATTATTGCACTGAAAGCAGAACTGTAATCTAGTGGTTCCCAAACACCGGGCCGCGGACCGGTACCGGTCTGTGAATCAATGCGCACCGGGCCGCGGAAACCATTAATTATACCCGATTTTTTTCTTTTGAGTCACGACAGTCTTTTATTTTGAAAAATAACAGGAGTGACTGATTCTCAGCTACACCTTTGATCACTTGAGTTGTAAAGTTTGGTCAGGGGAGCTAAATGACTACATTTGAACAATCGTTTTTTTCTGAAAAATCTTTTTGTTTTGAAGATGACAAGATTCTCTCGGTTACATTTCGGTCACTGTAGCGCTAAAAGTTGTCCGGCAGCATGCAACACGAAGTTCTATGTGGAATGATTCTTTGCAACTGTATAAGAGATTAGTGCAGGACAGAAGAACAGACTGAATCACAGGGTACAACTTCAAGACCAAAAAAAACATAGGCTACTCGCAGTCCTACTTAAAATGTGGATTTATTGCAGAGTTTATTGCAATTATTGATTCCCAAACAGTGAGCCTGTTTGCATAATATTCAGAACATTAATTGGCAGAGGATGTTACCAGAGTTTGATGTTCTGGTGTTATTTTATTTCTTAATATTAATAAATTTGCTCTGCGTTCAATGAAACTGTTTCTTTGTCACTGCAACCCCGGTGCCGCATGGAAATTCTCAGGGGTTGACCGGTCTGCAGCCACAAAAAAGTTGTGGAACACTGCTGTAATCCCCAAAGAGCATCCAAACCTGGCTCTGCTTCTGCTCCAGCTGGTTCAGCACAGGGTGCAAAGCCACAGCGACAGCATCCTCTGTGGATCTATTCTCACACTGTGTGAACCGGTGAGGGTCAAAGTCTGTGAGAAGATGGTCCTGTGAGAATATGCTGAAGAACTATTCTCTCAAAGCAATTCATGATCACCAGAGTGAGGGCTGCTAGTCTGTAATCATTGAGGCTGGTGGTAGGAGACTTCTTTGGCAGTGGGATGATTGTTAAAGGCTTGATCTGGGATTAAACAAATGTTTGCCTTGTTGCTTGAACTGGACTGAAAAGCTGAATTTAGTTTCGAAAGTTAAACTTGTGTATATGATCTTCATTCTGTAAACGTTGATCTGTCTTTCATTCTGATGATCCTGAGCTACAAATTAAAATCAATAACAAGTAACAGCAGAGTGTTTTTTTGTAATTGTTTTAAAATATGAATTAATAAAGTATTTGTGTTTCCAGTGTCTGCGAGCACTGAGCAGAGAGACTTCCACAAAGAGCTGTCCGCTCTGCGGGTGACTCTGGAAAACATCACCATTGTGGCCACAGGGTCCAACATATCTTTAGTTCAATGGGAGGTATGAATTAATGAAGCTTCAATGAATTTCTGTTCTCAAAACCATCAGGTGTCTGATCTTTTTTTGGTTTGCTTCCACACAGCTCCAGCATGTCCCATCCCAGCCACACTACCTTGATGGATTTGAGATCCTCTATCGCTCTGTTCTGCCTGTCAGCTCAGACTGGGCTGCAAAAAAGGTCATCATGCCAAAATTCCAAACTCATGTAGGCCCCTTGAAGAGAGGATATAAGTATGAATTTAAAGTTCGCCCCTACGGAAGCAACTTGTATGGAAGAGAAAGCAATACACAAGACATCAGAGTCCCAGAGATAGGTAAAGGTGCTTACCACTTGTGCGGCGAAGGCCGCCACTTTGAATGTAAAGTCAATGGTTTAGATGCAATTTGAGGTTCTGAGGCGCGAATTGAGTGGCTGGTGCAGCGCGAAAGTATGGAAACAGTGCGAATTGAGCGGCCACCGCAGCTGGCTAGAGTTGAAAAAAATCTGAACTCTGGGGAGGTGGCTGTGTCTCCTCAACCAATCAGAATCAAGTTCAGGCGCGTGACGTTTTCAGCGACAGCCCTATAATATGGTGGCGTGATCCACAGGTCTCCTGAACTTCCATTCATTTTTTTAACCCGCTGTATCCCTTTCTGGGCAGCAGGGTTTCCAGATCCCGACCCAGTTACTGTTGGGTGAAGGCGGGTTCCCTCTAGAGAGTCTGTCACAGGATCTATGAAGCTGTAGTGGACACGCTCACTATGCCGGTTTTCCGGGAGAGGAGTTCACAGCCAGACAGAGGGCAGCTGCTGGATGAAAAGCAGTCTGCTCAGGCCTCCTGAACTTTAGGATGTTTTTCTTATTTTTATTAAGACAACAATAAAAAAGGTCCCCTCATTTTATTCTTGTTTTACTTTTCCAGTCTTATGTTAATGCGCGACAGTAAGCATTTGAACTCGGGAGAAGCGACCATCAGTCCGACAGCAGCAGGAGAGAAGCTCACTGGAGCTAAAGGGAGATTCTGAAAGTTCTTATGAACCCAAACATGGAGACATGATCACTGATGTTTTTGTAGAGCTCTTCAAAATAAATAAACCTGATCTCTAAACATCATTTTTGTCTCCCATGCATTGTTAAATAAACACATATTAAACAAATAAATAATAAATATAACAAAACTGTGAAAACAAATGTCATCAAACAAAATACAACAAAAAATATATTTAATTTTTTTCTGTTAAGTTTGAAAGACTGAACAACACATTTAACTAAATGTAACTAAATAATTTAATAACATAAATAAGCAAATAACAACACAACATATAAACAAATAATCAACACCGCTCCGTGTAGCAATCAGGCTATGAAAATTAGCTGCTAGCTCCTCCCACACCGCGAGCTTAGGGAACACATTTTTGGCCACGCGGCGAGGGAGGGCCATGTGAATTGCGTTTGGTGTGAATGCACCTTAAGAAGTTGAAGGATTACAGGAGCAAACACGTTTTTCCTCTTGTAATAACATACTCCCTGTGTATTGATCAGCAATGTCATAGAGTTTATTGTAAACCCTTGTTGCTCAGTTCCCAGTGCACCCCCATTGGCTGTGTCCATGACAGTGGACCATGAACAGAACAACACCATCACGTTGAGCTGGGAGCCTCCACCTGCTGAAACCCACAATGGCATTATACAGGGATACCAGGTAATCACAGCACTCCTGCTAAAACAAGACCTCACAACAATGCAGAGGCCATCATTTCTCCATTCATGACATCCACCACAGTCATTGATGTTTTACAGTCACATGGACCTCACATTGCGAGGCAGCAGTTGCTCACGTGGTTAAACAGCTCATTCAGTAATTGAAGGATCAACAGTGTGTGATTCCTGTTCCCCAGTTAGCTGTTGTTGTGTCTTTGGGCAAGACCCTTCCTGCCTCCATTGTGGCTCTACTGGCGTGTGAATGCACATGAATGTCCCAGTGATGGTCAGAGGGGCAGGAGGCACATACTGAGAGCCACGCCTCTGTCAGTCTGCCTCGGAGAAGTTGTGGCTACATCAGTAGCTTCCCATCACCAAGTATGAGTGAATAATGGATACACATTAAAAGCGCCTTGAGCGTCTGGACAAGTGCAGAAAAATCCAATCCATTATTATTTATTCTTCAAGACCTTTTGTTGGAAAAAAGTTACTAATTAGCCTAATCTAGGAAATAAAAAATCTTCCAGTAGCTGCCACGCATCTAGGTATGTGAAATCTGATCTTTACACACATTGAGCCACTCTCAGGATCCATTTGGTGGTTTAATCCCCCAATCCAATCTCTTAATACTGAGTGTCAACCCAGAGGATTGGGTCCAATTTTTAGTGTCTATGGGCTGAGCTGTGGATTTGAACTCAGAACCTTCCCATCTTAGGGCAGACACTCAACCACATTACCACTGAGCTGGGAGTGAAATGGTGTACTCCTTTTTACAATTATAGGAAATCAAAGTTCCTGTCAAGGGTTTGTGTATGACTGCTCATATCTCTTTTTCTTACTGAGAGATCATGTTTAGAAGATTTCTTGAAATCTTCAATAAATATTTTCCATAATATGAAAATGGGGGATTAATATTTTACTATAACTGTTTGTTATTGATGTTGGGGGTAACATGATAATGTAAAAATCTGCAGGGACTTTGGTAAGTCAAGATCCATCAAAATCCTGCCAATGTGTTATGATGATTAGGCCCCAGAGACGTCCAACTCAAGTGTTTTGTTTATTTTGTGTTTTTTTTTATTAAAATGCATACAATGCAGATAAACATACAATGTTTGCATGCAAACTGGAAAGCAGTTTTTCTAAGTAAGCTTGCTGAAAAGAGGTGATGCTGCCAACACCCTAAACATGCCATAACTGCTTCTCCAGGTGTGGTGTGTGGAGTCTAAAGAAAAGCAATCTCAAAACTGGACCGTGGACAGCAGCCAAATCAGCCTCAATGTCTCAAATCTGACAGCAGGAAAACAGTACTGGATCATCATGGCAGCAGTCAATGGAGCTGGAGTGGGCATGCTCAGTGACCCTCAAGAATTTGTGATCAGTGAGCTAATCGACTGTAGTCTTTGCCAACATCTGGGCTGTGGGTTATGGTTTTATCAATACTATGAGACCACATTTCTTTATCTGTTCTCTGTTATCACTCAGATCCAAAGACACACAGCCTCAGTGAGTCAGATGAGCAAAGCCGAGACCTGTTTCATCTCATCGATCTGCTTCACAATCCTGTGGTGATTGGTTTTATCAGTGCCTTCCTGTTCTGCACCCTTGTGGTCATAGCCATCATCCTTTTCAGACGCCACAGCAAGACTGGTAAACTGTTACCCAGTCCTGGCAAAACTAAGGGTGTGTATGCAAACAGCCTAAATAATGGTTACACTTGGGTGAGGGTTAAATCTGAAGAATAAAAATTTGTCTGAAAGGGATATTCTGATAAATGAAAAAGCTGTACATGTTCATGTTTTTCTTTTCTTCAGGTGGTTGCAGACTGGCCAGTGAAGATCTCCTCATCACACACAGGTACAGAGACGGCAGGCTAGACCAGCTACTATTTGCAGTAATATAAACACATTTGATACGTTTACACTGTTTGCCCCAAACCTGTGATAACTTTTTCAAACTCTCCTTGAAGACCCACTCCAACGAAAATGTTCTTTTTTGTGTTTTTAACATCTTCTTGTTGCACTTTTATCTCAGAGGACCGATACAAAAGAATTAACGATTAAAACTGTGTTACTTTGTATTTCGTAATTCAAATGGATGAAATGGGCCGCCCCTTATGTGCAGATGATGTGAGTTGGCATCTGGCTCAAAACTGTACGGCTGGATTGAACCAATATTGCTCACCATTATTTTTATTCATGTATTTATTTATTTATTTGGGGGGGGGGTGTTGCTCCAAGTACCACCCACAAACCACAATTGTATTTTTAATAAGCTACTGCTGCTGGACATAAATATGTCTTAAAAATGATAATGGCTTTTGATTTTGGCTGAAAACCGCACAGTCATAACTAAAATACTACTGAGAACGATTTTACAAAAGACAAGAGTATGCTTGGAGTGGGACTTTAAATACTTTTGGAACCTTTCTAGAAACTTTTACAGCTGAATTAAATTTTAATTAATTATCCTGATTCCTCTTCAGGATGGCAGCTGCAGATTCTCTATGGAAATCTGGAAGCTGGAGACCTGCCCTCAAGCACAAGTATCAGGATTTATGGGCTCAGGCTCATAAATACCCTGGAAGCCGGAGCACCAGTGAGTATCCACTCTACATGACCCTCATAAGGGAGGACTCGGGGGTAAAACAATGTGCAAGCAGTTCTGGGAACTTGCTAAAGCTTACTTCTTGTTAGATAAAACACTGGCTAATAGTCAAGGAAAGGAAGAGGCAGATTCCACTCAATGTAATATGAATAAAACAGACAAACCTCTTCATTGATCTCGTTTTTTCTCCCCTTTCTTCCTTTCTTTCCTTTAAAGCTGCTCCTGCGGGCTTGTTTTGCTGCTTTTTCATCCTTAAAGTAAAAAAAAAAAAAAACACAACCCCCACCCCCCCACCCCACCCCCCCACACACACACTCTCCACCACCACTACCACCCTAGCTTAGACAGCCGACAGCTTCTGGTAAGACGGGACGCAGCACTGGCCAAAGTTATTATGTTGAACTTTTCAGTTATTTTATAATTTTAATTTAACTATCCCTTTTTTAAGATTTTAAACTAAATGAGTAGTCTTTCAAACTACTTAAAAAATTATATTTAAAAAAAAAAAACATTAGTAAGGATTGAGATTTGGTGCCCCCTCAAACAGATGCCCAGGTCATCCCTGCTAATAGTATATTCTGATGGTGGTTTATCACCTGACTTGTGGATTAGTGCAGACATGCTGCTAAAGGCTTGACTTTTTTTTTGTTACAAAATAAAATTTAAAAAAACAGAGAAGATTAGAATTTTTTAAAATCTAAATCAAATTAGCCTTGGTTCCCAGACACCCAGGAGCTGCGCGCGTGCAAGTTGTGGCCCAGCCTCAGCCAGACTCTGCCTTTAGTGGCCCCAAGGTAAATTGAGTTTGAGACCCGTGCTCTCGAGGACATATCAGCTTTGCTGACAAAATGAAACCCTCTTCTTGTCCATCTGATGTGATTCCTTCTAATCTCTAAAGATGTTTGATATTATTGGCCAAAATGTCACTGAAATGATAAACCTTTCACTCTCCACTGGTGTGTTTCCTCATCCATTTAAACATGCCACCATGGAATCTTCACTGAAAAAGTCCAGTCCATTTTTGACTGAGAAGGTTGTCTCTGAACAATTGTCAGAAGTCTTGAATAAAAGGAATATCTATGACAGCTTTTAGTCTGGTTTTCGTAAACATCATTCCACAAATCCAACCCGTTCTCGTTCCCCAGTCATCACATTTTGACGCATGGTTGAGGTCCCCTCTGCGTCACTTTTTGACGTTAACACTTAACCCAGTAACGGACACAGATCGCTACTGGACCTGATACCGGTTCCAAACATGGTACCAGATGCAGATGCAGGGTTGTGGTAACGGTACTGGCTGTGTTCGGTCCGCGTCTGGTACCAGACAAAACGACCAGACTCCTGATTTTGTTGGAACCCATCAAAAGCTAAACGTCAAAAAGTGACGCAGAGGGGATCTTAACCATGTGTCAAAATGTGACGACTTGGGAGTCAGAATGTGTTGCAGAAACAGCCCTGCTGAAAGTGTCCAGTGACATTTTGATGTCTGCGGATTCTGGCAACACTGTTCTAGTTTCTTTCAGTTTCATGCCTAACCACATAATGTCTAAGTCAGCAGACTTACTGTGCGGTGTTCCTCAGGAATCTGTTCTGGGTCCCCTTGGAAAGATTGTCCAGAATTTCAGTGCTGTCTCCTACCACTTCTTTGCTGGTGATATCCAGCTATATTGCTATTTTAAGTCCTCTGAGACACATTTTTTGATGAACTGTCTAATGCATACAAAGGGTAAATGGCGTACACTTGTCTTTACAGTCACAGTCCCATTCACACACACATTCACACACTGATGGTGGCTCCACTGCCGAACACTGGCGCTAAACTTCCACCAGAGGCAATGTGGGGTTCAGTGTCTTGCCCAAGGACACTACAACACATGGGCGGGCAAGGCGGGAATCGGACCTGCAATCTTTTGATCAGAGGTCAACTGCCCTACTGCTGCACCGCGGTTGCCCCAGTAACCCCAGTACAGTGGTCTGCAGCTAAACTCAGAGAACACAGAAACATCATTGTCGTTGCCCCTGATGATGCCATTCCAGAGACTAAGCAGCAGGTCTGTAGATCAGAACCTGTTAACCTGAACCTGTTCCCTCGCATTTTATATGAAGTAAATGTTTAAAACGCACTCTAATAGACATTTAAAAATATCCAAAGACTAGATGTGTACAAGTATATGTGTAGTAGACCTCTATATGCAGAAGTCTTTCAGACCATTATTGGTAGACGTCTAATAGAGTAACAAAATAGTTGTCAGAGATGTCCAGTAGACGGTACTGTAGATACTGGGCCACGGGCCATCAACAATAAACAAATATAAACCATCTACTTACAGTAGATGTACTGTGTATTAGTTATCTAGACATCTTGTTCTTGGCAAGAAGAAATTAACAAATGGATTGTTTACAATGTGCAAGGCATATTTAGTTCAACTTGACTGTTTGCTACTTAAAAGCTCACATTAATGGTCATTAGTGATCCAACCAAAGGAATTGGGTTTTTTGTTTGTGTCAAATCAGGTCTCCCGGATTCATCCAAGCACAGCAACAGCCTTGACTGTAGTGTTCCCATGGTGACAGACAGTGGTGGTGTCTACGGGACCTTTTATGTTGACCTCACAGCCAGTACTCTGAAGACCTTCAACAGTCCTGGGTGTTCTCCTAAAATGCCTCATGGTCTGCCTCTGCATCAAGGACAAGAAACTATTCAGATATTCACTCAGTCTCCTTCCAACTCCTCATCTGCCAGCAGTCGGGAGTCTCTGCCGTGGAAACAAGCCATCCGCCCTCAGCCAAAGATGGGTGTGCTGAGGGAGTGCTGGGAGAAGAAACACAACAAGCAAGGCGAGTTATGGTGGATGGCGAGGCATGTGTGATGCCTTAGTCTTCTGGTTGTTACAGTTAATTCAGTGAAAGCATATGCCAATGGTTTTATTTTCCCCTCAGAGTTACATGCAGTGAACAGTGTTCCTGTGCTACCATCCAGGAGTCAGGCATGTGTCTACAAGCAACGGCTCAGTCACACACCGGTGCCCGGTACAGCACCACATGTTCTGTTTGCACATATATTCACTTATATTCTTTAAAATTAAGGACTCTGTAACTTGAATTAAAATCCAGAACTAATCCTCCAGATAGTTTCACCTGGTCTCTCCTGTTTTCCACACAGACTGTTGTAAAGCTGCTGGCAGCTCTCGTCTGCTGCACTGTTCTGCATCGCTGCATTTCCTGGACTTTCTGCCCCCTCCACCAGCAGAGGACACTTTAGACAAAAGCAGCCTCTCTTCGGATGAAAGGTGAGGCAACCATGAAGCTGCGCTCACACAGAATGCGTCGGCCACCTTTCTTTTGCCGCTCGACGAATTCTATTCTGGCCATGTGGCCAAAAATGTGTTCCTTAAGCTTGTCGCCACATCCCACGTAGGAGGAGTGTCTGTGTTTATCTATGTTACAATGCATGGGAGACACAGATGACGTTTAGAGATCAGGTTTTTCTCTACAAAAGCATTGGTGACCACGTCTCCATGTTTGGGTTCATGAGATCATTTAGAGAGGTGCTCATGTGACTGTAGATCATGGGCCGTCAAAAATAAATAAATCAACATAAACTATCTACCTACAAAAAAAAAAGAAGGAAAAATTCAGTCACCAAACACTCGTTTTTTGTAAGTGTTCTTATGGTGACCGTGATTTGTTGAGCGCTTGTAAGCCATTGTCACCCAGAAGTAACCTGGTTTGAATCTCACAAGAACTGTCAGTATTTTTAAATATAGTTGCATTTCATTAAACATAGAGAAAACATTCATTCATCTTCAATACTTTTTTGTCTCTTTCGCGGTCATGGGGCTGCTGGAGGCTGACCTGGCTCCTCCTGGGCAAAGGCAGGGGACACCCATGGCCTGGTCGCAGGGGACACAATCACACACACTTGCATCCACACCTACGGGACAATTTTAGAGTGACCATCTAACTAGTCCCCCAGCCAGGACTTAAACTGGGAACCTTCTTGCTGTGAAGCAAGAGTGCTAAGGGCCCGGTCACACCACCAGAACTTTGCTGGAGCGTACCTGGACCGTATGCTCGGCCACCACTGATGTTCCTCGAGGGTCCCTCCCACCGCCCCAGAAGTTTGAGCTGCACAAAATATTGCGAGTGGTGAGGAGAGGTCCATTGTCCGCTCCAGTAAAGTTCCCACTGACACCCATTCAAAGTTTGGCTCCGCTAGACGCAAGTCCATGGACGTCTGGGTCCGCTAGACTAACGCAGAAATCTTAAACGCTGGATCACCGCTGCTTCACCAGCTTCACTGGCGGCAATTAAACGTTGCACAAACGTCGGTGGAGTGGACACGGCGTTGCTGGAACATTATCAGGCATTGAAGCAGCGATCCATGGCAGCAATGAACCTTGATGTGGCGTTGTCATAGCGGAGCCTGAGCGGGACCAGTTTTGGCCAAAAATACGGGGAGAAATGGACATCGAATTAGCCCAAAAACTGCATCACCATGGATCCTGAGAGACGCCCGCATGCGCAGAACGCCTTCTACCTACACTGAAGCAACCAACGCTACATCAACGCTCGCTATAGCTCACTGCTGCTAAACCAATGCTAAAGCTACGCCGGCTTCAGCGGTGCATCGCTACGTCAACGCCCGTGTGTTCGATCTTTTTTTCCGCCCCCTTTTTGTGCGCAGTGACGAGTGTTGTCAAAATTCGGCACCGCTCCAGGTACGTTCCAGCAAAGTTCGGGCGGTGTGACCAGGCCCTAACCACCGCCCAGAGAAAACAGGATTTTTTAAAAAAAAGTTCCTATGGACGTGTTTTAAAACAACAACACATATTGAAACCAAGGGTTCATAGACTATATTTATTTGTGTTAACTATGTTTTACTTTAAAAAAATTAAGGCCTCTAAAGAAAAGACATTCTAATGACATTGAAAATCTAGAGAATTCTCCAAATGTTTTGATTGATATTTATAGTTATGTGTCTTGAGTAATTTAGTGGTAGAAAAAAGGAAAAACTCAATGAACTACTAAAGCTTTCACTTATTAAAATCATTCACCCACAAAATGCTGAGTTATTATTAATGCTCAGGTATTAGGAACATCCATGGATTGTTGATAGTTTATAAACAGGAATCAAGTGTTTCTGTTGTAACAGCATGTTGGTTGTGTTTTTAAACACTTAAAAATGTACCCGCCTTCACCCAACAATAGCCGAGACAGCTTAGGAAAGCCTGCTGACCCGAAAGGGATACAGCAGGTAAAGGAAATGGATGGAAGTTCAGGAGAACCAATCCACCATATTGGATGTGCTTTCTACTTGCTGTCACTGAAAACGTCACGTGACCAAAGTTGAGTCCCTGATTGGTTGATGCGACATGGCGATCTCCCCAGAGTTCAGATTTTTTTTTTTACTCTGGCTTTCTGCGCCCACTGCTTAATTCGCGCTACGCTGCTGAAATCGCGCTGCTCAGATCACGCTGCTGCCAGACCATCACGTGGCGCCGGCTGCTCAGATTGCACCGCAGGACCTCAGATTGCAGCTATACTATTGACTTAACAATGAAATTGAATCGTGTTCGGTGTGAACGCAGCTTTGGGTTTTAGGGGTTTAGATCAGACTGCCCTTTTAAAAAATTGCTTGGGTTTTGAAGTCATTGTTAAACCCCCCTCCCCACTAAAAATTTAGAAAACGTAGGGATGAAACAATTTGTTTTAACAACGATTTGATTCTGATTCCTGGTCAATATTGGCTCATTTTGAACAATCTGTTTTGATCCGATTCACTGACCTAAAATGGATCAAAAACAGAACTTCAACAGTGTGACTCAGATAAATACCTGCTACTGAACACTGCAGGTGAAGTTTTCCAGATTTCTTTCAGATAATCAGGTGTGAATGAAATATGTGAAATATACAAACAAGTAAACAAGAATGCATCACAGATACCATTCACATTTTAATTTGATAAAGTTCATTTCACTGTTGTTTTTCCACATCAGAATAATCCAAAGGAACATTATTAGAACTTTCTAGCAACACTGTTCAAAGCGTTTCCACACACATTGGACTGGAATTATGGTTTTTGCTGCATCACATGTGTGTTGTCTGTTGTGATGGAACTTTGTTTTTTTATGTTAAAACAAACCTAGCATTTCTCAATCCAAATAGTATAATCCAGGTCTGCTCATTCCTGGTCCTGGAGATTCACCACCCTGATTACAGATCTCCAAGCCCTGCCAGCTGCTGATTAGCTCAGTCAGATGTCTCCACATTTTGATTGAAGGAACACACCTGGTCCAGGTAATCAGCAGCAAGCAGTGCAGGGCGAGATGCAAAACAGACAGGGTGGTAGATCACGACGGCCAGGAATGAGCCGCATGATTGATTATAATTGATTTAATTTAGAAACTTTTATAAGGTATACTGGCCCAGCCAACAACTTGTCTCAGAAAAATCAATCTAGTTGGATCACAGAAATAGAAATTGATTCAGTGTATTAATCATGACACCATTACATTGTTAGACCTGCAAACTCACAAAAATATAAATATATACTTTGGAAAATCCGAGTGTCATTAAAGAGCAAGTTTATCTCTTTCTTTTGCATTTGTCCCAGTTTCACTAAGCTGACAGAAGGTGTGGGCTCTTTCCAGTCCGTATGCCCTGCATCCGGCCTGTACCAACCAGCAGGACAGCCCAGCAGCTGCCCCTCCCTCAGCCCCCAGTCTCCTGCTACATGCTCCATGTTAACCGACAATGACACAGGTGGTACTCTGACTTCACAGGAGGCCGCTGTGTATCTAGAACTCTGTCCCAAACCAGAAAGACTGAGGTAAGGGTGTTGAATGCTGCGTGTCCAATATCATGCTGCTCTGTACCTGGTTAATCTAGCCTCCTCTGTGGGCAGTGCTCTCCCAGAGCAGCATCCTGCCCTGTCTCAGTACCGTTCCTCTGCCCTGGGCAGCATCTGTGGGCCGGTTTGTTCCACTCTGCTGGATGAGATCACCACAGACAAGCTTGAGTTCTTACCCATCGCTCTGCGTCACGCCCGCCTTCAGAGCTCACCGTCCTCCTGCTACAGTGAATGGGACAGCTCTCTGTGGAACACCTGGAGCTCAGTCATGGACAGCAACCTGGACAGCGCCCGCACCAGCCTCATCAGCTCAGTGGACAGCTGCTACACCACGGACAGCGCCGCCTTCGCCCACATGCTGTCTATGGCAGCAGAGGGCATGAGTGGTGCTTCACTGACAGGTACAAAGAGGAAAAATGTTCACTAACATTCACAATTTGAAATGGGTTTGGAACCAGCATGTCTATGTCTGAAACAATTACAGCCGAGTTGTCTCAGGAAGGATGTGCATCATAAAACAAAGTGTCAAACGTTTGTGTGACTCTGCTTTAAGGTGCAGCCAAAAGATTCACTCTTCAAGCAAAATCAAATTTCATCTAAGCAGTGTCTTTATTTGGGTTTTCCAATGTGCAGCTCGACTCTCATCTTCCAGTGTGTTTCAAAACAGCCCAACCTTTTTAAAACAGGCGAGTGTCATTTTCAGTCAGAATATTCTTGCAGCCACTCATGCAAGCAGTCCAGTAACCAAAAAAACAAACAAACCACGAACCAGACTTGGCCATGATGGTCAATGCTTACGTACTGAACACCTATTTAAATCTGCATAAACATGGATCTGGGTAAATCAACCCAGAGCAGCTCTCAATGTTCTGAGACAAGCCTGTTGTCTTTTCTGTCAGCATCTGTTAGCTGTGATGGAGCAAAAACTCTTTCTTCAGTCTCTTTTATGGGGCTTTGGTAAATGGTTGCGTGGAATATTTATATTCTCAGTTCTGACTGTGGTTCTTTGCTTCAAACCAAATGGCTCAAGAGTGCATTGATTCTTTTTTAAAGCAAATTGACACTTTTTTGGGGGCTGAGTGGGTGTATGAGGTGTCTTTGCAGCTTCTTGGCTGAAAAATATCTGATCTGAGCCAGAAATGTGAGCTCAGTGTGAAGCTGGTTCATTTGCTGAATATAAAAACTCTTACATTTCTGAAACTGATCTCCTCTAATTTGTAGCACATTGATGACCAAACTAAATGATTTCTGGAAGTTGAAGATGCAGCATCCAGTGAGCTGCTAAGTTTTGGCTCATTTTTTACAGTCAATTTTGACTGTAAACTGCACATTGGTTTGGAAACAAAGGTGGTTTGTTCATTTGTTCATTTATTGAGACATTTTTAAATTCAAACAAGCACAGACAGAGAGCACATATCAGTGATCCACAATAATAATGCCAAAAAGCAGTGATGTTGCAAAACGACAAATTAATAAATCATCAAGAAGAGCTCTTCCTGTTTCTCTTGTTGTATTTATCACATTCCTCCTCTAGATGGCGCTCTTCAGCCATGAAGATCAATATAACCCAATTCAGCATCAATCATATTTCAATAAGGCCAGAATGTCCTCAATGTGTTCTAATGAGGAACTTATTAGTGACAACAGATTACATTGTAGGGTTTTTCTGAGCATTCTCATCAAGGCGTCTGCTTTCAAACATTAACACTCTTGACCTCTTTGTTTAGATGTCTCACCACCTGCCTCCCCCCTCAGTGCCTTGTACCCATCGCAGTGTGCGAACCGGGACTCCTTCGGGGAGCCTGTCCCTGTGTGGGACTGGAGCGTAGCCTGGATGGAGGAAATGGAGGCCCAGTACCGAGCCCTCTATCCTAGCAGGTTTCCCTCTGAGACCTAGAGGCTCACATGGAAAAGAAACACAAGCATCTCTGTGAGCTTGAAAAGACCTGGGACATCCAGTCAGGGAGCCCGACCACAATGCGACACCTTAATGTTTAACATTTCTCAATGTGTGAAAGCAGTTCTGAGACATACATGGAGCCTGTTCTCCTTTATCACATTTGTAACACTTGTGATCCTGAAGTTTTCCTTTTCACCTCAGGCCAGTCCTTCTGATGTTTAGATCTTAAACATGATTTCTGTTTGGGTGATGAAGTGCCCCCTTTTTTCATTTGATAAATGTAGAATGTGATACTTCCCTCAGGATGTTGGCCTGAGGTTGAAAAAAACGAATGGAGCTGAGTCTCATATGTGAAACCCAATCCTCACATCATGTCTTCATTTTATCTCCTTCTGGTAATTTATGGACTTTTTTTGGTCCCAGCAGGTATTGTGGTTTTTTATCAGTCAAATATAATATATATGCAACTTATTCAAGAAATGTTATTTAATGACTTTTTATAACATATTCCAAATGATTTTCTGTCCTCTTTTGAAGGGGAATGTTTACATTTGATACATTTTCTGTTATTACAGGATTATTGCACACTAACATGTTTTTAATATTCTGATTATTTTGTACTTAACGGTTGCACTGTTAGAAAATATATATATATATATATATATTGTAAAGCTGGAAATTGTAACCCTTAAACATTTACAATTTGAATTATTTGAATCAGTTCTGTTTATACCTTAGCTTCTGTATTTCTACCATTTTTTTCTAATAGTTACGTTTTCTAAAATCATAAAATGTACTTTGAGTACATTAGCGTCAGGTGTCGTGGCCGCCCTCACACACCTGCTCATCCTCCCCTCGTCAGACAGCGTGTTATTAGGATGTCCACGCCCGCCTGCCAACGTCGGTTCGTCTGTTTCACTCTGGTAGAGTACACCGACCTAGTTTAATGCTAACACAAAGTCTTGTTTCCGCTCCTTGCCGCCCTTCTTTAACACATCCTGTTATTTGGTCAAGGATTACCAGGAGTCAGGTTTCGTTTGTCCTCACATGCTACTGCTGCAACGTGCATCTTTTTAAGTTGTTTTCAAAGATGTTTTGATCACTCTTTACTTTTAGTGGAATAAATGCCACAAACAAAGTGGAAACACTTGATTCCTTCCTTGCTTGTTTGAGACGTGGGTGTGCTCGCATTCTAGCTTTCCAAAAGAAAACTTCTTGCAGAAGACTTTCAGACTGAAATGTCAAAAAGCTGTTACTGCTTCTGTGAACACGCCCTGCTGTGAGTGGAGTCGCTTTCTGGATAACTTTTAGCTTCTCTTGTGTCTTAAATTAGTTCATCTGTGGGAAAATTCTGACTAATAACTTACTCAGTCTCCAATGATTCGATTCAGTTTTATTTCTATATCTATAACATCACAACCATGGCCGTCTCAATGGGCTTACACCAGTATTTGCAAAGAACATACGGTCACTCATAGAAATGTAGACAACAGCTGGTTGTTAAACAGAGTAAGCTAAACAAACATCTCTGTCCTTACATCCTCCATCTCAGTGAGGAAAAACTCATAAAAAACCTATTTTGTGTAAAAACTAAGAAACATCAGGGTATCTCTCATGAAGGAGAGATCCTCAACCCCGGACGAACAGGTGATGCGCTAGAACTATAAAAGAAAAGTGAGCTTAATTCATTCTATAACTACATGTTTGAATAACAAGGATATGTCTAATAAACAAACACGTCTAGATAAACAGCTACAAGTTAAGAAAACAGCTAAATATTAAAAAAAAAACAATGACATGTTTGAATAGTGTAGCAGATGGACTTCATCCGGATGAAGCTGTGGAACAGCTGGGGTTTGCTGGAAGAGCCAGAGGTGAGGTCACATCCAAAGACAGGAACACAGATTGCAATGATGCCATCTAAAACACACAGATAAACTGGTAATGTCCTCAAACAACATCTGTTCATATCTGTCCATTGTCTGCATGTCTGTAGGAATGTTGTTTATTCCCATCAAACTTTTGTTTTAAAAACCTTTTGGATTATTTCCGTTTTTCTCCAGAAAAACCTCTTTTAGACTTAGTACCCACACACCACACAGACTGATGGGGTCTCCAGTATGGGAGCTTGTTATTAAGCCTTGTACATTCAAACTCTAAACCCTTATACAGAAATTAAAAGGATTAAAAAAAAGATTTCACGAAGTGAAGTAATAGCACACATGAAACACAGCAGTGCTGTGAAAATGAGCTGTGAGATAAAAAATAAAAGCAGTGGTGAACTCTCAGTTCAACAGCTTTGGTGCACAGAGTGGAAATGTTGGTTTCCCTCTGGACTTCTATTGGACCTTGGTACCTTCAGAAGAAGCTGATCAGCTCATCTGAGGAAAGGGCCAGCGATGTTCAGAGAGATACTTCTCATCTAAAGATTTTAAAACAAATAAAATTATCTCAGAATGAACTCTAAAATTCACAGGCAGATGACTGGCTGACCACAAAAATAAAGAGAGTTACAGTAATTCTGCCGGGATGTAAGGAAATCTGGATTATTGTCTCAAAGGATCATTTGGATTCACACGGCTGCACTGCTTGTTGGAAGTTTATTTTCAGTGAACTAACCACAAAAGCTACCATGATGCTTTTGGGTGTTGACTAACACTCTTTTTGTTTGTCTTTTCCTTTGAAAGATGGTCATCATTCATGCTCTAAACAACTTCCAGAAGTCAGTGAAGCTCAGAGCTTTTGGTGCCTTTGCTGATCTATTTTTTATCATGTTTTTCATTCACTTTCACACACCCTGGACAGGTGCCCAGTCTGTCATGCTTTATTCTGTTTTTGCTTTTTGAAATGCCACTTGACTGTGAAAAGTATGTTACGTCTCACTCAGCAGTCTACACGCCACATCGCTTGTGCTGCTGATGAGACGGCTTCATTTAACCTCCGACCAGTCATGTGGCACCAAAAACCCAAACATCCATCTCCTGTCACAAAACAAATTAGCATGGAAATTGGTGAGATACATTTGGGTCACAGAAACAAGACTTTAAACAATGCCCACCCTCTTTCCTTTCATTGCTGCTTTTTCTCTGCCTCTCAGTGTCCCCCCACCCCCCCAACAAGCCCAGCGCGCGTTTTGCCCTGACACCCACTGAATGAAGGAGTGGAGTGATTTATAACTCAAAGGGAGGAGAGTGGGATGGAGAAGGGGTCTGGGGGAGGGATGTGAAGAGGATGAGGAGAGTCAGGTCATGCTCTGAGAGGTCACTGACTGATCTTTTCAGGATCCTACTTCTGGTCATTTGCTTTTTTGTTTCTCCTTCATGGGATTTTTTTTTCAGTTTTTGGTGAAACTGAGATGTGGCATCAAAGAATAAAACATTCTGTCTTTTTTCTTCTATTTTAGCCAAAAACGAGACAAAAAAAGTATTTAGTCATAAATTTCATGGTATCTTTAGGGACTTTTACAACATTCCTACTTCTCTTGAAATGATAAGTTAAGATGATGCCAGAAAGCTGGATTCTTTTCATCTATTATGAAACTTCACGCTGATGCTTTTTTCTAATGCAATTTTCTGTTCTTTGCTTTACTCATCTATATTATTCACAATTTGGAAAGTATTTTTGTTTGATCAAATGATAAGAAAATGTAAGAAGTAATAGACTGATTTGCATTTTGCATCCATTTCCAAACCAGCTGAATCCCTTTCAGGGTTACAGAGTTGCTGGAGCTTATCCAAGCTACTCTTGGGTTCACACCTAAGGAAGGATTTAGAGTTCTTAATTACCTATTGAAGCATGTTTTTGGTGAGTGAGAGGAAGCCGGAGTGCCCAGAGAAACCCCACTCATGCACGGGGAGAACATGCAGCTGACGTTTAAACAGGACCTTTTCACTGTGAGGCTAGATTGCTAACCACTGCAACACCATGCAACCCTGCTTTATAAAACTGTGGACAAACATAGAAGCAGCTTCAGCAGCAGGCTCCTGCAACCCCCTGCTCTAAGGAATACGAATGTAATTGCCACGTAAAAGAAAACCACATTAATGCATCATCTCAGGTGATCTTCAAGCTTTCAGTTACAATAATTGGGTATCTTATTTTATTTATCCTATCTGCTGTGTTGTGTGTATATATACTTCCCTGTATATTTTGTATTTAGCTTCAACAAATGAATTTTCCTGCAGGGATTAACAAAGTTATTCTTATTGACTCTGCCAGGATTTGAACTCACAACCTTTCAGTCTCGGGGCGGACATTTTTTATGTAAAAAAACAACTTCTTCAACTTCTCCACATTTTCTCACATAATGACCACAAACAAATACATTTTATTGGAATGTCATGTGAAAGACCAACACAGAGTGAAAAGACACAGAGTGGAAAGAAAATTATACAAGATTTCAATTTTTTACAAATAAAAAACTGAGCAGTGCAGTGTGCAAACATATTCATTTCTCTATTCTCTGACTACACCCAGTTGCCTTCAGAAGCTGCTTGATGATTGATCACATGTTGACTTCATGACTTCATAGAGTCCACCTGTGTGTCATTTAATCTCAGTAAACAAATCCAGCTGTTTTGTGACAGTCTCTGGTTTGTCAAGAGAATATTGGGGAGAAAACAGCATCATGAAGTGTAAGAAACACACCAGACAGGTCAGGGAGAAAGTTGTGGAGACATTTAAAGCAGAGTTAGGCTAGAAAAAGAACAAACTTTGAACATCCCATGAACCACTGTTCAGTCCATCATCCACAAATGGAAAGAGTATGACACAACTGCAAACCTACCTAGACATGGTCGTCCATCTAAATTAACAGACTGAACAAGGAGACACTGATCAGAGATGCAGCCAGGAGGCCCATGATGACTCTGGATGAACTGCAGAGATCTACAGCTCAGGTGGAGGAATCTGTCCATAGAACAACCATCAGTCATACACAAATCTGGACTTTATGGAAGAATGGCAAAAAGAAAGTCATTGTTAAAAGAAAACCACAAGAAGTCCAGTTTGCAGTTTATCATAAACCATGGGAGTGACCAGCAAACATGTGGAAGAAGATGCTCTGGTCAGATGAGACTAAAATGGAACTTTTTTCTAAATGCAAAGCACTATGTGTGGAGGAAATCTAACACATCACTCTGAACACACCATACCCACTGTCAAACATGGTGGTGGCAGCATCATGCTCTGGGGCTGCTTCTCTTCAGCAGGAACAGAGAATCTGGTTAGAGTTGATGGGAAGATGGATGGAGCCAAATACAGAGCAATACTGGAGGAAAACCTGTTGAAGTCTGAACAACACTTGAGACTGAGGCGGAGATTCACCTTCTAACAGGACAACCACCCTAAACAGAAAGGCAAAGCTACAATGGAATGACTTCAAATGAAACGGATTCATGTGTTGGAATGATCCAGACCTAAATCCAGACCTAAATCCAATCCAGAATCTGTGGAGAGATCTGAAAACTGCTGTTCACAAACGCTCTCCATCTAATCTGACTAAGATTGAATTGTTTTGCAGGAAGAATGGACAAAGATTTCAGTCTCTATATGTTCAAAGCTGGTAGAGACAAACCCCAAAAGACTTGCAGCTGGAATTGCAGCGATAGGGGGTTCCATAAAGTATTGACTCAGGGGGGGTGAATACTTTTGCACACTGCGCTTTCAGGTTTTTTTGTTTGAAATCTTGTATAATTTTCTTTCCACTTCACAAGTGTGTGCCACTTTGTGTTGGTCTTTCACACATTAAATTCACATTAAATTCCAATAAAATATATTTGTTTGTGGTCATAATGTGAGAAAATATGGAGAAGTTCAAGGGGTGTGAATACTTTTGCAATTCACTGTATTTATCTCTGAGTCACACTGGTTGAAATTCTGGCTAAAGATTTCCTGGATTCATTTGAGGCCAGTCAATCAAACTGTTCAAAATTAACCAAAACCTTGAATGAGTCGGATCTGGAATAGCAAACTATGATAGGAATTTAATTTTTGTAAAATGAAGCTAAATGTACAAAATAGTTGAGTCAAAAGTAAGAGTCAAAGCCTGTGAAGTCTACAGTACCTACAGGTGGCATAGCAGGATTGAGCTGGTCTTTAATGTTGTCACCGGTGTTCAAATACTGTGATTGCAGTTATTATTTTTTGGAGGTGGGATTACATCAGGGATCAGCTCTGAACTCCTTCCTGTTTGCAATGGTGATGGTCAGGCTGACAGATGAGGTTAGAAAGGAATCACCACAGACTATGATGTTTGCAGACGGTATTGTGATTTGTAGTGAGAGCAGAGAACAAGTGGAGGAGAAGCTACAGAGGTGGAGGTTTGATCTGGAAAGGAGAGGAATGAAGGTTAGCCGCAGCAGTTCATGTGTGTGAATGCTCTTACACACACGCACACACACACACAAACGTATTTACATAAGCCCACAAACATGCATGTATGCAAAGGCATGTCCTACACACATGGACACACACACCAAGACACACTCACACAATCACTTACACAGACGCATTCACACAGATACAAAGCTTCAACCATAGTATGAGGAAATACAAAAAGACCTGGAACTCAATCCAGACTTGTCTTCTACTAGCTCTTGGCTTCACTTACACCAAAGTATTTTGATTAGAAAAGACTATATTAAATTAAATATGCAAATCAAGAAGCTGAAATGTCACTCCTGCCAGAAGAACTGACCTCCTCTCTATCTGAATTTTATATGTCCAAGTCATATAGTTTTTACCTTTTAATTTGGATTTAGTTCCAACAACTCCTGCAATGTTATGTTACTGACTCACTGTTTCCAGATACATCGCCTGTTTCAAGTCTGAAAACAATCAGAAACATCTCATGTTTGCAGTGATATGTTTTAAGATGAGCTATTTTAAGGGGTTACACTCAAAACTGCTCTTTTTCTTAGAAGATTAAAGACACAAATACTAAAGTACAGATTTTTGAGGTAAAAGTGAATTGAACATTCAGTGATACTTTAAGATTATAGAATCATTGCACAAAGCTCTTTTCACTTTAATTCATTCATAAAAACAGTATTATCATTATGTGATCAAAGTAGATTCTAGAAAGTAAGAAAAAGACAGAAATCTAGAAAGCTTTAGAAGACCTTCTTGAAAATGTTTCACCAGACTTAACTATTCTGATAACATCGTACAAGGATTCTCATCAATCTTCCTTTCAATGTTTCTTTAAAACCGTATTTGTTTAGAGTCTGACTTAAAATGGGATATAAGAGTAAAAGCTCTGATTTGGGTTTAAAAGGGTCTACTGAAGTCAATAGTCAGCAAATGTATTTTATTGTACATTTACAAAACAACAAGAGTACAAAAGTCACAGACATTTGTTTTTAGGAATGTAGGAAAATGTGATCTAAATGGAGCAAACAGACTCAGCTAGACATGGGGGGATCAAGGGGTGTTACAATCAAACTTTCCAAGCGCCTGTCCGCTTGTCAGCTGGTGCAGCAGGGAAACCAGAAGAGAAGCACGACATTCAGGAGGTGACTCCAATCAGGATCCTGTCAGGAGAACGGTCGGAGAGCAGACATCTTTCCAGGAGTGTGTTGGCTTTCCGAGCTCTCCTTTTCAAACCTGCAAACACACTTTTGTGCTTCACATCAACTGCTGTTTTCCCATCACAACGAGAGTGCAACAGCTTTTCAAAATGTTTATATATGGACAAAAAAGAAAAAAACATGGCACATTGGAGAGGAACGTGTTTTTAAAAACAGACTTTTTGGTGTTTTTATAAATCATCATAAATATGATCGGTTTCCTTGCCTGCATCCAGAATCCACAAAAAAACATTACAGCCGAGGTATTTACAGAAGAATGTCAAATCATAAATAAGTCCAAGAACACTGAAAGTCTGTCTTTTTCCGGCTTTCCCAGGAATTAAACTGGGAAGAGTCAAGTTTCTTCAAATCACAAGTTCCCTCGTTGAGCTCACGTTGTCCACTCTGGGGTAATGCCGGAATCACGTCACACGTTATCTCATGTCCTAAAGAGACACACATGTTTAAACCATGACACACGGAACAACCTCACTTCAACACCAGAAGATCCTTACAGTGAACACTGAGGGAGAACAAGAGCATGAGGATCGTTCTGTCACGTTCATCTTCACCTTTAGATTTTAGAAACGACCTTCAGGTGAAGATGAGCTTCTATGGAAGTTAAAAATGCAAAGGAAATACATTACATTCACTCAGATTGACATATAGCAAAGACAAACATGTCAAAAAACTGTCAGAATAAGAGTCTGAAAGTGTTTTTGTGGAGATTTTTCATATCAAAATGCTGGAGACAGAGTCTTAGCAATGAGCGGCCTTCCTCTTTGACAGCGTCAGGCTCTTACATTGTCTGTAGAAGCTGCCTTGCTCGGCTCTGAGTGTCAGGGTCAGGGGCCACAGGGAGGTGGCAGGAGCCCACCAGGAAGAGGTGAACTCAACCAGGCTTCCGCTACAACCTCTCCAACTTTACTGCAAATGAAAGCAATGCTTTCATGTCTCTGAGAAAAGAGCTGTGAGGTCAGCTGGAGAGAGGTGTGGGAGTGCTCTCGACACTCTGTGGGGGGTGTTGTCCGGGACAGCATGAGTTACAAGGAGGCCATGTCTGTGTTTAAGTGCAGCGCCAGAGAAAAGTGCACTTGTGCTTTTTACTCTCACTTTTACAAGTTTCTTTGCAACATTCCCATGTCAGATGTGTGCCGAGAGTCCAGCCCTGCCACGCTTCCTCATCCTGTCTCCTCACACTAGACGGTTTATGGCGTCGCCACAGGATCCGCCCATAAACTTGACAACTGCAGCTCTTAAGACAAGCCTGGAGGTCACACTGACAATCCCCCTGGTTTTTGAGTTAACATTTTCACAAACAACAATGAGTTTACACTGAGCTTGTTTAGTGGCAAACACACAGTAAACAAACTGAAGAGGAAATGTAAACTCAATGTACAAGTTCATTTCAAAGAAAGAGTTCAAATGTCGACTGGTGCTGGTTGATGGAATCTGGTCTAGTTGCTGAATTTTGTTTAGATCATTTAAAGTCAAGATTGAATTTAGTCCCGGCACAAACTTATCCTGAAATATTTGCCCTGTCACATGAAGTTTGGAAGGGTTCTTCAGTCACAGTGAAATGTGCTGGCTTCTTCAGACTGGGCTGAAGCTGCAGTCAGCTGTGGGTCAGCGGACCTGCAGGCATGTCAGACCTTGTAAGGGTCGCCTCTGGAACACAAACTCCCTGCAGACTTTTCTGTTAGATGGGCTCAGCTTGCTCCGTCATAAAACGGCCTGCAGGGGGTGCATTTAAAGCAGCTCTCCCACTGTGAAGTGCACCTTCTGAAGTGCACTCAGATGTGACAGGCATGTAACAATATCTTTTTCCTACTTGTTTGGTACTGTCATACTTTCTGATGGGCTGTGATAGCAGACGTGCATGCATGACGGAGTGCGTGTGTGACTGCAGGACTTCTCTTCCTGAGACTGTGTGCACTATGGAGACCATGTAATTATGTCTGCATGAAGCTAACACGGCGTGAACAGGCTTTGTTCAGGCAGCAGTAGACAGAAGAGAGGTTTACCTCACTGTGTTTCTGGGTGGAGTTAAGCCCTCGAGAGCCGGTGGAGCCTCTGGAGGAGGAGCTTCCTGTGGTTGAGCAGTTACTAGACATCTGACTCCTGGATAGATAACCGCACTTATTGCTGTACGCCATCCTCTCTTCGACTGGTGAGCCAAGAAAGAAACAGAGGAGGTCTGGGTTTGGGTAGCAGTTAAGGCTTTTATAAAAAGGGTAAAGGTTTTGTCTTTGCAGTAATAACACAAATGGAATCATTTTAAATGCACAAGTATGGGATAAGGAAACTGTCAAAAAGAAACGTATTCATAAAGAAAAAGCTGTATTCATTAATACAAAGTTGTGCACAAATTTATATTTTTTGCACAACTTTGCAGAAAAAAATATGAATACAACCTTTAATTTTATTTTTCACGTCTGTTTTAAATACAAATTTCTCCTGTTAAATCACTGTCAAAAATACGTCACGGCGTCACAGACCTAAACATCGAGTCCCGGATCATCGATTCATCTGAATGAGCATGATAGAATTAAACTTTATAGAATGTTGTTGATCTTCTAGCAGGTAAATTATCTTAATACGATGCTCTGCTGGGAAAAAAAACAGATAAAAACATCCAAGTTTTTTTTTTTTGCACCAGGCGACATCAGCGGAGCATGAAAACAATGAAACGGACCTGGAAGTGGTGACAAAAAATAGATGTTAATAAGAGAATGATTAAAGAAAATAAAAACGTCCGAGCAGGCGCAGAGGGATCCCTGTCTCTCTGCTGTTGCTGTTGTGTGTATAGATACGTTCTTTCTGCCAGAATTTGTTTCTTCAGTCTTAGACATGGTTCTGGCAGAGGGAACGTACCTCGGCACAACACCCGCCACAGGCTCTGGCAGCACCGTGGAGATAACCAGCGGGCTAAGAAAATGGATGGAAATAACAAAGACAGCTAAACTAACTCAGAGCTAAAGTAAGCTAACTGGCAGCCGACAGTAACATTAGTTAAAATAAAATTAGAAACAGAAAGACAGTTGGGTATTCTGATCCTAATGACTTTTAATTTTAATTTTAAAAGTTCTTAATTTTCTTTTTTTTTGTTTTAATTTTCTTTCTTTCTTTTGTTCGTTTTTACTCAACAGTCGGCTGCTACGTTAGCTTAGCCGTTTTGGTTTCTTTTACCTCTGATTATCAACTAATTTCAGCAGACATGTTTTTATTTTACACTGAATGAGTGGAGTCGTACGTCTGCTACGTTTTTCTAGACTGTTTTCCACTTCTGGTTCTAAAATGACCCTCTGCTGCATTGTTTACATGATCAGCTGTTGTAGCCTGAAAACCAGAAAACGCAGCTGGAGATCGCTGTTTGTTTTTATCTATTTATCCAATTTTCTACAGAGCTATGGATATTAGGATAATGTTCTTATTATGGGATCAATACAATTCCTGAAAGTTCTATTTTATTTTATTTTAATAAATAGACTTTATAATAAATGCGCAGTTTGAAGAATCGATGCTCCGGGACTCGATGTTTATGCCTGTGACCCCGTGACGTATTTCTGACAGCGATTTAATGGGAGAAATTTGTATTCAAAACAAAGACAAATTGTGTTCAAAAACAGACATGTCGAACGTAAAACTAAAGGTTGTTTTCATATTTTTTTTCACAAAATATAAATTTGTGCACACCTTTGTATTTATGAAAACAACTTTTTCTTTATGAATATGTTTCTTTTTGACAGCTATTTTACCTCAAACACAAGTAAGTGGCTTCTTTAAAAGTGTCATTTAAAGTCATGTCTTTCATTCTGATAGACAGCAGCTTTTGGCTGTCGTAACCTGCTGCAAGTGAGATTCTGACAAATCTTAGCAGATTCCAGAATTCTGAAAGTGAGTGAGGGGTTTGATTCACATGTTTGTGACTGTCAGCCCAAAATCCTCCAGAAGGTCTGAGGCGAGGCCTGTATGGACTCTGATGGACCCGGGGTCAGAGTCTCGATTCTCTGCCAAAGAGAACCTCAGCATCTTCATCTCTGCTGCCTCCAGCTCTGCTTGCTGTCTTTTCCTCAGCATCACTGTCTCTGGGCCGAACAACATGGCTGCTCTCACCAGTTTTGTTCACCTTTCCTTTTTACATCACATACATTCACTTGTTTCTTTCCAGAAGTAGAAGTGAAGCAGCACTGTGACGTAACCAAGAAAGGTGATTCTCTGTTCTTTGTTCCACCTTCTATGAACAGCAGACAAGCATCAAAATGAAAGAATTCCCACTAAAAACAGTCTGACTGAAAGGAAAAGCAGCCTCTTACTGTCGGCATGCCTCTGTCCAGAGCCTGTCCGCTGCTGGCTGTTGCTGCTGTACTCCCTCCTCTCCAGAGATGACAGAACTCTGTTTGGCGCAAGGCTCATCTCCAAGCAGCCCTGCAGGCCCCGTGGTCTGTCCTCCTCAGGGGGGGGCTCAGGTGGTGGTGGAAGGTCTAAACAGACAGAAATCAGGTGAAAGTCATACAAGAAAAACTCGTGAAAAGCAACTTTTGTGTTAGAAATGTAAATGACTGACTGAGGAACAAAACAAAAACTCATTTTTAGCTGTAAAACTATTCCATTCAGAGATTTAAAAATCACCTCCTTGAAGATCTCTCCTGTACGCAGAACTTTTGGACACCTTTTTCTTCACTCGTGATTTTTGGTAGGGAGGAGAGCATGTCTCTGCTGGGGAGGGACAGTTATGTGCTGTATGAGAAACACAGAGACAGAGCTGAGGTACCCTGTAAGGTTTGGTGTTGGACTCTGGGTCTGTCTCCTTACTGGGCGTGGTGCTGACACTGTCTCCATCCTTGGTTGGCGCCTGGCTGTGAAAGCAGCGATGGGCAGGATTTTGGCAGTGCGGCATGCAGGCCTCTGATGAGACATGCTGCTGTTGGCCGCAGAGGTTTGGGTTGGACCGAGTAAGTGCTGGGCTGGGGGCCTGTAGTCCTGCCGTTAGACTGCAGGGTAACCTTCTGCTGTTGGATTAGAGACAATGGGTGACTGGCTGTTACTGGCTGTTACTGGCTGTTACAGACCAGAAACTGTGAGTACATTCAAGTGAAGTTGGAAAATGCAAAAACAGAGTTAAAAAACAGACATTTCTTTGTCAATTGTTATTATTAATAATTTCATTATTTCAATATTATTTCATCATTTGAAAAGAGAGTGAAACAAGTGCATGTGACAGTCCATGCACTTTCATGAAATAAACGTGGACAGTCTTACTTCATTTTAAAGCTAGAAGAGCAAAGTCCAAACTGAGCTTCCTGTCATACCGTGACAGCTGCTGGCCGGGTTGTGGGTCCGGGTTGGGACCGGGGGCGTCATGCTGCAGCTGGGCTTCCTCATGGGGTGATGGGGTGAGCGTTGCAGTCGATTGGTGGCTGTAAGAGTTTGAAGGAGAGGAAGCGCCGTTCCTCTCAGGGGGAGAAAGTCCATCCTCACAGCCTTCCATCAGGTATGTCCTCTCTGGGAGGGGAGGGCACCACTCATCCTCTGAGCTACATGGACAAGAAAAAGGGAAAACTTTCAAGTCACTAGTGTCTAGTTTTAGTTTTTAATTAAGACTTTGTTGAAATATGAGTTGTTTGTCCTTTTAGTTCTTAAATTGTAACCACAGATATGGTGAAACTGTTCTTTAAGACAGTTGTCTTCAACTTTTTTCAGGCCACAGACCAGTTGAAGGTGAGGCAACATTTTCCAGTTATCCTTAACTTTTGAGAGAAAAGTTTCTCTTCATCCTCAGTAAAACATCTGCCGCTGATTTCCACTTTATTTGTGCACTAGATTTCGCATAGGAACCATTAAAATGTGCTACAGGTTTCACTTGTAGACCCACTCCAATGAAAATAGTGTTTTTAACGAGAGTTAACCGTGATGAATTAATTATAGACTTTTTTTTGGCATTAATCTAATTTCACGTCAGACAGCTGCTTCTGTGCAAGTCTGTTCATATCTGATAATGCACACCTGGAAGGACATTATCCCGCTCATACCATGGGCATTTACAAAAAATACATATTAGATCAATTATTAGAACTTCAATCCTGTTATAGTTTTATATTTAAATCGTTTTTTACAAAAAGCAAACCATTTCAAACGTGGTTCGTTGTGTTGCCATGGTAACAACTGCAGCTCGCTCTGACCACGCTCGGCTCTCCCTCTTTCCTCCCTAAGGAAAGTGATCGCCGTGAAAAGGTAAGCAAAGCATCATTTCAGAGGGAAAGTTCACCTCTTCCTGCATATATTTTGTTTCACAGATGATGAAACAAAAGTTTGTTTCAAAGCCTAAATAGTTCAATTCCTCTGGTGTCTCACCTCCTTGTGTCTCATTTCTACTTTCTTCTTTATCTTCTCTCTTTCTCTTTATTCCGGTCTCCAAAAGGATCAAATTAACCAAACAGGTTACAGGAAACTATAAAATCACTCTCATGTCTTTTCTACTGTCTTGCTGTTGTCATAAACACTGGAATAATATAATTATAATGGTATTAATATAAAGTTTGTGTTCAGTATCTTTTGGTTTGCTCAGAAAAGTATTCTTACTTTTTTTGATGTGGTAAATTAGAACACTCTAGACCTGATGCGTTTGTTTGTTTTCTTAATTGTTTGAAATAAAAAAACAACCTTGATGTGTCAAGGTAAAGGTTGGAAGTCTTTTATAGTAAAAACTTCATAAAGTTCGTTTTTTAGTTGCATTTTGATCTTTTACTGTGCCACAATGTCACTAATTTAAAGTAAATACCTCACAGTGAGGCTTTTCACAGCAATAATAAGGCTAAAAATAACTGTGATTAAAATGGATTATTTAGAGGAATTAAAAAACAGATCATCATTAATTAATCGCACAAAAAATTAATAGCATGACAGCACTATTTTTAACATGTTCATTTTAGCAGCATTTAGTAGGAGAACATTTATAGGAAAATTAAGATTAAAACTGCATTTTTGAGTTTTTTTTTAATTTAAATTGGTCATCAGGAGCAGATGAAAAAATGCATTTTAGAAAAAGGTTGTAGTCGTTATAAAGTACAATCAGCAGGCAACAAGCTTCCTGCTCCAGCCCATTCTGATGAATCCACTTACAGACTAATAGATCCACCCAACGTCTTTGTTTTCCTCATCTGAGCTGGAATCTGGATCAAAACTGTACGGTCGAATAGCTCTAATGTCACTCGCCGCTTTTAATAGACGAGTTGTGAAGATCTGTAAGCTATTTATGAGAGAGCTAAACAGATGGATGATGGGAAGGGAGCAGGCTTCTCCGCAGCAACAGTCACATCCACAACTCAGAGGAGCATTTAAAATGAACTCCTGCTGCTCTGCAGAAACTATGTCCAAGAAAATGACACTTTATGCTTTTTCTTTTTTCTAAAAACAGCATCATCATAATGAAAGACCACTGGAAACGCTTTTACCCATAACTGTCAAAGTAGAAGTGAAAAAATCTGACTTCTAATACGATGTGGGAACAACTGACCGAGCGACTTGACATGCATCAAGATTAGGTTGCATGTCATGGAGTGAATCTAGTCAATTTTTTAAATTTAACTTTCTATAGAATCAGATTATGAATAAAATGGAAAAAAAAATGTTGATTGTGCATTTTTTTGGTACCATCTGTCCCACAGACTGGGGGCTGGAGACCACTGCTTCAAGACATTCAGATGTCCTTAAATGATGAGGTCATTAGATTGCCCCTCAAAGACTGGGCTGCAACGCACCGTCATGGTCGAGCTTCCCTTTATTTATGTGTGCGCTCAGCCAGGCTCTGTAATGCTGGTGAACTTGACAAGAATTGCTGGAGCCACTGAGTCAGTGAATTTCAGAGGTTTTGATCGTTGCATTAACTTCTTCAAAAGGCAAAAGTACGATAATGTTCTTCATTAACATTATCACACGACCAGAGAATGTTAGAAGATCTAATCAGCTGTAATTCAGATTTCTGGTTGTTATTTTGAGAATTCCTGGTCAGTCAAATCACTGTTTCACAATAGTCGAAGACTTTTTTTGACTGTGAGGAACAAAAAGGTTTGTTATGGGGTTTGTTATGGGGTTTCTATTTTGACTGGCTAATGTTGGTCATTTAGTGTTATGCTCATCAAGTTCTATTAATTCTATGTAAAGCAGGGCTCTAGTTTAGTGGACTGGCATTTTATGCATGATTTATTTTACCACACATCACATGTCATAAATGAGGATCCCAGTATTTTAGGTGGCATGATGTTTAACTGCATCTGCTGTTTTTATTAAACCCAGATGTTTGCATCAGATGTAGGACAGATCCCTGCCTTCAGGGAAGCCAGAGCCTTAAGACTGATGATGTTCTGTCAAAGAAAACTCAAGTCATCCAGCGGTAAAGCTGCAGGAGGTCATGTTTCCTCCTCAGATATGTTGGTGAGGCTAATGACGGCTTTACTGGGAGGAGAATGACTTTTGGTGAAGCAAAACAGCTATATGACTGAAGAAACTGAGATAAGTTGTTGATGCTGGAGGCTGAAGGGGTGTGCTGGAATCGGATTGGTACGAGCTCATCCATCAGGGACATTTAGAAGTGTGCATGTCCAGGAACGAGGTTGCTGGGGGTCTGCCTCACCCTATGTCCATGTCATCGTGTTCTGGAAGCTGATCATTCTGCTCCAGTTCTCCAGGGGGTGGAGGTGGGGGCAAGGCCTCCATCCAGTTCAGAGTTGGTGTCTTGACAGGCTTACCCATGGCCTTCTGCTTGGGCTTAGCTTTAAAACCAAACAGAGAAAGAAAATGTTGTTGCATTTCACTGCTTCATCATGAGACACTCAGCCTCCAATGTATGAATCTGCCAAACCCAGGGCTCAAAGTTCTTAATGCACAGAAAACAAATACCGTATTTTACGCACCATAAGGCACGCCTTATGATAACCATAACCTGTCCTTAACCCGTACACAAGATGCACCGCATTATATGGAGCAGAAAAAAGGTAACGGAAGCAAAGCAGTGAGTTTAGATGAGCTTAATTAAACTTTTTAACATTCCACTCACATTATTTTTTAATCAATCTTCTTACGCAAAACATCTTCAGTGTTTGAATTAAACAGCTGGTAATCAAACATGCCAGGTTCCCTCTCATTGTTGTTGGTGTCAGTCTTGTTACCAGGTGGCTGTTAAGCAATGATGCTGGCTGTAGCGAAAAAGTTCAGACACCAGTTAAAGCCGAGACCAAAGCCCAGCCCGGCGCTGCCTCCCAGTCTTAGTAACAAGGACCATTAAGACACACGCTCTATCGCTTTTCCTCAGGAATCTTGGCATCAGGAATCTTTTTTTTAAGGCCTGAAGAGAACCTCACGTAGTGTAATCAAACATGAATTCAGCAGGGCTGGATCCGAGTGACTGTTGACCAGCGTCACGTGCAGCAAACATGCTGGAAAAGCATGTTCGTAAAGTTTGGCTTTATGTCTGCACGGCACGCCGTGGCGCATGAGGGGGAGTGCCCACAGAGCCGTGCATGAGGGGGAGTGCCCACAGAGCTGTGCATGAGGGGGAGTACCCACAGAGCCGCGCATGAGGGGGAGTACCCACAGAGCCGCGCATGAGGGGGAGTACCCACAGAGCAGCGCATGAGGGGGAGTACCCACAGAGCCGTGCATGAGGGGGAGTACCCACAGAGCTGTGCATGAGGGGGAGTGCCCACGCAGCCGTGCATGAGGGGGAGTACCCACAGAGCAGCGCATGAGGGGGAGTACCCACAGAGCCGCGCATGAGGGGGAGTACCCACAGAGCCGCGCATGAGGGGGAGTACCCACAGAGCCGTGCATGAGGGGGAGTGCCCACAGAGCCGTGCATGAGGGGGAGTGCCCACAGAGCTGTGCATGAGGGGGAGTACCCACAGAGCTGTGCATGAGGGGGAGTGCCCACAGAGCCGTGCAAGAGGGGGAGTACCCACGCAGCCGCGCATGAGGGGGAGTGCCCACAGAGCTGTGCATGAGGGGGAGTACCCACAGAGCTGTGCATGAGGGGGAGTACCCACAGAGCCGTGCATGAGGGGGAGTACCCACAGAGCTGTGCATGAGGGGGAGTACCCACAGAGCCGTGCATGAGGGGGAGTACCCACAGAGCTGTGCATGAGGGGGAGTGCCCAAGCAGCCGTGCATGAGAGGGAGTGCCCACGCAGCCGTGCATGAGGGGGAGTACCCACAGAGCTGTGCATGAGGGTGGAGTGCCCACAGAGCCGCGCATGAGGGGGAGTACCCACAGAGCCGTGCATGAGGGGGAGTACCCACAGAGCTGCGCATAAGGGGGAGTGCCCACAGAGCCGTGCATGAGGGGGAGTGCCCACAGAGCCGCGCATGAGGGGGAGTACCCACAGAGCCGCGCATGAGGGGGAGTGCCCACAGAGCCGCGCATGAGGGGGAGTACCCACAGAGCCGCGCATGAGGGGGAGTGCCGCACGCCATCGTGCATGTGGAGAATGCCGCACGCCATCGTGCATGTGGAGAGTGCCACACACACGATCAGACTAAGGAACGTTGTCAGACAAATCATTTACGTATCTTTGAGAATTGGTGCGTGTGATGGCGCAGGCTGGGTAAAGCTTGTGGCCTGAAATGCTGTGCCGAACTTTACTAATTTGGGTTTCGACAGTAACTCGGGGTGTGGTTTACCTTTATCACCGCCCACATTGCTTCCCAGGTGTACGGCTTTCCAGAATCACCGTCTGTGACCCACCTGTGTCCCTCAAAATGTACACAACACGCTCATCTTTCCAATCGCCGCTCCGGTGTTGGCGAGAACTGGTCCAACAGTCAATCAAGCTGAGCGCTTTCCAAAGTCGCACAAAAACATTTTTACAGATTTTGGAACTTGGTACACACAAAAAGCACACTAGATTGCTAGGCGCACAGCATTTTTAAAACAAAATTAAGATTCTGAGTGTGTCTTATGGTGCAGAAAATACAGTACACAACTGAGAAGCAAAACTACTCAATCTTTTCCTCAAGAAATTACAAAAACATTAAAAAGCTCAACTCTAAATTCAAATCTACAAATGCACAAAACAGCAGAGAATAGTGCAGTTTCCCTGAGGGCTTAATGCTGCAGATGTTTCATTGTCCTTCCTCACCACTGCAGCGCTCTGGCTGTGCATACTGAGCTCCAGATGTTCCTGGCTGGAGGATCCAGTGCCCACCATCTTGTTCCTCACCACTCTGAGCCAGTGCCTGTGTCTGACTGGTGACAGGCATGATGCTGGTGGTGGCATAAGGAGCGGTGGAAGTGTTCTGGGCATAGGTGAAGCTGTTCAGGTCCTCACTGGTTGCATCAATGGTGCTGTAGATGGGACCATCAGTGGAGCCTCCCATGCTGTATTTCTCTGTCTGATTTAGGTAGTTTGAAATGCCAGTTTCTACAGAGGGGGAGGTTGTGTTAGGCACAATAAAATGAGCATGTAGACATGACCAGGAAGAAAAAGGTCATCCTACCATTGTAGTATCTGTCACTGGTGTCGTGATCCGTGGTGCAGCAGTGGACAGCTTCTTTACTGCCATGGACCAAGTTAGTGGTGGGCCAGGAGTCTGCCAACCACGGGTGGTTGCTCATGTTTCCACCCAGAGCGCTGGGCCTGGAGAAAAAGTCTGCCGTTAGTTTAAAAGAACTGTGCAATTCAGATGAGGATAGACTTGCACACCAAAATTAGTGACATGCAAAAACAAGCAAGTGTGAGGTGAATTTTTCAGAGGACACATCTCAGTGTGGGTGCAGCGTAGAATATTACCTTCCGCTGAGAGCACATCCTTCATTGTGAGGGAAACCAACTGCAAGAAGAGAGGAGGGAGGAGAATGCTTCATGGACTGATGTCAGCTCCAGCTCTGGATGTCAGAGCTAATGCAATCACATGAGTTCATTTCATATCCTCTGTTACATTTTGAAAGTAGTTTGAATAACAAAATCGACAGAGCAAATGTCATCTAAATTGAAAGCAAAATAGTTGCATATCTGTCGCACTGCAGCAGGTCAGAAGAGTGGATCTATCTTTGAACAGCATAGCTTTGCCAAAAGCAGTGTTCACACCAAACACAATGCGTGTGGAAAATGAGTGTCGGTTGCCTTTGTTCCGCCGCACGACGAATTCTCTGCTCGCCACCTGCCCAAAAAAGTGTTCCTTAAGGCTTGTCCCCCGAGCCGCATGTGGGAGGAGCTCCCATCTAATGTTTTTAGCCCGGTCACTACATAAAGCGGTGTCTATGTTAACCTCACTTACAATGCATGGAACACACGCATGTTGTTTAGAGATCAGGTTTATTTATGGTGATCACGTCTCCATGTCTGGGTTCATGAGATCATTCAGAGAATCTCCCAGTACACTGAGCTTCACCGCCACAGCGAGAGCTGCATCTGGACAGCTTTCCCTTTCACAGTGTTTCTATTTCCCTGATGGAGTTTGAAGACTTGCTCTTCTGCATTAACCCAAGAGGGAAGAAAATAAAAAACAAGAAAAAAATCAGGGGTCCTTTTTTTTTATTGTTCTCTTAATGAAAATAAGAAAACATAAAGTTCAGGAGGCCCGAGCAGACTGTCTCTCCATCCAGCATGTCTGGCCGCCAGCTCGCCTCCCGGTAGTTGGCATAGCGAGCGTGAGCGCTCCAGCTCCACGGTCTTCTGGTAGATTGTGTAGGGTGTATCTGCCTTCGCCCAACAGTAACTGGGACGAATTCCAAAAACCCGTCTTCCCCAATAGGGATACAACGGGTTAAGAAAATGGATGGAAGTTCAGGAGAACTATGGATGGATCCACCATATTGGATGTGCCTTGTACTCGCTGTCACTGAGAACGTCACATGCCCAAAGTTGAGTCCCTGATTGGTTGACTTGATGCAGTGACATCCATAGAGTTCAGATTTTGTAAACTCTGGCCCGACACAACGTTCTGCCCAAATCACGCCACGTCGCTCAAATTGTGCAAATCGACTCAACATTGAAACTGGCTGCCTCTGCCGGGAGAATTTGGTGTTTGGTGTGAATGCGGCTTAAACTTTCATGCCAATCACTTTCCTGGATACATGAGCACCTTTCCGACTTTGCTCAATAATCCAGGTTAAAACCAGTTCTTCTAATTCATCACTTGTTTTCTTGTTGTCATTATATGTATTTATATTATACAGACAAAACATGTCATTTGTTAACCATAGTTTCAAATTACTTTTTAAAATAATTTTAAGTCTCTTAAACATATTTCAAACATTAACAAGAAGACAACAATAATCTACTGAAATATTGCAAAAACATTGTTATTTTTAGTTGTCTCCTTGCCTCTGCCCCTTTTGTTCTTTTTCTCACACTGCCAGTTAAAAAAAAGAAAATTAACAATTAGAACAAATGAAACTACATTTAACACTGGAGCTTCAGCTTCATTCTTTTGATTCCAGTAACTCTTCAACAGTTGATGCAATTAATGTAATTCTTGCAGATTCTTGGGTGGAGAAAAGCAGCCTGACGCTGATTCGCAGCGCCGCAATCCCAGTGAATCAGCTGATTCTGCAGCATAGAGAAGCAGCTTTTCATACCAGCTTTACAGTGAAATGCCATGCTCTAGAATGTAAAGTGTTGCAGAACTCTGAGGATGGAAAAACTGTGGAGAATATTTTCAGGATTTGTTGTTCAATGCGACAGACTGGTGACCTGTCCAGGGTGTATCCTGCCTTTGCCCATGAGTGGCTGGTTACGGCTCCGGCAGCCACGTGACCCCAGAAAGGACCAAATGGGTTTAGGAAATGGATGGATGTTGTTCAATTATTCAAAACAACGGTAATGGTTTTGTTACTGCTGAACTTAACCAGAATGTTGACGAAAAAAATCCCCAAAAACTTGTTTAGTGACAAACACCATTTCTTTCTATTTCAATCTTCAATCCAAATTCTTCCCCCGCCCCCACCCCTTCTCCCTATCCCTACATTTAGCCCTCCAAACAGAGAGATATGGAAAAAGTCTCTCCGAATTTGGACGACACTCCTACTCGATGACATCATCAATAGTTGCCGGCCAGATACGTTAGCATGGAGCTCTTAGAAATGCTCTTAGAAATGCATAACAACAGCAGGTTTATAACTTTAAAAAAGGTCATGTTGAAACAAAAAGTAATTACTTCTTTTAGTCATATCCACTTTTTTTATTGTATGAGTTAGTTTAATTGTATGCATATGTGATTTTGACTGAATTTATATTTGATAGTATGTGTATGCCTGTAAGAGTTTGGTAGTATTTGTGTAAAAGTATATTTGTGTTTGTAAATGACAATGAATAGTGTGTATAAGAGTATATTAGAGTTTGTGCGACAAAGTATGAACAATGTCTCATACGGCCTCTCATACACAACGATTTTTGGGATTAAATATTTCTCATGAGATTTAAACGTCTTTTGTTTGTTTTTTTCTCTATTCAATTCAAAAAGATTTTACAGAATCAGGTTGTAAGCTTACAGTGCCTTGCAAAAGTATTCATTTTAAACCAGAAATATGACACAGCTCCGTGCATAGAGTCAATTGGATGCACTGGATACTTTTGCACACTGCACTTTTTTTTATTTGTAAAAAATATTGTATAACTTTCTTTTTCACTTCACAAGTGTATGCCACTTTGTGTTGGTCTTTCACATAACATTTCAATAAAATATATTCATGTTTGTGGGCAAATAGTGAGAAATTGTGGAGAGGTTTAAGGGGTGTGAATACTTTTACAAGTTACTGTAAGCTCATAGAGAGAAACTGAGCAAAAAGCTTAACTCTAATTCTTCTGAGCCTTACTTTGTCTTCATTTCTCTTACTAAACAAACCCACACTGGTTCACAGAAAATTACTTGTAATGTATAAATGCTTCAGGCAGCAATCTGTTTTCCTCTCCCACATATAATTTCCATGACTTCTTTATACAACAGAAAAGGAGAGCCTGAGGTCGGCAGTAACAGGTTTCCAAACCTGCCGGCGTGTAGGCAAAGGATGTCGTGTAGTGGCTCAGCTCCTTCCTCTTCTTACGCCGGCAGTAGATCCAGACACTGAAGCCCATGAGAATGACCCAGCAGGCCCCGCCAATGCCAGCGATGAATGCCGGCTGCTTGACCACGTCAGTGATCTGCTCAGCCAGACTCACGCTGCTCTCCTCCCCGCTGGCGTTGGTGTCAACAGTGCCTCCACCGCCTGGCACAGAGGCTTGTTCTGCTGGTAGCTCTAAGGGAGGAAAAACATAACGCTGTTGTGTTTATTTCGTTCAGCACATTCAAGACATTAGTGCTTGTACTTTTGGTTTTCATAAACTTCGTAGTTTTTGACATATTAAGAAAAATATGCCTCATAGGAAATGAATGAGAAATTCTTCAAATCCTTCAAAAACTTTGTGCACTTTGAAACCTATGAAGTTCTGCATAATTTCAGCTAGGAGAGGCCATTCAAACTTTAAAATGTTCCGCAAAGATTGAGCAATTATTGGTGTATTTAGCTTTAGAAAATACCTCATGGTTTTTATGCAAATAGAGTTTTATGTGAATTTTAGGACATTTTTCAATGTACAATGTAACTCAATGGATGTTCAGGATCTAGTGTGGATGATGTCACAGCTAGAGTGGAGCAGTTCCATTTTTAAGATGAAAAATTTCCAGACAAATTCCCAATTTTAAAAAAATTCATTTGTCACAGAGTCATGGTTTTTTTCAGTAGGAAAATGCCTCTTGATTTGAAAAATGTGACCCTTAAACCTGTGGTGCAAACACATTTGCTCCCACAGCCCCGAGTCTGACACAAAGTTCTATCAGTTTGCCTTTTCATGCCCATTTTGAATCTTCTCGCTTCTAATTGCATCAAATCATGTTTTTAACTTGCGGTTGGGAGAACATATTTAAACCTACAGACATGAAACTAGCACACATTATAGCCCAAAGCCCTTTTTTAACAAGTGAAAGAGTTTTAAAGATATGAACATTTGTTTGACGGTTCAGCCATTGGATTACATGGCATTTTTAGCTCAGCAGAGAAAAAAAGGTTTTGCTTAGTCTTCTGATCAAATGACCTAAAAAGCTTTGAAACTTGACACAAATAAAATTTAAATCAGAGGATTCCTCAACTTTTGAGATTTTCAAAAGTCAAAGAACTTTTTTGATCTGACTTATAGTTTTGACAGTGTCGATTTGTTCGGGACAAAGGCAGTCCTCTCAGGGTCTGCAATGTATCTAAATCAAGGAGATTACATGCAGCTGTGCTACCAGCCCCCTCTGCTTGGACTTTGAACCCGTTACCATGGCGACGGCACTTTTTTTTTTTTATTTCACACACACAGAGACACTGATACAGCTTTTGCAAGATTCCAGGGAACCTTGGATGCTTTCAATGGGAATGTTTGTTTGTATTCACTGTTTGCTGTAAATACATAACAGATATTTACTTCATTACACATGTAATGCGTTTATTACATTACACGTCTCAAATAAATACACAAAGTAAAATTCAAATACATTTTACAAATAAATACAATACAAATATATTTTAAACTATTTTTGTCATGAAAGTCTTTAAATTCTTTGTACACTTTTAAAACGTATCTAGTTGTGGTATCGAAACGATCAGCACATTAAGGACATTGATGCTAGTAATTTTGGTATTCATAATTTTTACGCATTTCAAAATTGTATGCAAATTTTCCTATTTTTGAAAGCAATTTAGCAAATTTTTGTTCACTTAAAACATATGCAATATAGGTACCAAAACATTCAGGATCAATGGTACTCATGCTTGTATCAAAAAGCACAAGCAGGAATAACACGCATCAAATTTACATAACTTCAAAATTAAAGCATTTTTTGCAAAGTTTTTCTCAAAACTATTCAAATTCTTTGTGTATTTTAAAAACCTATGCAAAGTGTGTATCAAAACATTCAGCACATTCAGGACATTCGTGCTTGTACCAATAATTTTATGGTCAGCTAAAATTTTAACACTGTGATAGCTTTTTTTTTGTGCCAATTTGGCATCTAGTGAGGTTTTTTGGGCTAATTTAGAGTTAATGTAGAGTTAAGCTAATATTTTAGCAACATGCTAACGTTTTGGGGTAATTTTGCATATACTGAGGTCTATTGGGCTAAACCTGAGTTTAGCTAGTATTTTAGCAACATGCTAACGTTTTTGGCTAACATGGCATCTACTAAGTTTTGTTCAAATCAAACTTTATTGATAAATCACTTCAACAAGTGTAGCTCAAAGTGCTTCACATTAAAACAGTTTCCAAATTTAAAAGCCAATCAGCAAGAAAAAAACAATCACACATGCAATGCCCCCCACCCCCGACACACACAACCCCCACACACACTTGTACACAACATAATAAAGCATAAAATGAGATACTAAAAATATGAAAAGAAAATATAATATAAATCGAAATCTGGCTTGATACTCAGTGGGGAATCGATATATTAGGGACTATCCACATCAGTGATCCCTCCGTCATGTTCACAGATGAAGCCAACATAGAATTCCCCCTGATCAGAGCAAGGAGCCAGACCCGGGAGATCCCAGTGTAGCGACCCTGTTCATTGGGAAGATACAATGACTGATTGGAGGTCCCTCAAAAGAAAACACTGGAGTTAAAACAAAATTTAAAAGGAATTAAAACATAAAAGTACATAGAAGTAAAAATTAAGAGTTAGAATAGAGATTAATAACAAAATAAATAGGTGAATTATTATATAAGTATAATATAACAATGAAGTTATATTAGTATAAATTAGTAATGGCAAAAATGGCGTATACTTATATAGCGCTTTTCTACCTTCATTGAAGGCCCAAAGCGCTTTACAGTCACAGACCCATTCACACACACATTCACACACTGATGGTGGCTCCGCTGCCGAACACTGGCGCCAACCTTCCATCAGAGGCAATGTGGGGTTCAGTGTCTTGCCCAAGGACACTTCGACACATGGGTGGGCAAGGCGGGAATCGAACCTGCAATCCTTCAATCACAGCCCTTTCCACTGCACCACGTATAAGTATAAAAATCACTAATAGTGCAAAAAATAACTCAAAGAAGTTCAAAGATAATTAACGTGAGGTTATTTAAATATCAATAAATTCCTTAATTCCAACTAAAAGCCAGATTAAAAAGGTAGGTCAAGAGACATAAAAACATGAACAATCTCTGCGACCCAGAGGCTCTCTGGGAGGCTGTTCCACAGGGGAGGTCCATAGTAAGTGAAAGAGGCCTCGCCGTGTTTTAGTTCTAACTTTTGGAATAGCCAAAAGGCCTGTACCAGAGGACCACAGGGTCCGCGAGGGCTCGTACCATCATACCAGACAGATATGATGGCCCAAAACCATAAAAACATTTATAAACATTTATAACATTTATATATTTGTTAATTCTAAGTGAAGCTAAAATGTTAGTTATGCATTAGCTTTTTTGACTAATTTGGCATCTACTGAGGATTGTTGGGCTAATTCTGAGTTAAGTTAACATTTTAGCAATGTGTAGGCTTTTTTGGCTAATTTGGCATCTACTAAGGTTTTTTGGGTTAAGTTGGAGTTAAACTAGTATTTAAGCATGCTAGATTTTGTTTAAACATTTTACACACCTAAGGAAACCAAAACATAGATTCAACCAGTATGATCTGATGGGGCAGTGAAGAGTATCATTCAGAGGGTCTCAAAGTAGCAAAGCAACAAAAACGTTTGGTTCAGCATCAACCTGCTCTTTTTCACTTGATGCAGGTGTTATTATGAACTCACTGATGAGGACAGACACCGGCTGACTTCTGGTGCCAACACCGGCGCTGGTCACTGCCGCCACCTCCACCTGGTACAGGACGACGGGGAGCAGGCCCCTCAGCACTGTGGAGAGGGTGTTTCCATCCACCGTTTTGTTGACATAGTAACGTGTCTGATTTTCACTGTCACTGCCCACACACCAAACCTGTTAACACAAAGATAACATTCTCATTCATTAGAAGATCCAAAGAGTCTCATCTATTGGTGTCGTCCTTTGGTTTTTTTTCTAAAGTGCATCCCAAATAGTTATGCAGCTTGTATTTTAGTGTCAAAAAGCTAACAATTCTGTGTTTTTCAACTAAACTCATGGATGATATTCCTTTGACTCACACTTGATCAGGTGACTGAATAACAACAGTATCAAGTCATGCCTCTCATACCCTGTACTCCTGGATGATGCCATTTTGCATGTCATTGGGTGGGGGCTCCCAGGAGACGCTGATGCTGGAACTGTTGCTGAGCTTCACCATGACACTTCTGGGTGGGGCGCTAGGAGCTGACAGAGGTATGGGGGTGGGGGGTAGAATCAGAAAGCAACAAGTTGCCAAAGGTTTATCATCATTGCTGTCAGGATTGAATGTTAGTCTAAAGGTTTGGGGCCTGTCCACACAAAAACACTGAAATGTTACAAACATACCTGCTGACTACACACACAAACATGTCAAGATGAACACAGTACGACTACAGCTCACACGCACATACTCATGCAAACTAACCTACACATGTAAAGCATTTCATTCTGTCACGCATACTGTTTGTGCAAAGGTGAGCTGAGAGCTGTGCTCAGGTGAGTGTTTATGTTCTACTGAGGTGGATGATGGAATGTACAGCAGCGGCAGCCAGGGCCCCCAGCGAGGTATAGAACAGGGGGACCCAAACTTTTTCTTGTGAGGCCCATATAACTGTCTTCTTCTGGGATGAGGGGCTGGGGTCAGTTTGTCGGCTACAGAAACAGTGTAACAACCACAGGGTGTGCCTAAACGTAAACAATGATGTTGTTCCAGAAAGCCACACATTTAACATTTTGTGCAAACTTCACAATAGTGATGGAAATTCTGGCTCTTCTTAGCCACCCGGCTCTTTTAGACTTGTGCACAAAATGAATAATGTAAAAAAATATATATGCTTTTATTTTTCCTTTCAGATAAAATGAACAAAAGAAATGATGAAAAACTAAAAACAATTATTTATTATTCAACTTCTAAAATGAAACAACACAAAATACTGTAACAACAACCCAAAATACTAATTAAACCGAGCAAAACAAAAAGAAAAAAATAAGGTTTGTAATGATGGTAAAGGTTGGTATTTAGAATAGCAAATGTCTCAGCTTTGTGAAGCTGATCTTGTTTCTTCTGTCAGTAATGATCTTCACTTCAGTATTTGATGCTTTGACTATTTGGCCCACTTGTTGGCAAACTCTGAAGTATTTCTTATTTGTAGACTTGCATATAACTGCATTTATTTATTCTCATGAAAACTCAACACAATATTTAAACAGCACCTATTAGACATGTTGTAAAACATGAATGATGCTCCACTTGATCAGATTCAGGCTATTCAAAACAAACCTTTGCAAAACTCAAACAGAAATGGTTGTAGCAAAAAGACCAAATAAAAGTCCATAACATAAATCCACATGTTTAGCTGAAGTAAAATCGTAGTCTTTCTCGTCTGGTGTTTGAAAAAGGCTTTTACCTTCTTCTGGGGTTTGAACCAGCATAGTACGGCTGTCTTTGCCCTGGAACTCATCAAAATATGGTCGAATCTTTATCTGATACTCGGCTCCTTTCAGCAGATTGCTGAGGATGCTGCTGCGCTCTGACGGGGAGTTGATATCCTGGAGGAGCCAGCTTCCTCCATTAGGCCGATAGAAGAGGCGGTAACCCTGGATGTATTGAGACTGACGGTCAACCTGCGAAATCAAGTCAAAAGAGCAAACATGGGTGATAGAGGGACAATTAGTTCTACAAGTATCCCGCCCAAAAAAGACAAGTTTGTTTGACTCACAGTCCATGACACCCGGACGGAGGACGCTGTAAGCAGGACAGGATCCTGGAGCTGGACAGCCACCTCCCCCAGCTCCCTCTGCACCTGCCTGTGGTCCACTCCCTGACCTGTGGGGCTCACATCTGAGAGAAAAACACACATAAGTAGCTTTGTACTGGTTTAAAACACACTGTTTGGTGACCAGTGGGGGACAGGACTGACCTTGTGTTCTGACGGGTTCAGAGATGGGGCTCGGGTCACTCAGGCCGTAGGCATTAACTGCTCGGACAATGAACAGGTAGATGGTGTTGGGAAAAAGCCCAGTGATCGTGTGCGTCTCCATCTTCACCGTGTCAGCTACAGTCTGCCAGGTGCTGCCTGCTGATTGGCTGTTACAGGGGAGACAAAGCAAATCCGTTTCTGACAGTGATGCAAACGTTTTTTTATTATTAAATGTTACATAAAACCTTCAAAAAAGGGAAGTGAAGTTATGACACATTCGAATGAGACAAACTCAGAGTATCTTCTAGTCAGCAAGTTTTTCTTGAACAATAAACTGCTTTCATCTCTTGACAGGCTTTCACTTGAAGCCTGTGGCTGCTATCACTCGTGTTGTTGTTATTGTTATGGGTTATTTTAAGTTTTGTACAACAATTGATATTGTGCGGCTCTAAAAGTCTTTTCTAACATCTGATCTAAGCTTTGCATTTGTGTGTGTTTCCATCTAAATTGTTGATGACATGTTCTGACTATTTCATGCTTTCTTACTAAAACTTTTACAGCTGTGAGTAGTAAAATTATTTTTCAATCAAGTTTTTTGAAATAAGAAGTTTAAAGGTTAAAACACAAACTCCTCCCTCTCCAGTTAACAGGAGGAGGAGCTAATGAAGGTGTTGTGGCCTTGTTGCAGAAGCACCTGAATGCCTCGATGATGTAGGAGGTGACGGCGGCTCCACCCTCGTGTGCGTTGGGTTGCCAGGTCAGACTGACACTGTTCTTTGACACATCAGTGACGATGGGTTTGTGTGGCGGACCGGGCAGCTGGAAGGGTTCGGTGGCCTGAGCTGCTGATGGGTCAGCACTCTCTAATGCAGACAGAAAGGAGCCAAAAGAAGTGAACATTTGCTAATGACAGCGGCTCGTAGTGTCTATTAGTCATCTCATTGTGGTTGCCTCTCATATTCTGTTGCCAATTGAGTAAAAACCTTTGCTGTTGGTGCTAATTTGTGAACCTCTCATAGAAAATGAAGGATTCTAGCTTTATAGAGGTCTTCAGTCACTGCTTTGAAACCTTCATCCTTAGTTTGCGCACTGGAAAGGTCTCGCTCAACGCAAACTGTCCAACACTGTCCTGCACACACTTATGTGTGAGAAACACCCCATTTTCCCCCCATAACTGAGAAAATAACTCATGATGGTTGAAACTTTTAAAAGGAAATACACAGCATTACACAAGGTAGGTGATAGATTTACACAACAGCAGTTTGAGAAGGTGGCAGGTTTTATACCTCTAAAACAGACGTACCTTTGACAGTGAGAACTCCACTCCAGCTGGTCTCTCCGCTGGAGCTGGAAGCCACACACGTGTAAACTCCAGAGTCCAGTTCCTGGAGGTGGGAAACATTAGTAAGGTAAGCATGAACGTGGGAACATGATGCTGCATGAATGCTTCCGTTACGAGTGACTGAGAATAAATGCCATCTCTCTCTTAAAGCACCATATTTATGCTCAGAACATAAAACATCCCAGAGATGGAGAAGATGACAGCAGGTGATGGGGGGAGTGCCTTTTCACCTCTGCAATCTTTCAACATCAAAGTAAAGTAGTCTTTTTGATTGATTTTATTTAAAACCAGACAGAAATCTTCTGTCTGCTTCTTTTGTTGGTTGTTTATTTGTTTGTTTCTCTGCAGATATGAGGCCCAAAGATATGATGATGACATCTGAAAAGCAAATAGACCTGGAATCATTGGTGTGAGGAAATAAAAGCAAACAAAACAGAGTGGACATCATGCAAGAGTTACAATCACTTCAAATGTCGTTTTTTCTTTGAAAAGTGCTAATGCTGTAGAACCTGTTTTCAAACAGCATACATCGTCATTCCTTCATAAATGGTTTTGTTTCATTTCAACTTCAGATTTACTTATAAATGAATAACTGCTGACCGCGTAAAGATACTCTGCAATCTCATCAGATGAAGCTCAACGTAGCATCTCTTTAAAGAACGGTGTCTGCTTGAGACTTTTTTTAGTCGCAGTCATTTCAATCTTCCGTAAATGACGTATCCTCAAAGCTCCCATTTGAAGTTGAATATAAAAGTCAAGCTGTTGGCTTTTATGTTCCTTGTCTGATTCCTACACTGGATTGAAGGAGAGCTGGAGGAACGATCAAAGAACAGAATTTTAATGACCAGCAAAGTGTGCAGAAATGTTCCAAGCTCCTCTTTCTGCTCAGCAGCTACTTAGCATTCTGGACAGATGGAGAGCAGATGTAATTAAAAGGTGTGTGATGAATGTGCCTGGGAGTATGTGTGTGTTCACTTCTGAATGCTGGCTATTACATTTTTTGGGAAGTAAGCCAAAAGCTAGACAGGCTGTGAAATTGCTTACAATGCAAGGAGGTGTTGGGGCCTGAACTGGGGGTGTTTTTCACTGTGACACGCTTCTGGAGCTTCCAAGCTTTTGTACTGTTTGCTTGTCTTAAATTTATGGGACAAAATCAACTCTAAAAGGCTAAACAAATAAGTGTTCTTAGACTGTCAACAGAGGTTAGCCAAACAGGTCTCGTCTAAGGCTGCTGCAGGAGCACCATCAAGACATCACGTTCTTCAGTCTCTGTTTTTACCATCGGTTAATCTGTCGGTCCGATAGTTCAAGAAATGTTAATACTGGAGCCAGAACAATTTTCCAAATCTAGAAAAAACTGCTTTGTTTAAAAAAGACTGGTGACTCAAGTACACCTTTAAAAATCCACCAATCATCAGAACACACACATCCACAGTTTGTCAGGAGACTTTTTATATGCTGAGTTGTTCTGAGTTATTTCCTTTCTTTTTCTACAGGATACGTCAGCTCTGAGAAAATTACAAGTTTACATTTGGAATAAATCCACCACAAAAACAATCAACCTTTCTTTTACTTAGTCTGCAAGTGCAGTCCTTTTAGGCTCCATCAAAACCCCAATACATAATGCAGAGCGTGCCCAGCACAAGCTATCATGACTAATGACGTCGGGGTCGTAGTGCACAACGGGCCTCTCTCCTGCATCTGTGGGCCGGCTCATCGCTAAAGCTGACAGAAGAATTACTCAAGCCTAAGTGGCTTGTCAGAGTGTCTTGCAAGATGCGGAAAAGGTCAGGATGGGTGACTCATCCTCATCTGGCATTCTTCACTGTTCCTACTGGCTCTGTAGATGCTGATCTTCAGTCGACCTGTGAGCGAGACGAAGGAGCATCTCTCTGCGATGAGAGAAAGAGAGCTCCAGATGGGGCGGTTTGACTGGAGAACAGTGTCTGCACAGAAGGCAGGGTGGGAGATGAACAGCCGGGACAGACGACAATAAATCTAGACCAAGAGTCCTGGTTGCTGAGCAAAAGGTGGTGCTTCAAAATGAGCAAAGCAACAGTATGAAAGGAAAAGGACAAACAGACAGAAGACGGTGTGTAAACACAGACTCAGAAGTCAATGCATTTTGATCACATGTTAAAGAATTAAAGTCCCACTCCAACTGTATATCTTTTATCATTTATAAGACATATTTTCTGAAGCACAGCAGGAGCTCAGTACAAATTCCCATCTGAGTTGTCGGCAGGACTGCTGGCTCAGAAGTAGCCCTACATTGATATCCCAGCATGCCTCTGTTTACACTCTCCCTCTAGCTTGAAGCTTCTCACAACACCAAGTTATCATTAGCAAAAAAACAGCGAGCAGCATTGGAGCTATCCAGCCGTACAGGTTAGAGCCAGATGGCTCTAAGATAAGCAAAATGAAGATGTTCAAGGATCCATTTGTCTCAAAGTGGAGGATTTCAAATTGCAGCGTAGAAGGGAGACTGCGGCCCGCCCATGGTAGTTGCTGCACCACAAACCCGAGCTTTTTCAAACCGCAGGTTTTTATCTGATCCTAATCCATCACTAAATGAATAAAGAAATACTCAGAAACACAGTTTTAATTTATGTCCTCCATCATGAGAAAATACTACAAGAACACTTTAAAAGTACGAAAAACACCATTTTATTGGAGTGGGTCTTTAAAATATTCACTACAACTGATAAGGATAAAAATAATATTAGCCTCCAAATTCTAATTTTACCCCCAGCAAACAGAAGGTTGATCTCAGGTTTACCCTCTGTTTGTGTAAATTGAGGTTAAATCACTGACAGGAACACAGGTGAGCAGGATTATAAATCAGCAGGTGAACTGGGTTTCCCGCTCTAATCTGATCAGTCCAAATCCATTCATTCATTTGCAGGCAGTCCTCTTCACCATCCTCAGACTGCACTTGGAACCCCTCCCACATCCCTTTTCTTTTTGACATGACATCCAATGCCCCCGTCCTGTACCACATGCTCCATCAACCATTTAACAATACACACACAGAGTCACAGATACACACATGCAAACACAGTCTGTTCAGGGCATCTTGACACCAGAGTGAAAGAAAGCATCATTGTGACTGGCAGAAGTCCCAGAATAATGGCTTCCATATCTTCCTCAGGCACAAGGAACCATCAAACCATCTGCTCCTCTCCTGGTATCCTGAGGAAGTGTACTGGTTATTTCAAAACTTACATCTTTTCAGAATTTTTATTGTAGTTGTTTTTATTATAATGTTTTGTAGCTGAAGTTTTCTATGCTTTCTTTGGATTATCGTCTTATGTTATTTGTAATCAGAAGAAGGAGTTCTGCAAAACCTGCTAACAAATATGAACTAAAAAAGTTATTAGTGTAAATAAGATAATTGTACTGTGTGATTAGATAGTAAAACAATAAATGAATAGAAAACAAAAAATTAAAATAGAAGAAAGACATAAATACTTATGTTTTTTTTTCTTTAAGGGGGGCCATACCATGCTTTTCTTCAGGTTTTCAGAGTAAACTATATTCATATATATGATCATATTTTACCTTTGAAACACTGAAAAACAAATTAGTTATGAAATATGAGTTATTTTTATGGACTCTTTTATAACCGGAAGTAAAACGACTTGATCTCTGAGGTCCCGCCCTTTTCATGACGTCATCGTAGAGCCGACTTCAACGTGCCTGCACGTGTCCACGCATGCAAACAAACACCATCTGAATTTTTTGCAAAGATGGATGTGCATGTTGGGTATATAAAATGAAAGTGTTTTACAGATCACCGCAGAGAAAGTGTTGGTATCTTCCTGAAAGGGGCTGTCCTCAATCTATGACATCAGCTCGTGAGAACCCGCTGTTTTCATGGGTAGGGGAGGGGCTGCTCCAGACAGCAAGTTATTAGAGGATTACTCAAAAATGTGTGAATGGATCAAAATACCGCTTTGAGGTAATTTATAGTGAGGAATAAACGGTATAATACACTTAGAAGCTCAAAAGTCGTTTTTCATGGTATGGGCCATTTAAGGGGGAATTGTTGATGTTACCTGATTTATAGAAAAGCCAATAGACTTTGAACATTGGACACACTAAAAAAGAGAAGCTTGTGTCCCGCTGCACAGATGGGACTGAAATCTACTTGATGTCTTTGGTATTAAATCGTGGTTCAGATCAAAAGACCTATCTTGTGTCTGGTTTCATGGATTAGGTATTTCTACGGTTGAGGATTTTTAATGTTTCTTTAGTTCTCTTGCCCCTTTAACAAGGTTAAACAGAGGGTCCGAATCTGTGTGTCTCTGCAGGTTTTCATAATTGTATTTTCACACAGACTTCCTGACATACTTAGAGGCGGCTGGATGGCTCAGTAGGCTGCATGTAGAACGGACACACAGGAAAGCGCGTTGATTGTTTCCAAGGGGGCGGGATGAGCTTAATAGCTACTAGGTAGCTACTGTAGCCACAAGGGGGCTTAAGACTGGGTCTCTCTGTGCCGGTCCCCAGCCCAGATAAAATACTGGGTTGTGTTAGGAAGGGCATCCGGGGTTAGCCCTCTGCCAAAACAAATGTGCAGATCAGTCAAAGCTGATTCGCTGTGGCGACCCCTGGAGGGATATGACGAAAAGTAAACAACAACAACTACCTAACATACTTGGAGAGGGGGGTGGGGGTATACTGAAAACTATTGATGTAAAGAAGTGTTCTTATCTTTCAAACATTAGTCCATTAAAACCATTTGCTTACATGTTTCAGATCAAACCAAACCAAATCTGCAGGAAAAATCTGCATAATACTGGGAAGCTTTAGATGTGATCCAAAGCCAGAGCACCTTCAAAATAATGTACTCAGCTGTCAAGTCACTGCCTTCCATTCCCACACAAAATAAGCACAGCATGAACATGTATTTCTGGCGTCTGACTCCCGTTTTCTGCTTCATCTTGTCCTTTTATGTGCCTCCATATCACCGCCTCACGCACGCACTGATGTATTGAGGATTTAATTACAAGTCTCTGCAATCGTTAATCATTGAGAGCACACAATCAATTAATGTGCTGGCTTCTTTGAGACTTGTCAAGGCTGCAGTGACCTCAGGTGCTGCTTTGTACTCAGAAGGGACTTTGGGGCAGAATGGATTTCATTAGCATGGAGTCAGATGGCACTAACGACTGCTAATGGCCTTGAAGACTCATTATCATGGTGATCACACGTCATCATTTCCCCTTTCCTCCTTTAGGAAAAACTCTTCATTTGATCCAGACGTGAACATTTGTTAGGAAATTTATGCTGCTGTTCAACCACATCAATCTGTCTAAGGCAAGTTCCTAATCCAATCAAACTATACCATTATGAAACCATTGCAAAATGAAATAAATTGATTATATTCATTTTGGAAAATACTATTTGGGATTCAGACATGGTAGGTTTATTTTACTAAAATGTTAAAATGAGTAAGTACCATCACAGCGGACAACACACATGTGATGCAGCAAAAACCATCATTCCAGTCCAATGTGTGGAAACTCTTTGAATGCACTGTTCAGTAGCAGGTATTAATCTCTGAGTCACACTGTTGAAGTTTTGGCTAACAATGTCCTGGATCACTTTTAGGTCAGTAAATCAGATCCAATCAAAATCAAAACCCAAAATTCATACAGGCAACCACTGATTATGATATAAATCGAATAGTTGTTAAAACGAATCATTACACCTCTTAATATTTACCATAAGATTTCAATGGCTTTTGCAAAGTTTCAATCATCAGAATCCCGTTTCATGTTGAATGTGATGGAGACTGTCTTTTGCTTCGTATGATATATGAACAATGCAATGGTGCAAAAGAAGGTGTTGTCCAGAGAGGAAGGGATCATTTTCTTGATTATCTTTGAATGTATGGAGGAGTGGTTGGTAATGGTGGGGGTGCATCAGGAGTCGGTAAAGACCAGGAACACACTGGAAGCCGGGCCTCAACTAGGTTACACCTTTGGAATTGGGCTACGAGGCATTAGTATTGTCCCCACTGAGTGCCCTTTCAAAAATATACCCCCATCAAGTTTTTTATTGCACATCAGACACAAAAGAGTTGGTCAACCTTTTGGGCAACGTAAAGGTTGACTAGTTAGTATGTCCATACTGTCACCCACTAAAATTTCATTCACCGTTTAGTACATATATAATCCATTCAATTACACAACACACACACTGCATAAGAAAGGTTGTCCTCTCTGATTTACCATTGGAAGGGGCTCTCAGCTGGTGGCTGTGTCTTGGGTGCATTGGTTTAATGGGCCCAGTGTTCCCCTGTCCACTAGTGAAGGGAGATCCTTGGGATTCACAGGTCAGAGGATCATGCTCTATCTGAGGGGTCTTTTTGTGTCCCAGGGACTGGTCTTGGGTCCCTGACGAGCCACTTTGTGGTTTTACCATTGCCTCGTGACTAGAGCCTGGTTGGTTATTCCTTCCTCTCTCTTGCACTCTTCTTTAATTGAAAGGGTCAGTCCTTGCCTCTGCCCGCTGCTGGATTTCCTGTGGGGTTGTCAGGTGGACTGCCCAGGTGCCTTGTCTGGGTGGCCTTAGTCTGCCTCTGAGGGCGTCCCAGGCACCTTAGATAATGAACTGAAGGGACCATCAGAGTGGCTGGTATCAGATACCTTCAGGGGTGGATTTCCTTAGGCTCCTCATTGTAATAAGCTGCAATAATAGAGCCGTAATACTGGCCATCGTCTGCTCTTTGTAGGGCTCCTAACTTTTTTTCCCCTCTTTAAGTAAACTCAAACTCACCTGAAGACACCTATTGGCTCACTTTGGAACAACACAATTGTTTGTGTGAGTTCAGACATGCATAATGTGTGGAATATATGTTTGTGTGTGTATGTCATTCTCTGTACATGTATGAGCTTGATTGTATGTACAGTGTGTACACTTGTATTAGTTGGTTTGTTTAATAAAGTTTGTGGTTGAGCACAAAAATGCATCCCTTCTGTAAACATTTATTGACATAGACATCATTAACCATCAAGCCTCTTTCATAATCTACTTTGACGTTTTTCTTCCTCTTTACTCTATTGTTGCTTTTGTTATACTATACTCCCCACTGTACCCTCTATCCTTTCTCCAACCCACTGTTTCTTACCTCCTCCCGTTTTGCATGAATTTTTTTTTCTCTCTCTCCACAGCACACTGCGGTCTGTGTCCTGATTGGTTGTTGATCTTGTCAATCAATCTTCCTGTGCCAAGTCTCCAGTAGAAACAGGGTCTGAAATTCCCTTTGTTAAATGGGGGGAAATTCTTGCTTCTCATGGGGGGATTTATATACTTTGGGGGGATATTGTTTGTGAACTTGGCTACAGATCTACGTTGCTCAACTCAACCCACAGAATAATACATATTTTCAATTGTTTAACTGTAAATTGGATAAATTAAAATGTTCTTTCTTCTTTGTCGTTGCAGTCTTATTCTTTCTTTCTGGTTTTGTAGTTGCGATGCAAACGTATGGATTATTCCACAAGGCCTCAAAAGTTTTCATAGAAGGAGGCCAAGAAGAAAGCCGGAGGATACTACTACCAAGCAGAGTGCTGTTGGAAAATGAAGGCCCTTTATATGAATTTTCTAGGCATCTGGGTCATTATTACAGCTGATTTGAAAGTACTGAACTTTGAGGTACTTTGAGGAGGAACCCCTGAAGAACCATTGCTTGTAAAGAAAACTTACTCGTAAAATTCAAGTTAGTTTTCTTAGTACTTTCAAAACAAATACTCTGTCAACATCAAGCTGTAAACTTTCCAAATTGGAAAAACAACTCTTTCTAAGTTTGCCAAGTTGCTTTCATTGTGTCTGTTCATTTGACACCACACACTTCACTAAAGTGATCTCTCTTAACTCTCTTAATTAGAGAGTCTAAACCACAGAGAAAAGTGTGAAAATGTTCATGTCTGTCTAGAAAAGTGGATAAAGTGTGTAGTGAGGAGCTTTGCGGCTTTAAAGCCTCTGTAACCCCAGGTTACAGATTTCACCGATCGGGGGTTATTTATGGACTGCGTTCTCTACGAGGGGACGTTCAAGACATATTTATTATCAACTACTCACAGACCTATATTGTCACTCTCACATACATACATTCTCACTCTTAGAATGGAAACAGAAGATTCTAAAAGATAAAGATCAAATTTCTGTAACAATTGAAAAAGTAAAAAAATCTGTAATGCTTCAGACATAACGTTACATTTAAGTAATGACATTTTTTATGAAACTACAATAACTGACTTCTAAAGGGAATATACCATGAAACAATCAACTTTAACTGTATTATAATGTTCATTGCTCAAGTTCCTTTCACCCCAACATACACTTTCACCCACTGATGTTGGCAGAGCTGACCTGCAGGGCAGGAGAACATGTGAGTAAAACCTTTCCGCTAGGGTGGAAGACCTTTATTTTCTGACCTGCAAGTTAGTGATTTGGAATGTGCCGTTATCCATCAAACTGATGCGATCATCATTTCCCAGGATCCTTTGCCCATCTTTTTCCCACTGGATGCTGGGGGTGGGGTTCCCAATGATGTGGCAGTGGAGCTGAGCAGTGGAACCAGGAGCTAAGGTGTGATTGGCTGGTCCCTGGCGGATGATGGGGGGCACGCGGTCCGAAGGTGCTTAAGGGACAGAGAACACTCATTTGACCATTTTGAATGCAGAAGTCATCTATAAACTACAGTTATTTTTTCTTATTCATGAAAAAATGTCAAAAGCACCTAGATTGTGTATTTTAAAAGTCAAGGTTACTATCTAAATCTGGGGGGTGCTAATGCACCTGCCCCTTTTCGATGGCTGCCTTTAGGCAGACCAGCTTCACTCCCTTCGCCTTCTGGAATAAGTTGCCATGTCATTAAGTAGACTGAATACGAAACAAGCAGCTTCATCACTTCGGCTTTATTAGCCCTTTAAATAGTTGCACGATAGTTGAAGTAGAGCAGTGGTCCCCAACATGTTTTGTGACACAAACCGTTCTAATGCCAATGTTTTTATATATATTTATATACATATAATGTAAATCAAAATGTTTAGCTTCAACTTTGACAGTTAAGGAAAAATCTGTTTGACACATGAAAATGACTTTTACACAAAATCTAGCGTAAAACATCGCCTGAAACCGTCTGCAGATGTTTTACAGATAATAAAGTAGCCTTGCTGATATGTGGAACTAAAAAAACAAACTAAACTGCGCAATCCTTTCACACAGAGAAGTGTTTTGGTGTTTGTACGTTAACTTTGCATAGAATTCATTTGCAAATGTTCTTTTAACAAGTTTTTATGAACCAGTAACTCTGCTCTGCAGGATAATACGAGTTTCCATGGAGTTGTCTCAGTGCTGTAATTTTTCCATAGAACCTCAACTAAGATGAAATTTGAAATTTCTTCAAAATAAGCTTCAGCAAGACAAAAAGCCACATTCAGTCAGGTTTCTCCTTTGGCTTCAATGAGGAAAATTCTTTCTAAATCAAACACCTGCACAGCATTCAAATGGTTAAAATTAAATTAAACTACAAAGGGTCCCTGAAAGCAATGAGATGTGAGAGAAGGCCCCATACAAAGCACCCCATTTATGAAAAAAACAAATGGAACATTTGAACCCAAAATCTCAAACCAACTTTACAGGTGAGATGGGGTGGGGCTTTTTTTAAGCCACAGCACCTGAGCATGATGATTTAATAATCTGATGATTGGGATACAGCTGTTCTGTTTGATCACGTCAGATTACATCTTTTTTTGTGAAACATTCTACTGATTTTATCTGTCAAAATTCTCTGTTCAATCTCGCTCTTTCTGTTGTGCGTTTACACTCACTGCTTTCCACCTCGAGTAGGGCTTTGGTCAGGATGCTCCCGGCCACACTGATGGCCTGGCAGATATAGTAGCCAGAGTCTTGAATGTGTACGTTAGCGATGGTGAGCTCACCGCTCAGCGACACGGAGAAACGACCAGACTGGGATGGCTCCTGGATGGGGAACAACAAGATCTGCAAGCAGAAAAAGACAAAAGAAATGCAAAACAAATGTTTCTTTACCGTCAACATCTTATCAATTGACGTGTTCAGATGCTGCACCTGTTCATTTTGCAATCATTGCTATTTGTAAAGTTGAGCAACAGGAACCCTGTGACTATTGTACAGATTTACTGAGCTGATGAAGAGCTGATACAAGTCCTGAAAATAACAACAAGTGACAGTTTATGACTGACATACCAGTAGATTGTTTTTGCAGCCGAAAGTCATTTTCCAGAAATGCACAGAATGAATAGATAAATGCAACATTCAAATGTTTTAACTGAGTGTGATGTCTTTACAAACAGAAATATGGAGCATTTGACAGAAGCTGTTTTAAACCAAGCTTACATAAACTCTAAAGTTAACGGAATCCAAAGCCATGGCATAAGGAAATGAAGCAGCTTAGGACTGGTTACCTGCTTATCAGCATATAAAACAAATAAATGTTCATTATAACAATATTTACACTAACCATATTTTTCTTTGATTAGCCCCCAATGACATCTGGAAAAAAGAAGAGTGAAATCCCTATGTACCCTAAAAACTCTCACTGTTCCTCCACCTCTGATGCATCTTCACTAAAATGAATTGAGTCAGAAGAGCCACTTCAGCTGGATACAAGACCATTTCTGGAGACTCAAACCCTCTCCAACTGCTCCTACCTCCGACCTGCAACATGCTTCCCACATGTCTCCTCTCCTTGTTATCTCGCTCCTCCACACTTGCCGTCCTGCTCCCACACATTCAGCAGGCCTCCTCCAATCTCACTTTTTTCTTCCCTCTAATCTGAACCTGGAAGCCATGCTGCAGGCACCCACACACTCTCATCAGGCCTTTCAGAGCATTCCAACAGGCTGCAGTGCTTATCTTGCTCTCGCCTTTCACACACACAATTACACACATCGTTCAGAGCACACGCAGGGCTCTGCACACTCACATGATGGTGAATAAAACACTTGCTGGATGATGAAAGGTGAGGCGTTTGTGAGTGACTCACAGAGGCTCTGCAGTGCAGCACAAGGCAACAGATGACGGAAAAGAACAGGAAGAGGGAAGAGATGTAGGCTCTTCATGAAGCTCAGAACTTAGCGTTCTTTGCTGTGATAACGCTGCCATACATTTTATGCTGTTAAAAGCCTTGCTCATTTCCCTTTTAAATGGTGACGCATTAGCAAGGAACAAGCTTGTGCATGTGCAGCACATGAGCAGCAGAGCTAAACTCCAGACCAGCTTGTAAATGAATATAAAAAAAGACCAAAAGAGCCAGTCTTTTGAACGGCTCTTTAAAACGAGCTGATCTAAAAGATCCAGGTGCCTAAAAAGAACCATGAAACCCATCTTTACTGACTGTGCATGCTGGTCAGCATCTGCTGCGTGACTATGCTGGCTTCAAGTCCCCTCGGACAGACTGACACTCAGGTTCTAATGTTCGCATAACAACTATTAACCATGAATTTGGTGGAATTAAACCACCTTGTTTCACACAGCTAGCTTTTGGTCATGTTTTTGGCATCACTGATGTTATAACTTCAGTTTGTTTAATAATAACCAAGCAAGGTCAGATTATACTCTGACTTTCTTTCTGTTCTGCCAGACGTCAATATGAAAGTTTTAAAATGATGCTATAGCTGATCGCCACTCCAGTCACTGGAGATGAAACAAAAAAAGAATACTGACGCTATCCAGTTGCAGAAAATATATATTACTTTAATTAGTATAGCATCAAAAAAGTAAAAACATTTAATAAAAACAGCATCATCACAGAATTAACTTAGGTAAAGTTCCTCAGGCCCTCTTATAATGTAACAAAAGATGAATAAGCTAAAAGCTTGCACTTATTTATTTTTATGGTTGTGAAGTTTTTAGAAAATATTGATGGTATTTTGTTCCAATGGATCCAGTAGGTATGACATCCCACAAATGCAGAACTTCTTCTTTCAGTCAAACATAGTTGCAATACTATTTCAACTTTGGCCTGTTTTCCTTGCGCAATATTGCTTTGAAAGCATTTTTTTTTTGGTTATGGCCAAAATATGCTAAAACAGCCATTTGACCTGCTGTTGGTGAATTATGATTTTTTTTTTAGATATACTGGTTTTTGTTTTTCTTTCTATTAGAGTTTGTATTATAGTTGGCTGGGTGTCGGACTGTCATGCAGGATACCTGGGTTCGCTACCCAGGGCGGCAATGAGCTAAAAAAAATCCAATGTGGGTCCTTAGGCACGACCCTTTACTCTGCTGCCTAACTGGGTCTCCCTGTGCCTTAAAAATACAAGGTTGTGTCAGGAAGGGTATGTGGTGAAAAAACTGCCTTCCAAACCACTTGTGCGAATCCTGTAACCTCCCCCACCTAACGGGAAAAGATGAACACATAACAGTTGGTGATGGTACAGTTGAGGACAGAATTGGCACTTCACGTTATACATGTTGTTGAGCCTGGTTTAAAGGTTTGACAGCAGACTTTGAAGAAGTGACCCACAAGACTTTTATTTATTTTTTTGCTTTTCCAAATATTTTTGTCATGCAGAATGTAAAGCTTATTTATTTAAGACTTCCATCAGTTTCAGAAATCCACTTTATAAAGGAAAAATAAGTTTTATCCAAATATGCTCCCGGTGTTTGCTTTTCTCTGGAAAACTGAAGCAGATTCCTCTTTGAGCATTTCAGATGACCCCTGCACTAGAACCCGAGAATGAAAACCCAGTCCATATTCTGCCAGTTTGATTGTTGGGTTGTTTGCTGCTGGCAGAGAAGATTTAGATAAGTCAGTCTGTCAATTAATCAATCAAACAACCAATCAGTTCATCCATCCATGAAGTCTGAGCTCTGCTAAACAATAATCTCCTATGTTTTAGTGCCCCCTCTAGTCAGTTCCAAACAGGCGCCTCAAAGGGCTGATCAAACAGAACATCAGTGTTCTATTTAAAAATGTCAGACAGTTTCTCACCTGGCTGCCCTCTTTCTGCCAAAACACAGCTGGAGGAGGGTTTCCCTTGGTGCCGCAGAGGAAGGTTACGGTGCGGCCTGGAGCTGTGATCTGGTCACGTGGCCGAATCACAAACTGGGGAGGCACTGTGTCACAGAGAAGACAGACATGAGAGAGTGAGGACACACCTGAAACATAGACTTCATGAGGTAGCTTTTGTGTGTGACAGTGAGCTGAGCGGGACACGGGGGGGATGTGCGACTGACGGCGAGAGCTGTGACGGTGAGGGAAACAAGTCATAACTGACACCTCTCCCATCCCGTCCTCCTTTTATTCAGATGCAAAACCTCATGTGCACACATGCACAGTCACTGCAGCGCATGTCAGGACGAAACAGCGAGTGCGTTTTTATCTGTCATTTATCCTTTCACACAAACCAGGTTTCAGACACTGCAGAGCAAAGTTCTGCACATTCAAATCACCACAAGGAAAATCGAAAGCTTTAACATTTTGAAACTTTCTTTTTTTATTATTATTTAGTCTGTCTGAACATACAGTTAGTAAGAATCTTTTTGCTCTTGCTTTAAGGTATGCTCACCTTTACATGGACAGCTTCACAGGACAAAGTCTACTGAATTACATTTGTGAGACTGAGCACCATTTTCTACAATCAACTTTAAAGTTGAAATAAATGTGGATTTTTCAAAATGCTGCTCATGGCAGAAGTTGAAATGCAGAGTTAGTCCTTCATCATCACACAGGATATTATTTGCATCCCTCTATTCTTCTATAGTGTACACATATAAGTACTACAGTCTCCTTCTCTGGAACATGCCTCTGTGCAAAAAAACACATTTAGTGGGTTTAGTAAAAATAAGACGTCTTCATACTCATCATTGTCTCCATTCTTTTTTGTTTTCATAATAATTATGACAGAGCACACAGCGACTGAATTCTTCCCACAATCAATTTGTGCAAAAAAATGTCCAAACAAAAATGAAAACAGATACATTTGATAACCTTTGTGTTTAATTTATTTATCTTGCATCTTGCAACAGAATTTTCAGTTCTGAATAACAGGACTTGATCTGTCTTGTGTGGGATCAAAATGACCTGCTCTGGCTGAACTAAGGCCTGAATTCAGGTTTGTGAGTCACTTTTCTGCTCGGCAACACAACGGTAACAGATAGACAAGGAAGCTACATTGTAAGTTATTTGACATACCGCACGCCTCTTGCATTTGTACTGACTGTGCGGCAAACAGACAGGCTGTCCTCCACAGAGGGGGTGTGAATACATAATGATGCTCTGCAACAGTCCTAATTGATTTCTCATCTTCCCACCTGATCTCTTGGCCCTCCTTCATTCAAACTCTCGATTTGCAAAGGAGCAGGAGAACTGCTGAAAGGAGAAGAGCTTTTCAAAAGCCATCCAATGCAACAACAGGGAAGAAGAAACCGTTCTGAGGGGAAACTTCAGAAATACATTTGATTCAACCTGCTTTCAAAAAAACTATTTCTCAAATTCTTGAATCCACAGACTGATGTGCCGAACTTAAACAGATGCAAAGACATCAACAGATTTTTTTCCAAATCAAATTTCCTTCTGAAGTTTGTATTTTTCAAATGACTTTCTTTTTTGCTTCGTCCAAATGCATCCTTATGGCAACAGCTAATAGTTTACAGCTGAAAGCTGTTATAGTCAAAGGAGTTGCATCAGTTAGTGGGACATTTCTGAGAAAATCAAGGTTTGATGGAGCAGCAAAATAGCAAATGCAGAAAAACATGTACAAATGCAGTTTTATGTGTGGGGTGGGGGGTTGGGTCTAAAAAGCAAATATAAGAGGTGAAATGTTGTGGAGAAACTGTTAATCTGGTTGGTCGCGCCTCCAGTAGCTTCTTTTTTGTGTCCCTGTCACTGATTGCACACATAATGTCTATGTGGCCGTCTCACCCAACACAGAGTGGTGGTTGGAGGGGAAACTTATGCTAATATCTCAGCTGAAAGAAGGGCCTTTCTCTGGCCTGCACCCCCAGCTACCACCAAAGGTCAGGGCTCAAACCTCCACTGCAGTATTTCAGGAACCGCATTTCTGGAGCCACCTGTCTACTCCCTGCAGAGGCTGATGTAAGCCCTGCAATATTAAAGAAATGTGGTGTGATACTCTGCTCTTACACAGCGCTGCCTTAGGGCTGCACTCCCACAACCTCAATAAAGAAAACAAAAGATGAGACCCAATACTGGAACGTAAGAGCACAACAAATGTGAGCAAAACAGCTCCTTACTGCACCCAGCACATTGCAGCTTTGTCGCAAATATGTGCAGAAAAGAACAAACGCGTCTGTCATTTTTGGTGCGCCACAGAGCACTGTGTGCAGAATAACATGATTTCATTTTAAGAGGCAGCTGGCACACTGTCTACGGCTGTAATGAATCATTAGCAATTAGGGTTATGCTTGGTGCGACGGTGAAACTGAAAATGGAAGCATGGAAAAGGCTCTGCATGAGACAGAAATGGGGCCATGAACTGTAAGAAAACAGCTCAAATATACATGAGACAAATCAGCAAATAGTTATAGTTAATACATTATCTGAGCAGCTGAGATTCTGGTTGAACAGCATGGCTTTTTAAAAAAAAGTTTTTTCCAAAAAACAAAAGATAAATCCAAACTGATAAATCCAAGAGGCGGAATCTGTCAAGTCCGTTGCTGAAGGTCCACATAAATACAACTTCAGAACACAGGCAGGGTTACTCTAGGAATAGGACAAAAAATGAAACAGGAACTGTATGTTGGAGTAACACATTTAGAGGAAGACAAAAATGTGAAAATCATCCTCAAAAATGGTGTTTTGTCTATTTGCTGCAGGTTAGAAATAAACTGAACCAATGAAACAAAAAAAGGGACATCTATTTTTCTCCTTTAAATCTAATGAACAAAGACAGAAAAATAAACTTTAGAGTATTAACTGATCAAACCTAACTGTAATGTTCAAGGTGTTTTGACACATAAAGAAAGTTCTTTCTCTTGGGGATGTGCCCCAAAGGGAAGAGTCTGAGAAAATGTGAACTCGCTTCCTGGACGTCGCTTATCTCAACCATTTAAAAAGGCAGCGGCTGTTTTTGGTCTCAGGCAACACCTGAGCACACTCAGCAGGTTTATTTATAAAGGAACAGCAATGTTTGTTAGTATAGAGAACAAAGAAGACATTTAAAGCTGCCTTTGTGTACAAACCACTGTCAACACACTGACTACTTATAGATGTATCACACAGGACATAATGACTAGATTATTTGGGACACAAATATGGAGTATAAAATATCTGCCTCACTATTGACCAAAATCCCGGAAGTCTGTTAAAGCCAATGGATTTTCTTACTTCTCCTTTCCTTAGACGCATGCAGATGTTTTTGTTTGTTTCGTTATTTTATTGTTTTTGCTGAACTGGATTTTCTGATGTCAAATATTTCATTGATTATCAAATTTAATCTTTTAATGTTGTTCCTGTTTTCTTCTGTGTTGTCCTCCTGTCTGAATGTGGTTCTGGTTCTGTTATGAGCAGCCAAACATACCTAACGCTGAATGAGCTCTACGTTTTTCTACTTTCAATGACTCTTCATTTTATATTTATTCAATCATTGTATGTTATTGATCCATTAGAAATGACATCTTTCTAGCTTAATATGTTCACACCAAACAACACAAGTTAATGCCAGACCGTTAAGGAAACAAATGTAACTCTAATAATAGTCACATGATGATCTGGGCTTTCGTCTGGCTTAGAAGTCCCAGCTCTGATTGCATCGAGTGTGTGCATGTGTGTGTGTGTGTGGGTGTGTGTGTGTGTGTGTTTTATGGCTGTTGTTTGGGCTCAGTGTGTTTCTCTGTTGCAGGGGAATGGGTGAAGAAGGAGCTTACACGCGAAGCGACTTCCTGTCTGACATGCATGCCTAACACATGATTTGAACCAACACACCAGTGCACACACTCCCTGCAGGAGCTCCTAGGGGGGTTAATGTGACAGGCAGCTGTCACAGTCCAAATCTGATGCAGATGGTGTTTGATGCAGAATGTCTCACGCTGTTTCTTCCCATCATCCTCTTCATCCACTTTCTTTGCTTCACACAGTCTTAGTCTCTACACAGTAATGTCTGAGAAGGATTTAATACTTAAGTGTGAAAAAACAAAGCTGCATTAAAAAGCTGATTTCTACGTATTTGTAAGAAAAAGGTCATTGCAGAGAACATATACGTTAGTCAAGATTCAGCTTCAAAATCAGGTCATTTGAGTCATTTGACCGTAACACTAACTATACAAAAACACAAAAACAAGCAAACAAAAAACGTTAAACCTTACACAAAAAAGACCATCAATATATTTTTATTGAAAAGGTCAAATTTAACTTGAAAAAAAATGAGCATTCTGAAATGTTATCTGTTTTTCTTATGTTTAAATAAAAAGTGCAACTTAAAAGAAATATTTTATTTCACGGAAAAAATATTTTTTCAGTTCAGTTCTTAGTCTTGAGTTAAATGTGACTATTGGTCACGTTGCCATAATTCTGTTTGATTTCCTTTGTTATTACAAACACTAAATTTTAACTTCTATTTTTCTCTATAGTGATAGAAGTCTATCGATTCATCCATTCCTTTTTTAACACCTGCCTATTCACACTCAGGGTAACGGGTAGCTGGAGTATACCCAGCGACTGTTGAGTAAAGGCAGGGTCACCGCAAACAATTTGCATTGCTATCATCAGGCCACACAATCATACCCGTTCACGCTTAAAGGGCCTAAATCACGCAAAATACATATTTTTTTCACTTTTAAGATTAATATAATGTTAATTCCTGACAAAAAACAACCCCAAAGATGTATTTTAATCCATTCACGCATCTTTGAGCATTCCTCCAAACCCATGCTCTCTGAGCACCAGCCCCTCCTCATCCACAAAAATGAGGGAGTCCTCACATTGTTATGTATGAAAGTGAGAATAGTCCTTTCCTGGAAAAGTCAGCGCAGCCAGCAGCACCCCCAGGCTAACACACACACACACACTTTCTCTGCGGAGCTCGTGGTGACCTGCAAAACCCTTTCAAAATAATTGCACATCCACCTTTGCAAAAGTTCGGATGTTGTTTGTTTTCGAGGGTGAAATGCAGATACGCTGCCAAGGCCGGCTCTAGGATGACATCATGGAATGAACAGAACCCACAAAGAGCGAAAGGCGGAGCCTTAGAGATCGAGGTATCGTACTTCTGTGTCAGAAAATTTGCTCTCAAAAATAACTCACATTTCAAAACAATCTTTTTTAGTGTGTTAAAGGCAATATATTATCATATATCTGGATGTAGTTTACTCTAAAAGGCTAAACAATAGCATGATAATGGCCCTTTAAAGACAATTTCAGAATTACCAAGTGACCTGTGAAGCATGTTTTGGACTATAGGAGGAAGCTGGGATGACTGCAGAAAACTGAGGAGAACATGCAAACTCTGTGCAGAATCAAACCAGGGCCTTCTCATGATGAGGCAACAGTGCTAACCAGCAGTTTCAGTTTAGAAAGAGGACTAAACATGTTTGTCTCTGCATAGTAATAAGTCAATTGAATATATTAGAACTATATAATAATAACTATACAACTATATATTATAACTATTTAATAATAACTTATGTTATATATAATAATAACTATATTACAACTGTATCAGTTAATTATACTGTATGGTAGTACTTTTGTTTTCATATCGTTATTAACCAATCATTGGGTCTTCTGTCAGGTTGGCTCAGTGTGGTATTAAAAAGATTTAAATTATTAAAATTAAAATTAAGATTAAAATTAAAACAGCTCATTTTTCACCCAAAGAACCTGAACACTAGATTTCTTTAAAGACATTTTGATCTCCTGTCAAAGGGTTTCTACTGGGCTTTTAAACATGATTATGCCGTTTTTAACAGAAACCTGTCATTTTCTAGTTCATGCTTTCTGCAGAGCAGCAGGAGTTTGCAGGATTCTGGGATCATCAAAATAACACGAGGGTTTCTAAATGTAAGGCCCTGTTCAGAAACACAAACACTAAAGCATGCAAAGATGGGATGGAATGGAATACTTACAGGATAGACCGACTGTGATGGAGAGATGCCACAAAAAAGGGAAAGAAAATGGAATAAGTGGGATAAATATAGTGAGTGACGAGTTTGATGAGTGACAGTGAAAGACTTTTTTTTCTTTTATCTTCATTCAAATAAAAGCAACCAAAAAGCAATTTAAAGATTGACATCAGTTGATGCCCCAAGTGAAAAAAGAAACAGAAAGAGAAGGACTAATATCTAGAGTGGAATCAGGTGCTGAAAATACAAAAGCAGTTCTTATCAAACTGTGCCCTTGCAAAACTGGCCACTTTACAGGGCACACCTCTCCAACTGCTCGCTAACGCCAATTCCTAACCAGCCAATCATAAGAGGGTCCAACCCAGTAATAGCAAGGTGTACCTAATAAAGTGGCCGGTGAGTGTGTTTGCGCATCTACTTGTTCTGTGAGGGTGTGCGTGCATCCCTGACACTACAGCTTTGTCACTAAACCATAGTCGATGTCCACTGAACGCTGCTGTTGGCAATGGCTCCTCCCACAGTTAGACACTTACCAGTTAACTGTGTGTACGAGTCTGTTGTCTTTCATCAACTGTGTGTGAGCATCCAATCAGAAGTCATTTCTGTGAGAGGGTCTACTTGTCTAGACTGACTTACTAACTATTCCCTTTAATCATCAGGAATGACAGGTTTCCCTTTGAGGGCCTGACTCTATTGTCATGCAGTTTCAAAGCCTCCTGATTCCTGATCATTGCTGCTCATCCAGAGGGACATCAAGTCTAGACTTGAAAGAACTTTCAAATCCAGTTTTTACATGAAAAAATCTCCTTAGTTTAAATGACCAACTTTAATCATGCACTTCAGATGCAAGCTGCCTACAACCTCTCAGGCAAAGACTGGTCACATTTAGTCCAGTAAGGCCAACAAATGGGATTAAAATGTTATGGGTGGGTTTGTAATTTACGTGTTCCAGGTGGTTCAATGTATTGCGGTCCATTTAGTGCATCCTGATTGCACTGTCATATAAATCAGCTTGTTTGTGTGAGCTCCGTTACGACGTTGGCTGTCATACCATGCACTTGGAGGGTAGCTGATGCCTCAGCTTTGCCCACACTGTTCTCAGACGTGCAGATGTACGCGCCCTCATCCTCAGCTCGCACCTGGGTCAGACGCAGACTGTTGTCACTGCGGATTTCAAACCTGAAACACATAAAGGCAACAGGATTATCCCCAAATAGTCTACACTAAGATCACTGTTTTAATCAGTTAAGATTACTGTATTTTACAAACCGAACATCCTGGTTATGCAAAGTTGAAAAACTTGACGTTTTTAAACAAGCTGATCCTGAATGTTTACTGATTTAGAATTGTAGTTCAGCTGGAAAACCCTTGACTTTATTTCCCTGAAGGAATAATTGAAAGAACATCCATTTGCATCGTCCAAGCAGGCATTGGGGGAGCCTCGCAATAACACTGTTGCAGGGCCTTGGTACCAACGGCACATGCTGGGGTCTGCCCAGACACCACACAACCTCTTGGCATATAAGTCAGTTGTGCAACAGTAAAACAACTTTTGTTTTTTTTTTTTTTTTTTTTTTTTTTAAAACAACTGACCACGTGGATGACCATGTCCACATGCTACTGTACAAGCAGCTTCCCCCAGCAATCCTTTTCAAAATGAGCCAAACGTTCTCTTCCAAGCTGTGGACTTCTTCCACATAAACAGTTTTTTTCATTTTTTCAAATCCAAAGTAAAAATATAATTTGGTTTGCAAAACTTCAGTATAAGAAAATCTCCACACACATAATGTCACAGTATAACTTTTACACAACTAAAAACAACATTTTACTTTAGCTTTAAAACACTAGTGATGCACAAGCCTCTTTTACCAAACACTTCTTCACAGGCAGGTCTTGATGGAAAAAGCCTAGAACGTCTGAGTGCAGGAATACTGTCTGAGGACAGCTAGAGTCTACAAAAAGGATGATAATTCCCTGTTTCTGCTGAGAACTAACCTAAGTTTGGAAGGTGCCACTTGTCACTCTGGTTGCTTCAAGTACAACTGGAATACTCTGTGATCCCATTTGATATTTGTACTTTGTGGAAAGAGTAGCACATCATCTGTAAAAAGGGAACTTTTTATCTGCACCTTCTTGGGTTAAACGTCTGGGCTACTAAAGCCAGATACACAATATAAACATCCCTTTTGCAAAAATGTGGATGTTTGTTTTCGTGGAAGAAATGCAGACACTGCTGAGGTCGGCTCTAGGTTGATGTCACGAAAGAGGCGGCACCCACAGGAGTGAAAGGCGTCTTACTTCCAGGTGGGAAAAAGATTAACAAAAATAACTCATATTTCACAAATAATTTGCTCTTTAGTGTGCCAAAGATAATATATGATCATATATACATGGATATAGTTTACTCTGAAAGGCTTAAGAAAAGCATGGTTTAGGGCACTTTAACATCAGCAGTGCAACAAAATGGTGACCAATATCTGAGCTATCCAGCCGTACAGTTTTAAGTCAGATGCCAGCCCAGATGTGGGAAACAAAGTTGTGCATGGATCTACTTGTCTGTAAGTGGATGCATAAGAGTGGAGCGGAGCAGAAATACTTTGGCTCGTCCATTACAGTTCCTACGTCACAATTTAAAGCTTTTTCAAACAGCATTTTTTATCTGCTCCTGATCCAACACAATTTAAATAAAATAAATACTGAGAAAGGCAGTTTTAATCTTGTGTTTTTTATATATGTCCTCCAGTGTGACAAAAATGCAACAAAAACATGTTAAAAACAACAAAAACACAATTTTCATTCAAGCAGGTCTTTAACTGGGACACATGTCTAAAACCAAACACCTAAACCAGGTTATAACAGTCTAGAACAGTCTGAGTAACACAGACAGGTCTGCTGCTTTCGTGCTACCTTCCCCGGGGAAACTCTCCCTCTTCTCTCCGCCAGCGGACAGTTGGAGTCGGATCTCCATGCACCTCACAGAAGAAGTCCACTGTGTCGTTTGCCAGCACCACTTGGCTCACTGGTTGTTTGATGAAGACTGGCCTCTCTGAAATCAGTAAATACAAACTGCAGTTAGATTTTTCAACCTGTTCCAAACACAGCGTTTACACAAAATACAGAGAACACATTTTAAAAGCAACTGAGAAATTTTGAGTGAAATTGCTGGTCCTCCGGAGCAGAGAGACTTAAGTCCATCTATTGCACTTTCTAGAACACAACTGAATGCTTTTTCAAAAAAACATTTTTATCTGCTCCTGATTCAACCCAATTTGAATAAAGAAATACTGAGAAATGCAGTTTTAATTTAAAATGATTTTATATATGCCCTTCATTGTGTGAAAAATGCTACAAGAACATTTTAAAAATACCAAAAACACGATTTTCATTGGAGTGGGTCTTCAAGACGCCAGAAGTATTACAGCTGAATGAATAATAGGACTGGATTAGTCAGTTGTGGTTAGAGGCTAAGGGAAGGTTGGGGGTGATAAGCGAGGTTTGGTAAATGTTTACTGCCATAACCCAAAGTTTATTTGTTTTTTCAAAACCATTTGATCAAAACTCAAGCAAACTGCAGACAGCTTCAGATGAAAAGTCTTATCAAGACAGAGAAAAAAACGACTGGCTGCACCAGAGAAAACAGAAACTGACAGAATTTATTGATATGTTGATTTTAGTTCTAGTTAGAAATGCTAGTGCGGAAAAAATATTGGACAACATCAGCAGCACAGATTGGATAAAAGAAATGTAAACACCACAGCCAGTTAATGTGTTAGAGCGATGACAAATGCTGTGGAAAGTTCAAACTCTGAGCTCCTGATGCCAGTCTGTGTTTAAACATGTCGTAGGAGAGATGAGTCTTCAACTATCAGTGTAGAGTCATTTTGAAAAGTGAAGGAAAACACAGGAAAACACAGGAAAGCTGGTGGATAGAAAAATCAGAGCAGATTCACTGAAACTCTCATGTTGTTATTTATACAAATGCTAATGAAATGACTGGATAAATGTCAAGCATTTTCAGAACTTTGGCATCTCAAAGTGTGTTTTTGGCTCACTGCAACACCGCAGTCTGTAGGAGGAGCAATCACTGAGTATCTGCTCCCGGGATCAATACACATTTTAACAATGCTGTTATGCTGCTGAGAGTAGAGCACAGAATCCAACAAGGAAAGAGTAGAGGTCAGCAGAGCAAAGCAAGGAGCAATTGGGAGGAAAGCCTTGGTTTTCTCCTGAAGCAGCAGGAGAAAACCAATAGAGGAGAAAAAAACAGATCAGTAGAAAATAGTGATGGGATTTTAATCCCCAAAGCATTTCTTCTCACCAAGTACTAAAAAGGATGTGACAGTTTTAAGTTCAAGCTCAAAATGAACACATAAGGAAAACATTCCAAGCTTTTAAAAAATGCTAATAATCCTTATTGCGTAAGGATAATGTACACTTGATTGATGCTGTACTCCAACTAAGATAAACTACAATGGTACTTACATGAATGCATCAGTTATTTACATCATTTAAAAACAAATAAATAAAAAAAGTAGTTGCTCCTCACCAAACACCACAAGTTCAGCGGGATCACTGTCTTTTTCACCGACCATGTTGGTTCCAACGCATACGTACATTCCAGCATCGCTTTTCTTTGTGTTGGAAATCATTAGCTTACCACCACGGATCTGAAAAAAGAGAATGGAGAAAATGCACAGAAGAAGGCAGAAGACCAAGTTAGTGAGGGAAGACAAAGGGAGAAAAGTGGACAGGAAGAGGTTTTGGGCAAGACAAACCCTTAAGTCCTTGTTTTCCAACCAAATGCTTCCCTGTTCCACCATTATCAAATCTGTAGCTTTGGGTAAACTTATCTTTCTACTGCTTGGACAGGATGTGTTGATTTTGACTAAACAGCTTATGATTGTTTACAGTTTTTGTCATCAATTTAAAACCAGTGGCTGTTCGAAAAGTGTGTTAGCTGTTTAAGTTGAACAAGATCCAGATCACAACTTCCATGAATGTCACAAGAGTTTGAGTTTTCATAGATAGAACAGTAGCAAGAGTAGAACAGTTTGTTTGATGTGTGCTTGAAACAGAATTTCCTCACATCATCATCAGTTCTGGTGTCATCTGCACCTGCGTTCCAAACCTGGTAACAACAATAGGATTTGGATGCATGCAGGTCTAAGGTGAGTTTTAACCCAAGCTCTTTTCATGTAAGCTATGAATGTTATTAATATATTAAGCTATGAATGTTATTAATATATTAAGCTATAAATGGTATTAATATATTAAGCTATGAATGTGTATTTCCTCACTGTTTTAAAGAAGGCCCAGTTGTGACTGTAAATGCAAACCATCATGTGGATCCATGTAGGTCCAATCAAACAGAGGATTTTCATGTCTGAGAAATGTGTCTAGACAGTTTTTGTAGCTGTAAGTAAAAATACATGTTCCTGTAACTTTTAACACCAAGGAGAATGTTAATTTTGGAAACTTTGTTTAAGTTTGGGTAATCAAAGTGGGAATTGTTTTTTTTTTTAAAAATGATAATTTGTGTTTGAACTAATTCAAAGATGCAGAGACCGGAAAGTCCAGAAAAACAGTTTACCGTGATCCTGTCATCTCGATCATTAACCCGAATGTTGTTTCTTTTCCAGGAAATGGTGGGTTCTGGATGTCCTCTGGGTGGGACACACTCCATGACAGTCGGCTCCCCTGCTGCCACCACCACATCGCTGGGCGTCTGCCGGAAGTCATCTCTCAGAACTGAGAAAAAAACAAGAGGACTTGAGTGAAGGCCACTTCGTCTTATATCAGCCGATGTGAGCGTGCAATTCCCTGAATCCCAAACAGCCACATACAAATGTTTTACACTACAGAAAAGCATAAACCTTGATGGCAGAATGATATTGATTCTTGTCTTTGCTAAATTTAGCAATACATGCAACAAGCATCCCTGAGCTCTTCATTGACTCACCAATGTGTGCACAGATCACATCAGTAACGAAGACTGCAGCAGCTGACAAGCAAATACAATAGTCAACCTGACCCAAACCCAAACACACATTTGCACAACTAACCACACCAAAGGTACCATTGAATTTGTACAGTCTAACTCTAATACTAGCCCAAAGCACATAATGCCTAACTCTAACAGGGCTCTAGTCCTGCATCGTCTGTGGCTTCTAGGTGATCACAGATCTTTGTTGGTTGATAATTCCATAAACCTAAAGAAATTGGAATCAGATTGAAAATCAAACAAAAAAAACTAAATGTGCATTCAAGTGAACACAGTACCATACTCTATCTCTCCATCTCTACTCTTTAGCTTCAACATTTTCTACTTTCAAAGGTTGTGCATTTCACTCTTTTGTTGAAGCATAGAATTCAATAAAGCTCTAAAATGTAACCAATAACTGTTGCAACAAAAATTGTAAACATAGTATTTCTATTAAAGACCATACAAACATTGCAAATTATCAGAAGCCTTTGTTTTCAGACGTTTTTGTGGTGTTTTTAAAGTTGGTATAACACAGAATCCTCCAGTTCCTCCTTCTATCCATCCAAACACCCCCCATGATCTCCCTTTAGCAACATTCTGCTGCTCATCTGTCTTCATGACTGACAAGAGGTTTTCTCTTGTCATTCAAGTCCTGAGTCTGCCCTGAGGTCTTTGGCCAACAGGGACCTCTTCTGAACATATCAACTGGAAGAGCCCTACAAGATAATCCCAAATCATTTTAAATGACTTGATGTCAAAGAGAAGCAACTGTTCTCCAAAACTGTTCCTGAGAGTACCACACTACTGTGTGTAAAAATCAGTGCTGTCAATCAATTAAAAAAGTTAATCAGATGAATCACAAAGTTTTTACTAGGTAGATTTCATACACTAATATGCAGCTTTTGAAGCTTATATTAACAATATAAGTGTGATCACACAGTCTGCAGTTGTATGAAGTTTAAGTTGATCTGATTGTAAAATTGTTCTTTTGTTCAAATGTTTCACCAGAAGCTTTTGCATGGAGCTTCACAGAAGCCTGATTTGTTTCTTATTGTGGACCAATAATGGGTTTCTTAGTTACATTTGTTATCGTATTTAATTTCAGTTTTATTAATGAGATGATCTTTTAATAGTAAAATAAATGTGTTCTTAACCACTTGTGACATAACACTAAATGAAGAGACCTTATGTGTTTATCAATCCTCCAGAATGCACACGACAGATGACTGAGTAAATGATCACATCTACTGTCAGAACTGTTTATTATTGGAGGAAGTTTAAAGCACATGTTCTTATATTCTGCTGCACAGCAGTACTTAGTTCTTAATTGAGAGAATTGCAGAATAATAAGTGCAAATAAATTTACTGTCTTAGGAGAATCTTTTTTGACACTGAATTTTATTTTGAAAGACACTTGAAGGTGCTGCTGGATTCAAATCAATAAAAAATATTATATATATTATATAATATAAATGTAATTATCATGACTGTTTAAAAGTTACATGTTATGAATAAATGGGCTAATGGCCACGAAAAAAACATTTATTGACGGTGGAGTGAGTTTTTTTAACAGTAAGGAACTGGACCAAATAGTTCTTTTAGAGGCTGTTACACAGAACATCCTATATCAGACCTCGTCAGTGGTTGAAGAGGAAGGATTTAAAGACATAATTGGGGTGCTGAATCCTGGCTGCCAGTGACGTGCGGTGAGGTTCACAGCTGGTAAAGCAATGACATCATCAGTCAGATATCCAAACGTATGAACCCTACAGACTAGCCTTTTCACCATTTGATTGGCAGCAGTTAAAGTGTGTTGTTTAAAAAGTCAACATTTTTTCCTCTTACAAACTGTGGCAGAAGGGAAAAAGATCCCCATTATTGTTATTGACTTACTTTTAGTTTTAAATGAAGTCAGTGTGTCGCTTCCGTGTTTTGTCTATGTTCTGCCCCCCTGAAGAAATGCATTAATAACATGTTTGTAGAAGTCTTCCTTTTCTTTCTTCAGTTTGAAAAGTCTTTCTGTCTCAGTGGAGATCACTACCATTTTCACTACTCAAATTCTTGAGTTTAGAGGTTTAAAAGCGTGACCCTCCATTTAAAAAAATGATGCTAAACAATATGAAAGAGGAACTGGACGGCTGCACTGACTTTCTACCGCTAATTCTAATAATTAATTAATAATAATTCTATTATTAGTTAGCCGCGGTGTCACATTTCTCCAAAAAATAAATATTAGATTTTTGTTTTTAATTTAAAAATGTATATTCTTTTTATTTAATTTATATATTTCTAAGCTATATTTTGCTGGTGAGGCACTGCCTCACCTGACTACACGTCACTGTTGGCTACCACCTAAGCATTGATGGGTACACATGACTTGGACTCGAGTCAGACACAAGTCTTGAATTTGACAACTTTAGACTTGACTTGGACTTTCACAGCCCTGACTCGTGACTTGGTTTGAACTTTAACCTCAAAAACGTGGGACTTGACTCTGACTTTAGCCCTCTGCCTTTGAAAGACTTGTTTTCTTCCCAAAAATCCAAAGATTAAAAAGCATATTGACAAAGCCCGTGCCACAGTGTGGCTGTTGGTTTACATCTGTGTGTGATGTCGGCACAACATCCAATCAAATTAGGGCCAGTTGGTTTGATCCAAAATCTAACCAATCAAACTGGAAAAAAGATTGCTCCGTTAAAAGTACAAGTTCCTGTTTGCCTGTGTTTTCATGTTCCAGTATTTAAAGTTGTAAAGTTGTCGACAGAAAACGGTTTGCAGAACATGCTGATAAAAGGATTACCGACAGAAACTAAACAATGACCAGCTCGACTTGAAAGGACGCGAAATATCAATAGCTGGACTTGTGACTTGACTTGGGACTTGACTGCATCTGACTTGGGACTTGCCTCAGACTTGAGGACAAAGACTTACTTGCGACTTGCAAAACAATGACTTGATCCCACCTCTGCACCTAAGTCACTTTTGCAAACGAATGAAGGAAAAATGATTGTAAAATATTTTAGTGTTCACTAAATGAAAAAAAGTAAACCCAATTTTCCTAAAAACATTTCTTGCTTATTACTTCTGTGTGAAGTTCAGACAATGATTTGGTGCAGGGATTAGGAATCCTTTAACTTGCAAGCCAATTATGGATTTTTTTGTTCTAGCATTTTGCTTACTTTGGACCTAAGACTTTTTATATTTCATAAAGTGAAATTAAAATATACATATATCCTGAACTATACAAGTACAGGTTCAATTTCTATGAATGCAGCAGATGCTGAGCACTAGAGGTACCAGACATGACGGGAACCTTCATGGTCGGTACCTGCATTATAACCTTTTGGGAAAAAAATTGCACATTATATTATGTAAACAGTAATTGGTGACTAATCTTCTTTTAAAATCATTGTTAGTGACAGCCCTACTGTGTTTTTTGTAAATACTGTGGGGGTATAATAATGCATTTGTAAGTGGTTTCAACACATTTTGAGATGAATGACTGCAAAAACTCAAGTGTCATCTCTCCCTCTGGCAGCAGCAAATAAAAACTATTAAAAAAAAAAATACAGCCCCTGTAAAACTGTACTGGTGAAAATATGGGGGTGCCTAGATTTTCTACTTCTAAGAAAAAATATAAGAAGCAAAAAGTAAGTCTACAGTCCTGTTCAGGCAGCAGAAACACGAGGAAAAGAAAAAAGACAGATCCTTTTCAATCTTCACTCTTTGAACAATTGCAGACATTTGCTAAAATAATTAAAGGTCATTCTCTTTCTCAATCATGTACACTGATGATTGTGTGTACATGTACAATGATTCCTCTTCACTGAAAAAACAGAGGTGTAGAAATTTCTGCAAAAATTTAAAAAAGAAAAACTGAAAAATCCCATGACCAGGCTAATTTACATTGGTCTGTTGCAAAATTAAACGTTCATTAATCCATCAGTATGCTGACATTGTCTTCATCATGTCTGCGTCAGACATTCGCCCCATCCATTGACTACATTAGAGAACTGAAAAAGTGTTCCAACTACAAAGTACTTGCTGGCTCCAAGAAGCCAAAATCCCATATACCTCTAATGAGAAAAAAACTGCTGTTATTCAGTCATTCTGTCAGAATAACCATTCTTGCTCTCTGAGTCTTTGAATTTCTGTGAATCTTACCTGGAACTTTTTATTTTCTTTTCATTCAAAAACATGCGTATAAGTTAGTTTAAAACGTTTGTTCTTGTTCTTTTATTGAAATTACTGTTTAATATTTCAATCTACTGCATATCTTCCAGTAATGGCCGGTCTCTAATAGACGCTGGTCTCTAATAAAATCCGGGTCTAACAGGTGTTAGTTGGAATAGACGCCGGTCCCTAATAGTGGCCGGGCTCTGAGGCACCGTCTTTTGTTCCTTGTCAGTCACGCCTTCTTCATGACATCATCCTAGAGCCAGCCTCAATGTGCCTGCACGTGTCTGCACATGCAAACAAACAGCATCTGAACTTTTTGCAAAGATGGATGTGCATTTTGTTAATATAAAATGAAAGCATTTTACAGATTACCGCTAGCTCCTCAGAGAAAGTGTGTGTGTTAGCCTGGGGGGCGGTGCTGGCAGCACAGACTCATCCCAAAAGGGGCTGTCCTCAATCTATGATGTCAGCTTGTGAGAACCCACTCGTTTTCATGGGTAGAGGAGGGGCTGCTGCTGCAGAAAGCAGAAAGTCTTGTCTTATCTGCTGCTGATTACCTGAATCAGGTGTGTTTGGCAAAAAAGAGCTTCAGTGGCAGGCGGGTTAGAAAGCATGTAGGACACCGGCCCTAGTGGGCTGGATTCTGACACACCTGATATACAGTATACCAGCATAATGTTTTGAGATAGTTTTCTCAAGAAAAAAATCAGATTCTAGACCTCACAATGTTTGCTTATTTCACTAGATATGAATGGACAAGCAATAAAGTGTGTATAAACATACAAAGAAAGTTTATGTTTATTACTGTGTCAGGGGCGCATGGGGTGGGGTTCTTTTCTTGCCAAGACAGAGAAGAATCTCTAACCTTTAAATATTTGCAATCAAGGTTAGAGTGAGCATCACCAGTTGGAGAATGAAGAAGATATTTTTCTTGTCCTCATTTGCAGAGAGAACATGTTTTTGTCGTTGCTCTGTTAGCATACACATTCTTACTGTTGCCTCCTGAACTGTTGTGTTATTATGGCTTTCTTTGTGTCTGTGCTCACGCAAAACAGAAAAAATGCCACTCATGGTCCAAGTGAGATCCTTAAAGCGATGTCCAATTACCTTGCTGTGAAACATTTGGGGCTCTTTGAATCCCAACGGCCCCCTCAGTGCTGACAGGATATGCCAGATCACACCCCTGACCTTATCTGTATCGACTGCCGACTTTTCTCTCAATCAGGCCTCACAATAGTTTAAAAAAAAGCTAAATCGTTTCCAAACCTGTCACGGCATACAGCTAGAAAGCAGGACAGCTGCCAGCACCCCAGGTCTAAATTAGCATGCTGTAAGGTTAAAGGACTGCTGTCATGACCTGTCACACACCACGGCTCAGGGGGGAGCTGATCGTTCACATTCTGCCTTCAGCACTCTCCAGTTCTGGAGCAAAAGAGGATTTCAAGAACTTTATTACGCTCTGACAATTATCCATGAGGCCTTCGGGGGGGCCCATATTGAGTGGCTGAACTTTGACCCTTTTTTAAACTCCTTCAACAAAACCAGAATAATCTGCACCACTGGGGCCAAGTGGTGTTCTTTAATGAAGGCAGAGCTGCAAAGCATCACCCATTAGGTTGGGGATAAGGAGCATCAGAAAATGTGTTTGAAATGTATATACTCTGTAAAGTACAACCCAGCATAGTGGTTTCAAAAGATATTTTATGATTCAACAATGGAATTAAAAATGTCCTTAAATGACATGTAGGTTGGAGTGGCAATGATTTCTTTATGCGATGTAGATGTTGACAGTAAAAGTGTTTCAGCAACCAATTTTTGTTGTTGATCCTTCATTTTACGAGCTTCTTTTAAAATGCAAAAAAGGTTTGTGTGGGGGTGGGGGTGGAGTAAAAATATGCATCTTAAGACCACAATATCCACTGTGAACAGTGGGGACAGACTGGACAATTGATCTGTATTTAAAAAACGAAGGATGCATCAATGTTCCTCCTTCTATCAGTGAGGATGTTGAGGATGAAACATTACTGGGTCTTCTCACATGACAGTGATCTCAAAGCTTCAAAAGCCTCAAAACATAATAGCTCTAGAGAAGATCTGAATTCAAGACCAATATGTAAATTACAGTGTGTTCAGACCTGGAGGACCTACAGGAAACCCTACATCTCTGTCATTGGAAACAGGGTAACATTTCAAAATTTTGAGGCGAACCTTTAATATTGACCAAGAACTTATTTTCTATACCTTCCATGCATCCATCCATTCATCCATTCATCCATCCATCCATCCATCCATAACCTGCTACAGTTGGGTGAAGGCGCTAGTTATCGCCTAGGCGATAAAACGGTAACTATTGATTTCGCGATAGTACTTTTTCTTGATAGTAAAATGAGTCTATCGCGATATACTTTTTTTTAAGTGTTCGTAATTAACATTTGCCCAGTGGCCAGTGTTTCTTTAAACTGTGTCGTTCTTTATTCCGACATCTTCGTCTCGTCTTCTTCCTTTACCAGACAACGAACATACTAACAGACTCCACCTGGTGGTCGGAGTCAAACAAGCAGCATACATCACAGTCATGTTATTATCTGTTCTGGTGAATTTCTTTAGTCCTATTCTCTTCTAACGTCTGCACGAAAGTTACACAAACACGTACCATCCCACCCCTGCGTTCACTTCACCTGATTTATGACAGGATCCAGTCAGAACTGGGGGATAAAGCTGCTTCACTTAAAGCGGTAACAGGCAGATTAATAAATGTAATGACTATCTTGTTAGTCGCTAATGCTATGGTGCTAACTAGCTGTTCTGTGTGTCCTGTGTGATCATGGACCGGTTTAAAGTCGGACAGTATTTTCAAGGACCGGCCTTTAAGACACGGTGGATAAATACAACAAAATTAATTCATAGAACATTCATAAAAACAGTATTTTATAAATAATAACAGAATGAAATCCACTGTTTTAGCAGCGTGTGTTTAGCATAACAGAGTCTGTGTTACACTGAAAACTGCGATCTGTCAGATGTTCTACTCAATCCTTCAATCTCCTTAAAGATGCAGCTTTAATTTCAATAATGATCTATAATAACAATAACCCAAAACATTACACTGTTTTCAGGTGTTTGTAATAAAATGTGATCATCTGGAAATATGTGAAAACCTGGAAATTTCTACTAAATCTGTCCTTGTTTTCTCAGGATGTTTGCATTTGAGTTTACAGTTAGATGACAATAAATATATGTTCATACCATTTAGAAATTACTTTTATACAAAAAAAAATAAATTAGAAAAGGTTTTAAAAAGTAAAAAGTAAACCGCATAAGGTGTTTCTGTGTAAAATTGTGTTAGAATTTGGCTGATAAAACATCTGTTTGGCCGGCCAACTTGACTGGTGTTTCAAAAATTTAATTTGGGCTCTTGTCTGGAGGTATTTTAGTTAAGAATCCGACAATAAACAGAGTAACGTGCACTGTAAATTGTGCAGAAGGCATGTTCCTTCAAAAACTGGAAATACCATCAAACCTTTTTTATCACCTGAATCAGTTGCACTGAGCATGCTCAATCTCAGACTGTAATAAACCAGAATTCTGCAGAAAAACAAAAAGTTCAAACCTTCACAGCAGCAACAGTCTAAACTACCTGAAGAAATTCAGAGAATTTGCTTTTAGTTCCTAGATTGTTCACAGGATTCTGAAAAAAAATGTTTGTCAACTTGATATTTATTCTGTAAAACCTGAAAACATTAGAATTTATTTTGAATGCTTTGTTTTTAAATGGAACCGATCAAGCAGTTTAGTGTTCTGTTTCATTTTTCAGTTGAGTTTGTAATATATCTGCCTTTTTTTAGTTTTCCGGAAAAAAACCCCAAACTGTTGTATCATGTTCCTTTATTACATCTGTTATGGTTAAAATATGATAGAAAATGCATATTTGTGTGAACACAGTGTTCAAATTTGACTGATGTAGTTATTTGGTTTAAATTGTGATATTAATCATTATTATCTGATAGGAAAAAAAACAATATTGTGATATAAAAATTCACTATGACACAGTCCTACCCTGGACAGGTGACTAGTTTGTCACAGGGCCACACAATCACTCCAACACACACACTCACACAGGCACACCTTTTAGAGTACCCAATTAAGCTATAAGGCATGTTTTTGGACTATAGGAAGAAGCCAAAGTGCCCAGAGAAAACCCATGCAGCATGGGGAGAACACGCAAACTCCACACAGAGGGGTCTCTGCCGGGATTCAAACCAGAGGCCTCCCTTTGTGAGGCGAGAGCGCTAACCACTGCACCACTGTGCAGCCCAATTTGTTGTACCATTATATAAATAGTGGGACAACTTGGGGAATCCTTGACAGCCAAATAGTTGTTTGCTCCACTGTGACCAACATATGATTTCCTTAAGCACTGGCTGGCTTCATTAGTTGGTTGTTGCTCCCTTTTAAATTGCACATCTTAGTAGCATTCCTCATGAATAAATACTGACATGATGGGAAAAGAGGATGGATAGTCTCTTGTTTAAAGGAGAAGATGGAGAGTGGAAGAGGGAGTAAATCAAGCATTGCCTCCACTGGTACAAATCTGTATGGGGAATGAGTTGAGAATCTGTCAATCTGTCATCTGACATTCTGCCCCAATACAAAGCAATCTACTTGGGTGTGAACCTACAGGCACACAAAACACTGATGCATTTGCTCATTTGCTTGACCACAATCATCTTTTGCTCCTTTATCAGGCCTGCTTAGAGTAAATCTGCCATGTCTTCTCTGGGTGCCACCCGCTTCTAATATCTCTGAGGCGCCCCGGCGAGGAGCCAGCTACCATGAGCCAGTCTTATTATCCAGAGTGGACCCCCTCTGATCTCTATCAACCATTACACCCAGATGAAATGGCCCACACAGGATATTACTGTTTGTGTGGATGACGGGAAGTTCAGTTGAGTATGTGGAGCCTGTGGAGGGAGGGTGGGGGTCTCACAGTTGGAGACAGATGTCCATGCTGCCACTAAGCCCCCACCTCCTCCCTCGCCCTCCTAATACAAACACAGACACTCATAGATATACTGCACAGCAGCTGAAGCAGCAAATACACCAAAACCTTTTCAACCTTCAACATGAACAGCTCAGTGCAATATACAGACTGACTGAAGACTTTAATCCCCCTGCACAGCTTAAGCCCCCCCACCACAAAAAAAAAAAAAAAAAACACATATGTACACAAAGTTGAGAGGCCTGGGTGTTATATATGTGTTTACATGCTCCCTGTATCTTATTTTTTTTGTCTGCGTACTGGTTTAAAAAGTTGGAAGCAGCTCCCATCACCAAAACCACAACATGGTGATCTGAAGCGCTCTCTCTCTCCATGTTACCACCAAACCTGTGTCGACACTGGAACAGCTGGTCCCACTTTCTGCACACATAAAAGAGAACAAAGCCGGCAAGCAACCAGAAGGAGGGGTGCACACTGTTTGTCTTTTTAACTGAATGCTTAATATCTAAGAAAAAAAAAACATTTCTTTCTTCTACTGACAGCTTTAGTAGTTTTAAAAGCTACACATTTAATCTGCAAAGTTTGGAGATTCCTTTTGTTATTTTTTTGCTTTTCCATTCATTTTTTAATGTAAATCTGTTTTATTCACGTTCAGGGTCATGGGGTTGCAGGGCGAGGCCAAAGTTCACCCTGGACAGTTTGCCAGTCCATTGCAGGGCAACACAGGGACAAACAACCACACACAGCAACACCCAAAGTACAATTTAAAATCACCAACAAACATATGAAGCATGTGTCTGGACTGTAGGAGAACGCCGGAAAACAAATGCACACGGAGAATATGCTAAACTTCACACATTAAACACTCAGCATTTTTGCAGCCAGTGTTGCAGAACCTTCTTGTTGTGAGGAAAGAGTGCAAATCCTTTATATTTAAGAGCAATTTCTTAAAGCATGTCTTTCTATTTTGTTCCAATTCATCAAACATCCACCGAGGTCTGGAGGAAGCAAGCACAAACACAAGCAATGAGGTAAGTGTTTCCTGTTTCGTTCCTTATACATCAGTCAGCTAAATTAACAGTCTCCCTCTTGTAAATGTCAGGAATGTCCCTGTTCAGAAAGCCACCAGAGTTTCTCAGATCTTCAGCCAATCAAAGCACTGCATGAGGTTAAAGTCCCACCAGATGTCACACACCTGGGTGGGTGAGGTTTGTTCCTTGCATTTGGGCCGTTCCCAGGAGGAGCCGTGAGCTGCAGTCATGCTTGAGATCTATTTGATGGTCCCTCAATCCACCCCCTCAGTGCTGAGTGAGGGGCATTGGAAACAATTGTTACTGTTTTCACTGTTACCTGCCTGTGGTTCAACCTAGTCAACCTAGTCCATGTCATCGACCAATCAACAACATAAAATCATTTAATTTGGTATTGTTGAAGGCTTGTTTTTTTTTTTGTCATTTTAAATGATTCTAATAACCACCAGCCACAAAGTCATTTAGATCACAAAGCACAACAGGAAGTTTTGGAGGCGGTATTACCCTTCCTCAACCATAGAAGAAGAAGATAGACACAAACTTCACAACAGCACAACAGCCGTGGACTGTTGGACATAACGGCTTTGCACTGAAAGCAATGCTTTAGAACGTTGTGTTGCAGAACTGTGAGGATAGAAAAACTGTTGAGAACATTTTCAGGCTTTGTTGTTAAATGGTCCAAAACAACAGTGATGTTCAGGTTTAGTTCACTGCTGAAATAAACTAGAGAAAAACGTGTTTAAAGTGACAAACGGCATTTTTTTTTCTGTCCAAATCTTTATGTTTTAATCAGTTTTGTTGATTCTGATTGCCTGTTCTAAATAAAAGTATAAATGATGATGATTTAATAATAATAGTCATTTACATTTACTACATCCAGTAAAAATGTTGATGCTAACACATAGTCTACCTGGGACCTTAAACTTTCCATCTTTCAGCCTCTTATTGTTGCATTTCCTGCAAAATAATATATCTGTTGTTTTCATTTGGTTAAAAATAAAACCCAAGTTTTCCAGACTCTTGTTTTGTATTGTCCCGGTGTGATTAAATACCTGTCAAACACTTGAGCTAACCCTCAACCTTTGGCCTTCAGATTTCCATCTCCAGCACCCAAAGCTTTCTTTCATATCTAAGACATGAGTTTACCTGAGCAGCTCAGTAGCAGTTCTCCAAGCTGAGCTCGGATGGCTTCTCTGGCTGTACACACTAACCCTGAAAACTTGTAGTTGATGCCCAAATTCTAGAGTTTATGGAACTGAACAAACCAAAGTCCTCATCAACTCCTTTATCTTAGTAAACTAACAGCTGACATCTGGACTTCATTCTGTCAAATTCCTTAAGTTCCTCTGTAAGTCTTTGGAGACTTCTGTCAAATTATTTTGTTTCCTGGGCACTACCATCACTCAGGAAGTAAGCCCAGAACATAAACTTGCTCACTAAAAAGAAAAAGAAAGGATGTTTAGGTTCGGTGAAACGTAGCTAAAGTTTAAAGATTATTGCTGCTATTATCGACAGGTCTTGTTTGCCCTGGCAAGCAGAGGATCAGCTGCAGCCTCATCTCAGTCCAGGACCGGTACTCTTTTGCAGCCAACCCTCCTCATGCACTACTTTAGTCCATTTCTTTGGCATCTGGACTTGGTCCATCAGGATCAGAACCTCAGCTAATTACTGTTAGCCAGCAGAGCAATGCCCCAGTCTTCCACTTCAACCACCCCAGCACACAAACTGACACTTTAAACAAGTACTTTTCTTCTGTGAAGAATCTGTGTCCTTGAATAAGATGATTTGTTCCCTCTGCTGAAGTACTCCTGTGTGGGTGACTCTGATGTCTGACCTCTTGTCTACAGTAAACAGCAAAACAAAATCAAATTGGATCAATAATAGCACATAATAAAGAAGTCATAGTTGAAATGTATGCCTCTCTTTAGTGGCCTAATGTGAATTGATGATGCAAAACACCGTTTGGTGACCTTGAATGAAAAAGGCTTGATGGAAGAAATTGTAAAATAGGCAGTGCCATGTAGTTAATGGATTTGAAAGTCATTCACGTTGGAGGTCAGAGTTTCATGGATTCAGTCCAGAAAACATGTATTTAATGATACAGGAAGAGTAAAGAACAATGCTTGATATACCTATAGTAGCTTCTTCAATTCCTTTTTTGAGATTGCCGTTTGCGTTATCTTGCAAAATGCAAATGACTTATTTGTTGAAAGTGTTCTGCTTAATACTGTCGCCTTACACCATTAGGATTGAGACATGGAAGGTTTATTTTACTATAACATAAATACGACCAAGAACTGTCACAGCAGACGACACACAAATGATGAAGCAAAAAATGATCAACCATCATTACTATGGAGGTCCAGAAGAGACAATACCAAATAAATATATACTCCATTAAATCGCTAAATACAAGTGTCAATAATTAGTTTAAAATGGCAGTAGATAAATAAAATAGAAAATATTTATAATATTAAAATTGCCATTAATTGCCATTAAAAAGCACATTTAATGACATATTTAATTATTTCATGGCCAGTCCAAGATAGAAGCAACAAATTGAAATAAATATATTTAATATAAAATTATTGAATAAATGCATCACTAATTATTTAAAATAGAAAATAAAAAAATAAATGTGTTTTTAAATCTGTCAATATTTAATTAAATTCCATTTTAAATGATTAAATGAAACATGAATTTATCTAATCATTTAATGAATAATTTCATGGTCCAGTTTGCAGCATTTTATTATGTTACCTGTCAAACTGTCCCATCAAACTCAGAGGGCGGGCCTAACACAGACCATCTGTACTCCATTGCTCCTGCATGGTTTGAATCTCATCATGGTGCAGGACTGCTGCTCTCATGAAACTCAGGAATTAATTCAAGTCCTTAAGGTTTCATCTGCCACCTCACATACACACTGTAAACATTGTTTCGGTGAAATGTGGAACTTTAGCGAGGGTCGCTTCATTAAATCTCCTTCTCCGTCCACTTTCACAGGAACTCTGCAGCACCACCTACTTCCTCACGGAGCTTGGGCGCTAGTCCAGACCTAAAGCGGGACTCCCCAATCACCCCTGGTTGGAGTGTGTGTTTTTTGAGAGAAAACTGGGTGTCGAGGAGCTACCACGATCGGGCGGCCAGCCTGAAAATTAAATTAAAAAACACATTTTAAAAATCTTGCATCTTTGATCATTATTAAGGGGGCCGAGCTAAATGTGGAGGTGGGCTACAGTTTGGGGACCACAGATGAATATTAGAGCTGTTTGCTGTATATTGGAGAGAGAGAAAAACGATTTGTAAACATACACACAATCTAGAGCGGTGTTCATATCCCCAAGAAGAAGAGAAGCAAAGATAATGTTTTCATGATGTTACAAAGGAGAGTTCGAAAAAACAACTTGCTAACCTCCATCTGCCTACATTCAACATTATCCCCACCCTGAGGGTCCTCCATAACAATACAGACGTGCTTGAAGCTTGTGTGTGGTCAGCTAATGAAGCAATTGTCTGGCCCTGAAAAGAGGATTACATTAATCTAGTAATGGCTGACGTCGTGCAGCCTACAACAGAAGGCTAAGAGGGTCACTGAGAACTGCTGGGAAGCCCATTGTTCAAGAGTTACAGTCTCCCTACCATCACCACATTACACCCCCCCTCTGCCCTCTGATGACCCTCAGGCCAAATCAAGGCTACTACTTTTCATTCGTGTGGAAAAGCACAAAAACACTTGAGCTGTAACTAAAGGGGAACACAGAAAAAGAAGACAGAGGTGCCTATGAACAACCACAAGCCCACCCAGAACCAATCAGTTCTGGCAAGTATAAGGTAGGATCCCAGCAATGACTGCCATCAAGTGTTTCACCCCAACAGTAAAGCAGTTCACATGAAATGAACTGCTCAGTGTCCAGAACAAACATGTCAAAGTCTCATCAAAAATAAACGAAGAGCTACAGATGTGAGCCTTCTAACTTCATGTTCACATTTAAGCTTTTTCTTCCAAATCAGCTGATCTGTGTGGAGGCTGAGCTTTCCTGAGCCTGGCTCAGATGGACACTTAGAAAGGATGATTTTGGTCTATACGGGGGTCATTCCATGATGCCCCGAGCTTCTTCCTTGATGCTGCCCTTCTTGTTTTCCACATACATAGTACTGTTAAGTTAATGTTTTTTTGTTTTTGTAATGCACCAGTGTCTCTCTTGTGTTAAGTCCAGCTGATTGAAACAGATGGCTCAGCTTCTGCTGGATGTTTTGGTCCATTAAAAGTTTGTTTTCAATTCTACTTTTGAAATCTTAGACATTTTTTTATTATATATCGTAGTGTATTCTAAAGTATAAAAAATTATCTTCAATTATCTTAAGGGAAATAATTCTTAAAAGTAATTTTAACTTTTTTCATTGAGCAAAATTGTAAGAAATTCCCTTTTTAATGAACTCGCCCGCTATCTGTGCATGTTGCCCTGAGCTGTGAATATGCTGCTTGAGAAAAAAAAACACAAGATACAGAAAATCTTTCCTATGAAAAGGTTCATCAGTCAGACAAAAACAAAAACAATAATTCTTAAACTGTATAGCACGTTCCAAAATTAATACATGAATGATATTTTTCTATGGTTTTTCTATAGACTCTATGCAGGTGACAGTCAGCATAATTAAATGTGACTGAATAAACCTCATAAAACCAAATAAGAAACTCCAAATGAACTGTTCCACATGATTACATGACAGAATTCCAATTCTAAAGAACTGAAAATGGTCATTTGTTGAATTTGCTGAATTAGGAGGTGATATTTACTGAAATCTAAAGCTATTTCAATCAAAACATCTTCGTAGGTCAAGTTCCATTTGAACATAGGACCCTTATTTTGTAGCAGCTTCACAATTCTTGTATCCATTGAACTGGTGAGTTTTTGGCGAGTTTCTGCTTGAATTTCTTTCCAGGATGTCAGAATAGCCTCCAGAGCTGCTGTTTGGATGTGAACTGCTTCCACCCTCACAGATATTTGGCTTGAGGATGCTCCAAAAGTTCTCTATAGGGTTGGAGGTCAGGATGGGGGTCAAACCATCAGTTTATCTCCTTTCTGCCCATAATAGTTTATGATGCAGAGGGATTCCTGCAGCATGAGATGGTGCAAATGTCATAAAAAAAAATTATTTTAGCTTTCTGACACTTAAATACAATTTGCAAAATAATTTGGAACAACCAGACAGCAGGGACATATTGATCCGTATCTACTGCCTGCTGCTTATGCTGGCTATAACAACAACAACAACAACAAAGAGCTTTACACATTTAAAGTGGTGATGCCTTTTATTAAACACTGATTACAGTGCTTTAAATGTTGGAAAAACACATGGACATGGAGCCAGACAACAACCAACTGATGTTTTTGTTTTTTATTTACACTTGGTGTCAGATTTAATAATTGAATAAAAAAAGCATAGGATGAAAATTTGTATTCAACTAAAGAAGAAAAAATATCTGAATTTCCTGGTTAACCCAGTTGGTGTTTGCAACTAACCACTGCTGTGATGCAGAATGTTCTGGGTCAAAAGGTTACTTTATTCTTATCAATAGCATGGCTATTTCAATTGCATTTATAGAAAGACGTTTGATGTTAGCTAGCTTACAAGGGAGAAACAGCATTACAGAACGTTTTCGACACCAATCACCCTGTTCTCTAAACAAGTATCACATGAACTCTTAGCTTACAGCTCTGTGTTGCAAATTCACACACGTGCATCTAATATTCCAGTAGTTGCTCCAATCCACCTCCTCCAGCTTACTGATGGTTGACAGATTAAGAAGGAAAACTGAATTCTAACATCACATATTTGCTCAAAGACAAGCCAGTCTGCCTGACGTATAGCTGTCCTGACACACAACTTACAAGTCATGGCCGAAAGCCCAGCAGATGCAGCTCCTGGCCTGACATGAAAAACGACCAGAGTGGGTTGGTATTACTGGACAGGCTGTTTCCTAGACACTTCTTACCTTGTTAGTGCAGCATGCCTGCACATTCCTGCACAGTGAGAAAGAGAATGGCAGTAATTCCAGTTTTCCACCTTGCCAACAAACTCCAATAGCAGATGGGTCTTTGAGCAAAGATCCATTCAGTTCCAGCTGAATGAGTTAAGCCTCCACTCGCTGACCTCTTTTAACTCAAAGATGGGCACGTGTCTTAAAGAGAAATGAGTCTTGTGCAAATGAGCAAGAGTAAAAATCAATAAGCATTTTTCACAGCTGTTCCCCATGGTGTTGAGCAATTACAGACAGGTCAAATATAGCTAAATCCCCTGGAAATACTTATTGAAATCCCAAAGTGATGGTTCACCACATTCAACATTGACACTAAATCTTCTAAAAATGTATGTGATGACAACAATTAGCTTAAGTTCATTTTAAGGCTCATGCACTGACAAACCATCTGACCTCATGGTCAGCAGCAGAAAGGTCGCAGAGGTAAATGAATTAGATCTCAACTAACATTCGGGGCAAATCTATCAGGCAAAAGGAAGTCATTTATTAAAGCTTAAGTGAAAGGAAATGTCTTCATGAAAACATGGAGCCTGTAAGCCTGATGTAAGGAGAGATAAACCAACACCTGCAGACTGATGTTTACTGCAGTACAAAACCAGGAGGAAGATAATAAAGGACTTCTGTCTGTGTACACGTTCACCAAAGCTAACATCCACCTTGTAGTCTTTGACCTAAGAAGAGCCATGTTTGAGATGCTGCTCCAGATAACACTGCAGAACTGCCAGCACACAGGAAAAGGACATTAGCTGTTGTGTTTTGTGCTGGGAAACTGATTGAAACTAGTTTTATTTAAAGATGTACCAGAGAAAAGGACTGTTTTCTGAAGTCTTTAATTCAATGGCATGTATGCTCAGACTCTGAAGTTTCATTACAAACCTCCCTTAAGAAAAAAAAAGTCAACTTGAGAAAGCATTATTGCAAAGAATAAAAAAACAGAACCTAAACATCACAAATGTGATATGCAATGTAACATTCAAAAAGCTCAATGTTTAATCACAAACTCAAATTCCAAGTTTTCAGAGCTCTACACACAATCATCCATCCATTTTCTTCCGCTTATCCGGGACGGGGTGGCGGGGGCAGAGGTCAAAGCAAAGATGCCCAGACTTCCCTCTCTCCGGCCACTTCCTCCAGCTCCTCTGGGGGAACACCTCCTTAGGAAGGCATCCAGGCGGCATCTGAACCAGATGTCCGAGCCACCTAAACAGGCTCCTCTCGATGAGGAGGAGCAGCGGCTCTACTCCGAGTTCCTCCCGGGTGACCGAGCTTCTCACCCTCACTCTAAGTGAGCGCCCAGCCACCCTATGGAAGAAGGTCATTTCTACCCGTTTGTATCCGGGACCTCGTTCTTTCGGTCAAGACCCAGAGCTCATGACCATAGGAGAGTATTGAGGTGTAGATTGACCGGTAAATTGAGAGCTTTGCTTTCTGGCTTCTATCTCTCTTCACCACACACACTTCTACACTCAATCCTTAAAACATAAACAGGCTTGCAGCTCTTCACTGCTGCCATCCAAACAGAAAAAAACAATCAAGAATCACAATCAGCACTTCAGTGATGAGATTCACCTTCACTGGTTCAGTAAGTGCAATCACTCAACTTTTCTGAAAGTGAACGCGATGGAACCCAGGAGCTTCAGTTCTGACCCTTTTCTGTTAGGTGAATGTCCACTCCTGTCATCTGCTGTGTAACAATGCTCTGATTGCATTCAATTGATTTCTATGAACTAGTTATTGATTGTGGTGAACTGTTGTGCTCTGTCTGTCTGTCATGGATGAGGCTTAAAACTCGCCCGCATCATGTTGCACATATTGGATTTTTTTTCCTTTCTATTGCAACCTCCTTGCAGTACCTCATCATAGATGTCATTCGCTCTTTGATTCTCTTTACCTCATCATGGCAACCCTCTCATCATGATCTCTATGCACATCTTCAGACATATTCAGGCCAAGATTGGCGGATTTACTAATTCAAGTACAACTAAACAACTTCTGATGACACAACATGGTGGCTGGACAGCTGCATGGACTCATTTGACATCATTTGTTAAAGTGATTTGATGCTTAAGGACCAGGTTTCATTGAAATGAAAACCATCAGCTTTTTAAGACTGAAGTTAATTTATTTCCTGCAACTTTTTAAACATACTTAGAGTAAGGTATCTGTAAAAAAAAAACCTATTCACAAAGACAAAGTTGTGCACATAATGATACTTTAGTGCACAATTTTGCAATGTATAGTTTTACGTTGGGCATGTCTGTTTTGTTTTCATCTGCCAGTTAGCCCACTTTAGCTCTGAGTTAGCTTTCTTGTTTGTGTTATTTTCCATCCATTTTCTTAACCAGCTACATCCCTTTCGGGGTCACAGGGCTGCTAGAGCCTGTCAGAGCCTGGCGGTACTGTTGGGCAAAGGCAGTTTACACCCTGGACAGGTCCTGGGGCTACAATGCCCACTCTATTCCTGACCTTGGAGGTTGGCTGGTTGACAGAAGGGAGCAGCAGCACCAGGGAGGGAGGAATGCCAATGCCACATCCTCGTACGTTTTTGTTAGTTTGTTTCATCATTGTCTTAATATCATCTCTTTTTGATGAACATGGACTTTTTTACGCCTGATAGGTGGCATTCCTTCTTCTCTTTCTTGGACTTTTGTCTGGCTCTGAAACAATCTGGGGAGGCATTGTTTACAACTGTTGTTGCCTGACACCTACAACATGCAGCCGGAGATCGCAGTCATTTTTTCAACACAGCTATGCTAACAAGACGATTTCCTCACTATGGAATCAATAACATTCTAATAAAGTTCTATTCTATTTTAGGATAATACCTGAGTCTCAATACGCATCCTCACTTTGTTGTGTCAATGTTTCGAGACTAGCCATATATGCCTGTGAACCTGTGATGTATTTTTCACAGTACAGGAGCATACACTATATACTGCCCTTTGTATTCAAGACAAGGGAGAGTCGTGTTCAAATCTAAAACAAATTTCAAAACAGAAATTTTAAATGTAAAACCAAATGTTGTATTCCTATTTTTTTTAATTGTCAACAAAGTGTACAACTGTGTCTTTATGCACGTTTATTTTAACAGTTATGTTGCATTTACAGTCACAGTTGTGCGTACAAGTTTATGTATCCTGGAAGAAATTATGATTTATTGGTACATTTGAATAAAAAATGAATGATAAGACAAAAGCTTTTTTGTCCACTCATAATTAGTGGTTGGATGAAGCCATTTGCTGTCCAGAAATTCAATTTACACTTTTCAACTCATAATTACAAAAGAAACCCCCAAAATGACCCTCTTTAAAAGATTACATCCCCTGATGACTTTATTCTGAAAACATGCACACAAGTTGATCCAAAAGGCTTTGAATGGTCGCTAAAGGTAACCCTCTTCACCTGTGACTCGTTTGCCTGTAATCAATGTTTGTGCACAAAAGGTCTTGAAGTTTCTGGGTTTCCATCAGACTTTTGCATCCTTCACTGCTACCCTGACATTTCTGGATCCACAGTCATGGGGAACGCAGAAAGAGCTGTCAAAAGATCTACGGGAAAAGGTAACTGAACTGTACAAAACAGGAGAGGGATATAAGAAGATATCCAAGGAACTGACAATGCCAGACAGCTGTGTTCTAACTTGGCTCAAAAAGTGGACAGTGAGGAGTTCTGATGAAACCAAACCAGTCACAAACGATTGTGCAACAACTGCCAGAAAAATTGTTAGGGATACAATGAAAACCTCACAAATAGCATTAATTGTGATCCAGGACTGAAAAACTGCGGTATGGGTGTTTCAAGATGTACCAGAAGAAAAACTGGCTGCATGGTTAAGTCGCCTGCAGTTAAAAACCTCTTTTGTGCAAATGCTGCAAAATAGCTCACTTACAATACAGCAAACAGGACAGAGACAAACATCCAAACTTCTGGACCAACTTCTTTTGGAGTGATGAGCCCAAGATTGAACTTTCTGGCTACATCAATTTGAGGAAATCTTTCTCTCCGAACTGATATATTGAACCTATCGTGACGATCAGCATTTATATCGCTTTCCTCTGCCACCGAGGTCGAGGATAGCGATGGATTCTCGTGTTACCATATAAAGGTGCTGTAAGTATTAAAGGAAAAAACATCTAAATTGCCTTTAACAAAATAATCTCTGCTTATGTGTGACTCTAGAAATCCTTACAGATGAACCCCAGAGCTGTCAGAGGGAACATCCAGCAGCTAGTGTGGTGAATGACCTCAGGGTTTAATGTCTGAGGCAGCACTGCAATCAGCAGCACACCCATGTAATGAGCCGTGATCGGACACAACAGTTGGAGTGAGGGTCTTCTTTTGTTCTGTGCAGCTCCTGTGGCCCCTGAGCGTCCCTGTCGTTAAAGAGGGGGAGGAGGTTAATGCTCTTCCTCACACCACCTGTTGTTCCCACCCTGAAGCATCTCCACCCTTATCTCTTATGCTTTTGTCTTAGAGACTTATATAACAGAAACACACACACACACACACACACACACGGGTAATCAGTGGTCACGTTCTCTTTTTGTGTGGTCTAATTAATTCATGAATATCCTCTGGAGGAGGGTTGGCCCAGTGCGCCTGGCTCAATGACCAGCAGACGGCCAATCACGCAGGGAGGGGTTAAGCCTGCTGCCTCCCCCCAGCCATCTGATCCCCTTTCAAAGACAAAAATGACCAGCAGTTAGACAAGATCAGAACCTGGAATCCCATTAGTGAAGCATGGACACACATCAGATCTACAGTGTATGTTCATTGGGGTGTCGGGAAAAAACATCGATTCATGTTGAAATATAGATTTTCATTTTTAAAGAATCGATTCTAAAAGTCCAAGAATCATTTTACTTTTTTTCATATTTTTGCATTTATATGTATATTGAACCTGCTAGCTTACGTGCGAGCCGTAATGTTTGTAACGAAACAGCTACTGTCTTTGTTTTCTCGGGAGGCGGGCGGTGCACATTAAGTGTGCATGCTGTGCTACTACATGGAAGAAGAAAAAGAAATGGAACCTTTTTTCGTTGTCAGTGAAGGCAAATGTCTGTGTGCGCTTCAGGTTTTGAAGACAGACGCAGCGTGCAAAATCTGCTACAAGAAATCACGTATTTCAGCAACACTTCAAATGCTCGCGCTCATATCACCCGGAGCTTCGAGAAGCAGCGACGGATTCAAGCTCCTGACCAGTGCACACTCTACCATTTCACAAAACTTCCACCAAACCAAACGGGCTAAACGTATTAGCAAATCTATTGCCTGTTTCATTTCAAAAGACCTTCGTCCCTACAGCGTTGTGGAAAATGAAGGCTTTCGACTCATGCTAAATACAAGTGAGCCGAAGTATATCCTACCATCACGTCAGTGTTTTACGGAGAAAGCCATACCTCAACTTTATGATGGGACAAGAGCAAAACTTAAGGAAGCATTGGTCCAAGCCCACAGAGTAGCTCTTACCCGTGATGCCTGGACTTCTGGAGCAAGCTGCTGTTTTGTCACGTTCACGGCTCACTACATCACAGAAACCTAGCAGCTTGAGGCGCGTGTCCTACAGACACATGCCATGTATGAAAGCTACACAGCTGCTAATGTGAATATGGGGTTCCACGCTGTAGCAGATGAATGGAATTTGATCATCACGGATTTGGTGATAGCGACAGATAACGCTGTAAACATGCTGGCTACTGTGCAGCATGAGAACCAGCACACAACTAATTACAAGCACACAAGCTAAAAACCGACACAGCAACGAGATGGAACAGAGCTTATGAGATGGTGGGCAGATTTTTGGAGCAGCAGCCAGTGATCTGCGCTGCTCTACTCTCTCCTCAGAGGCAAAAAGGTGGAAGTTCAGGGGACATCTGCACGCTCAGTGAGAATTACATCTACAATGCTGAGGGAATTGCAAAAGCACTGAAGCCCTTAAAGGATGCGACAAATATCACGTCAGAGGATTCTTCACCCACACTGACTGTGACTGCACTACTGCATGCTCAGCTGCTTCACCAGAGCCAGCTCTGTTGAAGATGATACACCACTTGTTCAGGAAATCAGGACATCCATGAAGGTCTGTCAAAAAGATGCGCCAGTGTGCAAACCAAGAACTTTCTTCTCATTGCCTCCACTAACCTGGATCCCAGGCTTAAAGCCTTGCCCTTCCTTAGCAGAGGAGCAACAGCTCATCCACAGTGATTACAGAGGCCGCTGCTCTAGAAGTAATTTACCACTTTTTTTACAATCTTTTTTTTAAAGATAAAACAAAGTTTTTACTTTAAGGAACATGACATGTCTTCCAGTTTTAGGTGTATGAAGAACCTTGAAAAAAAATGCTCAAAGTAAATAACAATTAAAGAGCGTATATGTATGCATGGTATTTTTAAGTGTAAACATTTTGAAGCAAAAGTTTATTTCCTAGACTCAAAGTTTAGATTGCCCTGGGCATTTCTTTTTTAAGTTATCGGTGAGTGAGTGAGTGCTCAATTATTTTTTTTCAGAATTTTCAATTTTGAAATCAAGAATTGATTCGGAATTGAATCGACACCCCAAGAATCAGAATCGACTTGAATCGTGAGTCATTGTAAGATTCCCATCAATAATGTTGGATGCACTGCAACCCTAACATTTCCTGGTTATGTTACAGAAAGGCTGCACATGGTTGCACAGCTGACAGCAACACGTACTGCAGACATCTCATTGACATCAGAGAGTCAGTCCCCTGTGAACAGAAATAAATCAAACAACATTTCAGGACAGCAGCTCCTTCAGTGTATCTATGGAGGCTGAACTAGTTTTGTTTCAGTTTCCTTTCTGCTGACTGTTTTTGGGCACATAAGCCTTGTTTCCACTGAGCGGTCCGGTACGGTACGGTCCCTTTCAGTGTTTTGAGCATTTCCATTGAACAATACCAAACTGTACATATTGGGGGCTCCCATTGGTTGTAGGTCAATTAAAAATTGGTTGGGGCAGAGCCGCTGTAGCCAACCACTGATAGACAGAAAGTGATGACGGCATTAAAAAGCACCAATTTAAGCGTTTATAATGTTTCTTTAGAATCAGAATCCTTTATTTGTCATTGCTACACAAGGAGCTTGTGGTGCAACAAACATCTTTGCACTCTCCAAACATAAATATAATATAAAATATATAACAAAATAAGCATGACATATTTAGGAGCAGCAGAATATATATAAATGTGTAACGGAGAATATCTACATGTAATCCACATAAGAAAAGAAGGGCATTTATTGCACTTTCATGCTACTCAGCTCCTGAATATTACACATAGCTGGTTTGCTCAGCCTGCTAAACAAAACGTGAACCTCAAACCTCAACAACTCTGACTGCTCTGGAGAAGAACCTGTTCTTGAGTCTGTTGGACGAGCCTTGTGCGATCTGTGTTGCTGGCCTGAGGGCAGCAGCTGAAACACGTGGTGGTCAGAATGGAGAAAGCCTTTGATTATGAGGGAGTCTTTATGGCGGTATTCATCTTAGCGCCCGCAAACTTCTGTCAAACAACATTACATTTCTGTTACACACGAGTACCAGAAGTAAAGCAGTAAAGAGCCGAGCCGCTGTATGACCTCCATTGTTGTTGCTTTTCTAGTCGTCACACTACAATGACGCAATGACACGCTAGCGGTCTACACCACGCATGCGCTGTGAAAACAAACCGAGTGGAAACGATCGCCAGAATGAACTGGACCGTACCAGACCACTCCGAGTCCTTACTGTACCGGACCGGACCGCTAAGTGGAAACCAGGCAAAATCGTGGTGATGATCTGCATTTGGAAATGATCAGGTTCTTTTGTAAGAATCCTATTCTGTCAGCATGCTGAAAATGAAATGTTGCATCTTCCTATGCTGCACTTTCTTCATCATGTTCTGTCTCTGCAGCAGAGAGCATTTCCAGCTGTCAACATTTATCTCCAGCTGTGAGGCAGCATGATTATCACAAAAAACAGAAAAGAAGCATCTTTGTCACAAAAGCTTCAGTGAGCAAACAGCAGCAGGTTCAGCCACACCTCTGGTTTGGTTGGAGACTCGCTCCACCAGAATTCAGAGTTGAAGTGATGCTTTTTGTGTCTTAGTATCAGTGCAGGTGTGCCAACATCCACAGTCAGCATTCAAGAACACGTGAAGAGCCCACTGATATCCTATCAGGTGGTATCTGTGCCACCACAATGAGAACAAAAGTCACAGTTTCTGAATCAAAATATACAAAATTACAAACAAAATGTTCAGTTTAAAAAAAAAAACTTTAAAAGTTGCAAATACAAGTTTTAAATGTTTGCATTCAACATCTTTTTCTTTGCTTTAAAATACATATTTGCAACACAAATGCGTTCAGATGCATTGTCTCTCTTCTCGCTTTCTCCCTATCTGTGATTTTGCGTTTTCAGTTTAGTGTAATATATGTGCCACCAAACAGCCAATCACAACAAAGCGTTCATATTAACAGATTCTTTTTTTTTTAGGCAGCCTGGTTTGGAAAGATTTAGGACAAAGACTTCATGAGTAGCTGGAAGTGAGCCGATCTATGAGAGACAAACTGTTGTCATTCTCATTTTGACACAGAACGAGATCTCATGATCAGCTGTTGGGCAGAAGAAAAGCCATTTTACACCTTCCTTACTATGACTGTGTTTTTTAGGGGAAGTCTTAGAAAACATTATGGTAACATTTTGATTCTGAAATTTCACAAAGGCAAATTATGATTGTTCTTTCACAAAGTCACTTGGCTAAGAAATGCTCATTCAGGCTTTGAAAATCTTTATGACTACAATATTTTACTCATCCTTTTATGCAAGAGGTTATGCTGAACTGCTTATAGAACTGTCTGCCGGTGAAAAATACAGGCCACGCAAGGAGCATGTACTCACGACATGAACGGCACTTTAAGACTCTTTGTACAGTCAGCAGGATTTGGGTGTGGGGGGGTTAAAAATGAAAAATCAAAAGGCCTACAACCCTTATTTTACCCTTACGTGTTGTGTAAGTGTTCACTACGACCTGTCTCTTACAGCATGGCCGTAGAGAAAATGAGCGTGAACATTCTTGCTCAACAGGATCGTGGACTGATCTTTGTCTTTGATATTACATGTGGGCGTGGCCTGTGCAGATTTTCACCTGCATACAGCCCATATGAGGGCAGTTGTGACTAAGGCACTAGGCATAAATAGAAGTCAACAGCAGGTCGCTGCTCACTCTGCTGAATGTGCACAAGTGTTGGTGTGCTCACTGACAGCAGGGCCTGGGGGGCTCCCATCACAACCCATATGTGTGTGGATCACTGCGTTTCATGGCAGGGACAGAGGCCAGCTCCAGGACAGCACACAACATCACAACACAACAGCTGACTGAGTCCAGCAGTCTGCTGATTAGAAAGTACAATCATCCATCTTTCCAGGGTAACACATAGTTCCAAGTTGCCCCAGATGCAGCTGTTGCCATAAATGAGTCCAATCTGACTCTTTACAGGCTGACAATCTAATGCACAGACAACAAAAGGCATAAGATCGTGACTTCTGGTGTCAAATCTGAATTGTCAACTAAACTAAAAGAAACATCATCATATAAATCCAATTTATTTGGCATTTCCTTCACAGCTTTCATTCTGCCCGTAGCTGAGGATTGTGGGAGCTTTCCCTCAGACCCAAAGACAGATAAAGTAGGAGAGAAGATCCATCTGGTGACAGAGCTGTTCAGCTGCTCCTCCTCCTCTCTTTTGGGTTCAGGATTATTGACTGATGGTCTAAACCCCTTTTACACACACGCACACACACACGCACACGTTTTTCACCTTACGGCGTCGCCACAGAGAATCAGCTTTCACTGATTTGCACAGGTGGTTTAGCAGAGAGTACTTTTTATGCCGGATGCCCTTCAGAGTGACCCAGAGAGTCAGCAGCACCAAGGACCTTGCCTAAGGACCCACAATGGATTTTCTTTGACTCATTGCGCCCTGGGAAGAGCTACTCCTACACCTAGCCAACAGAGCCACTCAGCCACACACACATACACTCAACTACACTAAACAAAGCAAGAGAATTTTACTTGTACTACATTTTGTTCACTTATGGCTAAAAACAGCTGCATGCCAGCAGCAAATGCCATTAAGTTACATGCACTGACTGTATCTAAAGAACTAGACTGAGTGATCCCTCCCCCCTCGTGTTCCAAACTGGAAGTACCCACTGGCTTCAAGAAGCCAAAAACTTCTATTGAGAAATAAACAGTTACAGTGAGGCAAATAAGTATTTGAACACCCTGTGATTTTACAAGGTCTCCAACTTGCAATGAGATTCTCATCTTAAGTGCACGTTCACTGTAAGAGACAGTCTAAATAAGATCAGGAAATCACATTGTATGTTTTTTTTAAAAGATTTATTTGTATTCTACCGAAAACAAACAAGTATTAGAACATCTGTCTATCAGCTACAATTCTGACTCTCAAAGACCTGTTAGTCTGCCTTTAAACAGTCCACCTCCACCTCCATTTCTTATCCTAAATTAGAAGCACTTGGTTGAGGTGTTTAGCTGCACAAAGACATATGTCCACCCCTTACAATCAGTAAGACTCCAACTACTAACATGGCCAAAGAGCTGTCCAAAGACACCAAAGACAAAATTGTAGACCTACATAAGGCTGGAAAGAGCTACGGAGCAATTGACAAGCTGTTTTGTGAAAAAAGATCCACTGTTGGAGCAATTATTAGAAAATGGAAGAAGCTAAACATGACTGTCAATCTCCCTCGGACTGAGGCTCCATGCAAGATCTTATCTCACGGGGTCTCAATGATCCTAAGAAAGGGGAGGAATCAGCCCAGAACTACACAAGAGGAGCTGGTCAATGACCTGAAAATAGCTGGGACCACCGTTAGTGGGTTAGGTTACTGTTAGTAACACACTAATACGTCATGGTTTGAAATCATGCACGGCACGGAAGGTTCCCCTGCTAAAACCAGCACGTCCAGCCCGTCTTAAGTTTACCAATGACCATTTGGATGATCTAGAGGAGTCATGGGAGAAAGTCATGAGGTCAGATAAAACCAAAAAAGAACTTGTTGGTGTCAACTCCACTCGCTTAGTTTAGAGGAAGAAGAATGATGAGTAGCATCCTATGAACACCATCCCTACTGAGAAGCATGGGGGTGGTAGCATCATGCTATGGTGAGTTTTTCTGCACATGGGACGTGATGACTGTACATGTATCGTGAGATACAGTCCCTCAGTTAGACCAGTGAAGAGGGGTCGTGGCTGGGTCTTCCAACATGACATTGACCCGAAACAACAGCAAGGATAACCAATGAGTGGTTCCATAAGAAGCATCTCAAAGTTCTGGATTGGTCTAGCCAGTCTCCAGACATAAACCCAATCGAAAATCTATGGAGGGAGCTCAGACTGTGATCTAGAGAAGATCTGTGTGGAGGAGTGGGCCAAAATCCCTCCTGCAGTGTGTGCAAACCAGGTGGAAAACCACTGTAAATGTTTGACCTGTATGATCGCAAACAAAGGCTACTGAACCAAATACTAATATTGATTTTCTAAGGTGTTCAAATACTTATTTGCAGCAATAGCATAAAAATAAATTATTTAAAAAAAACATACAATGTGATTTCAAGATTTGTTTTATTACATCTCTCACAGTGGACATGCACCTAAGGGTCAAATTTCAGGCCCCTTCATTATTCCTAAGTGGGAGAACAAAATCCTGTGGTGTTCAATTACTTATTTGCCTGACTGTATTACTCTCATTCTATCTGTCAGAATGACCATTCTTGCTCTGCTATCTTTTTCCTAACATCTTCTTGCTAATCCCTTTTTCCCCAAAAGAAAAATAATGATATTTTTGCTTTATCACCAGTTCTTCAAGTTATAAACTGACTCAATCAGATGCCTCAGTAAAAGCATGTGATGGCCGCTGGCCCCCACCTCAAATGTTTGATTGACAGATTCTCAGGAGCCTGCTTTCAGTGAAGGGGGTGTGAACTATATTCTCTTCACACTTAAATACAATTCCCATAATCATTTGGAACACACTGTATAGACTCATATTTATTACCTATCTTTCACTCTAAACTTCCTACTTGTGTTATAAAAAGCCATGTGTTCGCTCCAGGCACCAAGCAGAGGGCTGTGGACGGAGCTGGTGCTGTTGGGCTTCAGTACCAAAAACAGTTTGTTCTTTTCTCTGTCTTTGTTCTGAGGGAATGGTTGGAAGTTCTGGAATGCTGGCAGATGTACATATACACAGGTTCAACCGAGGCAGAGCTATTGGAAATTCCTGTCTGTGAAAGCGTGTGTTTTGCAACAGCTGTGTCCTCATGCGTGTGTTAGACAGCTGCCGAACAGCGACTTTCAGCATACGACAGAACACCTGTCTCACTCAAAGACACACAGACTCACCAGCCAGTGGTGTCACTCTGAAACCAGCACTACTCTGCACACGCTGGACAGAGTTAAACACTGCAGTCGGTTAGGTTCTCTGTCAACTCTCAACAGCTGCAGTTTGTTTCTAAAGGGAAAAGGTAAGACTTGCGCAAATTATGTCTGCTGGGTTTATCCCCTTTTAAAGAATTAAGATGAACAAAATTAGCTACTTTGCAACCCAGCAGATGGCTCAATTGGCTGTGTGTAGGGCTGACACACAGGAAGCTAGGGTTCCTTTGCCAGAGCGTGCGATGAGCTTAATCCAATGTGGGTCCTGAGGCAGGAACCTTCACGCTGCTTTCCAACTATGGGTCTCTCTGTGCCTTGAAAATACAGGGTTGTGTCAGGAAGGGCTTTCGGCATAAAACTCTGCCAAACCAAACCGACTCAGTGACACAGAGTCAGTTCAGGTTCACTGTGGCGACACCTATGTCTGTTTGTCGTCTTCAGTTTAACACATATAATAACTGATTTATAAACTACGCTATATGCATACACTTATATGATGAAAATGGATTGTCTAGACAATTTCTCATTTGTCTAAAATAAGAAGAAAATCTGAAATCTGAAGTCCTGATAAGCAGCCCACCAGCATTCTGACAGCACTGTGAAGAGGCTTTTCATCATGCATCACTTTTTTATTTGCCTGAGTTTTCACATTAACAGGCCTGCTCTGATTGATGAGAGCTCTACTTTAGAGCAGCTGGAGAAGGAAATCATGCTCAAAAAGCAGATGAGCGAGAGTAAAGCCGATGTTCCCAGAGCTGGCCAACAGAGCCGGGAACAGAGCTGGGGAACAGAGCTGGGGCACAGAGCTGGGGCAGCACAATGAGCCCTCTAAATTGCACACGTTTTCTGCTTTGGGTGATCGCCTCTATGTGTTTGCACATATGAAATCTGTTCCAAAAGGTGAAACACCGTCAAATTATATTAAAATCATTAAAAAAAAACCACTTACTTGCCACTTCCAGCGATGCGTTCCGACTCACTGCCTCACCCAGGTAGTTACGTGCTACGCAGACATAAACACCTTCATCTGGTTTGCTTCGCCTGCCGTGTACGATTCGCAGGAAGAAGAGAGAACCACTGGGGAGCAACATCCGATGGGATCGAGGGTCTTCTCGGTCTGTTTCTACGCGCTCACCATCTTTATACCACTCCACAGTTGGAGTGGGTCGACCTTCAGCCTTACAGTTGAGGGTGGCAGGCTCTCCCTTTGACACAATCAAATCTGACGGATGTTCTACAACCCGAGGTGCAGCATCCTCTAACCTGGGGCGAGATCCTGGAAGAGACAACAAGAAGAAAAAAAGGAACATGAAATCTGACTTCTATCACTTTTAAAGTAAAGCTGATCACAGGTGGATGTATGAGGGTTAAGGTGTATGGACCAATAAACCTTATCAACAGTTTAACCTTCTGCCTTATGATCAACTAAAGAACCAGTCAACACATACCTCAGAAATCTGGGCTTGACTAATTACGGAATATAATTTCAACAATGCCTGTTTGCATTAAAAAGATGAGAGAAATTCCATGCTCTACATTCTGGATCTGTAAGATAAATGCCAATCTATATTGATTGATTGACTGATTGATACTTGAGGATTTTTAATGACCTGAAATTGTGCAGGTGAAATAAAAATAATTGATTAGAAGTTAAGAATGGGATAATGATCATTTATGCAATGAAAATAAAAAATACAATGCTAAAGCTTAACAGGGGTGAAATTATATATGTTTACTTTCTCACGCTCCTTTTCAAGGAATGAGATCAACTCCTTTTGACAAACTTAATATTTAGTAGTCTCATTCTATATGCATAAGAGTTCATGTGTCTATTTATGATTAATAGAGATAACTGACGTTTTTACAAGTGCATCTGGATGTATGTGTACATATATGTATTTTCCTATCCATTGTGTGACTAATCATCCTAACTTTGATACATCTGTGTGCTGATTTACTCTATATTTCTGCTGTTTGTCTCCTTGAGTTTATGCATAATTTGATTGTTTGATATAAACCATTTCCAAATCCAAATTAAGTTTAACTAAACATATGTAAGATAAGATGAACTAAGCTAAAAGAGAAACAAAAACTGGTGCAAGTCTAAAGCATTACAGACTTAACTTGAAATACATGCTTACATTTGTTTTGGTTTTTTTTCCACTAGGGTTCCAAAATCTGTTGGCATCTCTTGGATCAGTTCAGGATCACAAGATTGAGTTCAATGTATGATCCTTTTGTTTTGCTGTTGATGCATTTGCATGGGAGATGACTGTGCTTGTGCAATACTGTTTAACCATAAACTATCATTTATGTTGGATTTGTTGGAGGATTCCTCCATGTTGATCTTTTCTTCTGGAACTCGAGTCTCCCTGAATTTCTGCTTGGTAATGTTTCTGTCACATCAATGGCCTTCGTTCTTCCCATCTAGGTGAGAATTTCCTGACGGTTGCTGATAAGGAAAATAGCCATGTCTGTCTTTAAGCTGCCAAATCCTCTTCAAGTTTTCTGTGGCTTAAAGACTCAATTTAAGTGCTTCCTACTGATGGAATTAGGGCTGGATTGATAAAATCGATTTTAATCTATCTTAGCCTAACAGATCAATACTTGATCCAATAAAGTAGAGATTGATCTAACGCATAAAGCTAAAGTCATCTAGCTTGATTCTAACGTTAAATGGAATTTCCTGTAGGATGGTTAATGCTAACCAAGTAACCATTTGTGGTCAAAAGCACAGTTTTGTGCTAAAATCATGTAAATCGTGTAAATTCAAAATTGAATTGAACTGGAGAGAATCAAAAGAATTGAAAAGAAAAACCATGAATCGAATCGATCCAGGCCCTGATGAATCAAATCGGTTCTTGAGATTATTGGTGATACCCAGCCCTAGATGGAATAGAGTACTGCATGATGGTTTGTGCTCTGCATTTCAAATTAGAAGTTCTCTGTTTACTTGTTTTAAAGCACATCTAAATTCTGCATGAATAATTTCAAAGCAGACAGATGTTCAAAGACTTGCATTCTTGAAATAAATTCAGCAAGCTTCTATTAAACCTAATGCTAGTCTATGGCTAATTTAAGAAACAAATCATTTTTATTAATAGTGAATCTGTCATTTTCTGTTATATTTAAATGTGAAGTCTGTGAGAAAGCAGTCAGTGGATGCATCACTCCTCCACCTCACCATCTTTGTTACTCTTTGTTCTCCTGCTCGCTGCCAGACTGCATCAGTGTTTTCTGTCTCTTCATATCATCACACAAGAACACAAGAACTGATGAATCCTGAGATCCTCAAATACAAAAGAGGTTTATACAAATATACACCTCGTATTTCCCAAGATCAACAGTAACAGTAACATCTGTCCAACAGAAGAGGCCTTCAGCTCTCATCTGTTTGCTGCTGGACAGCAAATAGATCTTTAAAAGAAATTCATGATCATTTTCATTGAACTAGTTGTAAAAAAAAAAAATACACAAAACATTTGAGTTGTTATGTTCCTAAAAAAAATCAAAATTTGAACAATTACTTGGTATTATTAAGTGCTTATCCTCCCTCACAGTCTCAGAGCTACAGCTCCTCATGTAAGCATGTATGAGGGTGAAATGAGCTCCGTGGTTGGAGCTCTGCTGGAGAGAATCCTCATAAATGTTACAGTGCTTTCTGCTGGGGTGAGTCAAGAGGAAATGTAAAGCTAAAGAAATCAAACCACACTGTGGGACTAAGCTTAACATCCATCAGAAGCATCTCAGTAGAACTCACAAAACAGCACCTTTTTAAATGACACGCCTGTCTTCCAGGGAAATGGCAGCTTTAAGACACGATCCCTGAGCTGCTGGTCTCCATGAGGGAAAACCTTCAACAGTCCTAATCTGGCACACCACAGATCTCCAGCTCAGATCCAGAAAGTGTCAGAGCACTCAGGATTATTCAAGAGACTTTCTGAATAAGTACTTTGATGACAGTAGCTTTCCAGAAAGCTGCTTCTGTGCAGCCACAGGCTGCTCATTAATATGGCAGAACAATGGTTCAGATCAGCTTGATAGAGACTGACTGCTCGGGCACACATCTCGGGGGTGCTTGAATTTCTAAGATAAGAAATATTCCCCAGTTAGCCGGCTCAAAGTAAGAGTGGAAGTATGAAACTGATGAGGACATGGCTTAAAAAGATGAAATCAAATCAGGTTAAACAGACAGCCGGGGCAGCTGACTGGTTTTCTTAAGAACAGGAACGTGAGGACCCTCTAAGGACCTATTAGATCGTGTGCATGGTGCACCATGGCAGAATTGTCAGAGGTACATGTGAGCTAATGAAGCCGCAGGGACGCCGCAGGAAGTTGGCCTGCAAAAGCCCAAGTCTGTCTGACAAGAGCAGAGAGAGGAGAGAACAGACAAAATACTGCCAGGGCACAGAGCAATGAGTTTGAGTTCTAACCGCGTCTAGAGGTTAAAAAATAAATAAATAATTAAAAAGACTGATGCATCAAAATGTCAATATCATGCTGTATGTAATGTCAGGATCAATTAAGTGGCATCAAGTAATGACATTTAAACCACGTATCCCTAACACCATAAATACTCATGGTTGTGCCCCCAAGAGAAGGAAACTGTAAGTTAATGAGTTTCATATAAGAAAGCTGATAGTGACTAAAAATGCATGCATTTTCAAATATGGAGCAAATAATAAAGCAGATATATCTTTACATGCAGCAGGAATATTCCTGTTTATTTCCTGTTTCTGAGAAGATTGTGAGCTAAAGATCATCAGAGCTCAAAGGCAGCAGAAGTGGTTCCAGTCAACAGCATTTATGCATTTGTTTTAGTTTTAGGAATTTGTTTAAGTTTGAATTTTCACTGCGGAATTGTGGGTTTCGTTCATATTAAAATTAATTCTCGCAAACTGAGGTCTAAAAATGCAGGAAATTCCAGCATCCAATTAATGTGTAATAATCTGCAAGTTTGCAATGCAACTACAAAACCAGAAATACACGAAAAGCATTTTAAAAAATGTAAGAAGAAAACAAACGGGAGCAGTATGTGACTGACTTCAACAGATGTCCAAGAAGCTGGAGAGGAACCTATCCTGTAGCTGCTGGCGTCTGCAGAAACAGTCGTTGGCTTTTCAACATCATAAAAGGTGAGAACTGGGGCTGTTGTTAACATGCCTTTGATCCTCTTGAATACTGACTCCTGTGATGGACCCCAGGCCATGCATTTTTTTGTTTTGAGTAGATCAAAAAGGAGTTGACAAACTGTGACAAGTGAAGGAATGTACAAATAGTTGACCATGTCGAGCACCCATTTCAGTTCCTATACATTTTGAGGTGAAGCTAGCTGGTTGATTCCCTCCGATTTCTCAGGGTCTGGCCTTAGTCCTGCTTTATTGATAAGATGACCAACAAATGTTAATAGGCTCTGCCTCAAGGAGCATGTTTCTTTGTTGCGTTTGAGTCTGGCTGAATCAATGCAATGTAGAACCTTTTCTAATCGTGCATCATAGCCTCCATAGTAGTTCCCAAAAAATGTGGGAACACTGACATGCATCTACACATAGTCACCAATGTCCTAAAAAATTACAACTATCCAATGATGTGATGATGTTGCAGCCACCATGAGGTTCAACTGGATGTTTCACATCTGACTGATGCAGAGATTGTTTAGAAACTCATTTATTAGATTTGAAATAATTGGTCCATCGTAGTATTAATATAACCATTCTGAATTGAGTCATACACAATGACCATCGCCATGTTGACAGAACATGTGCCACAATGAGAGTCCTGTTCATGCTGCCCTTTTATGGTGTAAGAAAGCTGTCAATAGAAACATATTCATAAAAACTTGCAGAGAATAATATGAAAACAACCTTTAGTTTTTCGTTTAACATGATTGTTTTGAATACGGATTTCTCCCATTAAATCGCTGTCAGAAATACGTCACGGGGTCACAGGCAAAAACATCGAGTCCCGGAGCATCGATTCTTCAAACTGCGCATGTGTTATAAAGTCCATTTATTAAAATAAAATAAAATAGAACTTTTAGGAATTTTATTGATCCCATAATGAGAACATTATCTTGATAGCCATAGCTCTGTAGAAAATGAGATGAAAATAGATTAAACAAACAGTGATCTCCAGCTGCGTTTTCTGGTTTTCAGGCTACAACAGCTGATCATGTAAACAATGCAGCAGAGGGTCGTTTTAGAACCAGAAGTGGAAAACAGTCTAGAAAGACGACGCAGACGTACGACTCCACTCATTCAGTGTATTTATGAATACAACTTTTTCTTTATGAATATGTTTCTTATTGACAGCCATCTTACCTCATACCCTTTCTTCAGTTGAGGGCTTAGACAGAACAATCTCATCCGACTCTTGTTTACAGTCATTATGAAGGTGTATTTTGTCGCACAGGGCTGCAGGGTACGGCTTATTTCACTGAACGTTTCTCCAGGAGCTCACCATCATGATGAGTCTGAGCCAAAAGAATGAACATCAAACAGTTGTGGGGAGTGGACTGTGTCCGGCCATCAGGAAGAGCCAGGCCACAGAATGAATTACTTTCAAAAAACTTCAAAGACATTTTAACTTAAGATAAAGGTGAGGTTGGGGGGGGGTTACAAAAAAATGAATGAGAACAATCGAAGCAGAGAAGCAGCTGGGAGAACAGACTCATGATGCAATGAGCTCTAAATAACGGAGGACAGCGAGGTCCTGAGGTACAACTTATAAATGACTCTGTGTCCTTTCAAACAGTGGAAATAACCACTTCACATGGTTATTGGTTACTCTTATTTCCCTACAGCCAACAACTCAATTTTTAGGTCCACTAGAGTTTTATCCTCATGATCTCAGACGACAGGAAGCGTCAAAAGACATCAGTTCTGCTGGACTCAAGTAAAAATGGAGCAGGAATGAATGCAACAGTTTGTTTATGAATGGAAATAGTTATGTCACATACTGTGACGACACAGGAAAAAACAGTTTTTAAGAAAAAAAAAAATCACAAAAAGGAAAAATAGAAGTCTTTCCACATACAGAGAGATCATTTCCTAGAGGTACGACATGAAAACAATGAGACTCTGTGTCGGCTAAGTGAAGTTATAAAAAAACTAAGGACAAAAAAGACTTGATGAACAAGTAAAGAATATTATCATGTGCAGATAACACAGGCCTGAGAAAAGAGCACTGGTAGAGGTCCATTTCAACATAATTTTACCTGACAGCTTGTTTGCTTAGGGGGACAACGTGTTAAATGCATTTCTGCCCCTGAACAGCTCTGAATATAAATATGACCACATCTCCTCTGAATGCACTTCAGCGTTCCTGACAGTGGTTTCCAAACACAGATGGCGAAATGACCAGATGATGGTGTGACTCATACAAGAATGGTGGAGGACGCTTATTTCCCCGGATGTTAATTGAAGACTCGATCTGTGGGCCAATGCAAATCCCCACTTTCTCACGGCTCCTCTGTAAGAAGTGTGCAGTCTGTCACACCGGCAACTCAGCCTCCGGTTCCATGCTAGAGTGTTGGAGAGCCAGTCAGTCTGTGCCAGACTCAAAGTACAGTAATACTGCTAAACATTCTGCCTTAAAATATCCAATAGGTGTATAAAGCATCATGACACCTATAACAGACAAGTTCATTCCATTCATAGACAATAATCAGCCTTCCTGTCATCCATAACTTATTCCCACTTAAAATTCCCATAGTGGCACTATCAATCAATCCCTCTAAGAACAAAATGTGGCTCAGCATGTATGTTTATGCCCTGAGCTACATCCATTACTGTATTCCTGTCATGTGGAACGAGACTGAAATATTCGACTCAACACAGTCCTGCAGAGAAAAGCTCATAAAACACGAAGGCCTCATCAAGCCTTTCTTCCAGAAAGAGTGAAACATGCTTTTTTTCTTCCAATTATGGAACGCAGATATAAATCAAATCACTGCAACACCTAAAAAGCTGCACTTGAGGACAAAGAATTAAACATGCAGCACAAATCACAGCTGAGCTGGCCTCGTGCTGCATTCAACTTACAGACTTTTCTGCACAGCTTACACACACTAGCATAACATAACTGAGAGCATCATAAAGACAAGTTCTGATGAGTGAGTAGGGGTGGTCGGAATCTGAACCCCTATTCTATACAAATTCATCCTCAAAAAGTGACTTTTCCATTCACAATTCTGTCCAAAAATGCTTCACCGGCAGAAGTTGAGATGTTCTTCTGCTCCAGCACGAACACACTGTTGAGGGTAGCAGACCTTTTTACTTTTAAATTGGTCTTTTTTTACAGTTAATACTTGGGGACCTTAGAACTGGGACAGCTTTTCAAACAAATCTGACATAAATGTCCAAATTATTAAGCATTTTAAAACTGATTTAAAAAATGTATGCAAGATCTGAGATCACGTCTCACTAGCAAACCGCATTTCTAAAAGACACCATCTAATGCATCAGCCTGTCACTCTTCATCTGACTTAATTGGAAGCTTTCTATGTCGCACAAAAAAAAAAGATCCTAAAAGGTGCAAAAGACGTTCTCAAAAACCATCCTGTCACTGTAAAATATTTATTCTATACCAAAATAGTGATCCACCTCCAGGCTTCATAGTAAATGGTTAAATGTTCCTGCTGTAGCAGAGATCCATAAAACCCATTCTAAGTTTCTCCATCATGACTTTTGCCATCAACTAATATGCTGAGTATTCTGTTTGGATTCAAGTCAAAGGGTGACGCCTGGAGTATAGACTGTATTTAAGCAGTGGACAGCTCAACCCCTACCCTCTCGTGTTCCCAAATAGGAAGCACTTCCTGGTTCTCCTGGTTTTCTATGGGTGACGTCACACCTTGATTTGCTCATTGTTTTCTGTCAATGGCCTGGAGGGGCTCCAGCGGTTAAAAAAAGTTAAACACAAGGAAATGTCCACAGTTTCCTGCCACCGCACAGCCTTCCCAAAGATTAGTGGTTGTGACGAGTGGAACACGAGGGCCCACAGGAGGGCTGCTTCCTGGTCTATCTGCAAACCCATGATCTCTGAAGGATGAATAAGTGCAGACCGCCACATCCGTCCATAACTACCAGGAAAATCAATGTCCTCAAAAATGATGTGTCTTTGCCTGGTACTCTCTTTGAGAACCAGCTTACACAGAGTAGCATGAAGGTCTGCAAAAAAGTGTCTTTGGTCAAAGAGCTTTTTCTGGAAAGGAATGAAACTCTGTTCCTCAAAAACACAACGGCCATCACAATTTTTGTTTCAGAAACATCTTAGGGACTGGCTCATGACGCATCAGACACGTCACCAGCACGCCTTTTGGCTAACTCTGGAGCATTTATAGAGGTGCTTTTAAAGTGTACCTGTCCCTGTCGAATATACTAATAAATACATTTTTAAAATATATACTTGGTTCACTGTTCACAGTCAATACTAGCTCTCATGACGAACATCTTTGTTTGATTTATCTTATATTTTCTCCAAACAAGACACAGAAACAGTTGAGCTGAGTGCTCTGATTAGTGTCATATTAAATGAAACCGTGTTTTTGATCAAATGATGTGTTTCACTTTGACAAGAAAGATAAGTAAATGAAGTGAAAGAACTGAACGTCTTCTCTACCAATGCTTTCAATGTTTAAAGGATGATCTCTCCTGATAACAGGAGCCCAGAGGCCTGTAACTGCCTTTTAACTATCACCACAGAACAAACCGCTGGAGCTCCATTCCTGCTTTGGTTTAAAAAATACGAGACCCCAAATGAAATACACGCTTAAAAAGACTAAATTTGATCACAGGTGAGTAAAGTAAAAAAAAAAAAAAGATTCAAGGTTATTGAATACGTTCATTTTTGTTAAAAAATGAACATCTTTGATATTAAATAACACAATTGCTTTTCTTTATGAGTGTTCCCTGCTAAATGCAATCAATTCAAAACTTTTAACTGCAAAACATTTCTTTGAAAAAACATTGTTTTGTTTTTGTTTGATTTGGCAACGAGGAAAACAGAAAAAAACGGTTGGAGCTGCTAAAATAATGACACAAACAACTGCAATATTACAGCTGATAATTTGTGGCTCCTTGAAATGACTCATAAGACCACTACTATAAATCATGTACACACTATATGTTCACAGACCTCTTTTGTTTGTGATGTGAAGAAGTTTATCCCTGCACTTCGTTTACCATTTAGACACGCATGCTTGCCGAGAGTTGTCCTGCATGAATGTAGGACAGTGGGAAACGTGGCTGCATAGAAGCACATGTAAGAAGCCTGATTTTAATGCAGGGACGTTTCATCACAATGCACAGATGATGATACAGTTTCCCTTTAATGATTATACTCATCACTGCATGAGAACGAGAACACCCCCCCTTTCTGGGAATCCAAAGCCATTGCATTATTGATTCTGTTTATGCACCATTAGACATCAGCTACAGTTGTATGAAAAAATATGCCCTCTTTGAAAGGTTTGTACTGATGAACAGAATCTGTCTTAAACAGCATTGAAGGCATGTTTGATGAAAGCCTCAGACGTTTGGAGGCCTCATAACCCAGACTGACGGGAAACCTCACCTCTGTAACAGCTGACGGGTGCATTACTGATCTGTCCTTGTGTAGTTTTTATGTTACATAGCTGTGTTTACATAAACACAAGTAATAGGATTTAAAAGCATGATCATAATAAAAAGGCTTCACGTAAACACACCATTCGGAATACTATGACCTGAGCTGACTCACTCAGATCAGTTTCCTTCCGATGAAGATGGGCGAGTTATGCAGATTATTGGTCTGACTATGGTGCATGTAAACAATTATTCTGACCGCGTTGGTTTTTACACCACGCACAGATGGCGTGGCTCTGGAGGAGGCTTTGTTGCACAGTCCGGCTGGATGCTCTGTGTGAACGAGCAGATGTAATACACACGTATTTACATGTGACCAAGGTGCATATTGCATTATTGCCCACACGTATTTTAAGTGAGTCCAAGGCTAAATGTTGTTGCTGGTCACACATTAACATAACCTTAACATTCTCTCTGGGTATGTGTGGCCAAGAAAAAGGTTCAGCAATGGCCGCATGTATTTAGAAACTAAGTTACTTTAAATAAAATAAAAGCACGCTCAGAAGATGGTCTGAATCCATGTTAACCGCAGCCATGTTTGCTTACAACAGCACTCCACTACTACTTCTACTACGGCCGTTTCCGGTATTTTAGATAGTTCTGCATAAAATAAAAAAAATGAAAAAAAAAATAAAAATGATTTGTTTTGATCGAATGTGTTTGTTATAATCAGATCATTTTTTCAGGGCCCATGTACACAGTTCAATTCTCATTCGATTTCTGATCAGATTAAAGACATTCTGCTCATGTACATGCAGCTATTGTCTCTGTATGATTAAACAAAAAATGAAAAGATGAAATAGTTGAAAAAGTCCAATAGAACAAGCCATATCTGTTCCTTATACAGTATCTCTTTGACTATTTACCATGTGTGAAGCTTTGCAAAAGTCTAGACTTTGTGGCAGATCATAAATGCTTTTTCACCTACTTGTCATCTCTAAAAAGTCTGGATCAAATTATAGTTCAGCGTAACTTTTTCTTATGCAACAAATTCTTCTCCATTCATCTCAAAATGACTTCATAGATCCCCAAAGGAAAAATTAAAAAAATTTGTTCTAGCATTTTGCAGCTGGGGGGAGAGGGGCACTTAGGTCGGGGTCGGTGTTCCAACAGACCCGGAGAAACCTCTGATGAGTTACTGCTATGAAGAGGATCTTCAACGTTTGCCATGACAGCGTCCATCTGAGGAAACATCGGTCTTCGAACCTGCAGCTCCGGAGGCTCCAGGGCAGAACAGCCCAGAGCAGGTCAGTTTGTTCAGCATCTTCTGATGCTGCTGCCCCAACAGGTGATGGGGTTCCACTCTCCACAGCAGATGTTCAGAAGACATGAAACATCTGCAAAGACTTGTGTCTTCTCAAGAAATCTGCTTTGACCCGTCTTACAAACAGTTTCACCTTCACATCTTCAGTCCAGTCTCCAGTCCGGGTTAACACCATGGTATTTCTACACCTGCACCATCACTTCTTCTCCCACGGTGGAAACTGGTTTGACAGGTTGCTGCACCTCCTAAACCCCCCAGTCATCCTCTTTGTTCACATTCAGTATCAGATGATTGTTTGATGTCAATAGTGGTCTACCTTCTGTCTACGAGGTCCGTCTCCGATACATCAAACAGAATTCATCTGAGGTGACAAGACTCTGGGACCTGAAAGTCTGAACTGCTCCAGTTTAAACTGTCTCCACGTATTTCACATTCATTTCTGTAACTGTGGACCCATGAGGCTCCCTTCTTCCTCACACACTCCTCTTCTACCTCTCAGGATGACTCATCTTCATCACTATCAGTGCCAACATAATGTTGTAGAAACGTTTATTTTGAGACCGTTTTTCAGTCAAAATGTTCGTTTTCCACACAGATAAACATAGTGTGGAGAAATGAAGAACTCACAGAAACTCTACCTCGTGTTAGAGCAGCAGACTTGCTTTTTCCTCATGTCAAGCACTTTGTGATTCATCTTTAATGTGTATGAAGGATGCTCCACAGATAAAGATGACACCTAAACGCTCCAGATCGATGATCAGTCAGGGCCAGTAAGTGATAGTTTCATGTGGGCTGGGCAACTTTTCGGTTTAATCGATTCATTCGATTTTGTTGTTTTAGACTATTTATTTGTGGGAGAATCGAGATTTTATTTTCCCAGCTTTCCGCTTTAAAGTCACGCCGCCCGTCTCTCGCAAAAAGCAGACAAGAAAGCGGCAGCAAGCAGAGGAGTTTCTTCTGTGAGGGCGAGAAAGAAAAAAGAAGCTTTCTGCATATTTACAAATCGCACGCCACATGTAAATTGCCTCTCTCCCCCCCTCCCGTAGCTTCTGTACACTTCTCTGTGTAGCGTTTAGCTTTTGAGCCGGTTTTGAGCTGGTGTTGTGACTTCAAACCACACGCAGCAAAACCTGCTTGAAGGTTGTAGCTGTCAATAGTGGGAATACGATACATTTGTACATTTTGTTTCTGAGATGCTGAAGCTAACTGTAGCTCACCAAACATCTGCTGCATTGATCTACACACATGTTTACAGCTTGGATTTAGTTCAACTTTGTGCTTCAGCAGATTTCCAAAGGAGATGTTAAAATAAAATAGTCTTTGTTTGATATATTCTCTCATTTGCCTTTTTTAAAGAATGTAAAAGGATGGAGAAAAAAAAAATCAATTAAAATCCCAAACCATTTTTGGCCACATTGCCCAGGTTTAGTTTGATGTATAATGGGATCAGTCTTTGTTTAAGCCGACGCGCTGATTTTGAACTTATTATTTCACTTTAAAGACTAATAAAAAATGCTGCTGAGCCTGTTACACCAAACACTTCTCTAAGATATTTGTTTTTTTTTTTAAATATCCTTGTGGTTTAAATTAACATTTTTTAAATAAAAAAATGTAATTGTTGGTGTTTGTAATATTCTAAATTTTAATGCCAATATTTCACTTTTAGTGACAAACTTGTTAATGAGGAATTTATTGACTATGTTTGATTCCGTGCTTTTTTGAGAGCAGCTCGCACATTTATTTCTGCTGCTCAGTGATAAAGGAAGCTCTCTGACAACAGTGGTGCATGAGGGGAATAACTAGCATTCCAGATGTGTAGTAAAGAAGCACTGACCCCCTCCACACACACACACACACACACACAAAAATAAATAAAACAGTGGAACCAGAGCTGGGATCTCCTTCTGTCTGCAGTCAGGCATGACTGCGCAGGCACCTCAAGCAGTGGCACTGCAGACATACTGTAAACCTGGGCTCACAGCGCATGCAGCCCGGCTCCGGTGCGGCTGCGGGGCTTTCTAGCTACGTCAGGTAACTCACGCTGACTACAGTTTACTTGCAGTTCTGCTGCAGACAGGCTCTGTAGGTTCTCATGAGAACCCGCCATTTAAATATGACGTCATGGTAAACAAACACTCATTCCACCATGATTATGGAGTGTATTCACAACACTTCTTTTTCTGCGTGACTCGCCTTCAAACAATGGATTTAAAAAGGTTGGCATTACTCTTGTTAACTTTCCAATCTGAGTGTGAATGTCCATATTACACAAACTCACCATCAAGTCCAACAGCCTGTGATATCTCAGCACAGGCTCTGTCCTTTTTGGTGCTATCCTTAAAAAAAAAGGATGTTGTGTCAAAAAGGATGAGGTAGTTCTGGATCGCTGTGATCAGCCTGTCGTTGTCCGTGGTGTTGGGCGAAATCATGCTCTACCGCACACGTTGAGACCCTGTGTCTGCAGAAATGATGTAATGTTTACAATACGGTGAAAACATTGAGTACAGCGAATAAAAAGGTTTTATTTTGTAAATTGTGCCGAATGCACTTTACATTCACTAGCATGATTTCCTGTTTAGGTTGTAAATTGCACGAACTTCACAATAAAGTGCTACGGCTCAACTCCGGCAAAAATTTGTGGCCAACGAAACGGATACGGAGCGCCGGAGGCCGGACCGAACTGGGTGCAGTCTGAGTGCCTTTTGCACTTTTCATGTTATGTAAAGACTCCGGCGTCCGCACAGCAGCTGCGCCGGGGCCGGACCGCATGCGGTGTGAGCCCGGGGGAAGTAGAGGGAGGACTGCTTTGTACTGTCAGCACCCACTGCTGTCATTACTGGGGGGCAGGAAAACATTGCTTTGCTAAGAGACTTTTGTGGACTCCACTCAGTTATGACATTTACAGAAAAAAGTGTCTAAACATCTCATTTCTTGTGTCTTTCGTTTACATTTTATATTTCTACATTTGCAACAAATAAAATTGCAGAAAAGAGGAAATAACCTAAAAAATGATTGGTCCTGAAACAGGAAGAGGATGTTTACGATCTGCCTGGATACGTGCGTGTTATTTTTTCAGCAGCAGTAATCAGAACTCTTTAAGTTACCAAAGAGGCACTGTTCACTGAGGCTGCATCACACAAAAGACATTGACAAACTAATTGATTAGAAAGGAGCAGACAGGTTTGCAGGAGGTTGCTCTCCAAAATGATCACAAAAAGCTTTTCTGCATAAGTAAAAAACAGCAGGGATCAGTGTAATGCTGCATAAAAGTGTGTTTATTTAGCATCAATATGTGGAAGCACTTTGATCAAATGAAGAAATATCACTTCTGTTCACTTTTAAAAGTATAGTTACAGTAAATTGTTCAACTCTTTGAAAAATGAAGGCATAACACTGGAAGTCTAACTCCTATAAACCTAACCTAGATGAATCCATGACGGCCCACTGACTCCCACCACTGATGACACAAACACAGTGCGCCACAGCAGTTTCTTTCCTGAAGGAAGACGAGGTGTGTTTAGTCCGCAGTATCAGGGCTCGATGTGGTCTTTCTGATCTAGATCCTGCTCAGTCTGGAACTACAAAACTGCTTTTCACTACTACTGGGAGGAAGTTTGCAGCAACAGAGTACATGTTAAACACAGAGGAGAGTGCAGTGTTGACTGATGAAGATGAAGGCCGGTGTGCGGATTGACTTTTCTGGCCAAACAGGCGGAGGAGCGGAATGCTGTGATGTGACTCCGGCTCAGGATGGAAAGAGTGTGAGGATGGATTAGAAGCGGAAGAGAAAAGAGTTTATTTTGCAAACACTTGTGTGCTCTGGATTTGGATTAATCTGATAAAGCATCATAATAACAAAAAAAAAAACCTTGTGCCAATAAAAAGTGAAAGAACTGAGTTATCATGTGGTTCCCAGGTGAGGTTCCAAACAGAAGCAGTTCACAGGCTGCTTCCAGCCCTGTGGGAGCCTCAGCAGTGAGGCATGCCCCAACAGCATCACACTGTGACTATAGCATCCCCCTTGAGACATCGCTTTTTGACAGCACACTCAGCTGTGTGTTACTGAGCAAACAAACAGCAGGTTGACAGTGAGCGAGTGGAACATACAAACGTCACATTTGACTTGATTCTGGTCTTAGCTTTATGTCATGGTGTGCAGAGGGAATGTAACTGTTGATTTCCCAACTGAAAAAGCCATCATTTTACAACAGACGGTCATTGGAAAGGTAGTTAAACAAATGAAATCCGGAGTTCTGCAGAAAGTCATCACATTCCAATGAGCCAGGAAAACCTGGTGAGAAACATCTGTATTGTAAACCATCACTTGTGAGAAAGCTCTGATGGATGAGGAAGAACACGGAGCATCTGCTAAAAGCAGCTTACAGAACAAAAACATGAAAGACAGAAGCCATTCATTCCAGTCCACCAGCCCAACTCGCTGCTGTAGGCCTTACATGCCTCTGTACGTGTTGCACTGCACTCATGATGGATCTTTGTCTTCACGTAATGGGCCTGATAATTGTGATAAATGTGCAACTCCAGCCAGGTTTCCGAGGGACCAGATGCTGGCGTGACCCGGAGGCCCTGAGGGAAGGCATTGCAGTAAAGCTGCATTTGGGACACTCCTCTGTGTGCTGGATTAAGTGTCCTTAGAAATGACATCATTCATTCAACAAACAGGAACCCTGCAGGACTCAAGCATTAGGCATCATTCTCATGAAGGACATTTTCTTCTTCTTCTCATTAAAACATCAACAATAATCTGACCCCGAGCCAAAAAGCTTACCATAAACACAACTTCCCAGAGCCACCAAAACCAGCGCAGGGACCAGCGGCAGACGGCTCTTCATGGCGTGTGCAGATAAGAAACGGCTGGTCCAAGCCTGCAGAGCGGCAGGAAATCCACCAGGAGAACCACTGTTCTCCAACTATTGAACGAGACCTTCACTGTTCCACACAAACTCCAGGAGCTGCATGCCCCCCGCTGCAGGAAAAACCACAAGTTTTTGCATCCCACGCTGCAACTTTTCTTCTGGCACCTGCACAGTCCGACACGAACTTCCGCGGAAAGTCCGTCAGAAGTAAGCCCAGATGATGGGAGGACAGGCGGCTCTGAGCGGCTGCGGGGTCCGGTCAGCTCGCCCGTTCGCCGCCGTTTTCAGAAGATATTCCCGCGGAATATGAGCGCCGAGGTTCCCTCTGAGAGAGAAACACATCCACAGACACGCGAGGTCATTGTGCCGCGAAGCAGTGTCCGCTCTGTGGGCTGAACAGCTCCAGTTCCCGTCCGCGAGATGCCCGCGAACGCATCGGCTCTGAAGGCTGACTGCAGCCTCATCTCCAAGCACTGTCTGAAACCGGAAGAGCCGCGAGCTCAACGCTGCGCCTCTGCGCAGAGCTTCCGCGTGTCCTTTCAGAATAAAACTGCGATCAGCCCGCGTGTCTGTCGCTAGAAACATGTGACGTTAGTGTTAGAGCATGCTGTTACCTCGAGAAACAAAAACAAATCAAAACAATCCAAATCACAAAACACAAGCAGACTTGCATCAAGCTAAAACGTTAGTCTCCCCCCCCATATTATATATCTAATGACAATGCCAAAATTAAAGAAGAGCTCTAGTATGAAAATCACTATTTAACACAGGCTTTTGAGTCTTGTATAAAAGCCTATCTGGTTTCAGATAAATGCGTTTGTTTTAGTTCAAGATGAGATGAAACATTTTTGTATGACTGTTGGAGCTCAGACATCGTCAGATCCAATTTAAACATGCTTTATTTAGGAAGTTGAATGGAATGAAGTTCTGCAGAAAGTGTTTCTCTCTCCTTTAACAGATGCAGCTGCAAGTCATTAGCAGTTCATAACATGGAATTATCTCTGCACAAGTCTGTGAAAACAAGTCAACTGATAAGACGTAAAAAGCACTGTGCAACTTTACTGTCAGCACTTTTTAGACTTCTCAAACAACTTAGAATAAAACTGGTATGAAAGTAGTTAGATGTTAGAGTAGCTGATGTAAATTTCACTTTAACTTTTTGAGCTGAAAGTCTAATCTGTAAGAAATCTTGATGTGTTCATTTCCAAATTTGAAGTTGAACTTTCTGATTTTTTAGAACAAACAAGACTGACGGTCAGAGTAGGTCTAGAGTCTAGACGTGCTTTTTTAATGTATATGTTGTTCTCCTGTTCAAAATATTTGTTTTAAAACATTTGTTCCCATTAATCCTTTATGTCCCTGCATTTTTTTGTTGTTGTTTGTCTTTTGCTTTTTTTCATTTATTTGGTTATTTGTTTTGGTGTTTTTTTACATTGAATCAACATCAGGGAGCAACATGTTTGAATTTTCTTGACTTTCTTTGACTTCACAGAGTCTGGTGAAGTACAATCATATCTGGATATCTGGTGCTGAAAATCAAACAAATGCTTTAATACTTGATAGAAAAATGAAGGAACTAATAAACTCTTAGTTCTGTGAGCCTGCGCATACTGTTATAGAAATCACACACAAATTACAGTGTTTATTAATGTGTTCACAGTATAACATAGAGTAGATTATCAATTTGACTCTAAATGTGTAAAATGTGGATACATGCATATAAGGAGAATTACATTCCACCGTCTGTGTGATAAAACTTGTTCTACTTTTAGCACATTTCCTCTGGTTTGCTCCAGTAAATGACTTTTGGGTTAAAAGTTTCCAACTTTTTGAAAGCATTTGATATTGCTATAAGTTATCACTACCAGATTTGGAATACATTCAATCTGACATATTTTATAAGTGTTTTGCTTTTGGCTGAAGGTGACAGCATGGAGGCCCTTTTTGAAGTTTGAAGGAATGGATAAATAGCACGTTGTGAGTGGCATTACTGAATGCCAAACATTTTAGCTGTCTCAATACTCAATATATGACCACAGTGATCCTAGGTTGTGTTGAAGAAACAAATTCAAATATCATATCTATGCTAACACATAGGTACTCAAGTGGCTAAGACATAATGAACATATAAAAATGTGTTTTGGAGGTAAAAGACCTTTAAGTCTGCACACTGTGGTGTTTTCAGTACAAATGAGGAGTGACTTAAGCCCAAGAAAAGCACAAACAAACCCTTCACAACACCCCGAAAATGTCACTTCTATCAGTGCACAAGCTTTTAAAGAGCCTGATGGAAAGCGAAAAGTAATATTACATGTGCCAGGTTGGCAAATTGTAGCCAATAAAACCTGACATCCCATAGTACAGCTCTGCAGTGAAGTAATGAGGAATGAATGGAAACAGAGCGGTTGAACTGAATAAATATTAGGGGTCAGGAATCCTTGGTAAACACACACCTCTTGATGTTTACACACATGCTTTGGACGAGGTAAACATCAAGCGTTGCATACTAAGATGAGCGTGCGTCTACATGTTCTGTCTGTTCTCAGCACTGTATGAAAGTGAAAAAGTTCACCTCACCAAGGTCACAGAGCGAATCAAAGAAGGCTGTGGGAGGAAATTCTCTCTTTGACAAAAGTACCCAGAACCCAGCAGCATTTAAACACCCCCCAATATTTCTTTCATGTTTTATGCATGTTCATGTTTAATTTAATTCCAGAAACTGATTAATTGAGCATCGCTTGCTGATTGAATAAAACATGATGAGGCCCTTCACTAAATGCATTTCCGTTCGTCTGTGACTGATGCTACTACTTTGCTGCCTTCGTCAAACATTGTCAGTGGATTCAAGTGTTCCATGAATTTAGACTAATTATCCACATTAGTCACTGAATTACAATGGCAGCCCATCAGTGTAGATTGGTGCCATGCAGAACACTTGCAGCTGAGCCATAGATCATGAATTGATACTCCCCCATGACTCACAAAACCCTCATTTTCTAAATTTGCAGCTCATTTAAAAGCATTAAAGTGTCTTCACAAAGCACTTTTCTAAGACAAAACCAAATCAAACCTGTATCGAGGTTTCACTGTTTCCCTTTTCATAGCTGTGAACTTGATTTTATTATTCATTCAAGACAGAGCTGTAAAGATCAGAACTGACTCTTGTTGTTTTTGGGTGACAAACAGGTTAAATCTTCAACCAACCAAACAAAACCCCCACTTCATCTGCCCAGGAATTAAAGTACAAGTTTTTCCCTTGCCCCTTCTTTACTGCGTGGTGATTTCGCTGCTCACCGCCTGTCCAAAAAGGTGATCCAGAAGGTGCTTGCACACGAGCCACAGGTAGAACATTCTGGAACACGCTGTCAAATTTTCATGAACGTGCATTCAGCGGGTGGTGCTGGACACATAGGAAGTGGCAGGGAGGGGAATTCTTCTTCTTTTTGTTCTTGTACTGATTATAAGGGTTAGGGTCAGGGTTAGGGTTAGGGTTAGGGTACCCTAACCCTGACCCTAACCCTTATCTGCCATCTAAAGTGATATGAAACTTAAAGTGAAAAGTCAAAGTGGTGCAAATCCTGCAAATCTTACTCCAGGCTTTTTGTTTTCACAGCTCTATTCCTATAATAGTCCGTCTTGGTGTCATGACTGGTCACACTGCCACGTTGCAGCAATTTAGTGTAAAAAAAATTCAACTTTTCAGGGCACAATCAATGAACACTAAGTTTATATGTAGAGCATATCTACGAGCGTTCCAGATGTGGAAGGTCAGAACTCTGGTCAATGAACTTTTCATTGAAATTGGCCGCGTAAATGTGAGTCGACACAGCTGGTGTGGAAGCACCTTTACACTGAAACTGGCTGCCCCTGACTTACGCTAAGTTTTTAATCAAAGCATGTTTCTGAGTACAGTTAAAAGGTACAACATGGCTAAGGGCAAACAGACAAGCAGGCAGACCAGACATTCTACTATTGAAGAACTAACTTCTTTTTATCACAAATGTTGTCGTCATCTTTTTAGCAGTGGTGTTGAGTAAATGGACTTTGTTACTTTACTAAAATTTGTTTTTTGGCTGTTTTGTACTTGTACTGAGTATCAAACATATAAGCAACTTTTACTCTCTACTCAACTCTATTTCTGATCGAGTATTTGTACTCTTTATTCCACTGCATTTGAATGGACACTTACCATCACTCATTACATTTAAATGTAACAACACATCACTTTAGAATCTCTGAAGTTCGTGTGTGTGACCATAGAACAACCTTTTCAGTTATTTTCTGCCATACTGCTGCTCTTTTGAAAACTCGTACCGAGTGTAAACCCATGGACGGGTAATCTAAGAATGCTGCTCTACCTTTGCTTACACTGATCCCATTCTGTGGACACACAACAGCCATTCATTTAAACATCTTTCAGCTTTCTCTCCACTGCTGCTAAGAAGAAGAACCATCCCAATATGTCTGTGCCTTGTCTGACCCATAGCCGGTAATGGGAGGACAGGGTCTTCAAAACCCTGCTTTGGATGGATTCTATGGGTTAATTGATTAAGAAGGCGGTGCTAGAAGATGACTATATATCTCTTCGTTGATCTGCTTTTCAATGAAATTGGCTTTTACCCAATCTCCCTGAGGGATGAAGGGAAAAAAAGAAGCAAAAGAAGAGGGGCAGTGGGTGAAGCACTGCTGCTTTGAAGGGGCGTTTAATATCCTGTTTCACTCGTCAGAGTTTCTCAGCTGGGTCTCAGACTCATGATGTGAGGTAGAATATGACAACGAGATTCAGAGGACTGCTGGAGAGTGGACTTCTCTTCCCTTGTCTCATTAATTGAGGATATACCTTTCCAGCGCCCCTCGGCTTCTTCAAGATCTCTGTATTTCTGATTCCTCTATAATGAGAGGCTCTCTGTTAATTTTGAGGCAGTGAAGCGAGACGGGCCCCCTGTCTGTCCCTTCCCCCTGCTCCCCAGCTCTGTGCAGCTCTAAAGTGAAATGCGTGGATGAAGACAGAACGGGGCATGGTTAAGCTGCACACATCACAATGAAACAGACAGATTGGAAACATTAGACTGCTGTCTGTCTGCTGGGGTTCAACTCTTCAGCGACAGATCCATTCAGATTTGACTCTAGCCGGCCCTTCATGGAGAAATGTACTGATGAGAAAGGTGTCAAAATCTGATTTTAAGGGAGGGAAGACATCAAGAGTGTAAAATCTAAGGATGAATGACACATGAGCATTTTAAACATTCATGTTTAAAATGTTTCATTCACAATGGTTCAAAGGTCCATTATTAAGTGAGATAGCACTTCATCATTTTGAATGCTTCCTTTCCTCCTGAATACTACGTTCTTCCTAATGTTAGGACTGGGAGCTGAAGAAGTGTCAAACACTGACAGAAATCTAATGTGTCATACTTTATAAGTATAAATCAGAAAGAAGTGGTTAATCTAAATATATTGCTCCACAGTTTGATGCTGTATTTTCTGTTTGTGCTATGAATGAACCTCAGCAGGTGGAGTGTTTCCATCTGTCCATATTTCATATAGTTTACATTGAAACTACAGACAGTTTACTGCAAAGTTAAAGCACATTTTAAATAAATGTCTCTTATATTATTTTTCTGACATCATTTTATTTTAAACCGTTTTGTACACTGCATGTCCCAGAAGAATAAAAGCTTTTCAGCACAAATAAGCAGTTTTTCCAGAAAACATCCATTTGACTGTGAAGCACATTTGGGGCAGTATTCTAATTTGAGACTGCTACACTGTCAAGGAAACTATTTTGATCATGAATTCTGTCTCAAACTGGGTTTAATTGAATTACGAGCAACCTTTGAAGAAGATGTGAGCATTAAAAAGGCATTTTGTAGCTGATGGAAATTCAGAAAGATATTGAACGTTAACTCTAATGACAAAGCAGAAGAGCAAATATGAAAACATGAATAATATACAGCAACAATGTTTTTATGAGCTGTGACAACAGATGTAAGAAATACCTCCGCTGGCTTGCATTGACACAAACATTTCTGAATGACTCCTAAGTGCTCCATGGTGAGCTGCACTAAGCTGGGATACAAACAGGATGAAGGAGTTGCTTTTGAAACATCCTGCAGTCACCTGTCTGTGGTCTTGTCTGCAGTGAAGCAGGGCTTGTCAGGTTACATACTCACTTCTTTCAGTTTGATTTATGTTTTCTTTTATTGAAGCATTCTTAAACAATGTTAATCTTAATCATTCATCTTAATTGACTAATCATTGTTAGTGTTTTCATGTCATTAACTGTTAAAATGAATCGTTGGCATCAAAAGAATTTTCTTTAGAAAACATTGCTTCAGTTATCATTTTTTTGTGTTGTGTCTTCATAATACATATTCTGGGTAATGTCTAAGGGAATCTAATGTCTGACAGTACGGTATGATTCATACCGTGAAACTACACCATATTATCATGGGGTTGTTACTTTTTGCAGTAGTTTCTGGCAAAAGATCTCCCCCTCGCTGAAAATAACCTTCTTCTCCGACTCCAAGTGGTGTCAGGACGGTGGGTCAGAGCTCAGAGCTTTTTCTGAGCTCTGCCACACTGCACCACTCTGTAATTTAACCTCATGCCTCCCCGCCCCACAGAGATCCCATCCGTTCATTTCCTTTCAGATGAAATGACTCTTCCAATTCTCCCAGTTGAAGCAGAATTCTGGGGAGGGGGGCTGGGGAGATGAAGTAGCGGCAGCAATTATGGCTCTCCCTCTGACACATACTCGGACAAAGCTGCCGGAGAGCTCAAACAAAATTGTCTCTGCTCCTCAGTCGATCTCCTCTGGCTCAAATCCAGACTTCACCTCACATTGTGTTAACTGGCCTTTCATGGCAGCTCTCGAGTGTGACAGCAGCCTTTCCAGACAGGCAGTTAGTTCCCCAGCACTGTATGTTTTGTGGCATCAATTCAAACAGAACTGTAAAAATTGTATTCTATTTTTTAAAAATGGAGCATTTTTCTGCTAATGGGCCTTCATCTTTTTTTTTTTTAACTTTTCCTGTCCAGCAGCTGAGCAAACTTAAGAGCTGAAGGCCTCCTGTGTGGGACAGATTTTACTGTTGCAACAGGGCCTCATGAATCTTCAGATACACAAGGTGTATATTTGTATAAACCCCTTTTGTATTTGAGGTTAAGCTTTATTTATAATAACTGTTCATGTGTTTTTATAACTATGTTTTTGTTGGACTGGACAGATAACAACAAAGAGGGAGTGCAATCAGAATTGGTGGTTGTTTCATCATTGATCCCTATGTGTCTAAAGCAAATAAGGCCTAATTACCTCCCCACCACCACCACCACCAACTCCCAGGCTTCTTGGTGAGGTGTTAAAATAAGGGATAAAAAATAAAGTGATAAAATTTTAGGATTAAAAAAGATCCTTAGATTATTATTGTCTCGAAATTAAGAAAAAATAAGAGAAATGTAAATTTCAAAGGAACCCAAGCAAGCAGCTTCCTGCATGCTGCAGAAACCTTCTGTCCGGCCGCCAGTCAGCCTCCTGGTGGGCAGCAGCGCAGACACGCTCGCTCCAGCACCATGGACTTTGCAACAGACTGGCGGCCTGTCCAGAGTGTACCCCTGCCTTCGCCCAACAGTAGCCAAAATGTGCTCTGGCAACCTCAGAGAGTGATGCAGCGGTTTAAGAAAACGATTGGAAGTTCAGGATGAGAACCCTTAGCTTGATCCTCCATGTATTCCATCCACTAATTGAGTCGCCGAGTCTCTTACTGGACAATGTAACAGCAGTGACCTCACCAATGTTCCGATATTTGTACTCACAAGTCGCGCTGCTGCTGCCAGACATGACAGACCGACGCTTAAATCACGCTGCAGGACCTCAGATCGTGTCTGTACCATTGGTTTAGCATTAAAACTGAGCAGGCAGAGAGCACGCAGCGAAAAAAAAATAAACCAGCTCCTATCATTTGAGAGCATACTCTTTCGACTTCTTGCCAAGCAGCAATTCTTTGAATCGCTGCTTGCAGGAAGTTGAGGAGGATATTGATGAGAGATGCTGCGAGGAGAGTTCTCATGTCAGGGTCGTACTTGCATCTCTGAGCAGCCACAGGTGAGCAGCAGGTGAGCAGCAGGGTAACCCAGTAGAGCAGAGACCTGCCCCATGAAGTGATGTGTTGCAATTTTCGTGAATGAAATGTCAGAGCCGTTCTCTGGTGTGAACGACACGAGCTGGCTGATTCCTGGGAGCAGCTGTGCACGAAGGAGAGTCTGGTGCAATAAGAAAAACAAACATTGAAACAAATAGTCAAAGAAAAGGAGTGGCAGCGGGAAAAGAAACAAAGTCTGGAACCCTTTTTTTCCAGGTGATGATAGTTGCATGGAATGAAGTAATTAAGATGTGTGACCTAGAAGATTCTTCAAAAATTCTAAGATGATGCGCATATTAGATTTTACCGCTAACCAGCAAGATGAGAGATGTAAGAACTGGATCTCAAAAAGATTGTCAGACTATTACTCTTTTGTCCACAGGGGTATTTGATTCCCTTGAAACTCACAAAGCAAAAATGGTCTTGGCTCTGTTGATTTCTTCATGTATCTTCAGATCAGACACTACTTTAAGCAAAATCTAACAATTAACTTAAACAAACTAGGACTTGTATCTAGTATCTGCCAAGCTGCCTTTTATTATGTTGATTTTATTCTCTGTTTTAAATGTATTTGTATGTCTTTTATAAAAATGATGGTTTATATATTCGTTAATTTAGTTTTAATGGGCCACAATCTACATGGAGATGTGATCACCGATGTTTTTGAAGAGCTCTTCAAAAGAATAAAAACCAGATCTCTACATATTATCTGTGTGTTCCATGCATTGAAAAGGAAATACAGACAAAACTTCATGTAGTGATCAACAACATTTGTTTCTAGCTCCTCCCACACCCGATCAAAGTGGCGAGCTTAGGGAACACATTTTTGACCACGTGGCGAGCAGCAAATTTGTCGTAAGATGAACGGACGGGCCACGTAAATAGGCCCCACGAATCGCGTTCGGTGTGAACGCACCTTAACAGGGAGGTGGATCAAACCTGCACCCCCAACAACCGAGACTGGATAAACAAGAAATGTACGTGATGGAAAAACGGTCTTTCTCTGAAAATGCAGAGATGGTGCCAGTGGACGGAACACGTTAAGCCAGTTGGTGAATGAATGATGTCGGTTCTCAATAATAATTGTGTTTTGACCTACAAGTCTAGGGGAATAACAAAGAAGATGGAGGTCATTTGTCTACCCCGCCATCCACAGCAAAGTTCTGGTGTTCATGTAAAAAAAAAAAAAATGGAAAAAATGGAAAAACAACGGTGATCTGTAAGACACTTTCATTTTAAATGCCCAATATGCCCAATATGCACATCCATCTTTGTAACAAGTTCAGATGCTGTTTGTTTGCATGTGCAGACACGTGCAGGCTCGTTGAGGCCGGCTCGAGGATGACGTCATGAAATGGGCGGGACCGACAAGAGATCGAGTTGTTTTACTTCCAGGTATGAAAAGAGTCCATAAAAATAACTCGTGTTTCATAACTAATTTGTTTTTTGGGTTCCAAAGGTAAAATGTGATCATATATATGGGTATAGTTGACTCTGAAAGGCTTCAGAAAAGCATGGTATGGCCCGTTTACTGCATATGAAAAGCTTTATTTGCAACATGGTAAGCTGCAATCAAACCTAAACGTGATCTACACACAATTTAACATAACAAATGTTTGAGGCAAAGAGAACACAGCAGGAATGAACATCTTCCTTCAAACATGAGTTTTCACAGGAAGCTCTTTGGGACTCCCAGCTGGAAAAGCCCTGAAGCACCCCCCCCCAAGAGCTCTCTTTTTCCACAGGGCCACTTTCTATGCTCTTTGCAGGTTTCTAACATCCCAACACTCTGGTGAGCAACTGTTAAGACCTAAGTGAAAAGTGCTTCTATCTGTGCTCTTCAGCCCCCTTCACAGGCTGTCAGAGTTCTCCACCTCGGGGGTGAAATTGTGAGATGATGAGTGAAAACCAAGTCTAAGCTTTTGCAGAGGTCGACAACAGTTACAAGAAGCATTTCATAAGGCTTAGACTCCTCTGTCAGAATGAAATCTGCAGCTGGAGGGGCAGGGATCTGTGTCAGAAAGAGGGATATTGGTTACTATGACCAAACCAAACGCTTTTAGGGAAATGTGTTGTGAAACTGTAATTGTTACTGGTTGTGTACAAAACTGGATATTTTTGCCATGCTAGAATTTCTTGCATTACAACTAACGCACACATTCTGTGTTCGAAAACCTGTTACATCAGTAATTCAGTGAATTCACACCAGTGTTGTTTTCTGCTTTCTAAGACTTTATTCCCAGATCAGTCATCAAAAGATACGTCACCTTCTGTCGCTGCATTGTAGGAGAATGATCAACATACAGTCATAGAAATGACTTAATGTGCTTTTGAGAACTGCAAACTCAGAAAATACAGATAGATGATCACTTTTGTCTTCTTCCAACACATGCCACCACTTGGGTTTGTTTGCAGAGAGCTGATTTTTGTTTGTCTGTCACTGTTGGAGCATGTCATCTATCCAAGACTAAAAGGTTTGTCTTTTACATTTTGCCTTTGGCAAAGACAGGCTGCTGAAAGAGGACAAAGAGGGAGACATGCAGCATCTCTGGCATGTTGACTGCGCTCTCTGACTACAGGAGCCGCTTTGAAAGCAGCTCAGCTGCAGCTCCTCCGAGTTTCTGATAGAACAGGGGTCACATCTGGGAAAAGTGATGGTCCGTTTTAGATCCAACATGAAAAACTAGAAAATCTTGATACTTAAAACCTATTTACAATGGCTTAAAACAGCGAGCAGCATAGTGTTTGAGGAATATGCAGATTTTCCACCTCTAGCTCTCAGTGATTACTGTGTAGAAAAAATCTGCTTCGTTTCATGAGCAGCAGGTTCGGCATTCATTCTCCAAATTGCAGAGGAGTTTGACAGGAACCATGCAGCCCTCTCTGGCTCCACCCACAAATTTACAGTCCTATTCTTTCATCCAAACCTCTCCATTTACAATGATTTCCTTTCATTTTTGTCCACACTGACAAATGCGAGAACATTGTCTGGCTGCTGGCCAGGCACTGCAGGTTTAGAAAGAAAGACTTTTGTAGATGATTTGGGCTTTGTTCCTCCCTGCCGAGGTGGAAATCACAATCCCCTGTTGGCATAAAATTATTGCTGGATTACCTTTGTTCCCTGTGCAGCAGAGCTGTCAGACCTGAATCTCCACAGTCTGGATTTATGACTGGAATGAGACAGAGAGAGAGGAGCTGCACACGTATACCTGCCCACTTATTTCAATCTACATGGCGTGTTCCTGTCAGACTCTTCCTGCCTCCTTTGTCTGCCTCATTCTGTGATGAAGACAGTGAAGGCCAGGCTCCCAGGAAGACCCATTCTCACCTTCATGTTTGCTTGTCTTACTCAGCCCCCCCCCTCTCTAGTTTACAGGATCCTCCTTGCCTGGGGGGTGGGGGGCGGCTTCATTCATTCATTCATTCTCTCTTTATGTATGATACCTCCAGTATGACCGTGAACACTCAGTGAGCCGTCCACAATACCATGGTGGCAGACCTGGCCCTGTGGTGTGGCCTTCTGGCTGAGCAGAAGACAATAGACCTCCTGCCCATCACTCTCTGGGAGTCAGCTGGGTGAAAGTACGGGCGAATGAGAGCTATCACAGCCCTGCCTGCACGTCTGAAGGTGAATAATGGTTATGTTGGGGAGAGAAACCTGGGGGGGGGTTTAACACAAAAGAAAACAATGAAATCTGGCAGCAGCATCAGATACAATGCTTTGCACTTCTGAATAATAAAGAAAAGACTCTCATTACAACATTAAACTTTTCAATTTACATTAGGGCTGTCAGCATTAACGCGGATTAATTTAAAAAAAGGAAGGCGATAATATATATTAACACAAATTAATCCTGAACCGTCTTCCGCAGGTTCAGGCTTTCATGGCGTGCGTCAAATTTCGAATGGACACTTTGTCAGGAAGTATCCCTCGTATAACATGGTCACTTGAAAAGAAATAAACATTCAATTTGTAGTACTTAATTCTTGCCATTTTTTTAGGTTTAGATCACTTTTTCACAAAGGGTGGAATATTGGATATGTAATGCGGCTTGTTGTCATGACAACAAGTCCGTGAGTCAATGAGCCAGCAGACCTCGACTGCAGTGCCAAATGAAAGCAATATTTATGCTGATCGTTCAATGCTGATAGGTTCAATAAAGCATCAGTTGAGAGAGAACGTTCACCTCTAAACACTTGTTTTTGTTCAGAAGAAAAAGCAAAACGTTTGTTCTGAAGAAGCCTGCACATACAGAACATTGTGACCGGAACTTCTTCCTTCTACCCAGCATCCAATCAGATTTGAGTGTTCACCCAGACCATTTAAAGTGCAGAAACACCATGTTTGTTTCTGAAAGCTGTTTATCAGAGTATTTGTTTTCTTGGGGTAGTTCTGCAGACACTAAAGTATTTTACAGTTTTTTACATTTCTGCTGATCTTACTGTTGATGTGTTTTGTGCACAAATTAAATTTGAGTCAACACTTTAAAAATTAAAACAATTCAAACAATAAAAATGAAGGAAAAATTTTCTCTCTGGCCTGTTTTTGTTCAAAAGCTGCATGTTGTTGTATAAAATTTAACTCGTAAAGCATTGTCGTTAATAGTGATTAACCACAATCCAAAAGTGTGAATAATCTGATTAATTTATTTAATCGATTGACAGCACTAGTTTAAATACTACAACAAATCTAAATCATGTAAAACAGCCAGTTATTATCAGTAGATCCTGATGGCATCACCTCTCACTCATGTTTTAATGTTCTAGTGGTTCTAGTTTTCTGGTATATCGGTTTGTTTTCTTTGTGATCCTCAGCTGGTCAAGGCGAATGGTTGCCCTCATAAATTTGGTTCTGCTGGAGGTTTCATCCTAAACTTCAATTATGAGGGATCGTTCCTCTCCATGGTTGCATTTTGCTTGATCAGTAGCCTACAGGAATTGCACAGAAAACTTCTTCCTGTAATAAGTTTGTCACTTTTACAGGGTTATGTTTAGGTACTTCAGCCTCATTGGAATGATCTGGACTAAATGAAATGATTGCAACCTCAATGACTGTAGTTTGTTTGATGGGTTTTGTGTCGTGCCTTTAGACTACCACAGGTGAACAGGCACTTTAAGGAATGAACTGAATTAAACAAGTTAGAGAGGCATGCCAGGGCCGTTGACATTTGATAAGTGACCATTGGTCAACCTATTTTTTTTTTTTTATTTCTGTAGTGCAAGCTATTCAAATGCCTCAGTAAAAGTATGTGGTCTCACGTTGAATGTCCAAAGCATTTGATTCAATAAAATTCTCCAGAGCCCGCTTTTCAGTGGTAGGGGTGTTATCTTCCAATAATCTCATTCCTGATTGGTGACAGTTGTATCGTGACAAAATAGTGACTGAATTGACTTCATTTTGCTGTAAGTCATTTTCTTTGGGTCACATCACACTCACTCAGTCCAGGTCTCATTTACAGTCAATGTTCAGGACAGGGACTGAGAAAATAGTTAAATGTTCTAGATGCAATGATTTGTTCGAACACCTGCTAGACTGAGCTTTAGAGCAGATGTGCAGGTCAGAGAGCAAAGGTCTTCAGGAAGCACTGAGTAGAGGCTGCAGTGAGGAGCATCAGAGGCCAAACAGCTGATATGAGCAAACCTTACTGCTGTTCATTCAGTTGTTACACATTACTCACACTCCATTTCCATTGCGTCACTTCTGTGAAGATGGTCATGACAGTGTAAACCCTTTGAGCCTGTGATCCAGAGTGCAGGGAGAGTTTACTGCTACAGTAGACTCTGTATTACAGTCTTTGTATCCTAACCCAACTATGATCAAAAACAAAAACAGTCTTATCAGTGTCATTTGTTTTGTGCACACTTACTGAACTTGTATTCTGCTGATACAAAGCCAGCAGTAAAAATGCACACTGGTCCTAAAATAAAAAACGATGAGGTAAATCTGTATTTTGAAGACCATCTAACAGATGGCTGCAGAGAATATGAGGAATTTTATCAAACGACATCTAAATGGTTCTTGACATAATCTGATGCACATCTATTATTTTCATTGTTTGACACATTTACTGGAACAATTAGATTTTACCTTTTCAACTTCTAAACTGATAGACAAACACAGTTAAACTAAAGTCCTTTTTAAATGATCATTGATGGTGTTAAGTAACACACATGATCATCAAACAAGAATGTAAACAGTACTCTGTCTGTTTGGAGACACTAATGGAAGAAGCCAGGCCTTCAGCGGGCATTCCCACTTGGGAAGTTCAGTGTCAACAGCAGAGTGTGTATCACAGACAGTAAAGAGCTTTTTCATGGAAAACATAGTCAGCTACAGCTTCCATTCTTCAGATCACTTAACCTAATGCAGCAGGATGAGTTTGACACAAGCATTAAGGTCAAAAGAAACACACTCATATGGGCACAGAGTGTGAATAACTCCTCAGTTGCGATCTTCATCCAGAGATCTGATGTATCTTGAGACCTTCACTGTCCTTTGCCTCTGAAGATACAAGGAGCAGTGACAGTTCAGTCTAAACTGACCATGTGTGCTTAAACTGAGGTGTGCGATGTGCTAATATAGCATAGCTGCTTTTGTTGTGAGCTCAGTGCTTCCAAAGCAAAACCAATAAGATACATTTCCGTGTTTATGTATTTATTTAATTTATTATTTTTGTTTAAAACTTGTCCTGTCCAGCAGCTGAGCGAAGAGATCAGAGCTGAAGGCCTCTTGTGTTGGACAGAAGGGGATTATGAATCTTCAGACACACGAGGTGTATTTTCATATAAACCTCCTTTGTATTTGAGGCCAAACTTTATTTATACTGATGTCTGTATACTTTCTAAGTTTTTGTTGTGGACGGAAAAGAAGAAGAGAGAGGTACTATAGAAAGGGGAGGGAAAAATGGGTTAAGAAAGCTCTGAGGATGATGACGGGGGCGGGGGTTTGAATCATGTAGCAACAAGGTGCTGGAGGTTTACCATCATTGCTCTCCGTTTTAATGATCAGTACAAACATGCCTGTTGGCTCCAAAAATCTTCACAACATGTACACAAAACAACCAGAGCTCACATGCGCATTTCATTCTGTCACGCATACTATTTGTTCAAAGGTGAGCTGACACCTGTGTTCAGGGGAGTGTTTATGCTCTACTGAAGTGGATGTTGGAATGTAAAAACAGGGAGCGTGCTTTTCCTCGCCCACACCGAGACCCCTGCTGAAGCAGCAAGAGCAGCCAGGATCCGCCGACAGCGGCGCAGGAAAGCAGTTAAAGAATGTCCACCCGCCTGGCAATCACGCCGGCCACCCAGACCAGGGCCAGCAGGACCACCACAGGGCCCCAATGCCAGAGAGTAGGGAGGCACAGGAACACGGAGAGTGCAAGCTCCAGCCCAGCCAGAAGAAAAGCCCTTCCACCGCGCCAGGGGGTCCAGTGTACGCCCCGCCCCGTGCTGTTTTGTGTTTCTTGTTTTTGAGAGGGATGGAGACATGGTGGGAGTGGCTTTCTCTGAGTAACTTCTGCTTCATCCCAGGAAGCCAACATAAGGGACGTCAGTCTCCTCATTTGTCAACACTCATTCCTGTAAAGGTTGCTTTTTTGTTGCTAGATTGTTACAGTTTGATAACATTTATTTATCTTTATTAGCCTCATCACTTTTCCGTTTTACCATCAACAAATGGAAAAGGATTTCCATCCACTACTGCTACACCTGTTGTCCCTCTTTACTGAAGTAACAGTGGTGAATCAAACAGCATATGAAAGTGTGAGCAGGAATGAAGAAACACCTTCATCAAATGAGGCTGATGTCATAAGTGATAGCACTTCATTGCACCTCAGTTTGATCACAACTTTAACAGTATAAACACTAAAACTCAACAAGGTTTTTTAAAACAAACTAAACCGTTCTTTTAAACATATTTTGTATATCTGGTATGAAGCAGTTTATTCCAGTTAAAACTGGTTTGGTAGATAATTCTGGGATAATCATAAAAAGCAACACTAAACTTCAAAAAGAATTAAACTTATTAAACTTCTAAAGCTGTTCATTGGGCATTCCAGCTGCTGCATTGGTCCTGTCAGACGCTTTCAGAACAATGCAAGCTGCCTCTGCTAATGGCAGGCATCATTAGCTTTGAACAGCCTCAGTGTCTGTGTTCTGCTGTCATTTGTTCTGACCTGTTTGTCACAGTCAGCGTGTTATTACACAGAAACTCAAGCCAGAGAAAACACCCCAGCTATGAAATTGGCCTATTATCTGCCCACATTTTCTTTTGCATAAATGAAGCAAAAGAAACAACTGCCAGCCGCTCATTAGGAAATGACTGCTGATGCCTCCTGAGCTGTGCTTCATTGTGATATCTGAGACAAATCAGAGAGAACAAACTCAAACATTTGGCACATTTTAGTAGCCTTCACTGAATGCATCTGAAAGCTATACTAAACAATGAAAGCAAATGATGACACCAAGAAATACAGAAATCTGTTCATTTCAATTAAAACAATGTTTGAAAGGAATTCAGGAACCTTAGAATGCACAGTATTCAATGGAGAAGACACGAACTTTGTATCGATTCTGTTCGAGGATTCTGCAGTCTTCAACCATTCTTGCCCGTTTTTTTTTTTTTTTTAATGTTAGACAAAAATCACACAACTAAACCACTGAATCATCACATATGTTAATTGCCTGTCCCTTATTGTCTGATGTATGCAGCCTTTTTCTTTTATATTAGTTTTTGTGTTTCACACTATGTGCATCTTATTAGTTATCTGTAACTTTAACTGATTGCAAATGTATTTTTATTGATGTATTTAATTGACATTTTGGGGTTTTTCGGTTAACAATTTTTAACACCTGTCTGGGGACTACGGATAAAAAAAAGTGTTGGGGAGAATTCTGGCACATTGCAGCAATGCTTTTGATGTGCACCGTTCCTGTGAAATAAAAGACTGAATACATATTCTGGATCTATTCAGGTCTGTAAGTATAGTATTTCTGCAGTTCAGTCATTCATTTGTCATCAGGAAATGTTTGAAACATCCACAAACTCATAAAAAAGCTTTGCGACTAAAACAGCAAACTCAAAACTATCACAGTTTAACGCTGAATTGGCTGCCACTGATTGGAACTATGTGATGTCTTTGCAAAATCCAGATCACATTTTGTCATTCCTTTGGAGACCACACACTCAAAACTCTTCTCACTGGTCATGATTGTTCAAAAACCCAGAAGCAGAGGAGGCTTGGATGCAGATGGGTAAGTTTGAAGCTTGTTTTAATCACTAAACAAAGATCACCTAAAGGACACAAAACTCTCCAATACAGGGAACTGAAACACACAGACTTAAATAGACAAACACACAATCAGCTGAACAGGATGCAGCTGTGAACACCTCCAGCAGGAGACACAGGTGAGAGGGAGGAGAAAAAAGACCACAACAGACCTGCACAGAACAGGCAGAGAAAAAAACAAAAACATAACAAGCAGAACGTGTCAATGATACAATTCTCATTCTTTCAATGAATGTTTCATTGCATCTGTAAAAGGATTAGTCTCCAGATTTACTGCTCCTGAATTTTTCTCATCCATATCAGTTGCATCTGAACAATTTTCTTTTTGACTGAAGTTGACTTAAATCCTATTTTGTTTTCATTGAATGTCTCCAACACCTCTGACATAAATACGCTAAACATGACTTTTTTAAAAATACATGCTGGCATTCTTGTACTACTTTTTCATTTTGTAGTTAATCTGTACATTATGCAATCAGTTTTTCTATATGGAAAAGAGCCCAGATTACCCCATTCTCAAGTCTGATGAGCCCACTGATGTTTCTAACTACTGTTGAATTGCAATTTTCCCAACAGTTTCCAAAGTACTTGAAAAATACTACGTAATTCAATTTCATAATTCAACGCACAGAAAACAGTTCGTCCAAATAAAAGATCTAAAATCCACATTAAGTTCCGTAACATGTGGCGTACCCCAAGGGTCAGTCCTGGGTTCTATACTGTTTTAGCATTTCTATTAATGATATTTCCTGTATATCTAATTTATTGAAATGCATTTTTTTTCGCTGATGATATGTTTTGCCATGTGGGTGATAAGATAAAACAAATGGAAGAGTCAATTCAAACAGAGTTGGGAAAAATGAAAAACTATCATTAAAACACATTTCATGATATTTAATAATCACAATATAGATACCAATATCTCATTTGAAATTACAGGTATTTAAATAAAACATGTGAAGGAAATCAAGTTTTTAGGAGTAATTATAGATGGAAAATTACACTGGAAATCACATGTAAACTGCATTAAAATAAAATGTATCAAAAACAATAGCCTTGTTGTGTAAGGTTAATTGGTCCTGAGATAAAAAGTCCTTACACTTCATATATAGCTCAGCGATTGTTCCAAATCTGATGTACTGTGTAGAAATTTTGGGAAAAGCAAACAAGACATCAATAAACTCTATTTATATTACAGAAACAAGAAATAAGAATAATCACTGGAAGTAACAATAGGGACCCATCTACCACTATTTATAGAGCTGAAAATTTTCACATTTAAAGAATTAGTAGATCATTCCATTTTAAAACCAATGTATAAAGCACATTAGGGAACTCTGCCATATAACATACATAAAAAGTTTGAAAGAAGAGCAATTACAACCTAAAAGGACATGAGATTTTCAAAATTAATAATGCAGAAAAAAATGAAGGAAAAAGTGTTTCAGTGCAGGGTATCAGATTAAAATTATTCCAACTCAATTATTACACAAAAAGCAGTGAAAAAACAAATGTTCAGACAATATGAATTATAGGAATGTCAGGAACAGGTTATATATTTAAAGGAAAGGAGAGGAAAAACTCGGAGTCATTTGGTGCATTTTCCTTCCTTTTGATGTTGCTTTTTGTTTTCTTTATTTTTGTTTTAGCTTTTGTTGCTTTTGCCAGCCAGTTGATGTATTTATGTCATATTAAAAATAGATATATATTTGGTTAGAATAGCTTGATTGGTTAAGCTAAATGGGGCAGAGATAATATGTTTTCCTCTTTCATTTTCACCAAAAACTAGAATGTTATGTAATCTATTGTTGTGTGCTGTGAAAATAAATAATAATCAGGTAATCACTTATCTTGAGAAAAACAGTCTGCTTAGAGATTGCAAACATGTTTTCCATCCCACCCGCTCAACTATGATTGCACTGCTACTTCTAACAGAGCAGATTCGTGTATTCTTAAACAAGGGCCATATTACAGGAGATTTTCAAAAAGCCTTTGACACAATCAATCACCAAGTGTTATTAAATAAATGTTGTTCTTTTCATTTCTCCTCCTCAGCAGTAAATATGTTTGCATCATCCTTAAGTGACAGGTTTCAAACTGTAAAGATTGTCTGGGTAATCACAAGCACTGAAATGCTGTATGGGCGTTCCACAGGGCAGTCTTTTTGAAACTACTACTTTCTGTTTTGTACGTTACAGTTTTTCGTTGGTTTGGCTTATTTCTTGAAACGACATTCTCAAAACTAAAAGGTCATTTGGCCAAACACACTTGCACTTCTGCCCAACAGTTCAGCTTACTTGAAAAAGCAAGTTTCTTTGCCAAAACTCACCAGACATGCTTCAGAAGTAGATTCTTTTCTCAGCTAAAGTCAATACGTCACAATTACAAAGATCATTCTCAGTTACTTTGGCTCATTCTCATCCACTTGGTTCTTTTCTCAAAATAACTTGGATGCTTCAGCATAACACCATGGATCACCTGCAGAACATATCTCCTAAAACAGTTTGTCCGTAGATCAAAACCAAGTTCACTTCTCTGTACAAGTCTAAAGTAAAAGCACAACCAAAAGAAAAAGCCAATCAGCCGACACTGCTGTAAATGAAGTTTTACAGTAAACTTCCCTGGTCACTGTTGGTGTGCTCCCTCTTGTGGCCATCGTCTTCATGCTCCTGGCCAACCACACGGTCCTCTCTGTTTGGCCAGTGATTTTAATCCACATTTCCTTTGCAAAGCAGTGAGGGCAGAAACAATATGAATGTCTTTACCATCCTTGCAATGATCCCTTCTTACTTTATGTCCTCACGTGCAACATCCATTGCTTGCAGTAGGGACCTCTTATTCCACCACCACACATCCTGACTCCTCCTGCTCCTCTCCTTCCTCTGCGGTGTCTCTTCCCCTTCTTCCAGCAGGAAGTTGAGCTTGCTCATCTTGTTGGTGAGGTGCCTCCATGTTCGTACTACAAATGGTACTGGCCTATTTATGCATATTCACCAGCATTCGCAGTCATAGGAGTCACCTGTCAGGTAGCAGAACTAACTGGCTGATTAGACATATGAGATGTGGAGAACTCTTTCACAATAAGTGAAGTTTTTCTTTTATAGCCATTAGACTGAGAATTGGCCTTTCAGTTTAGATCAGCAAGATCTAAGTCATTGTAACATGAGCTAATCATGGTCTCACTGTCCTAACTCTATGCTACTTGTACTAAACCACTTGCAAAGTCCACTGACCCACTTGCGACATGTATTAAGACAATTGAAATAAGATGAAAGCGATGAGAAACGGCATTCCATTGTGAACAAGTACAAGTTAGTTTGGAGATTTGTCCATGTAGTTTTGGAAATGATCCAAACCAACAGAGAAAAACTGGAATGAAAGACTTTGTGTGCTTCATTTTTTCAGTCCTCTTTTTTATGCAGATGACACTGCTATTTTTTTGTCTGGTCAAAATATTGTTCCAACTAACAATCAACATAATACAGATCTACAGTATTTACATAATTGCTTACAACCAAGTTTTAACCCATAAGAACCCAGACCCATTTATCCTAAAAGTAAAAAATGATATGGGAAAAACAGTTTTCTGCTAGCGCAGTATACTTGACCGGAACTTCTTTTTTAGGTGTGCTATATCACTGTGGTAGATCACTTTTTAATCCACTCTCAGCAGCCAATCAAAATCGGGTATTCACCCGGATCATGGGATAAGAAAAATGAATCCATGAAAAAATGATTTTCTGCACACTGTCGACTATGGTGAGGTAGCAACCTAAAAAGTTGGGTGGCTGCAGTGCAGCCGGCTGGTCCTTCTGACCTGCCTCATCATGCATCTGATCCACCATAGGTCACCGTAATAAATTCTGGTAATTTCAGCTCCTCCTTTCGTTCAGTCTACAGGAGCATGCTGAAACCAACAGGAGCGTGCTGCTGACTGGTCCTCACTGCTCTCAGACCAATTAAATCAGCCTCATAAATAACATTTACAATGGTGTATCCCCCCCAGGCATTGTAGTAATCAGACTAAAGGTGCAATAGCTCAGAGGACCCATTGTGTACAGACACACACTAACACACACAGCTCATTTCATCAGGACAAACCCAACATTTGAAGTTTTAGTCAAAGCTTGGTTGTGTTTTGTCATGTGATGTGCTTTAACATGTGAAAATGTTAGATTCCCATGTTAATGTGACACAGCGCAATCACTAAGAAATGACAAGAAGCAAAAGAATGAAACCTTTGGTTTTGTAGCTGAAGAGCTGTTTGGAACAGCTGGAGGCTGCTGCTTTGTTATGTAAAGCCAATGCTTCCTTTCAGCTCATCGTGTTAAAGGCTGGATGCTCCTTCAGAAAACTGGCTAAAGTTTATGCCAACTGGTTGCTTCTTTTTTAACTCAGTTGTTTTCTAGCTAAATATTGAGGACCTAAGTGAAAATCTGTTACAGAGACAGATTACACGTGAGATCATTTCACTTCACAAAGGAAATGAACTTTTGCAATCCCTTAACTCTAATTGTCGAATCTAGAACCCCAGACAACCCTGCGTGGCCCCCGGCCTGTGCATTCACATCAGCGGAAACTAAACATGCATCCCATTATTCTTGTCTTATTTATTACACATATGCAGTTGGAAGGTTTTTCCTTTTTCTTATTATTTTTAGAACACCACTCATTTGAAGTTTGTATTTGAGTGTAATTAAAATGTACCAGTGTCCCTAATGAGACATGAACGCACACTTTGTCCTTAAAACCTTACTAAACTGTGTTGCTAAATGTGAGTAAATTGAAAGGGACAAACTGTTTAGTCTACAAGAGTTCATGCAAAGCAGCAAAAAAACAACTGTTTATTTTTTATTTTTTGGACTGCTGCACAGTGATGTGATCATCTTGAACAGTTACTGCTTGCAAGGACGATTTGTGACACGCAGATCTAGAATGAAGTTAGGCAGTAAGATATTTAGTAAAGAGGACACGTGTGTGAACATGCATACATTTTGGAAGTAGACGTGTGACACTTCCATGGATGAATGGACCCAAACATGTGCTGCATACAGACACACACATCAACAGATGCTCCTTGGCCTTGCATGCTCCCTCGAGGAGGCTCCGTGGATCAATAACGAATCTCCCTAATGAAATCTGAAGCAAGCAAGGCAATAGAAGCAAAAGAGGAGAAAACATTGGGGACAAGAAAAATGAAGAGGAAGATGTAGTGGACAGACCGTTTGACTGGTTTCTGGACAGTGAAAGAAGACGCAGCAGACAAACAAATGTGCATGTGAAGAAGGTGGGAGAGACTGGAAAGAACAGTCCAACATGATGGCCTGAGGAGAAGCACAGAGCTCCTCTGGGTTTAGTCCAGTATGAACAGGCTGGTAGGATTTGATCCTTCGCTGTGTGAGCATTTCAGCACTCTGGGGATTTTAATTAAAGTGTGTTGTAATCTTGTTCTCAGAAGAAGAACTTTCCTCTTTTTCCCTGCAACTCCACTATTCCTACTTCCACTATTTCAATAAAAGCTGGAGGTTTCATGTCATGGTGCACCTAGGTTTCTGCAGCCCTTCTGATTGGACTCAGTTGACAGCAATCATCCCATTACCTTTGGACCACTATTTAGGATGTGCCTGCTCCAGTATCCACCACCAGTTCGTTACATTCTCCAGCGAAGTACTTTGGCCTCGTACTCTGTTAATTCTAGTTTATGAAGTTCTTGTCTCTAGTTTTCCCTGCTACTCACAACTTACTCCTGTCTCCAGGATCATCATCATCATCGTCATCAAATGTGCTGACATCTCTTCACCACTACAGTCCTGTACCATACAAGAATCCTGCCACCAGTCACACCATGGTATATGCCATGATAAAAATAGCATATACCTGATAGTTGCTGGCACCTCAATGTAAAAATAGATTTTGTTGGTAGATGTATGTGCCTCAAATTTGGATGATTCTGAGTTTGCTAATAGATCAATAATAATAATAGTAATAATAATAATAATAATAATAATAATAATAATAACAATAGTAACAATAATAACTTAACCTTCTTAAACACTCATCTGCTAATTATCAGGGGGGATTTTAATTGTGTTTATGATCCAGTCATGGATTGTTCTAATCCACGTAATTTGACTCAGTCTGCAATGTCCTGAATGTTTTCCGATTTTGTGAAGCAAAATGGTCTTGTTGATCCTTGGAGAAACTGAAATCCATCTGTTAACACATTTTCTGTTTTTTTCCCTTGTGCATTGGATCTATTCAAGAATTGATGAGATTTTAATTGACCGTGCTCTTAATTCATTTATAGCTTCGACCGACTTTTTACGTATTACAATATCAGATCATGTCCCTTAATTATTGGACATGCAGACGTCATCTTATAAACGTAGCCCACCACGTTGGAGATTTAACTCTTTACTTTTGGCAGATGAGGAATTTTGCAATTACATCTCAAACTCTATTTAAGAATTCCTCTTATTTAACCAGAATGACTCCACTTCACACTCATTGCTTTGAGAAAGACTGAAGTCGTACCTTAGGGGAAAAATGATCTCATATGGTGCAGGTGCTTAAAAGAAACTTAACTCTAGGCTTTGTGAACTCACATCTGCAATTAGTAATATTGATCAAACATATGCTTTGAATCCTACTCCACAACTGCTTAGACAGCGTGTACATTTACAAACTGAATTTGATCTTCTATCAACCAAAGCAGCAAAGCAAATATTATTGCGTGCTCATATTAGTATTATAAACATGGCGACAAAGCCGGTTGTTTGTTAGCACATCAGTTACAATGTCAGGTCACTTCCCGTCTTTTACCAAATAGTAAAAATACTGATGATGCAGTTATCTCAGACCCGACTGAAATGAACAATTTTTAAATCATTCTATTCCAAATTATACAAATCTTAGCATTCTACAGGCAATGTGACACTTTCTGATTTCCTCAAAACTCTTTCAATCCTGTTATCGATTCGGGTCCCGCTTTACAATTGGAGTCACAACTTTCTCTTGAAGAAATGCACAAGTCAATTAAATCGATGCAATCTAACAAAGCTCCAGGACCAGATGGGTTTCCAGCTGAGGGTTACAAGAAATGTACAGAAGAATTGAAACTATTACTTTTATCCATGTTTATCGAATCCTTGGCATGTGGGTCTCTGCCAGCAACTCTCACAGAAGCTGCAATAGCTCTTCTTCTAAAAAAAGGACAAGGATTCGCCGCAGTGTGGTTCTTATAGGCCTGCCCTGCTTAAAGGCCCGGTCACACCGCCCGAACTTTGCTGTAGCTTTGAAAAAAAACACCCTCACCTCTCGTGACCGTTCTTCCCGTTTAACAAAAGTTAGCTTCCGTTAAAGCAACGCCGCATATGCTCGGCCACTGCTGATGTTCCTCGAGGGTCCCAGCGCTCCAAAAGTTTTGAGCTGCACAAAATATTGTGAGCGGTGAGGAAAGGTCCATTCTCCGCTCCGGTAAAGTTCACCCCCGCTCCACCGACGCCCAGTCAAAGTTTGGCTCCGTTAGATGCAAGTCCGTGGACGTTTGGGTCAGTTAGACCAACGCAGAAATCTTGAACACTGGATCACCGCTGCTTGACCAGCTGCACTGGCGGCAATTAAGCATTGCACAAACGTCGGTGGAGCGGACACGGCGTTGCTGGAACCGTGTTGGCCGTTGAAGCAGCGATCCATGGCAGCGATGAACTTTGATGTGGCGTTGTCATAGCGGAGCCTGAGCGGGACCAGTAATTGGACAAAAACACGGGGAGAAATGGACGTCGAATTAGCCCAAAAACTGCATCACCATGGATCCTGAGAGACGCCCACATGCGCAGAACGCCTTCTACCTACGCTGAAGCAACCAACGCTACATCAACGCTCGCTATAGCTCACTGCTGCTAAACCAATGCTAAAGCTACGTCGGCTTCAGTTGTCGATCGCTATGCCAACACCCGTGTGTTTTGTGCGTGGTGATGAGAGTTGTAAAAATTCAGCACCGCTCCAGGTACGTTCGGGCGGTGTGACCAGGCCCTAATGCTGATGTGAAGGTGTTGGCTAAAGTTGCATCCCATCTGGAGAATGTGCTGTCAAATATAATAGAGCAAAATGGCTTCATAAAGGGGTGTCAATTGTTTTTTACAACCCGCACACGTTTCAATTTAATATATTCCAAATAGTCGGCAGAACTCCAGGAGATTGAGCATTTGATAGAATGGAATGCGAGTATTTGTTTGCTGTACTAGAGAGATTTGGATTTGGTCATAAATAAATTTCCTGGAGTCTTTACACATCTTCCAAAGCTGGTATCCATACTAATGACACTCACTCTGAGTATTTCACTCTTGGACATGGTACTCGACAAGGCTGTACCTTATCGCCTTTGCTTTTGCCGTCACAGTTGAGCCATTGTCTATTACTCTAAGGCAGGGGTCTCCAACCCTGTTCCTTGAGGTCTACCGTCCTGCTTGTTTTGCAGCTAACCCTGCTTCAGTAATTGCTGCTCACCTGGATCAGATGTGTTCGGTCAATCAGAAACTGCGCTGATTCGATCCAGCTAATCAGCATCTACCAGTGACAGTCAGCGTTTATAACAGCCTACTTTCACTGCCCTGCACTACTGCCAAATGTATTCAAGTTCTGTAAATGCCTGTGCCTCAGCATTAGTAAGCTGCTCTTCTTTTCACTACTTTGTGTTGTCTCAGTCTAAAATGATGATGCGGGTGTGTTTCCAGTAGGGCTGTCGTGATTAATTAAATAGATATTAAAGAGTTATTATTTACTCACGCAGATTAATTACAGGTCAGAAGTGATGGCCTTCCACTTTGTGTCTGGTATTATTCCACTTCTACCATGGTCACTTACAAAAGGAATAAATACTCAATCCATTTACAATCCATTACTTTATTCTTGTTGTTTTGGGGGTTTAGATTGCTTTTTCACAAAAGCAGACTATTTCATACATGGTGTGGCCCGTTGTCACGGTAACACTAGAATGGACCGGCAGACCTCGACTGCAGCAGTAAAGGAAAGTGACTTTTATGCTGGTCGTCACAGCAGGTTCAGTAAAGCATCAGTTCAGAGAGAAAGGTCACCTCTTACCGCTTGTTTTTGTCCAGAGGATGAGGCAAAACGTTTGTTTTAAAGAAGCCTGCACATGGATATAGAACATTTAGGCTATGTGAGTGAAACTACTTTTAAGCCAATCTTATCCAACCTTATCAGAATAGAGGATTCACCCGGCCCATTTAAAATGCAGAAACACAATGTTTGTTTTTTATTGCTGTTTTTCAGTATCTTTGTTATTTTTGGAGTAAAACTGCAGACATTAAAGCCTTTACAGTTCTTTAGAGTTCTGCTGATCTTACTGTTGATGTGTTTTGTGCACAAATTATATTTCTTGGATATTGCAGTTAACACCTGAAACAGTCTGAAAGTTAAAATATTTATGACAATAAAAATGAAGGAAAAATGTTCTCTCTAACCTTTTTTTTGTGCAAAAGCTGCATATTATCATATGAAATGTACCCCGTAAAACATAGTGATTAATCTCAATCCAAAAGTGTGATTATTCTGATTAATTGTTTTAATAGATTGACAGCACACGTTTCCAGACATGTTTACAAAATGTTCAAGTGAATTGAAAATGTGTTGATTATTCAGAAGAAAGTTGATAATAAATTGACAAACTGGCCAAAACAAGCTACTGTTGCACATCAGTTTTAACATGAGCCCCAGTTGTTGACTCAGATGAGTTTAGTTTTCTCTGCTCAGTAAAACAAACTTGTCTTCACTTTAGGTGTGAGCAGCACGCCGTCAGACCAGCGCGCCATAAGAACCACACTCACAGGCTGATTGATGAAATAATCAATACGGCTGTTCTGTTCTTCAAACACTCAAGTGCTTTTTGAAGACCCATTTTCTTTGATCTGTTGACTAAAAGGGAATGCGGCATCAATTCCAAAGGATCAGTTAAATTGTTAATGAGATAAATGAAGGTTTTCTCCTGGCCTTGGCGTGATTTTTTTTCATCCAATCCTCAGGTTGATCCACTTTTTGAAGGGTCTTGATAAAAAAAAACTGGGTTCAGTTATTTTGTAAAATCTTTCATTTAGTGGTATAACTTCCCTATTTGTGATTCTTCCGTGTGATCAAATGTCTTCTGGCATCAGGTTTCCTGGTTATTTCAAACACAAATGTCTATCTGAAAGCCAGTTTGGATCACTAGCTGATCTGCATCTAACACAACATAAAAAATCTGAGATTTTTCAAGTGACGTTTCAGCATCAATTTCCATCCATCATTGTTCCTGTTCTCCATCTTAAGCTTGAATTTTTTTTAAAGAAAACAACATGTAGGTGTTGCTGTTTACAAATGATAATCAAGAATCTGTTTGCATTCTGAGCTCACGTCATTGAACGTTTGTGTGGGTTTTAGAATGACATGCATGTCAGGACAGCAGCTGAATAAAGTAGACGGCAGTTATTAAAAGCAGCCACTTTGAAATGCAGACACTTTGCCACATCCCCTCTGAATGCTTGGGTGGAGAACACAAACTGTAGTTCTTCTGCCTGCAAACCTTTTTCAATCGTTGCTTTGATCAGATTTTAGAATTTCCTCACATATACTATAAACAGATCTTGACATGACATGTTTTTATACAGGATTAGTTTTTCTTTTTGGTGGAAAAATGTAACTGTCAGTAAGTACATTTTTCCTGCCTATGTTTTTTTGCTTATGTAAAGATTGTGCACTCCAGTTTACCTTATCAGTGACATTTCTTGGTTATGGTAAAGTTCTGGTTTTAGCTGTCTCTCTGTCAGTTACACCAGGTTCAGGTTTAATGAGCCACAGCTGTCATGATTCAGTAACTCACCCTCAGTGTATTTAATCTGTCTGGTGTTTAGTTCTTCATCATCAGGTCCTCTGCTTTGTCACCCTTCTTGGTTCTCCTTGAGTTCATAGGCCCTGTTTTGTTTAAGTTTATTTTTTACACCTTTGAGTTTCTGCCAAAAGCTTGGTCTCTTTCATTTGGGTTCTTTGCCACCACTTCCTGATAACTTTGTGGATTTTGTTTCACAAATCAAATCAGGACTGGCAAACATAACCTTTCCTTTAAAACAAAAACAAAACAACTACTGCTCTTGACTGCTTGGAGAAATTACAAGGAATTCTGGCTCCTTTGAAGCCAAAGAAAGAAGAACTGAAGGTTGGCCCATTACTTCTACACAGTTCTGTTTTTTGAGTTGACGTGTCTTTTTGTGGGTATTAAAGCTGGCAGATATAGGGGGGCTCAGAAACAGCCTTTTATCTGTCCTTGGTGCCACATTGATTGCTTCTATTGATTGTAGTGTCCTTGAAAACGAGAGAGACAAGTTGCATAAAACACCCAAACACATGCACCTGAGCTGCTCTGTCACAGACATGCAGAGACCGTATCATGCATGTTTGTCTGCATTCACAGCCACATAAATCAAGGTAAAACACCCCTCTGCTCTGGCAGCAGATATCCCCTCCTTGTCTGTTTTGTTTCTGTCCCCACAGGTAACAATGTGAAGCGAGGTCATGCAAGCATGCCTTGGTTTCATTTGTGCGAGGACAAAAATCTCTTCAATTTCAATTGCTACTGCCATCGGGCTGTTTTCTGACAATGAAAAGCAAACGGATGACCTTGTAGTCTTGCGACCAACAGGGGAAGCATTAATATTTCACTCTTCCAGGGCCTGTTCTTCACCTTGCCTCTTTCTGTTGCTGCCAGTGAAGAATGGATTGTGACTGAGAAACCAAAGCTGTCCTCAGGCAGTGGAGACCTGGCCAAGCTATTAGTCTATTCTGGTACCTTGCTGTATTTGGACAGAAAAATGTAGTTAAATCTGTGAGTCTGTGCACAAAACAAAACATGGATGAAATTTCTTTGTCAGGTCAACTTGATCACTGAAGATGATGTCTCTATGACGTGTAATAAATGTGATGGTTTATTTTCATGTTTCTCAGAAAATGCTATACGTTCATTAAATGTGTCATCTGCAAGACCAGCCTGGAAACACACACCACTGCTGTTTGTGTCACTCAGTCATCATAAATAAGTTTTAATTGTGCTTAATTGAATTTAAACAAGGAAACCTCACGCCTCTGCCAAATTACTTCCAAGACATCCCTAAGGGGCCATTGCAAATGTACAGTCACAAGCATGTTAAAAAAAACCCTTGGGAGAGAATTACATTCAGCAGCAAAGCAGTTGGAAATTAGCATATCCAGATGTAAGCAGTGTAATTGGATTTCATTGCTCTAATTGGATTTCATGTGCTGTGCAGCCACAGCAGCCTGAGTAGAACTGGGGGCCTGGACTTCACGGAGGCTGCACACAGATGGCTACGACAGTCTAGGATAATATCAAACCAATATGAGCAGAGAATGTTAATGAAGCGAAAAGGGCCAGACAAGGCCTGCCCCAATGCCTGCCAATTATAATGCTTTATGACAAGTGGTGACGATGCCCTGGAAGTGCAAGTCCTTAATTTAGACACTGACAGACCAGTCTTTGATGCTGTGAAACTGGAAAAGCTCTTGTGCTTTTTTCCTCTTACTTTCTATTGTATGTTTTGCTCTAGCTTAGCACAAACTAGTGGAATATTACATTTTACAAATGAATAAACCTCAAGGACCCGTAAGATTCCCTCCAACCTGCCTGGATACTCTGCTCCACCAGCTCCTGTTCATGAGTCTCATGACTGAGGTCCCTCCAGGAAACAGTGTGCTCCAGGAACAGGACAACTCCTGGAGGCTGACAGAAGCTCTAGGTCTAGCCTCAGCATGGTTTTCACGATCTGATCCAGAATCTTGCACTTCCAGTCTAGATCAACACTGCAGGAGTAGAGGTTCAGCTGGTTGTCTCGTTTGCATTTGGATCTTCTCTCCTGCTCCTACGTGGCACATGGCTCCTCTGACTGCTATGCCTGTTATTGTTTCTCTCACCATAATGGAACACTTGGTCCAGCGCCCCACCGCTCGAGCACAATGGACAGTCTGGAGTGTCGATTTTTTTTACCGGAAATCAAAGTTTATTGGACTAGGATGCAAATTTTACACAGCATGGGCCATATAGTCAAGGTTTTGCACGTCACAGCCGTAAAGCTTAGACTCCCTTTCACTCAATCCGAGCTCCTTGGTTGCTTGTACATTCACAAAGTCAAGCTGGTAGTCTCAGGTCAAATGGATTAGGAATAGCTCCCCACTCATCCAGGGTCCTGCTTGCTCCTTATGACTTCACTGGCATGAAACACCAGGTAAAAACACTGACTTACATGTTATTTTATTGTTGAGCATATTGAGAAGAATGTGTTCATAGGAAACACCTCATCTTGAGCAAAACTAAGGGCATATTTTATCATTTAAGGAGCCGTGATGCTCAATTACTATTAATGTGCTAAACTGCGCAGTGCTGCCGCAAAGCAAGAACACACTCCTGCTTTAGTGGAGGTTTTGTACCTGCAGCGAATGCAAAGACTGTTTTTCCAGGCAGTCAAAGTCATGACTTTGACCGTGTCAAACAGACACTCATAAGTCAGGAATCTCCTGAAGACAGCACAAAACTCTTTTTCCAGCTGTTGATACAATAATTCCAGCTTCAGTTAAATGACTTTCAGACTTTAAATCTGAAATTGAAAGCAGTTACATCTCACCACTTTAGGCCATTTTTATCAGCAGAGACAGAACGGTGACATGATTCACAAGAATGAAAGGGATTTACCCATTCTCAGCCTTCATATTTTAAATGATTATTGAACAATTTAGGCAGCGGAGCAACAAAGTGGTTTGAGAGCGGCTTCACAAAAGCCCAGCAGGCAGAGCTCTATTTCTCTTTCTCCAGATCAGGGCTAAAGAGCAGCGGCCACTCGCCTGTGGAGCCCCTGTCCAATCATTACCATGTTAATAGCGGTAGGAGTGAAGCCCAACAGTCAAGACAGTCAGTGCTCAACAGCAAGAAAATTGGATAATAAAATGAGCAGGAAACATAAACATGTGGGGAGAGCTCTGAGGAAGAGCCAGAAGCTCTGCAGTAGTTAATTCCAGTTGATTACCTCTAAGTTTCATCCCAGAAATCCACAGACTGAAAAACCAACCCCTACTAGTCTCATCAGCCCTTTCCAGCAGCTTTGGTGACTCCAGCATTTCTCCAAACTAACATTGCTGCCTGAAGACTCCAAACACATCATCAGTAATTTAGACCAACCAGAACTTCTGACGCTGTAATGGAGGCCTCCTCTGTGTGTCCGCCCTCCCACACATTCTCACTATCATCACCTCTGCCCGCCAAAATGGCTGCTGTGAACAAAGAAATGGGCTTCCATTAGAGTAAATGGGCAATTTAAGCCAGTGTTGCAGCAGCTGAGGGCTGCTTCATTTAAGTGGCTTTTGATGAATAACAAATCTTTGTTACCTGATGAGTGGAGGTCCAACAAGTGCTTACATTTGTTTTGAACAGTTCATTTGGAATTACATTTTCTGTTCAACATCTAAAATATTCACACACACAAAGGCATCTATGGGTCCAAGAATAACAGCTGCATTTCAAGTGTAATGCTCAACACAAGTCCTGCCGTTTCTGAACAAATCTGCATCTGAGTGTGTTTGTCATTTGCATTGTTCTTCCGTGCCTTCTTAGTAACTTTGAAATACACCAATACGGCCTTTTCAGAAAAACTCCATCTGATCGAGCAGCATGCACAAAAGCTGTCCAAGTGGAATCCTTTCTACAAAAAAATGAATAGTTTTCTGTCTAATGACAAAAAGATTAAACACAGCTGCAAAATCAGGGTCCTAAAGGGGCGAAAATTCATTCTTTTAACATTAATTTTAAACCATTTTTATCCAGGTCTGTGAAGTTTAACCACATTTTCAATAAACTTCTCTTTAATACTTTCTTTTGTTTTTGTCTGGGCAACCTATGTGTTAAACTACAGAGCTCAGCTGACGAGCTGTAGTCAAAGCAACGACCTCTCCATTTTGTCTTAGGCCAACATGTATGAATACTATGAACTTGTCACAGCTCGCTAAACAAGCAGGAATAAAAGCCTCAAGGTTACAGCGCTTATGCTCCATCTCCATTCAGTCCACTTCTGAAAAGCAACTTGTGACAACCGAGGAACAACTATTGCTCGCTTTTTCTTTTCAAGCAGTCTGTCAGGCAGACAGATTAGACATGAGAAATAGAAAAAGAACCTTTAATGGCGTCGACTCTACAAAAGAAAAATCCACAAAGGAATTGTGTTTAATGTTGTTCAAATGAATGTCAGAAAGTTCTTCTGTAATGTTGAGACTGCTTTTCCCATTTTAAACATCTTAATGGTATTTTTGCACAACAAAGGAAATGAGTTTTTGTTCTCTTTGTCAAAAGATACAGTATTTATGGACGTCTTTTCAAGGACATTACAAATGACTAGAAATAGAAATATTCCTGAGGAGTTTCTTCTTGTTAAATCTGATTACATTGTTGTGTTTTGCAAAATAAACACATTTAAATCATTTTCACTCACTTTTGTTGAGCATAGACATCAGTTTGTTGATCTGTGACAAGGATAATCTACAGAATTTGAGGATGTTGAGATTATTGAAAGAAACAGGAGTTTTTGAAGCAGCAGTGCAATTGTGGACTCACGTGATCAAAAACCACAAAGAATGGAATAGATAACAAGTAGATATTTATCAAATTTAGGTTAAATTATATCATAAATACTATGCATAAAGGTTTTTTTAGCTCCAGTCTTGCAAAAACATTGAGTTACCCCTGGTCACTGAGCTCAGAATCAGTTTGAAGAATCGTTTTTTATTTTGGTGTAGGACATATTTCATTGATTTCATTGTTTTGGAAATAATTGTGTTTTAGTTGTGAAGCAATTTTTTGTCATTACTGTCTTCCCTGCTTTTACCTCACACATTTTCAAGTCTTAAGAGTTATTGAAGTGCTCTCTAACATCTGCTTTGCTGTAAAGCGTTCTAACAATCTGATGCTGTGGCTTCGTTATGCTTCACAGTCCAGGAGAATCTCGTGGTGGCGCCACAGCAGCCTCCTTGGTCTGTAGAGATATTTCTGGTATGAAATGAAAGCAACACTGGAGGGACTCTGAAAGTACTTTTTGATCACTTTAGTTTAGTGGCGTGGCGTCCACACCTGGATTGGAAGGTTGTGAGTTCAAATCCAGGAGGATTCAAAAGAAAGACTCTAAAGATTGGACCCGTTCCTTCCTGCTCCACACTAGACCTTAAAAGGTGGATTGGAGGCTTAAACGACCAAATGTTTCCTGAGAAACTTATATTTATACAGCACTTTCCTGCCTACTTAAAAGGCCCAAAGTGCTTTACAGTCACTTTCTCAAATACGCACACTGATTGCAGCTCCGCTGCTGAACACTGCACCAACCTATAACCATCAGCAGCAATGTGGGGTTCAGTGTCTTGCCCAAGGACACTTTGATGCATTGGAGCACAGGGCAGGGACTGAACTTGAGATCTTCTGAACAGAGTTTGTGCCACGGCCGCCCCGATGGGATTAAAAATGTGTGAAAATTCCTTTTAAACCAAAAAAGGTAAGCCTTGTTTTAGTCTGGATGAATATAGTCACTGTTAGATTTAGAAACAGAGTTTTCTTATTTTTAGCTTTGCTAAATATTCAGTTCTGATCTGTTACAGATTTTCTGGTATTTTGAAGTCCAAGATTTTCTGTTAGTCAGTGTCAGATCTTTTTGTGCTATTGACAATCTATTAGAACTGGACACAGTTTCCTCTCGCCTCGGCGTTCCAAATAGGACGTAGCCGCTGGTCCCAGCGAGCTAAAATGAACTTCTGAACCCATGAACTTCTGCATAGAAATCAACATTTTTTACTCAGTCAATTTGTTTGCGCAGAATAAACATTCTTGCTCTGGTATCTTTTTCACACTCTCTTGCTAAAATTGGTTTTTTCATTCTATATTTTATTTAATAGCAAGTTATTAAAGCTCTAAACTGACCAATCAGATGCCTCAGTAAAAGCATGTGACGTCCGCTGGCCCTCACCTCCAACGTTCCAAAAGTTTATCATATTCTCCCGAGCCCGCTTTCAGTGGAAGCGGTGTGGCTTTCCAACAAACTCATTCACTCACTTGTCAGTTTATTGCCCTAAGCTAGCATTTCAGGCCCAAAAACAATTGCATTCAGCTTCTATGCTCCACAGATCTGGAACAGACTTCCAGAAAGCCTTAGATCAGTGATCTAAGTCTAAGTTCAGGTTGAAGACCCAGCTGTTCTCAGCTGCCTTTTGTCAGTTTACATCCACACTGTTTGTTTATGCTTGATTTAGATTTAGATTCAGTTCTTTTTAACTTCCTTTAAATCTTGTTTTTATGATGACTTTCTTTTGTTTCTTTAAATGTTTTATGTAAAGCACTTTGAATTGTCTTTATATATGAAATGAAAAATACACCTGCCTTGCCTTGCTCAAATAAGTATACCCATTTTCCAGGCCTCGAGGGCCGCCCTCCTGCTGGTTTTCCAGAAACCCTGCTTGATCTGCTGTTGATTACCTGGATCAGGTGTGTTTAGCCAAAAAGGAGCTTCAATGGCAGGTTGGTTGGAAAACATGAAGGACACTGACCCTCGAGGCCTGGATCTGGACACCAATAATTTAGAACTTCCTTGTTTCTCTTAAAAGCTGTTTTCTTCTTGTCACCCTGGTCAGAAAATGAAGCCTTTCCAGAAAATCTTTTCTATTCAAGTTTGTGGTATAGAAAGAAATCATGGTGGATGAATATCAGTGCTCTTGTACAACATCCCGACAAAGGATGTACAGACCGAGGGAGGGAAATGGATGACCAGGTGTGGTACAAACCACACTGTTTATCATGGTACTAGCATTATGTGAGAGTTAATCACATAAAATAATATTCCCCAAGCACCTCCCCACTGACCTCTCTTCACTTTTTATTTTTGACTTGTCTTCATTTTTTCGTCTATCATCTCTGTCTCCAATCTTACTTCACAAGGCCATCTCTTGCTCTGGAGAGCCCTCTGAGGGGCTGTGTAAGTGCTGCTGGAGTTTGGGGATTTCCAGAGTTATTATCAAAGCAGGATCTAAAGAGCTGAAGAGGAACAGGCGAGTCCTTAAAGCTGTGCAGAGTCAGAGGGAGGAAAAAGGGAAATGACCGGGAGATGTGGAAAAGAACAAAAGATTCAAGCTATTTTTCTAATGGCCTTTAAAGCTATCTGCTGCTAAGTTGTATAATAAAGCATTTCACAATATGAAAAAGGCAAAAAATCGAATTGGCTCAATCAAAGAGTGACTGCAAACCTGAACCTGAACCAGTTCAAAAAGCCCGTGGTGGGTGTTGGCCTCATCAGGACACTCATTCAGCCTCTCCCATCTCTCAGACGTGGCTATGATGTGAAGTATGTGTGGAGAAGAAAACAAGTGAAAAAGGAAAGAACAGGTGAACTAAAACAGAACACGTATGAGGATTAAGGCAGGAAGCAGGAGAGATAATCTGAAGAAAAGCAGTCTGTGCTCTTCAGATCCATAACAGCACCGTAACTCTGTTCAGTTACTGATCGATAACAATGGCTTCTCAATTTTGTCGTGCAATGAGTTCTCAATAAAAGCAGTAAAGGCTCATTACACTCCCCTTCCCTGCTGCAACCAAATCCAATTCCAGGGACAATTCCAGCCTTGTCCATAATGGATTCAGTGTTTCACTGGTCCTGCCTGTGTTACTGCTGCTTGGTTAATATTTCAACCCGCTGTCTGTCTCTGGAGCACAGCCCACTTTGTTGGACTGATTCATTCTTGAATTCTCTCAAACCACTATAGTAGAAGAAGACAATCTGGTTTGACGATAAATACCTAACAGGGCACTAGTTCACATTTTTTTTTCAAAAAATGAAAGGATTGAGCGCTATGGTTCTGAGCTGAGGCCATGGCAGATTTACAGACTTGAATCCAGTAAACAGGAAGGGCCTGATGACTTAGTACCTGAGTTTAGACAACAGACTGCTGACAATATGTTGCATCAACAATTTGGAGACGATGTCTGGAAGAATGACCTTCCGCCTCCCGTTGGCTGTCATTGTATTTTGTGATTTCAGCAGGATGTCGATGAGGCACAGCTGCAGAAACAAAGGACTGATGCCACGACAATCACCTCAGCAGTGTCCTGTTTCCCACATCCTGTGAGACACACCTGCTCAGCTTACCTTCATCTACCTGCACTGTTAACATTTTTACAGACAGAGAACCAGTTTTCACATCAGGTTTTTATCATACCAAGTTTATCTTAAGTTCATTCACTACTTCATTAGAAGTCCAAACTTGTAAAAACTTTTAGATATCATCAAACCATCAGAATGATTATCCGGCACAGCTATAGCATGGTAAAAGTGTTGGGAAGCAGACAGGAGGATATTGTTTAACCCCATCTGGCTTCATGTTTAGCTTAGCTGTCAATGATGGATGTTTGGTGTTGAGACGAGATCCTCAGCCAAATCTTTTTCTGCATTGCTTGCATGAACGTGAGAGCAAATCAAGCCGTCTTTCTAACCAGGACATTTCTTATATTTCACAAAAATCATGCTCCAGTTCCTCTCATCAACTATTAGAAATGAATGTTTTTTACAGATGTGTTGTACTAATGTTTCCAGTTCCTCACCACCTTTAAAGTCATCCATAATTGAAACTGCAGACTAATGGTAGGTTGATCTTTTCCATTTTTAACATTTTACACCATTTTTCATTTAGAACAATCATAAATTTAATCTCAGTGTCAGGAATGAGTATAGCAAGAACTCCATCTTTGAGGCAGCAAGACTTAAGTTAATTCACTTCAATTCAATTACTTTTATTACTATGGCTCGATATGCCAGCATTAGCTGCTGTCTGGAAGTTATGAAACGTTGTGTGTCTGACGTCAGACTGTCATCTGTTTGATGATTCCACCGTAAAGGTAAGTGCAAAAGAGTTACATGTTCTCAGGTAAATTGATTAACTCTCTAAAACATTTGTGTTTTCCATCCGAGGAGGTTTTACTGGGACAGTTCTGGGCCTAAAGTAATGACATTTATTTTCTGCTGCTCCCTGCCCTCTGGTCATTAGTTGCACTGCAGCCTCATTTCTGGTGCAAAGATGTGGCCACTGTTTTATTTTTTAGTCTACCACAAGTATTCAGAAGTTGACAGACTTTTTTTTCCAAAGAAAACCTGCTGCTGCAGCCAAGACAAACAAACATCTGAGCAGAGATTTTCAATCAGAACAATTCCATTTTGGAATATATAGAGACTGTGATAAATACATTCTGTAAATTGCTCTGCCTGTAAATGGTTATATTATAAATTTTCTAATGAACTTTTTTTTTTTTTTTTTATAGATTATAAAGTCAAACTGGAAATAATCTGATTTTAAGGAGAAAAGTTAGAGTTTATTGTAGTGTTAATGACAGCTCATCACATGAGCTGAAGCTTCTGCCTGCAGCCCGTTCACTGTATGGAAGACAAAGGTTTCCCTCAGAACTTTGCCGTTTCAAAGATGTCTGCTCTGGCCAGCTCCAAAAACTTTATAGGGTTCACAAAACCTGTTTTTATGGTGAGAAACAAACTGAAATGGGTGGTAAATCACAATTTATTGGTCAACACAAGATGTTTGTTGGAAACTTCCATCTGTGCTACAAAAGAGCAGGTATTAACAATGAATAATCATGTAAAAAGTAATGCAATGATGCATAAAATTACACACAAAAGTGATGATTCAGTGATCAGAAGGTGATTTTCACCAGCTGCTTCAAACTGTCAGAAAAGATGTCAGGATGAGAGGTTCTGTCACAGGATGGGTCATGACAGCAAGTCCACTTTTGGATTATTTCTATTGATCTTAGGCATTGCACAAATGAGTAATAACTATCTCATTGCTGTAGCTTACTCTTTCATTTTTAACAACTTAAACTGCTGACTTTGTACAAAACTCAGTAAATGACAGTGGATCCTAGTGCCCCATATTGATTATTAGATGTATTTAGTTTGTCCCTGAAGTACATCCTGACTACGTCTTTAAAAAGTGCACTGAGTCATTTTAATCGGAAGCTTTTAAAAAAAAAACACATTTGAGAAGAAGAAGAGAACATTTAGAGAAAATAATGAAGCATGTATAAGTGCGGCCCAGACTCTCCCAGCCTGCATGTGTTCGGTCTGTGGATTGTAGGGAACATGAGGTTACTCAACTGGAACCCAGATCAGTCAAAACAGACCCTCATTGGTCTGCGCTGGTCTGGATTGTATTCTAAAGCTAACTGATGCAGAGCTGGTGTAGGCTAACAGAACAGCTTTAAAGAATTTTAGTAAACAAGTGTGCAGTCCGCCTGAGCACTGGTATGAGCACTTATATGCTGAAGACTGTCAGCTTTTGCACTTTATAAGGAAGCATTTTACACATCATCTGCAAATACCTGTTGTTATCTTTTACTCATCATGCAGCTTCTGTTTCCCTTCTTAAGTCAGGGAATCTAGCAGGCGTGAATTCTGACAGCATGTTTGCTGCTCTGCTCATAGAAACCACGGCCTGTTGGCAGAAGCAGAACTCGCAAATGGATTACTATACCATCGATTGCAGACAAGGCTGTGATGAGGATGCTGTAGAGGAGAAATGTACCTCCACCAAGATAAAGTCATTCCTTCTAACGTCAGATGCTCTTCTCTTCAGGTTATCTGTCTGCAGACTCAAGGATACACTTTTCACACAAAAACAAAGCTGAGTGTTGAGGTCATGCATCACAACAGGCTTCAATCCCTGGAAAACCCTCATGTAAAACACAACTGATCAGCTGCAGAGATTTTTCAAACCTCTTTGTTTTTCAAAAATATACTGGAATATTTTGAGATCCTGATAAAGTGACAAAGGAATGAAGCGTGGCTGGACTTCACAGGAAACACACTGATCAGCAGAGAGAAAAAGCATGACAGAGATTCCAGAGGTTTACAACCCAACAAATGCAAGAATGAGAGAACAGCAAAGACTCTCGCAAGGAATTCATTCAGATGTTGAGCTCCAGAGCAGAACCAGAGACGATTCAGTCCAGAAGTAGAAAGAATTAATTGATTCCTTCAGCAGCAAACATTTTTGGTGTGTACACACACACACACATTCCTATTTAATCCCACACAGGCGGTGGATTTCAGATCAATGCAAGAAGAGAATCAATAGAGGGGGTGGGGGTGGGGGAGGAAGCTAAATTGCTCACGGCAAAAGACATATTTAGAAAGGTAAAAAAGACCTGCAAGTAGGAGGATTTTAGGGGAGAGAAAGAAAGGAAGATGAAAGAAGAAAAAGGGCAGAGGAGCAATTCATCGCTTTTAATTGATTCAGTGAGTGTTAAAGGGGGTCATGCATAGCTGGATTGAGCCCAGTTTAAATCAGGTGCTTTAAGAAGCCAGAGGATGCTCAGTGGGAAGAATGCACAAGCGCATCTCTGAACTGGACTGAGAACAGCTGGCCTGCTCCACATCTGCCTATGTGAAAGCTTTCCTTCATGAGAACATTACATGTTTATGTGAGACAGCAGTAATGACATCTTTGTGCACAAACCTGCAGAGTTCATGCTCAGTCCAGTTTCCATGGTGCTGTTCAGGAAGCTGGAAATCTTAGTTATTCTCAGGTTTCACATGGTGTCATTAAAGAAAAGCTTTCTTTTCAGATTTGCTATTTTTAAAAATATATAAAATGAAGAATGTTGAATTGGTTTTGCACTTCCATTAGATGAAAAGACCATGAAGATGTTTTTTTTCTGTAAGTAAGTAGAGAAGTGTTGAAAGTGAAAGGTGACGTGGACATCACCTTTTGTATTGCTTTTTTTCTTTTCTGTTACAACTGCTCACTTATTCTGGAAGTGACAAAGCTGGGAATAAAAACACTAAAACCTTGAAAGTAATTATTTCGTATTTCACCTCCCCCTAATGAAACATTGTTACTCAATGAGAGATTGACTTCAGGCATAAGCGGATCCCACAACAAAAACATCAACTATCTCATCTGCATGAGTAAAGGACAGTGAGCAGCCCACAGAAAGCATGCTGTCTTTGGGAGAAGGAAGGCGTGTCTGGATGCCAAAGAAAGTGATGGATGAAGGTGTGTATTGAAGAGGACAGGTCGAAGGTGATGTGATGTCAGACGAGCAACGCCCCCTCACCTGTCACTTCTGTCCAACAAAGCCTGCAGAATCATCAGAAAACCACACGATTTTTCTGTAATCTCAGGAAGAAAGAGAAGCAGATGTGGATTTAAAAACCTCATTCCTCAAAAGCAGAGCATGAGCTCAAAATCAGGTAAAATCTCTGTCGCCATCTGGTGGTCAAAATGCAATGAAGCGCCGTCAGACACTCTGCAAAGATCTGTTTAACAAAAATCTAATTATTATCCAGAAAGAACCCTCTCTAAAACTGGAACAGCTATTAGGCACGAAATTCTATATGATGCAAGTATTATATTTCCCAATGCAATAGGTTTACTTCATCAGCAAAAAACAGTTATGTTTGATCTTTGGGACTGACGATGCTGTCTTTCTCAAACTGGAATGTCAGTCTGACAGAGAGGGTTGCAAAACCTCATAACTCACTGCTGGTTCTGCATGAACTACCTGTCTGATGCATTGTTCTTACACCAATAAACTAAAAGGGCAATCAGTTTTGTGCAAACAAAAATAAAAAACTAGACTTTGGAAGGATGAAGCAGAAAATGATTTGTTACTTATCCGTGAAGCATTCTCAGTTCTTTGATGTAATTTTTAAAGTTCAGCTTCTCTGAAGAACAGAAATCCTGTGACCACGTGACCTCAGTAAAACAGAATGCTCTCCAGCATGGCCTCTCTGATCTGTTGCTGACATCTGGTGGTTTGTTGAAATACTACATGGTTGCAGTATTCCCAAGGGAATTCTCAGCAGATCTTTACCCGTTTGTTGAGCCCACAGCGGCTGAGTTTCTTGTTAGACAGACTAAAGCAGCTGATCCAGATGATTCAAAAACACCTCAAACCTCAGGTAGAACATCCATGGTTGCAGTTTTATCAGCCAAGACTGTAAGCCATAGGACGACATTTGAGGTGTCGTGCACATTCTACACTGTCCCTCAGAGAGCTGAAATGTTCACTGCATGTTCATGTCAGACTTGTTGTTCAGTCAAACTTTGGAAACGCCTCACTTACACTCACTGTTGAACTGAATGGACAAGAAAACGTCAGTGACTTTAATAAATTCACTAAAGATAACTGTTGTTCATTGAAGCAGTTTGCCATTCCGCCTTGTTTCTGCTTTTGAACAAGATTTGACCTCCTCATCTCAAAGAGAAAAGTATAATATTTGACATTCGATACAGGAAAAACTCAGGTCTTAAACAGTGCAGACCAACACGTAATCAGTCAAACAACTTAATTTAAAAAGACTCACCAAAATGATGGACAGTCATGGAGTTTTTTGTATTAACTACTTTTTTCTACTCAAGGAAGAATGAGACAAGAATGAGATACAGAGAGCTGGGAGGTGCAGAATGAAAACGGGACTTTTCTGTTTACTGTGCATGGAGACGGCTGCTAATTGGCACAGCCAATTCTGCAGCATGTCTCCATCGTTCTTCCCATCAGCCCTCTCCTTCTGTGCCGCTGCACATCCTGGCTCCTTAAGACCTTTGAAGATTTAAAAAAAAAAAAAAAAAGCTGTACTGTTGGAGGCATTCTTGGTGAAACAGTAAAGCACAGAAATGAAAAATGGGATGGCTATGGGAGATTAGGGTGTGTGATGTCTGGATGTCAGGGATCATCATCATACATCTGTTTTCCTCTGAACATAGTTCAGTTTCAAGTTGGGTTTGAGGATAAAGCAAATCAAATGTAATCTTAAAGCTTCATTTCGCTTCAGCAGCCGTTAAACCCAAAGTGAATGGTTTTTTTTTTTTTTTAAATTGCGAAGAAATTATTATATAATCAATTATTTACAACAATATTTATATCCTTTCATATATCAGTCAATTAAGATATGTCAACAATTCAAAAGGCTGTTGATTAAAGTCCTCATTCATCCAGCTGACATCTGTCATGATTTGCTTGTTTTACTGTTTTCTTTTGTTCTCTCCCACATCCAAAAACATGCGCCCTGTGACAGACTGGCGACCTGTCCATGGTGACCCCCACCTTTGCCCACAAGTGACTGGGTTCAACTCCAGCAGCCCCTGGACCCCAAAAAGGGACAAACCAGGTTTAGAAAATGGATGGATGGTGTGTGTATAATGTTGTCAATATACTGTGTGGTTTCAGTCTCTGACTGAAGGAGATGCTTAGTGGACCCACAGTCTGGTGCAGAGGAGGGTGATGATTGTCATAATGGGTTTCGGTTTCAGTTTTTATTTTACAGTAATTGGGGTTCCAGTTCAAAAGCCCAAAAAACAGGATTTTAAAAATTAGAGTATTGTAGAGAACTCTGCCCAAAGTCTGCAGGGCATGACTACCCCGTTCAAACTCAGTTTAAACATTTAAACTCACGTTCACAGTTAAGGAGGCTGGTTGTTTACAGAATGCTGCATCTAAGCAGATCAACAGAAAGTCTAATGGAAGGACAAAATGTGTCAGGATGCACCAACTGAAGAGACCACCGTGAGCTTCAGCCAATTATCAAAAAGACAACTTTCAAGAACCTGCAGGCATCCAGAGAGAGTGGAATGATGTGGAGATGGGCTCCTCGGGTCAAAGCATTTCCGAGTCTGGGTTTGTGATCGCAGCATATCCAGTCACACCCACAACCAAATGGTGGTAAACTCCTAAACGCTGCACACGTTCTTTTTGTTCTCATATTTAATACGTTTCCAATTTCAGACTCATTCTTAAATGAACACACATTTCTGAGCTAAAAAATACATTTATTCCGTGTTTATTTGTAGCACACATATCGATTGGTTTGCTCGTTTTGGTTGAACTGATTTTGTTTGTCTTGAGTTGCCAGTGCTGAGGGGATGCAAGTTGCTGCCGGCGTGGTTGGAGTTCTGCTCCTGGAGCTGTGCTGTGAGGCCAAAGGAGGAAGTCGAGCCATCACAGCCATTAAATGGTCCAGCCGGGCAATTGGACAGGAACCATCTCCAAAAGCTTCCAAGGGGAGAATTGATAGACTTATTTCATGCTTATTTGTTTTACTTCTGTTAGTTGCCATTCATTTTGTTGTTCTAATTTTGTGTTTTTTTTTATTCTTTTCCAGAGAACAAGCTTTGGCTTTAGTCTTGTCTGTAGTCTTTGTTAAATGTTAGTTTCCCCCATGTTTGTCCAGTGATCTGATCACCCACTTTGTAAGTCCTCCTGTTGTGTCTTAGGTTAGGTCAGGTCAGTGCATTTTTGTGACTTGGTCTGTTCAGTTAATTCTGTTCTGTTGTCCTCTTTGGCCATTCCATCCCTCGCAGGGCTAACGAAAGAAACCTCTCAACTGGACCAAGAAGGGCTGGACTGTTGACCAGTAGAGGACCTGAGCTTGGGTGGGAATGGAGCATTTGTCTTTTTAAAGCAGTTTCTAAACCCAAAAGCACATTTATGGAAAACCCAGCTTCACAGTGGGTTTTATCATCAGAAATGTTCACAGCAACACTTTTGACCATAAAAATGAACCCAGTACAACCTAAGGAAAATATCGTTCAGGAAACAATTCTGTATGTTTTTTCTCTTTTTAAGACAAAGATCCTAGCACACCATCTAAATCTATTTAGGGTCTTTTTCGTAGAGTGAAAGAGTTCTCTTTCACTGGACTGAGTGACTCCTCCCCCCTGGTGTTCCAAACAGGAAGTACCTACTGGCTCCAATTCTCCAAACTCCCACAGACTTCTATAGATAAATAAACAGTTATTACTCAGTCATTCTAGTTGTCAGAATAACTCTTCTTGATCTGATATCTATTTTTTTTTTACCATGTTCTTAGTAATTCTAATTTTCTTCTACGTTATTCAGGTTGTAAACTGACCAGATGAGTCAAAAGTAGATGGTAGGTGCTGGTTCCCACATCCAAGGTTCAAAACATTTGACAGACTTTCCCAATCTGTGTTTCAAGTGGTCGGGGTGAGGACATCCAACAAGCTCATTCTTGATTGATGAGAGCGGTTCCCCATAGAAACAATGACCAACCACTGCTTACTGACCTCCTCTTTCTCCAGCTTGATTACATTTCATTGGAGCTTGGAAGTAAACTGTTTTCTATGGATGACATCACATACACTCAATCCAGTTCTCATAGGCAGTCAATGGGCTTTTCACAGAGTGTTGCAAAACTGTCATCAGAAACAATCATCTTCAGATAAAAACACAATCATAACGGATGTCTTTCTTAGAGCTTGTAAACAAATCTGTAAATCTGAATGACTTCCCAACCCCTGCGACTCCCCACTTTTGCTCTAAATGTAGGGTATTTCAAAGTGCTGTTTTTCTGTTTTTTTTTTCATATTTCTCTGCTTGGAGGGATAAGTGCAGCGATAGAGAGAAGCCATAGTGTTAGGAAAACATTTCGGATTCATCCAGTTGTTCAGAAAACTCCTCAAAGTTGGGGGCATTTCAAACATGTTAACCGGTTTAGTTCTTGCTGTCTAAATCTAAATCACTGCATTCATGGAGCTGTAAGCTGTTATCACAGTCGACACTCAAACATGACACTGTCAACTTTGCCTTTCACTTTAACCTTCAGCATTTGAACACAGACTCAGCCCAGCAGATCATTAGCTATCCTCTTCCCTCCCTACTGCACCACACTGACTGTTTCAAGAGGGGCCAACACACACTCAGGGACACATCACACTCAGGACACTGTTCGAACTGTTACCTTCAGGACGACGGCACAGAGCAATCAGAACAGACTAAAAAACTGTTTCTATCCCACTACCTGTACCACACTCTAAACGCAATGCACACAAGGGCTGCTGAAACACACTACTGCAATAAGTGGACTAAACTGTGCAATAAATGGACTAGTATGTGAGTCGTTTTGTGTGTTTTCAGCTTGCCTTATATTGTACTATAACTTTGTCATTATTCTTACCTTTTTCTGTACATGCCACTGTAAAGACACTTTCTAGAATTTTGTTGTGAATGTAACATGACAAAATGACAATAAAGCCTCTTCTCTTTTCTATCCGGACTCACCAGGATCCTGTTTGTGGACTTCAGCTTCACCTTCAATACTGTCATCCCAGCTCTGCTCCAAGACAAGCTCTTCAAGTAGAATGTGCCTGAGCCCATGCGCAGGTGGATCAGACAGAAGCACGTAGCTGGAAAAGCAGGTTTTGAACCCCACACCATCAGCACCACCAGGCTAAGTTCTCTCTGAACATCTGACCATCAAGCTCCTAAAGTTTGCAGATGACATCACGTACATCAGCCTCATCTCTGGAGAAGAGTCCGCCTACAGCAGAGGTTCATGAAGCACTGATCTATTTTACATTTGACAACATCAGAAGCTTTACCAATTTATTTTATTTTATTACATTTTATTTCTTAACAGTAACCATGTGCAGTTCTTCTTCTTTTCCTTTGGGCTTTTTCCTTCAGGAGTCGCCACAGCAAATCAGCTTCCTCCATCTAACCCTGTCTTCTGCATCCTGTACCTCCTCTTTGGTTTTCCTCTAGACCTCGTTCCTGCAGCTCTAAACTCAGCATCCTTCCACCAATATATTCACTGTCTGTCTGTTGAAGTGGAACCATGACAATGATCCATAGCAGGACTGGCTAATCACTGACAAAGAGTGTGTTCCTAGATTGGCTGAGTAAATTCTGTATCCTAATCCCATAGAGATGATCTGTGGTGACTTGGTGGGGCTTTGCGTGTAAAAAAATAAATCTCCAGTGTCTTTCGGTTAAAAGAGAAAGTGTGACAAACTTTCCTTATAATGACAGAGTAGGGGAGATGGTGTCGGGGCCGCCCTCACTCACGTGCCTGAGGTAGGGTTCCTGCACACGTGCTTGTCATCTCCTCGTCAGGTGGACCAGTTACGAGGATGTCCACCAGCCAACGTCGGTTTGTCTGTTCCTCACCGGTAGAGTACACCGACCTAAAGCCACTGAAGTCTAGTGTTTTGATCATCTTCGGTCTGTAGTGTCGCCTTCCCTTCCACCTCTCACTTTGGACTTCCCCTCCTGCCTGCAGCCAGCTCCTGAACTCCCAAGTCTGCACCTTCCTGGCTATCTCTGGAATAAAACTTTCTGCCTGCATTTTGGGTCCACTTACACAACTCTGACAGAGGGCTCTTTTTCACAGATTCGTTCAAATACAACACACATGTTTCAATAACACTGACCAAAAAACCTGATCATTTTAACTGCACATCTGTTGGGTTTTTATTCATTTCATCCCTGTGAAAGAGAGACCACTGAACACTGGTGCCCCCCATGGGCAGCAGCAGCACCTGATTACTGTTAATTCAGACATTTGTTAAAACGTGCTGGTACAGCAGAGCTGTGACTGACGACCTGTTACTAATGAGACTATCTGCAAAAGAAACCTGAGTAATGGTAATGAACTAAGACTGGGGCGGGGGGGTTGATTGACTCGCAACTTACTGTATTTTTCTTTCTTGACTAACATGTTTAAGTCAGTCTTCTTATGGCAGCTCTCCACAGTTTGAGTGGAGAGACTGATGTTCCTCCCTGACCCTTGACCTTGGGCTCTGTCTCTGCTTCACCTGTAAATGGATATCTAGTATTCCCACTTGCTCTTATTATCCTTCCAGATGGTTTCCATGATGACCTTGCCTGAACCTTTACCTGTTATTCCAAACCTTCCAGCTTTGTTCCCAAATCTCCATTCGTCTCAGACCAGAAAATCAGCCTAATAAATAGCTTTATGGTAATCAGGCTGACAAAGGGAAAGTCTAGCTGTCAATCTTAATACACCCCTTAAAATGTGCTAAAGCATTGATTCTGAACTTCAGTTCGCTGGGCCTACCATCCTGGATGCTTGTCATGGTTGTCAACTGAAACACACCTGCCTCTAATAACGGTCATCATTCTCAGAGCCTGATGGTGAGCTAACAATGAAACATGGTAACATGGAAAACATAGAAACATGGTAGGATAGTAACATAGAAAATATGGAAACATGGTAACTCAGAAAGTATTGTAACATTTACTACACTTCATCATGGTTTGAAGGTTTTATTTATTTGTAAACCAGTTTCTTGTGGATGATGCTCCCGAACATGGTTGGGAGAGGAAAACGGAGAGTTCTTTGTAGATTCTGATCCACACCCTCAGAAATGTGTAAATGAACATGCAAATGTGAAAATTGTAGAAAAAATTGACTTTAAATGAAAAAAAAGGCTCACAAGGGCATCATAGTGTGCAAAAGTATGGTTTCAGACTTTTTTTTCCAAGATTGCAAAGATCTTTCATCTTGAAAGTAAATTACACAACACACACACAAAAACATGACATATCGACAAACATCCTTATGGACTTCGGTTAAAAAAATAAGGAGAACTAGACCTCTCTTCTTGTCCTACTCTTCTCGTTCTTTAGTACTACTAAGGTCAAACTAGCATCAGCAATTTGACGTGCCATTTCACATGGAATAAGTCCTAAATCTTTCCTGTGGAAAGTTAGAGTTATCTAGAATAATCCATTTTCTGAACCCACTGGTCCCTTTCAGGGTCAAAGGGCTGCTGGAGCTAACAGAGTGTTGAGTGTGATCTAAAACTTTACAAATAAAACCTAATTTCTGTCTGGTCTTAAGGTGTTTAGATGCCCAGATTTCTGCTGTCCTACATGATACACAAGTATTTCTTCACAGAAGAAAAACTGCAGTCATTGTACGTAAATGTCCCTTCCATTTTTTATTTCTTAATTAATAATTTGACCGAAATAGAGAAAAATAATTAAGTCAGTGCAATTGAAACATTGCCGTCTCTACCTGCTTGATCCTGAAAACAGAATGACAGTGATACAAACACTGATTTAAGAGTCTGATCTGAAGTTCAGTTTGTGCTCGGAAATTTCATGACTGAGATTTAAACTCCAAAGATTGGATTGAAAAATGTTTATTTAAGCAATCAAAGCAAGAATACTGCATGAACAAGACGATCAACAGAGGTTTATGTACATACAAAGACATATCAGACTATAGGATAATTAGACATTACATTGACTGCTTGAAATAGAGTAGGTGGAAGCAAACTTAAATAATCCCACCCCCACTCTGCCTTTCCATTTTCTTTACCTTAATTATTATTATCAGGTTCTTAACTTCTAATCAGGTATTTATATCTTACAATAACAGATTCAGGTCAGTGTCAATAAAAAACATAGCAAAGATAAAGTACATATGATTATGGAAGTTAACGTAACATTCAATTAAATAAAGACCAATTCCTTTAACCATCTTCAATAACTGATTAAAGTCTCACTCCAACCATGTGGTTTTCTTTTGGAAAATTGTCCCCAGTAGTCTTTTAGTTCTGATTGTGCAATTTTTACCCAAAATCCAAAAGCCTTTGTCTTTTTGAAAGATATTTATTCGCCAACAGCAGTAGCTCATTAGAAATACAATTCTGGTTTGTGGGCGGGACTGTTGGCTCAGAACAACCCCGCTGTGTCCCTGTTCCTGTCGCTCACACGCAAGCTTATTGCCCTAAGCTAGCATTAGCAGCGCAAAAATAATGGCGAGCAATATTGATCAATCCAGCCGTACAGTTTTGAGCTAGAGGCCAGCACAGACGACAAAATGAATGTACGTAAGGGGCGGAGGAGCGGAGAGACTTTGGCACGCCTAGTCAGTAACTGTGTCATTAGTCTGAGCTTTTTCAAGCATCTGGTTTTCTGATCCAACACGAATTGAGTTAAGAAATACTCGAACACGGTTTCAATCATAAATGATTTTATACCGGTCCTCTATTATGAGAAGAAATGCCCTAAGAACATGTTAGAAACACAAAAAAAAGATTTTCATTGGAGTGGGTCAAGGTAATTTTCTTCTTATTATATGATAATGCTGAGAAATATAAAAGTCCATATTTTGTCTATTGTCCAAAGTTAAAGATACATGAAATCATAAATGAATTCTTGCTTACAGGCTTGCAGAGGGGCTTCTGTGTTTACATTGTTTCAAAGTTCTCCATGATTTTACAGGAGCCATTCTTCTTTCTTTATTTAAATCTCATTAATTCAGAGTATTCCCACTGAAGTCCATGCTCTCACTTCTCAGAGGGACGTGACAAGGTTTAATGCTAATTAAATGCAAAGAGGAAGCATACAATGGAAGCATAAAACCATGAAAAAAATGGGAAAAGATCTAAAAACAACCAAAAAAGAAAATAGATAACAATAGTTCCAGAGGTCTTAGGATTTATGCTAAAAGCAGAAAAACAATAATTATTGTTGATTTATCTTTTACTTTTTTTCCCTAAAAAAGGCTTTGTGTGATACATTATGTATGAGAGTCACATCTGTTCATGTGCATTAGCATGCTAACAACAAATTCATGAACAGCAGAGTGACATAGTATGGTATGGCGCACAAACCCAGTACAATCTGTGCTCTTCTTGCTGTTCATATGTGATGCGATTCACAGGCATGCATGACTAATGGCATTGACACTGTAGGGCTGTCACAGACTGTTTTCTGTTCTGCAGTGGACACAGAAACAGAACGGTCCCCGTGTGTGCAAAAGGGAATTTAGAGCGGATGATACTGTGCTCACATGCATGCTTGTTTTACTGAGTTACTGATGAAGCAGTTGGGCAGAACGAAGTGTTCTTGTTACAAGTGATATCTTTGTATCTCTCCTGAATGAGAAGAGGTTTTAGAGAAAATGCTGATTATCATTAGCTGCATTATCGTTTAAATCGTTTAAATTGGATTTGTATTAATACATTTGCCTAATGAAAATACGACAATTATTTCGCAGAACTGCGACGGAAACTCTTTTTTTTTTCAAAATAATGAGTCACGTCCAAGCTTAGTGCCTTGCGCACTGCACAGTGGGCGCCACAAGAGGTCCCACAGCATCACGCAGCTCATCACAAGTTGAGCACATCATGCAGCTATTTGTGACTGACAGAAAAGGTGGAATTCAAGTAAAACCTTAACCCCTTTACCAATCAAGCATTACTACCTTTGTTTTCATTAATTCGTCTTTAGAGGAAAACAGTAAGAATATAGAATACAAACATGATGCATTGCCATGACATTCTTGGCCTGCAGGGGCGCCAAATGGTAGATTGGGGTTACTCTAAATGCAAGATTTGGCAAAGAAAGGAACCCCTTAGCAACCCCAAATATATTAAAGCCTAAAACTGTGTTCATGCCAAACGCGATGAGCATGTCGGGGATGGCCAGTTTCAATGTTAAATCAATGGTACAGACGGGATCTCATGTCCTGTGGTGCAATTTGAGTGGTGCTAATGAGTTATATGGGCTAGAGACCCTACGCTAGCCTTTTACCATTGTTCCATGTACATGAAGAGTGACACCATATTGTATAGGGCAGTAAACAATAATACACGGATTAGCAGATACAGTAAAATCATCATAAAATGCTTAATTTTGGTTCAATAAAAAAATATTTAACTGATCATCAGAAAAATAAGACCAATGGTATTCATGTTTTTGTACAAAGTGCAACAGATGAACGACATTCAAAGTTTTCTATAAATAAAGACGTTGTTAAACAGGAAACCTAATGCACACCTGATGCACATATGATGGGTGGCACATAAAATGAGACGTCTAAAAATGTAATTCTGAGTCTCACCAGCCATAACCTTCGCCAGTGTCACTGCTCTGATCATCCTCAGTGTCTTCCATACATTGTAATGAGATTTACACAGACATCGCTCTATGCAGCGATCAGAATGAAACATTTGCTGTAGCTCCTCCCACACGCGGCTGGAGCGTCAAGCTTATGAACACATTTTTGACAGACGTCGAACTAAAGTATCATAAATCGCTATCATAAATAAAGATGCGTGTTTTGGTCATCAAAAACAAACAGCGTTTGACGCTGGTGCCCCAGTGGACTCTCAACAGCTCTTCTTAAATAAATTACTGTTTGCTTACCAACCACACTTCAACATCACTTTCTTCTGACTTTGACAGTTTACACAGTTAAAAAGTGCAATTTACTGACAAGACAATAAATGTAAATCTGGATTTAATTAGCTTCATATAAATGTGCGCCCCTGTTACTTTTCTTCTTGGAAATGTAATTTTACATAAAAATGGAATAGCAACTCCTTACAGTCTCTTAGCAACCCCAGAGAAAAAACCCTGTTGGTCTGTTGTTGTGATAAAACTGTCATTAAGCATATTTGAAAAATCCAAAGTTATAAGAGATGTACAATTTTGAAGGAGCTGGATAGGAAGTGGTGTTTTTCTCCTCTGTGGATGACATGACATGAGCTCCCACTGATTAGAATAACAATGATGGAGGGCAGATGTGATGAACAAAGGAGCTTCGTCACTCTCAAAGTGCCTTCAGTTATGCCCTTTGTAGGTTTGGGTGTTTGTAGATGGGTCAAGGGTTGTGACCTTTCTTCTGACCCCTGCGTCATCAGCACACTTAACCCTTCATTTTGATGAACCCCTACTTGTCCAGGCACTTCCAGATGAATGATTTTGCCCACACAGCTGATACTGATCTCAGTGTGTTGTCTGAATGATCCTCTGACTGACAAGTTCATCGTCTACCTGTGATCCTGCGATCATCTCCTGGTGAATCTTTGCAGTGATTAAGGGAGCTGACCAAGCCGACGTAAGAATATACACAACTGTCTCCAAAGTGACCCCCCCCCTCCTCAATTCCTGTGTTCCCTAATTTCCATTTAAACTGATTAGTGTACATAATTTTGCATATTCTCTCACACATGCTAGACTGTTCATAGATGCACAGATCAGATGCTACTTTTTTGGGATGAAAACCTTTAGGATGCTGGATGTAGTAAATGAATGAGCTTGAGATGAACATGCTTTTTTTGCCTGGATCTGAGTGTATGCTGTTTTATTATTCCAAATAAAGTTCCTAAGCAGAGGCCTCTCTGGTGCAGCAACATGTTGGAGCTGTGTAAAGAAGATGACATGCTTTTTGCAGCTGTAGCTTGACAGGGACTGATAGCAGCAGAAAACCCATTGAACAGACTGCGTCATCATTTCAAATGTTCCAGAAAGTCACTGGGATATAGTTTTCTGTTTTCCAGCACTTTTTTTTTATCCATGGAATGAATGAATTTTTATATAACCACAAAGTATGGAAGGTCAGTGGGATGTGTGTGTTAAGATGTTGGTTCAGTTCCCTAAACCTTTCAGCATCACTAACTCAGGGTAACGTGAACTGCTGCACACAAACTTGAGTTTTGAATCTGACCGGTTCAGCTCCGGCAGCAGAATATGTGGCCGCTGAGAATGGACCGCCGTGTGGTTTGAGAGAAGTTTGACCCTGCATAGACCACCGGTTTAATCCAAACGGCCCTCCTGCTGCTTTTCAGACCAGCTGCCGCTGTGCCCTCCCCAGTCATCAGACATTCTCTTTGTTGCCAATTACAAAGTTGCCATCACAGCATCAGTATCAGTGCGAGCTCTGAGAGAAAGGTCACATTTAATGATCTCAGATTTGTGCTGCTGCTGAATCCTGCACTGACAGAAAGAGCTAAGTTGAGCTAGGAAATGTTTTCCGGGTCTGCATTCCTGCTGACTTCAAATTTTTGTGGCCCTTCAAGCACATATTTGTCTAAATTTGAAGTTTCTGAGTTATTGTGACGATCAGTTTCTGGTTCTGGTGAAGTCGGGCTGAGGACACTCTCAGGGGGGATGGGAACTGGTTCAAACGCTTGGCTCACACTGTGAATTAGGATGTTTGGCCTTGACAAGAGGAAAGCAGGGGGGATGTGAATTATCGAGGAACAATAAAAACATTTGTTACTTAGTGTGTTTTGTCAGTTTTATTTCTCTAACTTCTTGCTCTGTTTATGTTGTGCTGCAGGCCAAAATCTCACTTTTTGTAGACATAGTGCACCTCAATAAGAGCTACACCAACATCAAATGGTACACCAGCTACTGCAGGGTTTCCTGGTAAAGGACATTTACACCTTCTCTCAGACCCCCCAGTGGGCACCATGCTGCTTGACTTCCTCTATTCTGTGGCTCCAAAAGTCTGCTTCAGAATCTTGAAGAGCGCAGCTTGAACAGCTTCAGATCAGTGATTTGCACACATGAACACTCTGCAGAAAGGTTGCTTTCTGCTGAAAAATAAAGGCAGGAAATGCAAATGTTTTAGGATCTTGCTTTCATGGGATTTACATACTAAAATGTTTTGAACAATTGTCATGAACATTTGCAAAGACACACTCAAACCAAAGACCACACATTTGCACATAAACACAGTGATAGATCGTGATACACAGACACACAGCCCAGCCAGAGTCAAAGTGAGCAAAGCAAAAGGAAGCCCACTCCTCAGAGGGACAGCCAGGTTTGTCTCAAAGTACACCTGAACATGATCCCTCGCATGTAGAAATACATGTCTCAAGTGGGCCCTCCTGTTTGTACAGAGGGATAGACCCTCATCTTCTTGTCTTCACACTCTCTGAACTCTGTCGTTAGAATTCTGGCTTAGTGTCCTCAGATACACTCATTTTCTTCAGAATCGTCCCTCACAAAACAGGTCCCAAACAATTCAATTCAAAGGTCCACAGTCTCATGCTTGTACAAAGGAAGCTTTTTGATATTTGAACATTTCTAGTGCTGACTCACAAACCATGCATTTTCTGGTCTATAGTTCTGCTGCTTCTATCTGCTTATGATGTGCCTTCCAAACGTGTGAAGAGAATACATCCATATGAGTTTAAGATCATGTGGAGAAATACAGATGAACCCCCCCCACATAATCTGAGAATGGGCAGTGGTTGTTGGATACAACAGAACAAATCTCAAATGAGTTCCTGTGACTCATGAGCAACACTCAGACAAAAGAAGGAAGAGTCAGTAAATGAGGAGTAGATGAAGTGAATTTTTCTGATCTGCTCTGTGCTTGAATTTAATGTTCTCTGATTTCAAAATAGATTACTGGACTCATTGATTTTCTCATTGAGTCAACCTCTGCGCTTCAGCTTGGCCCACACAAGCTGTCTGTCAACTGTCTCACAACAAGGCTTCTTGGCTAGATACCTCGTGTTTGACCACCAGCCAGCCCCCAGAATGATGACTTTGCATAGAATGATCAAGAGCGTGCACCTTCACTAGAGCTTTGAAAACCCCACACATGGGAATACATCCAAATGAAAAGGTAAATAGATTGTCTTGACATTGCTTCTTACTTTTTTTCCCAAGTGAGACAAATACATAGCCATCACTCCAGTTTGCAGAAGAAAATGCCTTTGTATCATTTATTCTGCAGAGGTGTTTATCAATGAGCATGATGATTATTTCTCCTGCTTAATTGTATTGGCTGACTGTACACGTTTGAGGAGTCTCTGTGAGGCACTTCTCCATCAATCTGTGTTCACCTACAGCAAATACATTTTTTTTTAAATAGATTCATTGTTCTTCCTCACCTCTCATGTTCACTTTCTCTCCAGATCTTAGCAGTGAACCTCACACTCAATTTCCACTTCATTACACCCTGTGTTTGAAATGAGCAAGAAAAATAAAAGGCACAAGAACAAGGAAAAAACAACTATGAACCCAAGATTATTGAGGCTGCTTGAAGTGTGTGTGTTTGTGTGTGTGCATTTATGCGTGTGTCAGGCAAGGCAGTGCCTCACCTGCCATCACGCAATATATACTAGTTAGAAAAAATAATAAAAATACTAATAAAAAGTATGTGTTCACTAATCTACTCTAAAAATCCAATTTATATTTATGATTTTTATACTCAAAATGTCTATATTTTGCATACATCCTGTTCAGTAACAGTGTAGGCTGTGAGGTGAGGCAGCACCAAGCTCTACCTCATGTTAGATTGCATAATTCTAAGCAAACTGGATCGACTGTGTGCCTTTAGCTTTCTCAGCATATGCTAATTTTCCAGGTCTTTATCACATTTTTTACAGATTAAAGACATTTTTATTATTTTCACTAACTTTCCATGTAACTGGTATGTACTGTATTTCCCTTATTTAGAGTTCCGATTTGAACACAAGCCAAACTGAAAAAGCATGAGGTGAGGCAGGCCGTAGCTCTGTCTGTTAGCAGGAGACAGCAATTTATGACTGCAGTTTTCCCAGAATGGCCTTGTAGATAAAGTATAGCCAGTGTCTTTGTTGTCTGAGGTTAAGTGAAGGCCATGAAAGCACTGAGTACAGTTCACAGTAGGCAGAATTGGTGATGAAGCAGAGGACAACACTGTGATAAACTGAGTCCAGGCGGTGGAGGGCTGAAGAAGCAGAAACAGAATGTTCCCATAATCCAGAACTGGGAGGAAGGCGGTTTGAATAAGTCTCAGCTTCAGCTGATGGAGAGAAAACTGAAACTGATGGAAAGCACTCTGAAACTAGTCACGACATGACTGACGGAAGAGGCCGACCGGTTTTCACTCCATCAAAAGCATTCCACCACATATTGACGCATGGGTAGGAGCCCTTCGGGTCAAAAATTGATGCTTTGAGTGTACCCAACTCATCGTTTTTTTGACTCGCTAGCTCATCCAGTTAAATGAAGGTTCCCCAACCTCTAGGCCTCAAACTGGTACCCTAAACGTAACCAGGTACCCCAACCCTAACCTTAAGCGGGTGCGGATCGGTTCCAGACGAGGTACCAAGCGCAGAACGAACCTCTTGACGCGTTGGACAAAACAACTGGACCCCTGATTTAATCGGAACAGCCGGTCCATCAAAAACCGAACAGCTGGTGCATCAAAAAACGATGAGTGGGGGGCACCCAAAACTTCAAAGAGTAAAGTAGAGGGCTCTTACCCATGCGCCAATATGTGACTACCTGGGAGTGAGAACGTGCTGAAGAGGCAGTTGTGTAGATCATAGTATCCTCAGGATATAGATGGAACTTAACATTTGGCATTTGACTATCCAAGTTGTTTATAAAAACAGTAAAAACCACAACTTCTCTGCGGATGTTCTAGAAATCTGATTTCACATCTTTAACAAACACACATTGGGTTCTCTCTGAAAGTTAAACCACTCACTGGCAGAATTACCTATACCCATGTTACTTAGTCTGGGTAGTTGTAGTAACTGATGGTCAACAGTGTCAAAGGCCTTAGATCAATCAAAAGTGCAGCACAATGCAGTTTTTAACTCAAGGCATTGACTATGTAACTTGTTACAGACACTGCAGCTGTTGCTATACTGTGACCTGCCCTGAAGTCTGGTTGAGCTTCACACAAAACACAGTTGGATGCTAGAAAATCTTTTGATTGAGAATTAACATGTGATTAATGAATTTTGAAAGAACTGATAATTTGGAAATGGGCGCGTAGTTGTTTAAATCTGATTGTTCTCCACCTTTCAGGAGAGGGACAACATTGGCTGTCTTCCAAACTTCCGGAATTCTGTTTGTGTAAAGCTGAAATTGAAAATATGGGCAATGTATGGACTACATTTAGAAAAAAATATGTTAGAGCTTTTCAAAATAGGTTGCCCCTCCATGAACCACTTTATGTGGTGGAGGTTTGAAAGCTTGAATGATCCCAGGAGCCAGACTGTCTGGGATTTTTGCCCCTGGATGGGTCTTCCATGGCAGACAAAGAGTTCAAAAACCACTTTATTAAAAATACACAGCAAGACTTTGCCGTGTTGCCCCAATTGGCATCACCAGGGCCCCACTCTGCATCCAGGCCTTGGGTTGGGGCTTCACAGGTGACAGCATAGTGCCAACCGGGGCCTCTCCATCAGTCACTAGCTGGGTCCAGTCTGAAAAAAATATGTGGGCCCACCACCCGTGAAAGAGCTGAAAATGGGCTGGTGCAATGTGGTTTGTGTTGCAGTCAAAAGTTGGTGCCTTGGCGGCCCAAACTCAGGTCATGTGGGTGACACCTGGAGGGGTGTGAATAGCCTCTCTGATCTGAATACTTTGAGGATCTTCGTAATCCTGCTGACACGCCCCTTCTTGAGGAAGCAGAGGCTGAAGACTTTGATGTTGGACAGTCCATCACCCAAACTGAAATCACAGAGGTGATTTTAGCTTGGGTGATGAGCTCCTCTGGGGCAAGGCACTGGGAGTACCTCAAAGTACCACATACAGTTGGATTCGGAGAAGGCATTCGACCACAACCCCCATGGTGTCCTGTGGAGGGTACTCTGGGAGTATGGGGTCCAGGGAGCCTTACTGAGGGCTGTCCAGTCTCTGTATGACCGGAGCACGAACGCATAGCTGGCAGTAAGTCAGACCTGTTCCGAGGGCGTGTAGGTCTCCCTCAGAGCTGCCCTTTGTCACCGGTTCTGTTCACAGTCTTTATGGACAGAATTTCTAGGTGCAGCCAGGGGCCAGAGGGGTCTGGTTTGAGCACCGCAGAATTTCCTCTCTGCCCTTTGCAGATGATCTCTTGTTGGCTTTATCAAGCCAGGACCTCCAGCATGCATTGGGGCCGTTTGCAGCCGAGTGTGAACAGCTGGGATGAGGGTCATGGTTTTTGACCAGAGAAAGGTCATTGGCCCTCTCTGGGTGGGTGGAGTAGTCCTGCCTCATGTGGAGGAGTTGAAGTATCTTGGGGTCTTGTTCACGAGTGAGAGAAGATCAACGTGTGAGATCAACAGGCGCATTGGAGCGGCGCCTGCTGTTCTGTGGTTGTTGTAGTAGTGGTCTATTGTGGTGAAGGAAAAACTGGGCCAGAAAAAGCTCTGAATTTATCTGAGAGCTCTGGGTCATGACTGAAAAAACAGAGTTCCGATTACAAGCAGCCGAAATGAGCTTCCTCCGTTGGGTGCTGCCTTAGAGAAAAGGTGAGAAGCTTAGTCACCCGGAAAGAGCTCGGAGTAAACCCACTGCTCCTCCACGAGAGGAGCCAGGTGAGGTGGCTTGGGCCTAGATGCCCCCTGGATGCCTCCCTGTGGAGGTGTTCCAGGCATTTCCCACTGGGTGGAGGTTCTGGGGAAGACCCAGGACACGGTGGAGAGACTACGTGTCTCTGCTGACCTGAGAACGCTTCGGGGTCCCCCCAGAGGAGCTGGAAGAAGTGGCCGGGGAGAAGGAGGTCTGAGCATCTTTGCTTAGCCCCGGACCCGGATGAGTGGAAGAAGATGGACCAAGGTTAGACCAGTGTGTGAACTTTGTATGCATGTGTGTTTGTGTGAGGATGTGTATGTGTGTACACCTGAAAGCAGCCATCATTGGCATGCACTGACAGGAAAACAAAGTTTTGATGCTCATAAAAGTTACGAAACGCCCACACATGTACATACATATGCAAAGAGGCCATTAAAGAACAGGACATCTTATAACATTATAGTCATAAAGTCAAGCAGACATTCATCCTTTTTGACAAAACTCACACACGTCACAGAAAAACTGAAAGTAAAACTGCAAAAGAGTGACAAAAGAGGACGTTCTCTGAGACAGAGCTTCATCGTTGACAAAGCTGCTTGAAGAGGCAAGGCGTCAAAAATGAGATGAGACTGCTCCAGCCTGGCACCACAGACAGCTTCACTTTACAGAGTGAATAGACTGCACCTCATGACCAAGCAGACTTCATTGAATAATTCTCTGTCCTCTTTATGTGATTCCCTATGTCAGCAAAACTTCTTAGCTTTTTAACTGAAGCAGCCTTTGATCCAAGTGACCAAATTGCATCTCAAATGTATTCTTAGTTTAATCTGCTTCACTGAACTGACATTCTGAAGCCATATGAGTTTATTTGAATGTTTATTTGTTCACACTAGCTACGACTCCTTCATGGCCTTCACCCTTCAGGTCAGATACCTTCCTCTCTTTCTTCTTTCAGCAGTATCCTTTACAACCGTAGAATCAAACTATGTTCTCTTATTTTTAGAAGAACTAATGAGTTGTCTTTTTTTAAAGGGGATTTTTAGAAGTTGACAAACCAAAAATGATTTTAAGGTCAAGCAATATTGCAGGACTTACCATGGAAGTCGGTTAAGTTCCCCCAATCGAGCAGGGAGCTGTTAAAGGAGGACAGTGAATTGTTGAAAAATGGATCAGAGCCGTTGGGTGGGTGATAGGCAGTGTCAGTGAAGAGGTTCATCTGCAGCAGAGTCTTGATCAGGTAGCGCAGCATCTTTCTTCCCACAGGAGCACATGAACCTCTCAGCTGTAGACCTTTGGATTTCTAAAGGTGAGAACTGACGTCCTGTCTTCCCCCCTTCAGGATCTATAGTCTCCTTGAACAAAAGTTAAAATATTTTCTTTTCACATGTCAAAGTATTTGGTAGAAAAAAATGAAGCCATCTTGAAAAAGTTGGTAAGAAGGAAACTATCTCAGTAGAGTTGCTTGAAGACGTCAGTCGGAGTTGGGGGGGCGGTGCTGCTGCGACTCCCTTCCAGCATGCGATTGTTTCTGCCGCCTTGTTTCTTTTGTTTGGGGATCAAATAACTTCACATGTCCGCTGCCATTTACCACAGCCTCTCGCTGTGTAAAAGAATCCAGCACTGTGATGATGACCCTCGCGGATTGTTCTCCTCTCTCCAACCCCTCCCTCTGACTCCTCCTGCCCCCCTCCCTCATCTCCTCTCTCTTTTCCTCTCTCTCCCTCTCTGATGGGGTGCCAGGCGGTCCAGAGGAAAGATAGAGAGCAGGTGTTGTTGGCAATAAATGTTTAATTATTAGATTAATAATCATCCCTAGAGGCTATGAGTCTGGGTGGTGGAGTAAAGGGACAGATTTACTGTCACAGCTGTAATCACAAGTGACAAATATCATTTCATGTGCCTGAAAACTCTTGAAATGTACATAAAACAAACAATTTCTGCTTCACTGTTTGAGTGAAGATGTGTGTCAGGATCCTGAGGTAATATTCCATTCAAACTTTCTTATCCTTATCTTTCATATCCTGATGCAGTAAATGTGTGGAACTGGATAAAACAGAACTTCTGTTCTTGACATCTGAATCCTCACATTACAAATACATAACATGGAGCTAACTGAGACATGTGATCATGAAACACACAGTCTCTCTCATGAAGGAGAGCAGATTAAAGAAATGCTTTCAAGAGCAGCTTAATGGAATGATTTAAATACGGTTCAAGTGGACATACACTGGTGCTTGTCTGCAACGCCGCTCCTGCGGGTCAGGATGTTTCATTTGTTCTGGTGGTTTATTCAGACAGCATTTGTGGGTTTATGACTGTACAGATGAGAAACACTGAGCCCACCTGGCTTTTTTATGCTCCTCACGTCACGGTTGTAACACGAGTTGTACATATCATCAGTAACGTACACGTGATCGACGAGTGGTCGCATGTGGCTCCTGGACCTCCTGCTGACTGGCACGGGGGGATTCCTATTAACAATGCAAGTCCTCCATCAGGGCCCTGTCCTCCTTCTTCATTACACTGACAATGGAAAACACTCCTGTCGACAAAGCTGTTGTAACAACCCCTGGCCAGGAACCCGTTTGGAGTATTTTTCAGGCTCTTCTTACCTTAAGATATTTCAATTCATAGAGCAACTTTGTCAATTTCATTAGTATGCACTGCACGATTAAGTGAACAAAATGGGGCTGCGTGAAAGAATCACCACTGGCAAAAAGCATCTTCTTAACAGATAGATATGCTAGATTTAATATTCAGTGTACCCTTTTACTTCACCGTGCCTTTTAAAATGTCCCTTTTACATTACTCTGTTCTCATCTTTTTTCACCTTGGAGTATGACTAACAGAGCATTTTTTACTATGTGGTACACTGAAAAATGATTGATCTTGGACATCGAGACAGTCTTAAGCCCCATACACAAACACACGCACACACACACACACCTACACAAAGCTACCATGAAAGCTACATTTGGATAAACTGAGGTCCAGCTAAAGAGGCAGAGCAGCAGTCTGTCGGTTGGATAAGGTTTGGTGTGCTGGCATGTCCTTAAGTGAACCTACAGTTTTTATCAAAAATATTAAAATATGGGCTATAAAAATGCTTTTAATGCTTCCAATGAGGGGGTGGGGGTGGGGGGTGTCCTGGTGTGCCAGTTGGCCTGGGTGGCTGATTGTTTGTTGGCTGATCAGGCACTATCCCTCTTTTTCTTTTTCATTTTGCACTACAGTAGAACACAAACACTCTCACCTGAGCAGAGGTGTTAGCTCACCTTTGCACAAATAGTGTGCGTGACAAAATAATATGTTTTGCATGTGCGTGTTTATAGTGGGTGTAAGCTGCAGTTGTATTATTTTTGTGTTGACATGTTTGCATGTGAAGATTTTTGGAGCCAACAGGAATGCTTAACATTTGAGTGTGTCCACAGGCCCCGCCCTTTAGACTAGTATTTCAACCTGACAGCAAAGTAAATGAATGGATGGATGGAGCTTGTTGCTTTATGATTCTACTCCCCCCTGTAATCATTCTCAAACTTCCTTAACCCCCTTTTTTCTCCCCCATTTTTGTGCCCTAAACAGAGCCCCCCCCCCCATCTCTAACATCCTACTCTCTTCTCTCTTCTTCTTTTCTGTCAGGATCAACAAAAAAAGTACACAAACAAAACCAATATGAATAAAGTTTAACCTCAAATACAAAAGGGGTTTTGTACAAATATACATATATAGATCTGTCCAACACAAGAGGCTCTCAGCTCATATCTGTTTGCTCAGCTGTTGGACGGGACAAGTGAAAAAAAAAACAACTCAAAGTGGCTTTGGATAAATGCGTCTGCCAAAAATCTCCATGATGATGCAAGCGCTGCTTCTTAAAAAGTAATGGAAACTACACATGACCTGGAGCATCACTGAGGGGAGTGAGGATTTCTCATGAAAACCAACCTACCAGCAAGACAATGCAAGAAAATCACACATTCAATTAATTGTTGGATTGACTTGTGGTGAACTTGACTCGTCCAACTTACATTTTAACTTAAAGAAATGGCTGTTGGATAGATCGAAAAAGCAGACAGCAGAGTGACTGGTGGATGACAGTTTCTAACAGAGGTTTTTAGAGCCAAAACAGGAACTGGGTTTCATGCTGTTCTCCTGATAAGAGAAGTGGCTCCAGCTGAGAAGAAGGTGGAACAAAAAAGACACACAGGGACAGAGACCAGGACAATGGCTATGTGCACCGTGCATTGGGGGGGGGTTATTATGCTCTGGTACAAGTATAAATTGAATTGGAATGAACTTGAAAAGTGACCTTTCGTTTTCTTGAAAAGACATCTGGTGGGAGCGTGAAACTAAATTTCATGCATATCCATCAGATGGGAGCAAATGGTGGCAAACTACAAATTTGCCCATTTAGCCACGTGTTCATGCTAGGATGCAGATGTCTCATTAGGATCAGCAAGTATGCACTGAAAGCTTTTGTCAGGCTGCAGATCTATGGAGATAGAATCTTAACTTTAGTTTTACACCTGTAGCTTACAAATGGAAACTTTCGTTTTGTGCTCGTAATTTATGTTTCGGTACTTGCACGCATTTTAAAACTACAAGTTTCTGGTTCCAGGCTATAGGTACAAAACAAAACATATGCAAAGCATTTTATATTTGGAATGCCAGGAAGAACCAATGAGTGGCAAATTTTGACCAACCAGTCATGTTTCTAGAATCTCTATCCAATCATGGCGAGAGGAGGGTACAGCTCTGCACTGCTCTCAGCCAAACATGATGGCGTGCGTAAATTTGATGCGTGAATCGCGTTCAGTGTGAACGGACAGTTGATTTAAATCAGGGGTGTCCAAATCCAGGCCTCGAGTGCTGTCCTCTGGCTGGTTTTCCAGAAACCCTGTATTATCTGCTGCTGATTACCTGGATCAGGTGTGTTTATCAAATAAGGAGCTTCACTGGCAGGTTGGTTGAAAAACAAGCACAACACCGGCCCCCGAGGCCTGGATTTAGACACCCTTTGTTTAAATGATGTAGGCGTGAGGTGTGCATGAGGAGTGTAGGGTAGGGCCGGAAGGGGTCATGTGACCCTCGTGTGTGTTGAACCGTGGTTAGTACAGATCACTGATCATCTGTGATCCGTTGCATACCTAATACCATGTATATTTAACACCAAAATTAGAGAGGTACTCTAGATATAATAGTTTTGTTTGGTATTAAAAAATAAACATTTTAGTGTCAGTACCATCACTTACATTTGAGCAGTTGTAAGTTATTCCCACTGTGTGAATGTAATCATGTTTTTCTTGACGTAATATACAACAGATGTTGTCCCCTTGTTCTATCTGAAACAAATATACATAATTTTATTCTAAATTAAGAAAAACAAGGGTTTGCACTCTTAGCTTACTGTTTTACTGATGGACTGAAGGATGCCTTTATTATTTGTCCTTTAAATACTTAAATGTTTTTCTAATAGAAGCAGTCCATCCTGCTGTGTGAAAAAGCGCTAGATATGTAATGATATTTACACTAGTGATGTCATGCTGTTAATTTTTTGGTGCAATTAATTCTGACCTGTAATTAATTAAGCTATTTTAATTGCAATTATTTTTAACCTAATAATTGCTACAGAAAGCCTAATTTTGAGATATTTTCATTTACATTTGGGACATTATGGCACAGATAAAGAAGAAAATAAAACTACAAAAGTGGCTTTATGAAGTTTTCCTAATATAACAGACTTCTAACCTTTACTTTTACATCAACCAGGGTTGTTTTCCAATCCTGAACTATTAGAAAAAAAACACAAGAACAAAACATTAGGTCCAGAGTGCTCAAATTTTAACCCATAAAAACAGTTGGACACTTTTCGGAATAATCCAACAAATATTGACCACAAAGTTCTTATTAATACCATACTACATGTTGACATATCTTATTCAAAAGTTTACCGTCTAATGCAATCAGCCTTCCACGTACCCCCTAATTTATGATAACAAACACCTTGTCAGGCTTTAATAATAGATCATAGCTGTCGTGTTGTGGGTTTGTTTGCGTTAGTTCTGTGAAAAACTATAATGTCACACACTGACAACACCACAGCAGCAATGTGGTGCATGCAGCCATCAACTCATCTCCTTCATATGGAAAGTGCTCTAGGAAAGGAGACAGGCAGCTAGACAGAGCATTGCAAGTTAACCAAACTGCAGGGGTGGGATTTTTCCTGCTCACTCATAGCTGACATTAGACATGACGGTCTTAACAACCACCAAGTTTTTTTTTTAATATGCTAAAATCTCATGGGCCCCTAGTCTGGATAGGGTTGGGAGATAGTAAATTTTTATATCACTGTATTGTTTTTTCTAACAGGTGATAATGATATTTATCACGATATAAACCAAATAACTATATCTGTCAAGTTTGAACGCTCTGTGGCTCATTAGAGAAATGTGTAATCATCAGCAGGTTGTTTAGATTTAAATATTTATTTCCTATCATATTTTAAACATAACAAATGCACTGAAGGAACATGATGCAACAGAAAAAAGGGCATAAATATTACAAACTAAACTGAAAATTAAAGCGAAAACTTTAACATTTCAAAAGAGAACATACATAAAAAAGAACTCTAAACTACTTGATCAATTCCCTTTAAAAACAAAGCATTCATTCTACAAATAAATTCTAATGTTTTCAAGTTTTACAGAACAAACATCAAATTGACAAACATTTTTGTGAACATCCTGTGAATAATCTAAGAGAATAAGCATTAGAGAATAACTAAATAGCTAATTTTTCTGAATTTCTTCTGGTAGTTTAGATTGTTGCTGCTGTGAAGGTCTGAACTTTGTTGCTTTTGCCGGAGAATTCTGGTTTATTTCAGTCTGAGATTGAGCATGCTTGGTGACATTTAAAACCCGTTCAACAGAACTTTTAGCATTTACCTGAACTTTGAAGTGACTTTCAGACTGCTGGTTCTATGACGATCCTCTGCCTTCTTCGTAGAGCGGCAGCAGCGTGCTTGAACCATCACCTCGCCTGTAAAAAAACTGAAAGTGACATTGAGAGAAATGTAGAAACGCTCTGCTGTGGAGGAATGAAAACACACTAACAGATCATAAAGAAAAAGATGGCGGTTATTACATACATCTTTCATGCTAGTTAGCATTAGCCAAAACGACAGTGACTATTCACACTTATTTTTTTTTCGTTCCAGGCCTGTTTTTTTTTTTTTTTTGGCCGCACGGACTCAGAGGAAAGATTAAGGTAAGGATAACTGGTAATATGCCAAATGGTTCTGCAGGGTGGCTGTGGGCCGAACACTGTGCACCGTGCTCTGGGTGAGTGACAGCTAATGGGACTTTAACATTATTTACATATGACCAACATTTATTTGTGCGGCAATCCAGTAATCTGCACATTGGTTTCCCATTTTACTTGTAGCCCACATTAATTTCCATCAGTTTTTGAGCTGCTCCTACATGTGAATAACATCAGTTTTAGCAAATTACCTTCAAAGTTTGCTATGCAGGATGACACAAAAAAATTAAATCCTTTTTGCCTTTTATTTTGGGTTGTTGTGCTAGAAAGACCAAAAATGTGCTTAACATCATTTGTAGTGACTCTGGTTAGCTCCAAAAAACATTTTGTGAACTCCAATACTCCCCTATTTCCATGTAAACAACATAACCGGAAATGATTGAGCGGTCAAGGACCAACGCAGAAGTAGGTCGTGCATAGAGTCCATTCTGTTACTGTTAACAAAATACTGTTTTTATGAATGTCCCATGAATTAATCTTGTATTTCTCCGACGTGTCTTAAAGGCCAGTCCGTGAAAATCCTTCCTGACTTTAAACTGTTCCATGATCACAGAGGACACACAGAACAGCTAGTTATCAGCATAGCTTTAGCGGCTAACAAGCTAGCGTTATCACCACATATTCGGCTGTTTTATCAACCAAACTAAACGCTTCACAGGTGAAGTGACCGCAGGGGTGTAAAGTGCTGTGTCTTGAGGAGGAGCAGAGGACAAAAGAAATTCACCGGAAAAAAGATCTAATAAACATGACTAAGTTTTCATAAACATTTACTCTCCATGTGGGGATTAACTTTCTAACTTTTACTCGCCAAAGAGGAGAAAATATTGACTGGCGAGTGTTAATTTCAGACCCCTCAAAATAACAGTCTATTGTGATAGGCTCATTTTACTTTAAAAAAAAAAGTACTGTCGTGAAATCAAATTGCTATGGTTTTATTGCCCAGTCCTAAATCTGCAATAAATAATTTAGGGTATCTATCATTGGAGCTCAGTGTTTCCCAATCTCCATACGACTACTTGCATTTATTGGTGTCCCCATCTTTTAAATCATGATGGCAAGCCCTTCCAAAGTAAAACCGCAGCTGTGTTCCTCTGGGGTGGTGTCCAATCAGGCGTCTCACAAACAGCCTCTGCGGGAAAAACCTGCTGATCATTTCCTTCAGTTGCCTCATAACTTTAAGGCCAACTTCAAAGCCTCTGGACTGAGAGCGGCATCAGCTGCAACAATTTAAACCCAGCAACCCAGCCTCTTAAAAGCAGGAGACGAAATCTTTTTGTCTTCATCCAAATCTTCACTAGACAGAGGGCAGGCTGCATAACGAGGAGTGACAGTGCCAATATGCTGCTGTGTAGGGATTATGTGATCTCTAGGGGCCAAAGTTGTATGCAGGGTCATGGGGAGAGGAAGTTAAACAAAGCGCTCACCATGCCTCACATCCACAACAGCTAAACCCTGAACAAACCCCAGATAATTGTGTAACATAAGCCCAATTAGCCACAAATGCATAGATGCTAACAAAGGATGACCTGCCATTTATCCTACATTTGCATCTCATGAATTCTCATCCACATTTTTCCATACCAATTTATTTTTAAACCTATTTACATACCATTTTTTAGATTAATGCAGATACATGCAAAGTATTCATTTAAATATGCATCAGCATTTCAGGGGCTCTAATATCAGAAATCAGAAAAATACCCCTAGTTATTTTTCATGAAATGAAAATGGTGGTTTTTGTGCTTTAAATGTGTTCTTGTGGTACTTTTCTGATGATGGAGGACATATACTAAGAGAATTAAACTTAAAATTGCATTTATGAGTTTTTCTTTCTTCAAATCATGGTGAATCAGAAGAACACTAAACAATGTAATAGGAAAAAGCTTGCAGGTGTGACCATAGACATACTGTATTTTATCACTGAACAAAGCCGGGTCTTGACGTCAGTCATTGAAAATGCTTTCCTCCTACCAAACCTTTCACTCTTGCGAAATTTGGACACATCTGCCTCTGTTGCTTCCTGATACGTCTAGCGTCATTTTCAAACCTGTCGACAGTGACTGTTCCGAGTGGGTCTGAGTCACGTTTTTGGGGAGCTACAGTCACCAATTATAGGTGAGCTTGTTTGAAGGCCACACCCCTTCCACTGAAAGCAGCTCAGGAGAAGTTGTCAATCAAATGTTTGAGGTGGGCACCACATGCTTTTATTGGTTTGGTCAGTTTATAACTTGAATAACTTATGATAAAGAAAGAATATCTTTAAAAAATTAAGATAAGAAAGAAGATGTTAAGAAGCATGTATCAGAGCAAGAATGGTTATTCTGACCAATAAAATGACTCAGTCACAACTGTCTATCCCAATAGAAGTCTGGGATTTTGCCCAGACTTCTTTGGAACTAGCAGGTACTTCTTATTTGGGAACACGAGAGGGGAGGGGTTGGGCTGTCCAGTGTTCTACATCAATGGGTGTGACGTAGAAGTTACTACGGCAAGCCCCAAGCTCCCTGCTCTGCTCCATTCTGATGCATCCACTTGCAGACAAATAGATCCATGTATGTCTTTGCTTTCCTCGTCCGAGCTGGAATCTGGATCAATACTGTGCGGCTAGATATCTCCAGACTTGCTCACCATTTTTGTTGCACTGGTAATGTTATGTTGGGGTTGTGAGAAGCTGTAAACTACCAGAAGACCATGTAAACAGATGGATGATGGGAAGAGGGCAGGATTTGTCCACTGTAACAGTACTGCCCGCAACTCAAAGGTGAATTTCTAATGAACTCCAGCAGCTCTGCAGAAACTATGTCCTATTTGGGCTAACAACAGCATATTCATAATTAAAAGACCACTGAAAACACTCTGAGAAAAGACCAAAAGATGATTTGAGTAGGACTTTAAATGAACTAGAATTTATTGGCTATTTCAAAGTTGTTTCCAGGTCCCTCATTGGCTGATTTCCATTTTTTTCACCACTGCTTATGTCTACTTTTTCTTAATTTTTGTCTAATAATGATAAATGGAACAATGGTCTTTGTAGAGATCCATTTTTAATCCCCATAAGCATTCATGAGCATGGAGAAGACTGAAAATTAATGAAAAGGAAAGGAGTTTGTAGAGAAAACGTTTCAAAAATCCTAAAAGAATTACATACCATGAGCAGTTTTAAAGATGCCAAGAAATTTGAGATAGTTTAAAGATATAATCATGAGAAAAGTGAGATTTGTGAGCCACGTGCATATCTCCACAGTAAATGCTTTGTTTGTTCAAAGAAACTTACAGGAGTTTAGAATTATCAAACTCCAGAAAGAAAGAAAACATTTTTAGACAGAAATTGAAAATCTGTGCATTTTTACACCTGACACTCATTGGGCATGTCAGGCCTACTATCCTATTAAGATCAGTGAAAAGACATCGCAGCTTAGTACCATGCCAAAACACACCAGCAGCTGGCTTCCATCACTCCCAGCCTGCCGCTGTTTTTCTGGGAGCCTGACCAGACAAGCCTCTCTTTGGCTTTCATATGTCATTTTTAAGACAGCAAGTTAAAGCTGAAGTTAACAGAGTCAGGAAACATACTTTTAGCCAATAATGGACCATGGTGGGAGCAACATCATGAAGGGATGTAGAATCTAACCATATATCTATCTTTTTCTGGCACTAAATTATGGATTTGAACCATCTGGAGGCAAGCAAATGATATGCATGACAGGCGACTTTAACAAAGATGTGGAGAGAGCAGTGGGCGTGTCTGAGATCTCCAGCTGATTTATAGCATATCTAACTGCTCTATTGTGTGGAGTGATGGGCTGGGCATTCACAGCTGGGGCAATCCAAACTGTTCTTTTATACTCTTTTATTCTGCTTTATTGAGGCCAGAGGGGCTCAGAAAATGATTTCAACAAGGCAAACCCGGTCCCTCCCAAATTAGTCTCCATACGTTTTTCTGTTTTGTTTTTTGCTGCAGTCTTTAGTGCAAACACTCAGGCTTGGTAGGTTAGATGCTGTTACTGATGGTTTGGATGGCAAAAATGGTGAGAGCAAAAGAGTATTTCCAACTAATCTCCCACGTTGAATACATTTTGGCAGAGGTTTTGTTTATTTGTTTGTTTTGCTGCTAATTGCAAAACAAGAACATCAGTTTATGGGGAAAAACAAAGCAAAAGTGATGCACTGTCATTTCAAAAATGCCTTGTATCTTAAGAATCCAAAAAATAAAAACTGAATATTCATCAGTTACTCAATTTGAACCCCCCCATGTGTTGTTTTGCTTCCATATGGTGTCCATTTGCAGCACCTCTTTGGCCCTCAGGGTGGTCAGACGAAAAAAAAGATGGGTCCAGCTTAACAAAGCTCTCAAAGGACACCAGTCCCCCCACGCCCCCGTCACTCTATAAACCAAGCTAGATGGAGTCTTCATGCCAATTAAAGTGGAGAGTGGCTCTTTTCCTGGCACCCACAGTCTTTTCACCATCAGTGCCTATACCCCCACGTCCTCTGACTGAAGCCATTAGCGGAGGTAGCCTGCTGGCAGGGACTGAAATGTGGCCTCTCAGGAAATGATCGTAATGGTGGAAACATCCTTTATAGATCAAAGTTTCTCTACTGAGCCTGGAGGTGCTTTTTTTTCTTCACCACACAGGTCTGAGATGTGTTGAAAGTTTGTCACTAAACTTCCATTGATCAATGCTTTGATTCTGCTTTAGTTGTCTTAAAAAACCTGTTCTGAGTGATAAGTCTTGGTGGAAATGAAAAATAATAATAAAAAAAGCTTTGTTAGCGCTGTGTTTGTGATTTAACAGTTTGTGTTTCTGACCACAGCATACAGTATTCTTGATTATTTTAAACAAGCGCTTAAAATAAGAAAAAGCAGACTGAGGTGTAAATATTGTGTGCCGTATTTCAAATGCTCCTACTACTTAAATGGGAAAATGTTGCTTAATGGAAGGTCTCAGTAACAGTAGAAGTGAGTCAGCTGGCACTGCGCAAGCTTTAGACCATAGAGATGACATTGTGCAGACCTTTAGATTCCTAGATTTCACCATTTTTCAGGGTCTGAAGAGGGAATACATGCTATTCGTCAAGTAGAAGTAAATACACCTTCTACACCTTTATCCTTGAGTCTGTTCTTGCATAGTCATCACTGTGTGGTTTGGAGCTTCTTCCAAACCAACAATAGAACAAGTGGAGACTGTCTGGGACACCTGGGAGTGGTTCTGGGGTGGTTCCAAAGCCTAGCAATGTTAAGAATACTAAAACCTGGGATCTCTCTCCAGAACCATTCCGTATGAACCAAAAACGTGAAACATCAAGGATTCCACGAACACAATGCAAGTGGCAGGAGAACATCTAAAAGGACTGACTAAAATGCATCAAAAATATGAAATGATAAACATTCCTTGCTGAGGGTGGAGGGGATCCTACAGCTGATGACTGATGCAGGTGGAGTGGAATGTTCTTGGTCGAGAGCTTAACAGTCTGCCCTTGTTTTAATAAGAAAAAGAAGGTTGTCTGTTGTAGAGGTTCACTGATGCGTCTCTCTGCCTCACTTTTTGGGTGAAACAGGTTTACAGATGGACAGAGAGAAATTTAGCCTTGATTGAAATTTAGCGATCGAAACCTAAAAAAAAAAAGAATAAAGTACTAAAAATTGCTAAAATATTTATTTCTTTTGTAAGTGACCCTGGTATAAGAGAAGTTGTGCCAGACAATGTGTGCATTCTCAGAAATGTACGCAGGCTGCAGATGCCTGAACCAGCGGAAGGGGATAGCTTTGCAGATTGTAATTAATTAGTGTTGATAAATATTAACGCCTTATTTTTTAAATTAATTGCGTGGGTTAACGCGTTGACTTTGACAGCCCAGTTGAAAGACAGAATTACTAAAGGTACAGAACAGTAGTGAATAAATGACAGAGTGATGTAGTAACCAAAAGAGAGGCATTTGTTAAGCATTCTAAAAATCTATCTTAAAGTAATGAACAGACAGGATCAAACTAAATGTCTGTAAAAATGGTAAAAGCTGAACACATGATGGACTTAACTTTAACAAGGTAAGACACAATGGAAAAGCAGTAAGCAAAAGAGTACCAAGCTGACCAAATACTGAAGAGTGTGATAGAAGCAGTAAATCTGTGCCAGGAGACAACGCTCTGTGTCCCCTGCTGGTCGCCGGCGGGAGCCGTCTCCAGAGTTCTGACGGCACTTCATCTCCCAGCTTCCCCAGCGCACAGATCCTGGATACTGCACACCTGACTCTCGTCACCTAATCAGCCACAGGATGCTTAAGCACTGCTCAGGGCTTTGCTCAGTGAGAAGCCTTGTTTGTGCCTTTTGCCTACATACCAAGCATAATTATCGCATCTGATCTTCTGTGGACCTGACCCAGCTCCGTCTCTGACTCTTGCTTAAATTCTGACACTGATTTAGTTTGAAGGAATTCTAGTCTGAGCCTTTGCTTCTGTCTATCCATTCAACCTGCTGCATTTGGAACCAGCCGTCTGCCTGTTTTGTGATAGTCTGACAGACTAACAAAAGAACAAAAAGTGATCTACTGAACAAACCTGAAGAAACCTCACCAAACGCTAACCATTACGATAACATGACATGCTGAATTTGCCAGCTTTTAAACGCTAAAGAGATAAAGGAAAAAAATCAATACGATTCTGAAAACCGAGAAAGCCTGAAGACAAACACAAGTGTTTGCTTTTTGTAAAGTAAGAAGTTGTTTAGACATTTATCTTGTTTCTTACTAAACAATCAACTTTAAGCAAATGAGAGACATGTTTCAAAGTAAGTCAATACCAGAAATGATTTTTCTCTTTCACAATGTAGCTGCATCTGACTCAAAAATAACATGACAACTCAATCCTTCTAACGGCTTTTTCTTTTTATTCTTCAACAGCGCTCATTCTGTGACATAATTAAAGTGAAAACTCCAATGAAAACTGCCTTTACCTTACTGATTTATGAGACACTTTTTGCATTGCGAGATGTGAAAAGGAAAAGGAAATCTTCATTGGCTTTTTCACTCTAATTACAGAATGAGCAGTGTTGAAGTAAAAGGGGAAAACATAATCTGGAGGATTGATTTTTTTTTTTTTTTTTAGAGACAAGTAATGCGGTTACATTGTGAAAATGAAAAACGCATGTCTATTAATCCATTTTAATTGTCAAATTTGATATTTCTAGTTGAATTTTGGTACAAATTAATTTACTAGAGAACTTTTTTTAAATGAAATGTCAAATGCCATTTTCTTTTTTATTTTAATGAATGTACAGCATGAGCAGTGTTGAAGATGAAAAAGAAAGCCAAACAGAGAATTCAGTTGTCATTTTATTTCTGAGTCAACTGATGCAGCTACACTATGAAAATAAAAAAGGTTTTCCAGTATTATTGACTTTTATTTTGAAACGTGTCACATTCGCTCCCATAATCAACATCTACTATCATTTTACTTACTTTTTACTCTTTCACAAATTTCCCTTGGAATTAAAAAAGTCTATCTGTCCATCCATCCATCCATCCATCCATCCATCCATCCATCCATCCATCCATCCATCCATCCATCCATCCATCCATCCATCCATCATGCAGCACATTATAGAGACTTTGAAACCTCAAAAAACCAAGCCGCAATATTTTACTTCTCTGATGTTTACTTGTGCGAAGCTGTGAGTGATTTCAGTTTATTGGAAGGACCAGGCCTTTCATTAGTCAGGGGTCCCATGGGTGTCATTACCACAGGCGAATGTCTTCCCTCTTTATTAGCCATTTTAATGTTAACTGCAGTGAGGAGTACATGAGGTGGTTTGGTTTCCTCAGATGGGACACAAGCCCTGTGAATATGCATGTGGGCTGTGGGGCGGCTGCTGAGGCGGGTGGACATGGAGCAAGTGATGGACGAGCTAGGCAGGGCATCATCTGGAGTCTCTCATGGTGGAGCAAAAGGGGTTCATAGGCTGTAATATGGAGGACAGCAAAGAAGCAGAAAATAGGATGTGATGACAATGTGATGAACTGTCTGAAGCTGACTGTTCAATTTGGAACCCATTTCAGTCATCTCAGCAGGCAGCAAATAACACATTTTTGCAAAAATGTCAATATTCAAAACAAGATGAGATTTCACTTTGCAGAGAGGGGCCAGTAAAGGAAAAGTAGAGTTTTACATTTTTTTGTGTGTGAAAAGGAAGTTGTAGCATCTTTCACATTTCAATCTTTTTTTATGTTTAGCTACATTTTTTAGACTAAAAACATCATGTTGTAGGACTTTACATATTAAATTTAATAAAAGTTTACATTTGTATAAAATGGTTATTCATGAAACTTGATTATATTCAGCTTTGTACTTGGACTAACAGATTTTACTTCCCCGTGAGTAAAGTGTCCTTAGCCAAGACTCTGAACTCTTACCCATCACTGTATACAATATAGTCATTTTAGTAATATTGTGGTGTGATAAATGTGAATTCTGTCCATTATAGTTCTTTAGATCTGTTCTAAAAATGAAAATGACTTCATTCTACAGAAAGCAGCACATAGACCGCGGCGCACCTGAGGACAGATGTCTCTGTGAGGAAAATGATGAAGAATTCCCTCCTGAACCAGCAGCTGATTACAAAATCCAATGTGGAGAGTTTCAGTTTGTTTGATCTTTCTTAATGTAACTGTATAAACACATTGAATAGATAAAAATGAAGCTCTTTTCTAAGTTTACGTCTTTTTTTCTAAACTAGGTGAGGAAATCAGGAGCAGTGTGGACTGATGAGGAGCAGCAGCGATGAGACGCACCATGATCATCACAACCACTGTGCTGATGCTGCAGGAGGGAAACCAGCAGTTCCGTCTATCTGTTGAAAAGCAGTTTGAGAGGAAGAACCGCTGAGGTCCAGCTAAAGTCATTCCTGCACAGGACGTCCACACAGATGCTGAGAGACTCTGACCAGTAGTGGTTCATGAGCGTCAACGCTGAAGATGCTCACAATGAAAGAGCAAAACACAAATGTGCAAAAACAACATTCATCTGTGCCCACACAAAACCAGCAGCTGTTTAACTGCATTTCACAATGCACATTCTGTGCACAGTAAGGACAGTGATACAGTGTGTTGTGTTTATGATTTGGTTTTTTAGTTCTTCTCAGTAAACATTAGTTTTGTCAGTCATTGGAGTGAAAATACTGGAAATAACTGTGTTGCTTAAGTAAAAGTCTCTTCATGCTGGAGATGGGAACCAGTGCTTTGTTTTCTATTTCATGTGTTTTTGTCAAATTTACCGTCTTAACCGAATTCAGCATCGACTTGAATATAAAAACATGTCTGAAAAAAATCATAAAGACATTCTGGTGTTAAGAAGTTAATCCTTTACAAATGATTATAAATGGCTTGTGAAGATGAAAACCTACTTGATCGCGCTTAGATTGTGTGACTGCAACATGGACTGTACATTTATGATTAACTTACAAAGTATTTGTAGAACATACAAATGTTAACACATATTTTACAAAGGATTAACAAATGCATATAAGTGTCTTCATGAGCAGTTTATTTAAATGTATAAGTAGGACACTTACAAATTCTAATAAATGTCTATGCAAGCAGCTTAATACCAGATTATTAAAGCTTGTTATTGTCTTATAAGTAGTTTATTAAGGACACTTATCATAAAGCTTTACCGGAGGTTCTGAAACAAAAGGGGGTCTAACCTGGTACTGGGGGTACTTAATAAAGAGGCCGGTGAGTGTATGTGTTAGTTAGAATACAGGTATGTGATTGGTTCAGTCCTTTTGACCCTGAAAGGGTCACAGGGTTCCTGGATTCTGTTCCAGCCATTGTTGGGGGAAAGCAGGGTCAACCCTGGACAGGTCACCAAGCTGTTACAGGGTGATCATAGGGTCAACTGTTACAGGGCGGTCATAGGGTCAACTGTTACAGGGCGGTCATAGGGTCAACTGTTACAGGGCGGTCATAGGGTCAACTGTTACAGGGTGATCATAGGGTCCGCTGTAACAGGGCGATCATAGGGTCAGCTGTTACAGGGCGATCATAGGGTCCGCTGTTACAGAGCGATCATAGGGTCCGCTGTTACAGGGCGGTCATAGGGTCAGCTATTACAGGGCGATCATAGGGTCCGCTGTAACAGGGCGATCATAGGGTCAGCTGTTACAGGGCGGTCATAGGGTCCACTGTTACAGGGCGGTCATAGGGTCAGCTATTACAGGGCGATCATAGGGTCCGCTGTAACAGGGCGATCATAGGGTCAGCTGTTACAGGGCGGTCATAGGGTCCACTGTTACAGGGCGATCATAGGGTCCGCTGTAACAGGGCGATCATAGGGTCAGCTGTTACAGGGCGGTCATAGGGTCCGCTGTTACAGGGCGATCATAGGGTCCGCTGTTACAGGGCGATCATAGGGTCCACTGTTACAGGGCGATCATAGGGTCAGCTGTTACAGGGCGATCATAGGGTCAGCTGTTACAGGGCGATCATAAGGTCCGCTGTTACAGGGCAATCATATGGTCCGCTGTTACAGGGCGGTCATAGGGTCCGCTGTTACAGGGCGGTCATAGGGTCCGCTGTTACAGGGTGATCATAGGGTCCGCTGTTACAGGGCGATCATAGGGTCAGCTATTACAGGGCGGTCATAGGGTCCGCTGTTACAGGGCGATGATAGGGTCCGCAGTTACAGGGCGCTCATAGGGTCCGCTATAACAGGGCGATCATAGGGTCAGCTGTTACAGGGCGGTCATAGGGTCCGCTGTTACAGGGCGGTCATAGGGTCCGCTGTTACAGGGCGGTCATAGGGTCCGCTGTTACAGGGCGATCATAGGGTCAGCTGTTACAGGGCGGTCAAAGGGTCCGCTGTTACAGGGCGATCATAGGGTCAGCTGTTACAGGGCGATCATAGGGTCCGCTGTTACAGGGCGATCATAGGGTCCGCTGTAACAGGGCGATCATAGGGTCAGCTGTTACAGGGCGGTCATAGGGTCCGCTGTTACAGGGCGATCATAGGGTCCGCTGTTACAGGGCGATCATAGGGTCCGCTGTTACAGGGCGATCATAGGGTCCGCTGTTACAGGGCTATCATAGGGTCCGCTGTTACAGGGCGATCATAGGGTCCACTGTTACAGGGCGATCATAGGGTCAGCTGTTACAGGGCGATCATAGGGTCAGCTGTTACAGGGCGATCATAAGGTCCGCTGTTACAGGGCAATCATATGGTCCGCTGTTACAGGGCGGTCATAGGGTCCGCTGTTACAGGGCGGTCATAGGGTCCGCTGTTACAGGGTGATCATAGGGTCCGCTGTTACAGGGCGATCATAGGGTCAGCTATTACAGGGCGGTCATAGGGTCCGCTGTTACAGGGCGATGATAGGGTCCGCAGTTACAGGGCGCTCATAGGGTCCGCTGTTACAGGGCGGTCATAGGGTCCGCTGTTACAGGGCGATGATAGGGTCAGCTGTTACAGGGCGATCATAGGGTCAGCTGTTACAGGGCGGTCATAGGGTCCGCTGTTACAGGGCGGTCATAGGGTCCGCTGTTACAGGGCGGTCATAGGGTCCGCTGTTACAGGGCGATCATAGGGTCAGCTGTTACAGGGCGGTCAAAGGGTCCGCTGTTACAGGGCGATCATAGGGTCAGCTGTTACAGGGCGATCATAGGGTCCGCTGTTACAGGGCGATCATAGGGTCCGCTGTAACAGGGCGATCATAGGGTCAGCTGTTACAGGGCGGTCATAGGGTCCGCTGTTACAGGGCGATCATAGGGTCCGCTGTTACAGGGCGATCATAGGGTCCGCTGTTACAGGGCGATCATAGGGTCCGCTGTTACAGGGCTATCATAGGGTCAGCTGTTACAGGGCGATCATAGGGTCAGCTGTTACAGGGCGGTCATAGGGTCCGCTGTTACAGGGCGATCATAAGGTCCGCTGTTACAGGGCAATCATAGGGTCCGCTGTTACAGGGCGGTCATAGGGTCCGCTGTTACAGGGCTGTAAAAGGGTCCTAAATCCAATAAAATGAACAGCAGCAAAAAAAAGTTTGCAAAACAAAACATTTGTTAGTAAATGTTACACTTCACAGTGCGATTGTTCTTATTCTTAGATGTGTGAGTGCTTTTCATAGCTGTGGTTCTTCTTAGTGACTTGCAGCCACCTTGATTGGAAAAAGCTTCTTTCACATAAAAACCGAGTACTCTAAACAAATAATATTTGTTCTAAATATGTTTTGAGTACTTGAAGCTCTCTACCCTAACACTAACAGAAATGTAATTGGTGATCCCTCTGCAAACTCCATCAAACCTTTGAGAAAGGTGCTTTTCTGTACAGAGAGGCCACATGTGGAAGGGAGTTTGAGGGGTATTAGTGCTCTGTGACCATCAAAGGCATGGATCGTGAGAGAGAAGAGGGATATAAAGGACTCGGTTGGGCGCCAAAGCTGCCTCTCTGCACCCAGAGCTTTTTAATTAGCTTCACAACAGGAAACCTGCACAAGCACACACAATCACATTCATACATTTACACACATGAGCTGGCACTAACATACCCTTTTTCTAATTGTATTTGTTGATTCATTTATGTGAGAGGGACATTGAACATTAAAAAGCAATGCTGCCAATGCACCAGAGTTAACTACAAAGCCATTTTTCATCTGCTGTCCTTGGACTAATGGCAAAATTATCTCCCTAAAAAACATAAAATTAGAATACAAGCATACAAAACGTCTTTTGTCTTCTGAAAAGATAAAATATGGTAAATGAGCAGTGAAGAACACATCGTGACAATGAAATGTAAACACAAATGAGCCGTAGAGGTTGACAATGACTTTGTAAAAACGTAAGAAATGGACTCCAGTAAAGATCTGAACATGCAGACATTTTTAGCAGCGTGATTAAATGTGGGCGTATTACTAGGTTATAAATGCTGACATTGCTGATGCGTCTTCAGCCAGCTCTTAAGATGTTTTTAAACTATCTTTCCGAGTCCAGTTCTCCGATTTTCTGAAGCAGGGGTCAGCAACGTTAATGACATGAAGTCCCAATCAGAACTTTGCTGGAGCGATCCTGGAGCGGTGAAAAAAATCCCTCACATGTAGCAAGTGTAACAAATACACATGTAACCCACACACAGACAATGTGAAACTCTGCCCCTCATGCTTTGTATAGGCTTGAGTAAACAGAATTCAGTGGGGCTGATGTGATGAGACCGATATTGTTACTGTATATGTTCAACTTGCGTTATGTAAACTACCCTAAATGTGGTATATGTCTAATAAAGTTCTAATAAATAAAATCAGTAGTTGTGAAACATCTTGCTTCATTTGTAAATGTGTTTTTCCACTCAATTCTCTTTATTACAACTGATTTTCATATTTATGTTACGTTTTATTTTACACTGTTGTCTGAATTCAAATGAAGCCAGATTATGTCTTGAACCATGTTCACACTTTGAACAAGGTCATTGCTTTAAAAATATGTTTTTTTTTAAATGCAGTTTTAGTTACTTACCTTCAGTTAACCACAGAAGTCCTATTGAAATTAAAAATCAGTTTTTCAAAGAAACCCTGTTCATGAAACTATATTTATACTTGTATAAAATAGTAACAAAGATGTGCAATGCCATTTATGTAAAAGTTTTCTTTAATGCCTCCGTCTCATTTGCTTACCTCCTCTTGTTAGAATAAATTGGACACAATAGATAGTTTTACTTCCATCCCTGAATGTGGACAACGTTGCCCCTCCATGTGGAGTACAGGCGCCCACCTGGGACCTTCCTGGTGTGTGGATGAATTGTAAATTTGTTCTTTATCGACTGACCTTTTGAAAACCATTACGAGGAAAAATCCAAAAGATCAAATCTAAACAAAATGTTTCTGAAAAATGTAAATAGAGCAGTAAAATTCCACTGATGGCTCCAATGCCATTAATGCATAACAGTTCATTTAGTCTCTGGAATACTCAGCTCTTAGTGTGAATCCGATAACAATCAGTGTGACTTGCTTTGAACAGCCATGGAAACATGCAAAAGAAGGTCCCAGATCAAGTCATCAGATTTATTTATGATTTCATTGCATCAGGTATGTGCTCTCTTCTGACGATCTCACATGACCCCTTGGTGAGTCCTTTAATACTCACTCTGCCAAAGTATGTCATCAATACAGTGTGACCCTGAAGAATGCCAGTCAGGGGTAACAGCAGGTATCACCCTCTGAGCTCAGATCAGGTCAGCTGCACAGGCTAATGGTGAATTGAGCTATGGACAGGCTGAGGGTCAAGAGGCCTGGATGTCTCAGCTGGTTCACACATGTGGCCCTGCCATGAGAAAACCAAGCCTTCCTGGCCATCATGCAGAAGTTATTTATGCATCACCAAACCGTCTTCCCTCAAGGGCCCCAACCCTACGGCATGCCCCAGTCAGGTGACTCACTTTCTTTGTCTTCTCACAGAAGTATGGTATTTTGGAAATCAAAAGAGGCACATTATGACAACTTTTTGTGACATTGGGACACTTGCTTCATACAACAATGACCTGTGCTGCCTTAAAAACACTGTAACAGTTCTTTTAAAGCCAGACAAGTCTCATGGTTGGTAATGACAATGCAAGCGATGTCATCACCAATCAAGTACTGGACCGTATTTTAACATTCATGAGATGTTAATTCTATGAGAAATGTCCCTAATTCACAAAGCTGTCTTTAATATTTGGTTTGAATTGGGTAATGGACCCCAGCTGCTGCCCAGGAGCGTTAGGGCATGCGATGGCTGCAAGAACAGGATGACTCTGGAAAGACTATGCTGATTATTTTTTAGTGTCATGCATAGTTTTAATAAACAAAGAATGACAAATTGTAAATTTTACCCTAATTCTTAAGCTTCAGCCAAAACTCAAGCAGACAGATTTCAACATTCTTTATGGTTACTTTTTATTCCTTTTCATTCCTACTGGATTCCCTCAGTCCATTTTCCCTGCTTCCCTGATGGCAGGAAGGCGGGACTTTGGCTCCAAACCAGAGCGCTACCTGGATGTTTCGTTAGTAGTGGGTGGAGATCAGATGTTTTGGGTCAAATGGCACCTCTCATTATGTCCCCCCTCTCATCCAAACAAACTTAATGAGACAGTGTTTAATGTCCAGTGTCCCCCCCTTCTCTACCCAATCTGTGTGTGTTAAAGCATGCTGATCCAAATTACCTCGGTGTCCCTCTCACTAAAGGCACCTGGGCCCCCTGATCGCTCGGGGGAGGTTAGTTGAGGGAGAGAGTCCACTGGGAGGATGCTGAACCCGAGACCAGCTGGAGAAAGTTAAGGAGCTGCGCATTGATTGGCATGGCTTAGATAAGAGAGGCGTTCCAACATCAGGAGAGTCAGCGGGGGACTCCAGAGGGTTCCTTTGTTTTGTGTTATCGTCAGTGTCATTTAAGAGTTTGGAACATATATATATTTCAAGTTTTTATTTTACATACATATTCCAAACTGTAAAGCATAAAGTTATTTTACATAATTAGATAATACATTCTGGCCAAATGTGTCCCATCAAAGAACAGCAGTGTGTTCTGATGTTTCCTCTGATCAAGAACAGTAGATCTGACTTTTATATTGGATTATGATTTAAAAGGAATAAAGCCATGAACCCTATACTAAATGAAATACAAAAGTCATCAGTGAAGTATTTTCCTCTCTCTGGACCTGAGCTTCTTTAAACCAAATTGATTTGGAAACAGGGAATAATCACTAAAACTATGCTCTGCTCGCAAAACGTTTTATTTTAGTCAAGTTCTGTTGCTTTCTGATGGAGGATCTTTTTTGACGCCCAGTTAAGATGGAGCTGCATAAATTAAACCTCAATGACACATTTTCTTGTACTGCGTAATGTTGGTAAAGATTGCATCTAAAGTTGAAGGTAGTCTTCTGTACTGAGCCAAATGTGCAGCTCTTAGGCCAAATGAGTATTATCTTATCCAGCAGTTTTAGGCACGGGCAGTACGGGCAACTACCTAGGGCGGCAATTCAAAGGGGGCGCCGGTTTAGCACTTGGATAAAAAATTGGCGTTGACATGGACAAAAAAATTCTAAGAAACCGCCACTGATTTGATATCTCCACCTTTTTGAAATTGACCACCAGCTGCTATCTGTGGTCACTTCCAGTAGAACACACGGTTCACTTTTTAAACCAGAGACAGACTTTTTTACTCACAGCCCCTGAAAGACACCACGCATCTTCATGGAGCCTCACTGGCGGCACACATTGGAGAACATTTGAAGGAACCTCAATTTGGATAAAGTATGATTTTTTTTTTCCTGTTGAATTCAATTTTATTTTATTAACATGCACAATTTTCTTGATGAATACATTTCAAATGTGATGGCACAAATGCACGGTGATGGGACTTACAAATGCTTTTGCCTTGTTCTATAATTTCCTCAACAAATGTAATAATATAATCAGATTATTTTTTTTAATAAACCATGGACAATGCTTAAGTTGAATAAAGTTGAATGTAATCATGATTAGTCGAAATGAATGTTCAAAGTAAATTATTTTTTCAGCAATTGAATCTTTATTCCTATAATGAAACAGATTGTCTTTTTCTCAGTGGTTGTTGTAAAAAGAAAATCAGTTTGTAAATAACTGAGAAATGAGTTTCTTCATTACTAACTGACTTGTGAATATACAAAAACTGTCTAGTTTCTGTTAGAAAGAACTGAGGCATCGTCCACATTGAGACTCCAGAGTGGATTAAGACATGTTTGAATGAGTCAATCAAATAGTTTGACGCTGCATGGAACAAAAGCTGCAAATGGGCTTTTACCTGAAAGTCTGATGGGAGAAACCATCACAAAGCTTCAGCAGTGTGTGACCTTCATAATCATCCTGTCACTTCACACACATGCAGTAATGAGCTTGAAGCTGGGAGTCAGACATGCTTAACTGAAAGCACTTGAGGCCATTCCTGGCACTGCCATTAATTCTGAAGGTAACAGATGTGGCTCAATCAAAGATGAGCAGGGAGACAAAAATCAATCCATCACTTGGATGAAGGTTTGTCTGCTAGCTTTTGGCAAAACATGGGTTCAATTTTAATCCTCCTTTCAAATAATCCCAGATTACAATCTTTAAGGACATATTTTTTGAAAACCATTCTTTGTGTTTTTTTAGGTCATCAATAATAGTGTGAAAGTCTATTTGATTTCACCCTACAGTGTAAAAAGAATATGCATCTTTATTCCACCTATTTCATGTCAGTAATCACCTTCATCCGTAAGAAAATCTTTTAGAAGGATTGAGCATTTTCTGAAACAGTAAAATGGTATCCACAAACTAAAAGTTAAGGATTGTGTTCTATCTATGCAAATGAAGTCTGATCTCATTAAATTTAAATTATGTCTGTACATGTCCCAAAAATGTCATGATGGTACATAGATTAACAGAGATCATCACGATTTTGTTGAAATGTGCTCTCTGGAATATTAAAACATCAATGAGGCCATAGAGGATTTGACCTTCCTGCTTCTGAATGTGCTACTGGTAAACCTGGGAAGCTGGTGTGTGCTCTGCATAGACCTCCACTGAGATCTCAGCTAACACCTTCATGAAGCAGCTGCATCCCTAATACCACTAAATGTAAAACACACACTGAATTTCTGTTTCCTTACAGTTTTATGTGGCATTTAATTGTTTAATTGTCAATTGAGAATTCAAAATCACTTTGAGTGACGGGTGTAAAAGCACCACCTAACATTTTTACATTTGTCGTGCCATGTCATAAAGCAACATTTTTCAATGCTGCAGATGCTTAGAATGAAGCATGTCTATTCTAACCTGCTTCCAGTGTTCCAAAACATTATCAGTGCTGACCAGAGCAACCTCAGACAAGCAGACTACAGCAAAATCACAGGCATGCAGACCAGCATACGATCCTTTAAAACACACTGGGCTGTATCAGCTCAAGATCACTTCATATTAAAAAAGAACTGCATGCAAAACATGTTTGATTTCCAATTCCATTGAATGTCCAGTTTGAGTTAAAAGGTTACACTACTTTTGCTGTTGTTTTGGCCTCACTCTGAATGTTTTTTAAACTGACACCGTTGGTCAGTCATACTAATCTATCCTATAATAACACTAATCGTTTCCTTGTGAAAAAAGCTTTAAAAATGTGAAATTGCTGCAGGCAGCTGTTACTGCAGTCCACAGCAGAGAGGTTTACTGTTCGCCTGACAAAGTTCTCCTCCTTCCTATTATGGCCAGTAATGTGAACTCAAAAATTACAATCACATCTCATTGATTATTTTTTTGTAGGAAGCTTCCCATCCTTAAGAGAGAAATCAAAACTCTCCTGATTTGAAGAACTGTATAAAGAAGGAGGGGAGAGAAAGTGAGAATGGGTAAACTGCTCCTAAGTTCTGTCTTGAAGGACATCTTTATTTTCAGATAATGTGTTTCATGTCTGCTTCCTACAAAAATTAGACCACACTGGTCAGCTGTAGTAATCGTCTACAAGTTGATGATGTTTCTACAGAGTGCAGGCTCTTTCAGTCGGCTGCTTCACTGATCATTTTGCTTTTTTGATCTAATTTGCAAAACAAAGATTTTATAGCTGGAGCCAAATCTAAAACTCTTTTTCAGACGAGGGTTTTTATCAGTGATGTACAAATGGGATTCAGACATGAATTCAGCTCTTGATGCAATGATGTTGATTTTCAGACGTTTGCAATAAACATGACCCAATAGTGCAAAATCTCAGAGCGCAACAAATGTTGCAGATCTTGCTCAAGGTTTTTTCTTCCACAGTTCTATTCTGACACATGAAATGTATCCGGTAATTCCATCCGGTCATAAGCTGCTGTGGATGGAACTCCCATATTTGGAAAAGAACACTAACTTTACATCAAAACCAAATCCAACTCCTTGACTGGTCACAGTGCAACTGTTTGGCATTCAAGCAGTCTGAAACCTTCAAAGAATGTCCGGTTTGTACTTAGAGCCTGACAATAGACTTTAAAAAGTACGTAGCAACATGTGAATGCAAAAATTTGGAACAAAAAAAGCCCAAAACATAAGTTTATGGGCATTTAAATAGAGTTTTCATCTATGCCCCATTGTGGCACTTTGGTTTAATGGCATAGTAAAATAAACTAATTCAAAATGTATTCAACCCATTCACAAACAGCTGAAAGACAGTACGTTTCACAAATCGAACTAAAACATTTTGACAGATTTTTGTGTGCCGTGTCCCATGGCTCCTACTGGGTTGTAGTCAAATGACCCAAATGGCTCTTTAACTGTTGAATGGTTTACAGACTCCTGCGTTAGGGGCGTGCAGAGCGGTATTCCACCTTGCTATTTTGTGTGGGCCTCCAGTGTGCAATGTCCAGGTTTGCCCATTTTTCACCTGCAGACTGCAGCCTGTGTCTAGTTGTGACAAAGCCACTGGAACTGAGAGCTTCAGAATAATAGAACTGTTCCGCAGGCAGATGGAAAGCAGACTGAAAGGATTTGTGGTCCCTGATGGAAGCCAATCAAAATACGTCTTAGAAAAGACTAGGTAAACAATGACACCTTCATTGATTTGACCTTGAAATGACCAATTAAACGCTCAAAATTCAATAAAAGCTTTCAATCACGACACAGTGACAAGTGGCCTTTGACTCATCTGCTCTTTAGTGGGATGGAGCAGAGGGAATAAACAGTTTGTAGAAAAGGAAGAGCCCACCTTTGTAGATGAAAGACTATTGAACGCTGGAAAGCAAGAAAAAAGACTCACAATAAGTATTTAAATCTAGAATCCACAGTTATTGTTTTTAAACACATGTCAAATGGAAAAGAACTGCAAAATAAATGTCAAATTTCCATCTTCCAGCAATCTGAGCAGATTGATGCTGAAGATGCTGATGGGAGCAGCAATAGTTTTCCCCACACAGCTCCACTTCTGGTAGATCTTCTATTATTGAAACTTTTCATTGTGGAAAACTTTATTTTACTCTGATCAAATTATCTGTGACTTTACCACTACAAAAACCTAAAAAAGAAACACAAATCAACTCCAATCCACTGTTTATGAGGATTGCTCTGGATTGTTCTGAGCCAAACATTGTTCAGAATAATTCACGTTTGAAAAAGTTATTTGTTTTCAGATTCTGCCTGCAGCGGCAGATGTAGATAAAAGCGCATTCCGCAGTTCTACCGGATATCTGGAATGATTGACTTCCATCTCTACTGAGCTGGAACGATGACCGCACGCGTCACTTTTCTGAGGGAAAGCGTTCCAGACTCCGCAGGTTTGATGCCGCTGCGGTTCAGACCCGATGGAAGCCAGAAACGGCTGTGCTTTTACTGTGAAACATGCTGTTCCACAGAGAAGAAAACGAGTACGACTGCACAGCGCACGAAGCACGCCATTGAGGCAAGCGCGACTTCAACCACGCCCCCTTACGTACCGCGCACTACGTCACTTTCCCTCCCCCTGGCCTTAGCAACAGAGGAAACATGGCGGCGTCCGGCAACGCAGAGCATTCCCCGGAGATAACGAGGCCGCTAAAGATCCCGAAAACCGAGGTGCCATCTCCCGAGTCGGAGGATTTGAGCGACAGTAACCAGTGCCAGTCCAACCCGTCCACACCGAACCGCTTCTCCCCTCTGAACGTGGGGTCCGGGACCACGAGCCGCCCGGCGGCCTCATCCTCCTCCAACAGCTTCACTGCGTGCAGAGGGATGTCATGGACGCCCTCCGAGACGAACGCCCTCATCGCGGTGTGGGGCAACGAGCGGCTGACGGAGGCGAGGATGCAGCAGCTGGAAGTGGCCGGTACCGTGTTCTCCGGGAAGGCCCCCGGTCCCGCAATGTACGAGCGGGTGTCCAGAGCCCTGTCGGAGCTGGGCTACGAGAGAACCCCGTCCCAGTGCCGGGAGAGGATGAAGGTGAGCGCCCGGTGCTGCTGCGGCTGCAACTGGAGCACAACAACTGACAATTGACGACAACAACAACAACAACATCATCAGCACAACAACATCCGACAACAACAACTGACATCAACACAACAACACAACAACATCATCAACACAACATCTGACAACAACAGCTGACATCATCAACACAACAACTGACAACAACAACACAACAACATCATCAACATAACAACAACTGTCAACAACACAACAACAACTGACAACAACACAACAACATCATCAACACAACTGACAACAACAAAACTGACAACAACAACTGACATCATCAACACAACAACTGACAACAACAACACAACAACAACTGACAATTGACGACAACAACATCATCAACACAACTGACAACAACAACATCGTCAACACAACAACTGACAACAACACAACAACAACATCATCAACACAACAACGGACATCATCAACACAACAACTGAGAACAACACAATATTAGCATCATCAACACAACAACTTGACAACAACACAACAATGACATCATCAACACAACAACTGACAACAACACAACTGACAACAACGCAACAACAACATCATCAACGCAACAACAACTGACAACAACAACACATGAACACATGACAGCACCTTCGACCTGCAGTGGAAACTTCCAACTGTAAATTGATGACAATCACCAAAATGAAACGTTTTGAGTGACCTCTTGCGTGTTGCAGGTTGCGGTTTACCGGTCAAGTCAACATCTGTTTACAAACAGAGTTGTACATTTTTAGAGGAAGAACTGTCTGTCTGCTCTGCGTCTGAGTGACAGACAGACAGTTGCTACAAAGCAGATGACCTTTGTTCCTTTATGGCTGCAGCAGGAAGTCACTCAGGTTTAGTTTGAGGACTACACCCAAGTTCTTTGATGTCATCTGTTGATGGTGTTTCCTAACAGTTGATATGGTTGGGCTTCATTAGGACTAAATTGGAATTTTACTAATCTTGAGCATTTGGATTAGGGCAGATTATAGGACTCATGAATGGATCAACCTTGCTGTGCATTCCCAGTCTTACCCTGGGAACCAGAACATTATTACTATTATTATTATTATTTTTTTACCTTCTTCACCTCTGTTGTCCTTATTGATGGGTTTCATTGTTCATGCAGACTCTTTCCAAACTCTTCCAACACAAAACACCAAAAACCTTTTGTTGTTCGGTTCACTGAACCTTCCCTGCTATCACCACCTGACAGACGAAGCTGGTGTTGTGTCTGTAGTTCTGCAGCAAAAAGACTAAAGAAGCACGCCTCAAGTTTCTGAGAAGACACAACACAAAACAACACAACAAAACGTACAGAAAATCAGCTGACAGAACCCGTTAGGGTGAAGAATTTCTTTACATGTTTAACACTTTGAAAGACTGCGTTTTTTTTTTTCAAAGCTTTGAGGTTAGATTGTTTAAAGTGTAAATTGTATAAAAAGTTATATGATATCTTTGTCTTTTTTATTTTATTCCTTTGTAACATACAAAAGATGAAGTCTATAAACTATATTCACTATAAACATTGTTGACTACGAGTGTAACCGATTCATCGATGAATCAATGAATCTAGTTTGTAGTTCTACGATCTAAGTAGATCGATCTGTCTGACCTATAGCAATAATAAAATGCTTTCAAAATAAATCAAATTATTCTTGTGAAAAAACCATTTGGATTGAGGCACAGTAGCTTTGTTTTACTAAAAGGTAAAAACGATCAAGTTCCAACACAACAGACAACACACATGTGATGCAGCAAAAACCATCATCACAGTTCAATGTGTGGAAACACTTTGAATTTACAAAGTCGTGTGACCATCCAGTGTTCTAGAATGTTCTAATAATGTTCCATTGGATTATTCTGATGTGGAAAACAAGTCGCTGAATTCTATCAAACTCAAATGTGAATGGATTTGACATTCATTCTTGTTTACTTGTTTGTTTGTACACACGTTTCATTTACACTTGATTATCTTGAAGAAATAGAAGGAATCTGGAAAACTTCACCTGCAGTGTTCAGTAGCAGGTATTTATCTAAGTCCAACTGTTGAAGTTTGAAGTTTCCTGGATTGATTTTAGGTCAGTAAATCAGAAAAAATCTAAAGTGAATCAAACTGCAAATCGAATCATTGTTGAAACAGATCGCCACTTTCCTAGCGTCGACCTCCTAAACGGCGTCTCCCCCTGCATCCCTATTTATTCAGAGACTTTCATTTCGTCACTTTCGGCTTGACCACATGAAACCTGTCCTAACAGAATCTCCCTTCCCATCCACCGCAGACTCTCCGGCGCTGCTACAGCCGTGTGAAGGAACACGGGATCGGCAAACGGAAAAGCAGCTACACGCTGGAGCAGCTGGAGAAGGTTTTTGGTCAGGGAGGCTGGGACTCCCAGACCTGCGCCCCCGTGTTGATCAACAGCAGTGGACTGTATCAGGAGATGGAGTCTGACGGCAGCACTCTGGAAGAGTTCTCTCAGGAGGACTGGTGCAACCAGGTCCTGGACTCAGCTTTCCATGAGGGAGACATGGAGAGCGGTGAGTTACCTACGTAAGCAGAGCACGGGCATAGATGCTGTCAACTGGATCTGAGCTGATGTTTGTCCTGCTTTTTGTGTCTAGAAGACCTCCAGGTGTCTAGAAACAGACTTCTACACATACAAGCAGAGGTGTCTGATCAAAGCCAGTAAGTCAATAGAAAACTTTCTTCACGTTTTAAATGCTGCCTATTAAAGTTTACGTTAAAAAATGTCAGTGGCTGCTGGAGACCCAAACCCCTGTTAAAAGGCCTGACACTCGTCACGAGCTCTGAACAGCAGAGGAACTGGACTAGATGTGCAGGCAAATGTTGACCACATGCAAAGCAAGCTGTGTATGTGCCGACATATCTGTGTGCAGGAAGAGGGACACCATGCAGACGGTGATTCGGATCCTGGAGTCGGTGCAGCTTCAGTGGGAGCACTTCCAGACGTGGACTGAGTTTTCCCGCCTTCACCTCTCCAATAAGCTGGCCATCTTTGGCGTGGGCTACAGCACGCGCTGGCGTGAGGATGTGCGCTACCATTACGCTGAAATCAGCTCGCAAGTGCCGCTGGGAAAAAGGCTGCGCGAGTACTTCAACCCAGAGAAGCCGGAGGGCCGCGTCATCATGACCAAAGTTCAGAAAATGAACTGGAAGAATGTGTACTACAAGTTTCTGGACATCACCATCAGTGAAGCACGCTGCCTGGAGCTCCACATGGAGGTGGACTGGGTCCCTGTGACGCAGTCCAGGGTGACAGGAAGCAGCAAAGTAGCCTCCCACTACCTCCTGCCCGGGGACATCCCCAACACCCACGGACTATATGCGATTGGCTTTGAGTCCGTCATGGGCAGCAGCAGCACTGCTCACGCCTCACCTCACACTGACAGCGAGGACCAGAACTCTCTCCAGTACGAGTCCAAAAACGGAGGTCAGATCAGCTCTGATAGGGGGGAAGCGGGCCGAGGGGACAGAACTGGAGAAAAGGTCACGTACTGTTACCTGGGCATCGCTGAGGACAGAACCATCCAGCAGTGTCTCTTACAGCACTTTCAGGGTTCTGGGAAGCTTTTTTTCCGCGGGGACTCCTCCGCTGTGACACGCTTCCTACAGGACAACTGCAGCGGCACAGCGCCAAGCCCAGACAGCGGGGCCGGCGAAGAGCTGCCGCAGCGCTTTGCTGTTTACATAAAGTTCATCGAGGTGGAGCTGGACTTCCTCTCTGCAGGCTCGCTGGTGGAGTGCCTGGAAACTGCTGTTGGCTATCCTTTAAAATACAACTACAAAAAAACCTTGTAGCTGACTGTGTGTGAGGGACTTCTGGTGGTGACAGAGCAGTGTGTTGCCAGGAGCTCCTCCGATGTGAAGGTGATGAAGATTAGGTGTGTACATCTGCTGATTCAGGGCCACAGCTAATATTGTTCATTTCTTGTTAGTTAAGGTGGAAACTACACTTCTGTGTCAAAGGTTTATGCACTCCTCACATATTTATCATCAAAATGTCCACTGAGCCAAACTTTTGTCATCTTTTAAACAGAGCCTGTAGACCTGGAGGGCCGCTGTCTGATTAGCAACCAGTCTGTGGTGCAGCACACCTGATCCAGGTCATGAGCTGCACTGGGACAGCGGCCCGGGAAGCCTGGTTTCGGGTTTGTGCAGGAAAGGGACCAAAGTGCTTCGATTTGGTGTGTTGGACATTGGAAAAAGGGCGCCAGTGTTTGGATGCAGTTCTTGAACCTGAGCAACACCGTTAGAGGATTTCAAACTGGTAACTTATGTGTTCTGTGTGCATCCATTTAGCCGTCTTTGATTTTTCGGTGCTGAAAATGTTCTGGATTACTGTAGAAGAGTGCCTCAGACCTCTGCACGCTTCTGTTTAGATTCTCTGAAGCTGCTCTGATGCAGGAAACGACGCCTCCTATAGCTGGTCTGGAGGCGGGATTTGGAGTTGAAAGGGGCTGTTTTTGTCCAGCAGACCCTCTGAAAGGCAAAACAAAACGTGCCACCTTCATGCAGAACTGGGGAAAGTGCTGCAGAAGTAGAAGTTGTTTGTTTTTTAAGTGTGCACTGCTTAGTTTGTCAGCAGGGTTGGGGGTTGGCAGCCTGCATCTGTCTACCTCAGTGGGATGTAGGAAACAGGGCAGGGAGGGGCCAGAGCCTTGGTTTATTCTATACTGCCTTTACTTTGTTGTTAAAGTCTGAAACTGAGAAGAGTGCGTCTGCAACTGATAAGCTGGAGTTTGCACTTTCACCTGGCTGACAGCCAGCAATGCTTTCACACATAACAGGGATAACAGCTTTTGTCAACTGAAGTGTTAACTTGTGCTGCTGGGATTTTTTTGGTTTTTCACTGAGAACGTTTTATGAAAAGACGGCACACAAACTGATTTTGGTTAGTCTGCCCGGCGTATTCAGCTGCAGCCACAACCACTACTTGAAAACTTTTGAAGATAACAGGATGAATTCTTCCTGAGAGTCTAGCAAAGAGGACGCGTCTGTGTCTGCGTTTCTGTCGAGAAAACTGGCCTCTGGCGCCTGGCTGTCGGTTCCGCCTCTCACAGAAGAACCCGCCTTCTGGCCTGACCTCAGGAGCACATCTTCACACACCAGAGTACCGTGTTACTCTCCAGTTTGCTTTTGTGTTTTGAAAGGATCCTGTGGGAGTTAGTGAGCGCTTGGGAGCATCTGCAGCTGCAGGCCTCACAGCCCGTCTGCGCAGACTGCACTGCCAGGTCTTCAGCCATGCGCAGACGTCCTTACATCACTCATGGTCAATCACCAGTCAGCTTCAGATGATCTCACTTGATAAGTCATTGATCTGACTTCTTCATAAAAATGAGGGGATGTGCAATGTGCCAAGAAAGGACTGGTACTGAAGTGGAGGAGTTCGTATGTTTGTATGTATATGAAAATGACCATATTTATCTAGTATATATATATATTTAAGAGTATCTGTGTTCTTGAGCATTCCAGCTTCTGCAAACTTACCAAATGTCAGAGTTTGCAGTTTATCACAAAAGAATCCTGTATTTTCTGTCTAATATGCTGACACTGGTGTTTGTGATTGTTTTAGAGTCACTGTCTTGTAAGTTTACATGTTTGCAAAACAATAAATGGAAACCTGCTGTTGTTTGTGACATGAAATGTTTCTGCTGAAGCCACAGATGCTAAAAAAAGACCTCTCCTCATTACATTTACCAAATGATTGAAATATTGTCTTAAGGTTATTGTTTTATTGCAGCAATAAGTTGATGTTTCTGGTTAATCTTTTAGGAAAGTCTGACAAAGCGTGAGGGACAAAAGCTTTCCCTTTGGAACTGGCAGCTGAAAGGTAAAGTGAAAGCAGACCTTTGTTAGGCTGGACAGAAACGGGTTTTATTTCAAACTGAATTTTTTGTGTTCTTCAACGTCTTTCCTTCTGAAGTTTAGACGCTGTCCTGCTCATAAACTGACAGACTGTTACTCTGCTCCCCCTTCAGGACAGTTTGTCTGAAGGCTTGAATGACTGCGATCCTTTGCTGAAACGGACACTATTCACAATTCAAGAAGGTGAGGAAGAGAAGGGCTGAGAAGATGAGTAGGAGGGAAAACCTCACAGGACATTACTGCTTTAGGTCAAGCGTTTCAATGAGGAGATATCTGGAAGAATGAACTTCAGGATAACGAAGACTAAATGTAGTCCAGTGATGAGACTTTTTGCAGTAAACAGACTACAGTGACCAAGGAATGGATGATGCATCCCAACAGAGGTGGAGAATGGGGTGGAGGAGGCCAAACCTCCTAGCCTACAATGTGGAGGAATTAAGGTGAAATTCCAAGGAAAGGAAACAGACAATGATTGGCTGGAGAACATGGACCAACTAGTTACTGGACCAAAGCAGTCAAGTAGATCCAAACTGATGAAAGCGTGAGGGTTAAAGTGGCAGCAGCCAAAGAAGCTACAAAGTGGGAAACAATGAATCTTCATTGTTGAAATGACACCAAAGCCTCACAACACCTGCGGTCTTCTAAACAGGACAAAGGAATGGTCCAAGGGGGATGCTGCACAATGCATTGGTTCCTCTATCATCAGACTGAGCTGCGCTGGCGTCATGGTAACAGCACACCTAACGTCACAGGTCATGTTTTTAAAGTCTTTTTCAACGTCTACGTGGAAAAATAAAATGTACTACTACTACAGCCAGGCCCAGTTAGAAGATAATGACTCCAAGCTCAAGTTACTATGTGCAAAAAACATTCTTTTTTTTTTTTCTGAACCGCTTAATCCCTTTCGGGGTCACCGGAGCCTAACCCGGCTACTCATGGGTAAAGGCAGGGGACGCCCCTGGACTGGTTGCCAGTCTGTCGCAGGGGCCACAGTCACACACTCACACCTAGGGACAATTTAGAGTGACCAATTAACCATGTTTTTGGATGGTGGGAGGAAGCTGGAGTCCCTGGAGAAAACCCACACATGCACGGGGAGAACATGCAAACTCCACACAGAAAGGTCTCCTTATTGGTGACACTGTTTCAAGTCCCCCAGACAGGACTTGAACCGCAAACCTTCTTGCTGTGAGGCAAGAGCGCTAACCACTGCGCCACCGTGCAGCCTGCAAAAAATAAAATTAAAAAATTCGTTGTTTATTTGTTTTTTTGCAAAAAACAAATAAACAACGAATACAAACCAACAGTCTCACAGCTGAACTTTCATGACACATCCAAATTTTAAGCTTTAACAGATGTTTTCTGGGCTTGGTTCTCAACAGAATCCAGACAAAATATCTTACTAATGTAAAGAGCTCATTCTCACCACTGCCTGCAGTCAAAGCCGCACCCCCCACCCAGTCCCACTTTCAAATCACTGCAATTGAGAGTTTGTCATCACTTTCATTGTAAACACTGGAACACAGCCGTTTTACTACTGTCTTGACAAAAAAAGCTGTGCAACAAATGTATTCATTCAGACCAAATATGTCATTCTCCCATTTGACCACAAGATGGCGATACACACCTTCTTTGACACTGACAGTTGTAGCTGAAATCACAGGATTTCTCTCTGTGAGACATTAGGCCGAAAAATGAACGAGTCATTCAAAAAGCAATTCAGAAAATGTTAGATTAGTGGCACCAACAAGTTACAAAGAGCCATAACAGATGTCACATTTATAGCTTTAGAGTCAGAAGCAGACAGCAGGCCAAACAGACAGAAGGAACCTCGAAGACATGAGAAAAAAGACAAACTCAATCGACACAAAAAAGATGAGTAAACACTTACATGCATACAAATGAAACACACTTGATAAATGCACAAACATGACTACAAAGCAGCAGTCTTTATGCTTCTTTGATTTGCTTTTGTTGCCACAAAGAAAACTATATTATTTTAAGAATAAATACATTTTTAAAAAATGGCCACCATAATCCAGTACTGTTCACACATTTTCTGTTGGACACTGTTGATCGCTCTAATCTGCAGTCCAGAGAGGCTGAGCAAATTCTGATCTGAAACTTGTGTTGAATGATAATTTCCAGAAAACCTCACAGCGTCTCTGCATTCTGCACGAAACCCTCTTCCACATTACTGAGACAGTTCATGCATCCGCAGAGCTTTCCTCTGCATACCAAAAAAATCCTTGTATTCTCTGTCGATACGTCCATTAGCAGCTAGAAAAGTGGATTTTTCTAAACATCAAATGTTTCATTCGTGCTGATGCTGTTTCTGAAATATTTGCAGATCTACAGAAGAATGACGCATGAATTCTGTTCTCTGGACCGTCGCTGTGGTGCACAGGTGCAGGAAACAACCTCTGATCAGAATGTTGGGGATTTGTGCAAGACACTGAACCCCCAGGTTTCTCCTAGTGGATATAGATTAGCATCTTGCAGGAGTGCATGTATAAATGTGTGCGTCTATGTGTGCGTCTATGTGTGTGTGTGTGTGTGTGTGTGTGTGTGTGTGTGTGTGTGGTGTCACCGTAAACCTTTGGTGTAAAATTGCCGTGAAACATCAGCAATGATAACAACAAAAATAATAATTTTCCTTGTGCCAAACATTATGCTGCAAAATGCAATGCAAGCTGGTAAAAAATGAACAGTATTCTGCTGTTTTATGATGTCTAGTCCTATACTATGAATCGCAGAGCAAAACTGGATGAAAATCTGATAATATTCTGTTGTTTTTAATGTTGTACAGTGTCATAGTGTCATATAGGTGGCAAAGGTGTCAGTGAAAATTACAAAACACAATGGAAACAGCAAAAAAACATTAGATTTACAGGAACTTGCTGTTAACAACTGAGCATTATTGGAAAATAAAAAAGAACACAATTTCATTTAAAAATCAACCGCTCAAGAAGATTCTGGAAACGTGTCATTTGTCTCCCAGCCGCTTGACATCAGTTTGGAATCTACAATCTCTGTTTTGTTAGTTCTTGTCCTAAAAATAGCAGATTGCATTTTGGGAGTTAAAATTTGAATTTGTTCGTGTTTGTTCCACCACAAGTGAATGATGTATGTCCAGGCATCAGATTGCGAAGCTGTTTCACTACAATCGACCTTTTTGATGGGGATGTCAGACAAAATTGCAACATCTCCTTCCATGTGTGAAGTTGCTTTTGGGTTAAACTGGAAAAGCTGAGCACTGTTAAATACTACTGTTAAAAACCATACAAAAGGTAACCATGGAAAATGTTACAGAAATCTTTGATCATTGACAAATCAATTTGAAAAATCCTCCAATATTTGAGGTTATGTTGAATGTATTAACTATTATTCTAATGGTTAATATCTTGCCTGATGATATTCACATGTATTTTAAGTGTCACTAAGAATAAAAACTGATGAAAATTCATGTTGGTCACTTGTAATATGTGCAGCCATCAGATGCACATTGCTGCATGTTGGCATGCATTTTAATTGCATCCAAAACTTAATTTCGTTGTTGTTTTAAGGGGTATTTGCTGCTTTACAGGGTATTTTAAGGGATAATTGTAAAAACAGGAATGGTTACCAAGCAGCACAGCGAATATTTTAAGTGCATTAAACTATGTATCTTAAGTGTATTAAACCACATATTTTCAGCTTTCAAAATAAAAGGGGCCAAGAAAAAAGTTCAACACTGGCCGCATATATTTTAGAAATTACGTGTGAACCGTCACTTCCTTGCATACATATTTTTGGCAGTTTCTGATTCATTTAATCCGTTTTGTCTTTATTCTCCTGTAGATCAGACAGAGTTATGAGAAGAAACAAAGGGGAGCAACTTTAGAGAACAATGCAACAGTAGTTAGTTTTACTTTAGTGTCAGACATGCTGAAATCGCTTTCCTTTTGCTCAGTTTACAGCGATTTTGTGAACATGGAAATGTAAGCAACGTTGACCGGGCAGAAAAGATCTTCTGCAGCTCTACATCTCATCCTCATTGTGGAAAGCTATCGCAAACATTAGCATACATTAGAAAAATACAAATCCTAATAAGCTTTATGACCAAACAAATAGTATTCAGTGAAACAACCTTTGTGTGACCTTGACCGGGTTGTAAGAGAGAAATGATCCACGATTCGTTTAATATCATTCATACAAATTTGGGGAAGCAGCAGTGCAGGATTCTGCAATTACTTCCATTTATATTTTGATTTGTGAATGATCTACGAGAGAACGTTGGACACTTATCAAATAAATATTGTACAATTTTCATGGGGGGGTACTTTGTATTCGCCATCACACGCTCAGATAGACATAACTGTGTTGGACTCTTGATCGTGGATATTATTATAGTTTCTACTTGTGCCGTCCTGCTTTTCTGATGGACATTTGAATCTCAGACTTTACTTTAAGCTGCAAGCAATGGCACTTGAAACTTCCTTTTTACAACATTTTATTGGAGATTCTGATGATGTTTTGCAGTCCAAAACATCATTTATCTACAAAAAACCCCAAAAAGGACGGTGCAACATTCCAGACTCGACTGACCACTTGTGTTTTCAAGTTTGCCAACAGGCCCGAGATGTCCCAGTCTCTGTGAGCTTCTGAAGGAGTTTGGGGGTCTGTCACTCACCAGATTATTTTCACAGCTGTATCTTATGTTAAGAGTGTTATGTTAAGTCTCTTTACCTATAAATGATTCAATAGGACAAAAATAAGTCAATGCCTTAACAGAAGAAAAAGTCTTTTGTGAGAACAAATGCTCAGCCCTGTGTGTGTTTAGGTGAACATGCAGAACTTTTGGACAAGACTACTCAGAATGGTCTGAAAAATTAGGCAGGAAAGACCAATTTCCATTCATTTAATCAATCAAAATGCCAATTCTTTGATGAGTTTCATGTCTTTACATGCGCTGTTTTTAAGTTTTAACATTCATTCAAACATCAAAAAAGCACGCAGCACTAAGCAGGCTATGTGTTCCTCTGTGACTGGCCTTTCCATCAGCTACTAACTGACAACGGCTGCAGCAGACTCCCTCTGATCATGGGGGGGTAGAGGATGGTCAGGAAAATGGACGGACGGGTCTGGGAAGCAGGAGTGACGTTTGTTTAGTTCTGCAGTGAAAGATGAAGCTCCCCACTTCCGAATGGATCAAGTAAGGACAAGGAAGTATCAGATGAGCAAGAACACAGACACTATACATTTTAACCGTTTAGAAATTGCTCAATTATTTAGGCAGCAGGAATCAATACTTACACTGGGTAAATCTTAACCTCACTACGCTTTTGCTCAGTAGTGACAACAAGGCTGAGAAAACTGAGTAAAATGTCATCTAAAATTATGTTTCTTATTAGGTAAAATAACACCCAAGAAAAATGAACTCATTTCAAATTAATTTTGAATTAAAAATGTGTCCATGCATGAACAATATAAAACACACTTTGTGGTAGCGCAATTGTAAAACATCCAAATGATGTCAAATGTAGCCATAGATATTAGTTAGTAGCTGAACTGAATTATAGGTACATTTGAACCACAGAACTGATATTTCGTAGTGTGTAATTTACGCTGACTTGTGTTTTCCCAAGACGGGTATAAAAAACAGTGTTTTGTCGCGTAAAAAACTGTGCGTCCGAAACACTGTTCTAGTCTGTTCAAAGTTGTGTGTTCAAAACACAGTTTTGTCGTGTCATGTATGGGTGTCAAAAACGCTGTTTTGTTTAAATAAAAAGACTAAGGCCGAGTGGATCTTTTAAGTGGTTAATCTAGTGGTTAAAACAGCAGCACTTTGTATGTTTTTTATAAAGGAATTATAAGGTAGACTCCAGAGAATTGCCAGCAGATTCTTTGTGTTTGTTATCTTTTTGTTTTGCTGACTTTTAGCAACATTAATGTTTTGATTTTAGTTAGTGTTTCATTTTTTGCTCTTTTTTTTTTTTAAACAAATATGTCTTTCATTGATAAACAATTAAAAGTATCAAAGCAAACTTTCTTTGTCGCTGACAATAAAACACGTTTTTTTACAGTCAGCAAATTACTCAATCAACAAGCTGTCACAACAAAAACACTTGATTCCTATGTAAAAATGGTGAAAAATCCATGGATGAACAGCTCTCTGGTGATAAACCCGATCTCTGCGCCCAGCACTAACTGGATGGCTTTCTTTCTTGACTAATAAACACGTCCAAACTTGCCAGTCTTCCACAGTGGTCAGTACTGATTATATGTGTCTTATCTTTTCATGAAAGTTGCATGGGTTCGAATCCCACAGCTGCCATCCTGATGCGCAGCTTTTATATTTCATTGATTCTTTTTTATTTTTGCTAAATTACTCAACACACATTATTTTAAATATGAACACAAATCTAGTCAAAGAAAAAGAAAGCAATAACAAAGAATCCACTGTGTATGCCCGACAGTTGAACTCACAATTTCTAATACAAAGTTTTTGTTTGTCTTAACTTCTGTCTTACCAGCTAGCCCATTGCAGTCACCAGATCAAGCCCTTTTTGATGACTCAACAAAACTGGTTTTGAACACAACGTCGCTTTTCTTGCTCATCTTGGGACAACAAAAGACAGTGTAAGCTACATGCTACTTTTAAAAGGTTTCTTCTTTAAGACTGCTTTTCCTGGTGATTTCTGATACCACTCGTTTGCCAAAAGAGCCGATCGATCTCGCCTGATTTGGAGAATTTTCCAGGTGGTTGAATCTATCAACTTTTTGCATCAAAACCATTGACTGTTCTAATATCAATGCTCAAGACGGAAGGAACAGAAGCAGAAAAATTACTTTAGCAGCTCCAGACTCAAGCTGAGAGTCAGAATCAATTATCATTGGGAATTCAGATAAAAGGAAAACCAATAAAAAGTTTGTGGTAAAAAAAAAAAAAAAAACAGTCTCAGGAAAGCGTGGTCCGAAACTGTGCAGAGAGGAGAGATGTATGGTGGTGCTCTGGTAAGTTCTATGGCATCAGAGTACAGTGTGTCTGGGTTTGAGTCCGGCTGTGACCTTCCTCGTACTTCTGGATCCTTCCTATTAATAGAAGAGTTTCTGATTTGATAAATAGTAGTATTTGTATATTTGCAATTAAGTTCAGAACAAATCCATAACAAAAAGCAGACAGCTTGATATCCCATGAAGACATGAGCAAAGAACATGACCTTTTTTCAGGTTAAATTAGAAACGATAACACGGTTTAACAAAATGTTGAATATTTACCTGCTATATTTGGATAAGCTTTACTCAGTTTGATTTTGTTTTAGTCATAAATTATGTCAAAACTGACTGGATTTGTTTAAATATGTATGTCTTAATCATGTTAAAGGAAAAACAATGACACTGTTTAACAAAATGTTGAATATTTACCTGCTATATTTGGGTGAACATTACTGCATGGAACACTTGTCCATCTGCATGTCTAATGTTTGCCTGAAAATGTCAGGTTAGAATTACTCAGATATTGTTAATCATTACAAGATATATACTTAGATACATGTAACCTTGTTAGCAGAATAAGTTAGACTATTAAATGAATCACTCCTATACATTTGCAATGTACACAATTGACTCTAACATTTGTGTGAAAACTGCTTTTTTTTTTAGGTATTATGTTTAAAACATGTTCAGATTCAATTTTATTATTTTGGTTTGTACTGGATTTAATACTTCAGGCAGTCTTTACCACATTAATGCAGGTGAATATAACCAGTCAGATTAGATGCTCACATTTTTTGGGTAATTTCAATGGGTTGTTTTTTACAGTGCACACTGTAAAAACAGCAGCATCAAGTAAAACCTTCTAGTATCTCTTTGAGTTTCAGAATCAGAGTATTCTGGAAGGCTTTCAGGCCAGTGCTGCTTTACAAGATGAAGCACACTCATTTGGAAAAACGGAGGTACAAGCGGGCTCGACTGCCACTGTCAGTGAACAAACTCAGTGAACAGAACATTTGAAGAACAACCAGAATATTTACTAAGATATGTGCTGCTCCTAATGTTTGCAGAAATGTCATTTAATCTTAACAAGACCAGGCACGTTTTGGCACATTTGCCTGAATATTGCAGAATTTGAATGGAAGCAAAAACATAGCAGGAAATCACACAGTGACCTTCTATTCCTGCTTGAGCTGGAACTTGTTTCTTTGAATTTAATCACACAATAACCCGTGTTCACCTCTTATAATTGCACAGTCCACCTGAATTAACCTCACCTTTGCTGCTAAGATGACTGTGCGACTACAATTTCACTTGTCCATATTTTATGTGAGGGTGGTAAGCTCCCTTTGAGAATTCATGTCAAACTGAGTCGAGTCTGGTTTTTTATTTTTTTTGCTTCAGACGCACAGCTCTTCATACATGATGGAACAGGAGCAGGAGATTTTCAGACCAACCTGCAGAAAAGACAGAGCTTCACAGGTAACCCAAATTAACCTCTGCTGGGCTGCAGAAAACATGTCTTTAATAAGAACACATGGCTTTTTATTTTTGCTAAAAACTGCATTGGAATGGGGAACTGGGAATGATTTTATAATATTAAAAAATCCAATTGAAATTGATTCAGGTTTTCCCCATTTGTCATGTCAGCTTAACATAATATAGACAGAGAAATCCTTAAAATGTGTAAAATATCAGTTTCATAAATCAAAAATAAATGGTGGACACACAAAAACAGTTACAACATAGACATAGGGTAAACATTTAAAGAACAAATGATGGTTGAAGCCTATCAGAGGAACCTTTCTCCTGAGTCAAAAAGATCAACTGTTCTGTGATTGGCATCGCACCAAATACATGCAGCCAATATGCACATTGCTGGATTGCAGCATGTATTTTAAGTGCATCTGAGAATACATTTTGTTGGTCACTGTTATTAACCTAAACTTAACCTTAACTGTAACCCTAACCCTTCCTCCAGGTCTGTGCGGTCAGGAAAAGCATTGGTCACACGCAGGGTGACATCAGTTAAACTGGGCCATCAGTTGAAATGGGTCACGAAAGGTTAGAGGATCTCAGCTCTTTAAAAGTGAACAGCCAGTGAATGCAAATGAATTCAAACTGTTGCTGCGACAGCGCCTGACATGTAACTATTGATTTGATTGGTCCATGGTTGCTATAGTGAGCGGGACAAAGCCTCACGGGAAGACTGCAACAGAAAACGTGATGGTGAGCGCCCTGACCTACCACATTGTAACTGTTATTAAAAAGATTGAGAAGTCAATAAAATCAAATGTACATATGTAAATAGTGATATAAATTACTTTTGTTGATGGCTTCCATCAGATTTAATGTTAATGTTTTATTAAATGAAATGATTTTTGATGAAAAAACTTTTCTTTTGTAAGTTGCCCAAATTACCTTGACGTGTTCAGGTATAAATGGAGCCACAAACTTTCTTAAATTTGATCAAACAGCTCAGCCTTTTAAAAAGGATCATTTTACTAAAATGTCATTATAATAATATTCTATTACACGTCTCCTAATTGTGTGTGTTAGCTCTGGTCCAGGGCGCATCATGAGCTACTGTATCTCTCACTAGCTTGTACCCTTGTGCTCTTGTGTGTCTCAGACACACAAGAAAAGGAAAGATGACAAAGACGTGTAGCTTAAAAGTCAGCTTTTACTTATGGAAGCCATGCCAGGCCCTTAACAGTGACCTCAACCAGGCTAACGAAGGTTAGGTGCACTGTGGGCCCTGTGATGCCTGGTTTCATAGGAGCTGTGTGAGGACAACAGAATATAGGAGAAACATGGCTTCCTCTGCCAAGACTGTCAATGAAAACCTGTTGTCTAAGAGAAGTCTAGTTGTGAATCTTTGAGGTTGTTCAGTTTTGATAAACTTACCCATATGCACACACTTTCAGTCTCACTTTGTCTGTTACACACGTTAATGTTGTTGCTATATTGATAAGCCTGTATTTGTCAGATTTTTTAACATTTCATGAATGTCATTGTAATGTTCTTTGATGTTACTCTAAGACATACATAAATTTTATTGTGAAAAATGACTTTGCAGTGTTGGACAGCTTTTGTTTCAACAGCTGTAGAGTTTAAACAATTATATTTTATTCCAAAAATGCAACAAAAAACATCAACAGCAATTATTGTGAATATTAGGAATACAATCAAATGTCACAGATTGTTTTTTCTCAGTTTCCCAAGTGATTTACCAAAAAGTGGCCCAATTCAGCTGTCATTACGTTCAAATAATCACTTTCTCAAAGGTTTTTCAAAAAAGATTTTTTCCAAATGTTACAGTGGTTACTAAATTTAAAAGAAGAAAGACAGAAAACTAAGTTTTGTTTTTCTTGTAATGATTGAACTAAGAAGCTCCAAACCATCAGAAAAAAACTGCTTCAATTGAAAACGTTCAAAAAGTGTCATTATTTCCATCCTGTTATGGAACAGATTCACAGGGATGTATCCAGAAATATGTTTCATTCCTAAATCACATTGTAAAGGTACGTGTGGTCAACTTTGTTCCAGTTTCTCTTCATCTCACTGAAAACATCACACATGATGACATTTAGAGTCTGAAGAATCCCGCTGACTCTCCTGTGTGATCCAGAACTAAGCTTGACGTTTCTTGGTGTTAGCCTGTTCAGAGTCAGGTTTTGTTGCTGCAGCTGTGCATAGTGACAAGAAAAGGGCTGTCCAACCATGACCCTCAAGATCTACCATCCTGCCTGTCTCCAGATCGTACTGCACTCAGTCAGTCAGAATGGAAACACCTGAGTCTAATTAACAGAAGGGAGAGAACAAAGTGCTGGAAAATGAGCAGGGAGCACGATCTCAAGGACCAGGAGTTAGCTGCTTCAGACTAGAAAGTATCCCACTTCTTAAAAATGATTTAGCATTGATTCAAGCTCAGTTTATTCCATGTTTCCCATTGAGGGTTCTGAAAATGAGCTCCTGGTCTCTGCTTCCTCCTTAGTGGAAGCTACACTCCTCATGATAATCTCATGATGAAAAGACCATTTAATGCTGAGTCAAAAACTGTGGATTTGTCTACTCCAACATACAAGATGATGTCTGTGATCCAAAGAATGTCCAAAAAAACGGAGACATGTCAGACTCGCTCAAAGACTGTGAGGCGAAAACTTGTAGTCCCGGTCAAAACGTGGTTCAAGTTCCTAAAGCAAATGCATGGATGGCTGAAGGATTGCTGGAGAATGCTGCAGCAAAACAGGAGAATTCAAGGAGTTCACAGCAGTGAGGGCCATAACACAGGCCAGGGAGCCCATCAATACAGCTTCTGCTCTGAGGAGATTTCAGAGGACATTTAAAGTAGCATTGAAAAGATCAATTACTTTTATAGCCTTCAGAACGTTAAATGTAACATTAACAACAGAACAGCATCTCAGCTGCTCAAAGATTCTGACTTTAAAAGGTCTCATAAAAAAGGAAAGAAGCAGAACTCTGCTGTTTGCAGGAATGAGTTTTTAAATTCAGGATTTGATTCTAGACTGACTTTATAACAGGAACTTTTTGACAGTTTGTTCAACTGAACAGTTTTGTCTGCTTTTCACAAAAACCTTAAATGTTTACGGTTTTCTGCCTCTTCCCTGTGCTGTGGTGTAGTGGGCACTGCGCTGGGTTCACGACTGCTGCTTTAATGTGGCAGGATTTCTGTAGCTGGAGCGACCAATGGGAAATGCATTTTAAAATAACAGAAAAGGAGCGAATCAAAAATGTTTTGAATAACTGCTTTTACTTTCATTCAAAGTAGCAAGTGGACTTCAAGTCAGTCTAAATTACACTTCAGTATAATAAAATAAAATATACTAGTGACCAGGTGTTTTCTCTTCGTGCGTTTCGTTTGTCATTCAGAGTGCGGGACCGTGCGTGCGCTGTCACATCCACGTACGCACGCACTGGGAGCTGAGCGTGGCGCGGCGTCCTCCCCCCGCGCCTCTGCCTCCTCCCTCCTCCCTCCTCCTCCCTCTGCGTGAAGCAGACCCGCAGGCGGATAACTTCAGAGTTGAACTCGCTGCCGGTGAGGATCACGCGCGGACGCGGAGGTCGCTTGAATTCCAGCTTCCGCTCAGAATCCGCGGGTCCTCACCTGACGCGCCCCTCGCCTCCCCGGCCAGCGTGTCGGCGGGGAGCGCCCGGGAGGAGCGGAGCAGAGCCTGAATCAGAGGCAGTTGAATGAAGGACGTGACACCTGAGCGTCAGCATGAAGGTCTGCCGGAAAGTTGCGCTGCTCTCGCTTCTATGTCTTTGGGAACTATCAGGTTAGTCCGCGCGTCTTTGTTCTGCTTTCATCCAGCTGCTTCCGTTTGTTGATGCTTCTCATGAAAAGAATGTTGACAGAAACGTGAGTTGAGGTCTGTTCTCCCCCCAAAGCTCAGCTCAGCGTGTGTTTGTGTCTTTTTGTGGATCTCCTCTCGGACGCGTTTGGACCGGGTCTCTAACCCAAACCCTACTGGAGGTCTGACTGATCCTGACATTTTCAGACCCACACGAAAGATGGGATTGTGTTGTGAAAGTGTGCCAGAAGAGGGATAGATTTAAGGCTCAAACACCTGTTTGTCTTTCATCGGATTTGAAACAAGTGTGTTACACATGATTATGTCTCCCAGGGAGGAATAATCCCTTTATAGCCGCTGCAACATTGGCTCAGTGGTCCCTCTCTGCAGCGACGTATTAAACTCCTACTTTCGCTGATGTACAGTATGCATCCTACTTTTGGCCTGCCTTGTCTTGGGTTCAGAAAGTGGGACACGGTGCAGCTTCAGCAGTATGTCAAAGCACAATAAGGAGTGTGTGAAGGCAGGATCATGCATTGGATGTCATTATTTAAAGTTTTACAAATGTCTGTGAGAATTTTCTCAAGGAAAGAGAATTTTTTAGAAGTATGTTAAGTAGGTCACACAGGACGCAGCCACCAGAGGTCAAACCCATCCGAGTTTGATAGGATTTGGTGTGCTCTTTCCTCATGCTCGTCTCCACTCACCTCTTTGACATTTCTGTCAGCAGCTGTTAGTCATGTTTCTACTGTTGAAGTTCATGTAGAAAACAAGCTCCCTCAAAAAAAGGTGTCCTTCAGCCTTTTTCCTTTGTGTGGGGGCGCTCTGTCTGCTTCAGGTGAGTGCCTGTTACTCACCTGCAGTCAGGCCCAGTGAGGCACGCAGACAGGAGGGTCCACCTCCCTGAATGTTTGCTGGACTGCTCAAAGGCTGTGTGAGTTTCAGACCCTTGTTGCCAAAACACAAGAACTGACGCAAGCACCCTCCTGCTCTCCAGTTACTCCTGGGGGGCGGAGTAATCCCTGAGAAATGGTTCCATTTGAAGAGATGACAGCAGCGATGCCTCCACCTGCTGCCTGTGACAATCAGAGCAGACTGACCCCAGCTTTTGACCAGGATAAAGGTCTGCGAGCATGCCCTGAAAACAATCAAGACACTAAAAGAAAGTCCACTGTTTGGGTCACAGGGAGCAGGAAATAAGCAAACATCTTCTTACAAACAACAACAACAAATAGATAAATAAAAAAAAAAAAGGAGTGAGTTTCAGTGAGTTTGATCAGATCCAAGCCAATTTGAACAAAGTCTGTGTTCTGCATGTGATTTTAGTTTTTCAGGCACCAAAATGTAAAGTTTAGGTGATCAGGTGAATGAACTTTCTTCAGTTTGCTACAACAAGGTGACAAGTTCTTTTACACCTTTCTTGTTGTCCTTGGTTTTCACAGCATTGGCCCTGTTTTTTGAAGGAGCTTTTTCAGCAGCCTTCTCAGTCTCCTGCTGCACAGACTCAGATGCTTCAGATCCGCTGATGTTCTGCAAGGTTCCTTCTGTGTCTCTAGCTTTTCACCTTGATACGCTGCTGGGTGAAGGTCCTTTTTTTATATCAACAATGCAAGAACTTTGAGGTTTCCTGAATGAAAGCTTGGACAGTTTTGAATGAATACTTTGCAGTTTCAGTCCAAAATATTCTTGTTAATCAATTAATAACAACAAAAGTTAGATGAGCAGAGATTGGCACCAAAGTCATAGGCAGCTGACCCAAGCCCCCAACATGCAGCACAGACCCATCAGCAGCTTTAAAATTCAGGGTTATTTTACCTAATTTAGGACCTCATTAAATTCATTCTTCAAATTCAGCTTCTACACCAGTGCTGTGCTTCTTAATCTGATTAAACTGTTCAAATCATGGCTTTGCAGTTTTTTTTAAGGTCAGTCTATGTGACAATAGCTTCAAGGTTCTTTGAGCCTGATAATGTGATTTAACTCTCTGCTTAAATGAGTTTGCCCTCCTGTCGATCGCCCCGAAGTACAAGAACACCTGACTTCCCTTTTAGAGAGTTTTCCTTTTTCGTTGTTATTTCATTCTGAAAGTTAGCAGTGATAACTGTTCTCATGATGTGTCTGGATGTTACTTTTTTTAACTGTGTGGTTGATGCAGTTTGGTAGCAGCTGCAGTAATGTGCCCTGATCTAAAACCATTTGTCCAGCTTTCAGAAAGAGCAGATTTCAATTTGAAATGCTCAGTGTTGCTGTGAAAATGAAAGAAAAACAATCGGCATCCTTCCATCATCTATGAAAGCCGGCTTGCTCCAGATTGAGCATTGCTGTTTTGATCAAAGTCATAGGAAGATAAGCTGTCATCTCAGTCTCATCCTATGGATCTCCAGACACGACATTGTAGTGACCACTTTGACCGGGTGGGTCTAGCGGCTTCTGCTAAGGCATGCAGGCTGTCGGTGCGTCATAGCTCAGATTTTGAAGTTGCTGCTGTTTTATGTGGTGCTTTGCAAAAAGTCTGAAACCTTGTTGTCACATCATTTCAGGGACACACTTTATCAAAATGCAGTCAAATTTGATCTTCCACAGACTGCTGAACGATCAGACCAGCGTGTGGGCAATCTGCTGCTAAAGCACCATCATCATTTGTGTCCCAGGTGGGCAGTGGACGTCACTTATTTAACAAGGTCAATTCAGTGAAGCCTCAGAGGTCTTAGCCATGATAAATGCTATAGTCTTTGTTTATTTTGGGGTGGGTGTAAGAGTTTTATTTTAGTGAACTATGATGTGGGTAACTTCCCATGAAACATGCATCGTTTGTGAAGCAGCATTGAAGCTTTGTTTACTTTCCTGTTTCACACCCCATTGTTTCACTGACAATCCAGCATCCTATACAAATGGACCTCAAGACAATCAAGCGAATCCCTACGGCTATGGAAAGCTTTTTTTCAATTTAATCAACATCCTGGAAATCAGCGGTTTTAGGGGTAACTAGTAATGCCAAAAGTACAACTAGTTAACTAGTGCCAGCAAAAAAAAGTGAACTAGTAAACTAGTAATGTTTAAAAGTGTGCGCTAGTTCACTAGAGGACACACTTTGTGTTCACTGCTGACAATCTAAAAAAGCCACTAGTTAACCAGTTAAACACGTGGACAAAATTGTTGGTACCCCTCAGTTAAAGAAGGAAAAACCCACAATTCTCACTGAAATCACTTGAAACTTACAAAAGTAACAATAAATAAAAATGTATTGAAAATTAAATAATCAAAATCAGCCATCACTTTTGAATTGCTGATTAACATAATTATTAAAAAAAAAAAAACTAATGAAACAGGCCTGGACAAAAATGATGGTACCCATAACTGAATATTTTGTTGCACAACCTTTTGAGGCAATCACTGCAATGAAGCGATTTCTGTATTTGTCAATGAGCGTTCTGCAGCTGTCAACAGGTATTTTGGCCCACTCCTCATGAGCAAACTGCTCCAGTTGTTTCAGGTTTGATGGGTGTCTTCTCCAAATGGCATGTTTCAGCTCCTTCCACAGATGTTCAATGGGATTCAGATCTGGGCTCATGGAAGGCCACTTTAGAATAGTCCAACGCTTTTCTCTCAGCCATTCTTGGGTGTTTTTGGCTGTGTGTTTTGGATCGTTGTCCTGTTGGAAGACCCATGACCTGCGACTGAGACCAAGCTTTCTGACACAAGGCAGCACATTTCTCTCCAGAATGCCTTGATAGTCTACAGATTTCATTGTACCTTGCACACATTCAAGACACCCTGTGCCAGATGCAGCAAAGCAGCCCCAAAACATGACTGAGCCTCCTCCATGTTTCACCGTAGGGACAGTGTTCTTTTCTTCGTATGCTTGGTTTTTGAGTCTATGAACATAGAGTTGATGTGCCTTACCAAAAAGCTCCAGTTTGGTCTCATCTGTTCAAAGGACATTCTCCCAGAAGCTTTGGGGCTTGTCAACATGCATTTTTGCAAATTCCAGTCTGGCTTTTTTATGATTGTTTTTCAGCAGTGGTGTCCTCCTTGGTCGTCTCCCATGAAGTCCACTTTGGCTCAAACAACGACGAATGGTGCGATCTGACACTGATGTACCTTGGCCTTGGAGTTCACCTTTAATTTCTTTGGAGGTTGTTCTGGGCTCTTTGGATACAATTCGAACAATCCGTCTCTTCAATTTGTCATCAATTTTCCTCTTGCGGCCACGTCCAGAGAGGTTGCCTACTGTCCCGTGGGTCTTGAACTTCTGAATAATATGAGCCACTGTTGTCACAGGAAGTTCAAGCTGTTTAGAGATGGTCTTATAGCCTTTACCTATAAGATGTTTATCTGTAATTTTTTTTGCGGATGTCCTGGGACAATTCTCTCCTTCGCTTTCTGTTGTCCATGTTCAGTGTGGTACACACCTTTTCACCAAACAGCAGAGTGACTACTTGTCTCCCTTTAAATAGGCAGACTGACTGATTATGAGTTTGGTAACACCTGTGATGTCAATTAAAGGACACACCTGAGTTAATCATGTCAGTCTGGTCAAATAGTTTTCAATCTTTTATAGAGGTACCATCATTTTTGTCCAGGCCTGTTTCATTAGTTTTTTTTTTTTTAAATAATTATGTTAATCAGCAATTCAAAAGTGATGGCTGATTTTGATTATTTAATTTTCAATAATTTTTTATTCATTGTTACTTTTGTAAGTTTCAAGTGATTTCAGTGAGAATTGTAGGTTTTTCCTTCTTTAACTGAGGGGTACCAACAATTTTGTCCACGTGTGTACATCCAAATGTTCTATTAGGTCACCAGTAAGACTCCTGTAAAGCTCACTAGTTAACTAGTGTGACCAAAATATCGTACTTACTAATGACATGCAAAATGTTAACTAGTTGACTAGTGAGGTGTACATAAGTCTTACTAGTTAACTTACTAGGGAGACAGAAACATTGTACTAGTTAACTAGTTGGCGCAACATTTTCTTACTAGTTAACGAGTACATCCTTGTAAAAGTTAATAGCTAACTGGTGTTTCAGTATGCTAATGTGGAGGAGTGCTGTAATTCAGAACCCTCTCATCCCAGGATTAACCATTTCAGTCCCAGTGCACCTTTACTGTTGGTAATTAAAGCCATGTGGTTTTGATTATTCTTTCAGAATAAAGAGAAATATGATCGCATCATCATAAAAATAACATGTACATAATGTCCTTGTGGCCAGAGAGAAAAAGGGGTGGAAAAATCCTTTAAAAAAAAATCCTGGATCTGGAAACTGATACTGGATCACTCACAAAATATAATCAGTTGTTCCTCTACCCGTTTCTAACATATTCTGAAGATTTGGTGAAATTGTGTCCATAACTTCTAGCAACAAGTTGCCAACAGACTTTACTCTCTCAAGATAAAATTTTGATTTTAATAAAAGCATTTTTTGTTAGCAACATGCTTGGTGAAGCGATCAAAACAGACTGTTCCTCTGTGGAAACAAAAACAAAAAGATATCTGCCCCTTTAAAAGCCTCACGCTCATGCTTTGGAACAGACCAATCAGGATTCCTTGTCCCACCCCTTCATTTGCACACAAAGTGTCACTAGCTTAGTAGTTGGCACAAATGTGCGCGCTAGTTAACTAGTTTGGTTTGTAAATTGCTGTCTGACCCCTAAATTTCCCACTAAAGAACATGAATGAGCCAGAATGGCAGCTAGTGTACTAGTTAGCTCTAAAAACTGTCACTAGGCAACCAGCAAGATCTTACTAGTTGACTAGTTATTTGAAACATTTGTGCTAGTTTACTAGTTAAAGCATTTTAAGCCCTACATGTGAACTTGTAAGGCCAACGAAAGCATACTACATTACATGTCACTGCAAAAAAGTGAACTGGTTAACTAGTAGTGTTTAAAAGAGTGCACTAGTTCACTCGTGGGCACTGTTTGTACTCACTGCTGACGATCTTAAAAGAACATCAGTTAAATAGTTACAATAATAATTCTTTTACTGGAAAACATGTAGGACTGCGGCATACAACCACGTAACTAGTGGCCCTTTTAGATTGTCAAAAGTTCACTTGTGAGCACAAATAGTGACCATGTCACTAGTAAACTGTACAGTGTTTTGGTCACACTAGTTACCTAGTGAGTTTGCAAGAGCCTTACTAGTAGAACATTAAGATGCAACTAGTTAACTAGTGGTCTGTTTAGATTGTCAGTAGTTCACAAGTGAGTACTAATAGTGCCCACTTGTGAACTAGCGCACACTTTTAACCATTACTAGTTAACTAGTTCAGATTTTTGGCTGTCACTAGTTAACTAGTCGTCTTTTTGGCATTACTAGTTAGGCTTAAAACAGCTGATATAAAGGACATCGATTAAATGTTAAAAAGGCCCTTTATCTGACATTTTTGGCCTGACATCTGATCTTTCCATAGAATAATTCCAAAAGAATGATGAGCAAAGCTCTGAGCTCTGAGTGGAGCATTCTGTGCCTTTGGTTCTCATATTTTTGACCCATCAATTTTCATTTGAGGATAGAGATTGAGGGATTTATCAGTTCCAATGACAAAAACATACAACTGTGTATTTTTTCTGCTTGAGAGGCTGTTTGCTGTTCTATAGTCAATCTGTGCAAGAGCGCCAGAGCTTCATGTAATCCTATGTATTTACACCCACTAGTTCTCATTACAAGGCCCAGGAAAACAGGAACCTCAGAAGATTAGAGCAGGTTTAGGCTGTCACTGATGGGAAAAGAGAGAGCTGTCACTCACTACATGATCTTGCAGAGACCATGACAACCACTTCTGCTGACCTCCTGTGTCCTTTTTATATTTACTCAAGTTTTTATTTCATTTTTTTAACTTTGTTCTTAGATCCTTATTTATCTGCAGGTTGATGAAAAAAACTTCTCTTATTTAACAAAGTGACAAACCTAAAGACAAAAAAGGACAGAATGAGGATCCAAAGCAATCTAAGCCACGAGCAAAGAAGATGAGCAAGGCAAGAAATGACAAGAGAAACCATGGATTTGGATATACTGAGGGAGGAAGTGACCAAAGTAGAAACTGCTGTGGAGAGGAGTCTCCAAAGCCAAGTCAAACCAAAAAGAGTCCCATGACAGAACAGAACATACATAGCTAAACATAAACCAGTCTTAGGTCCAAACAGTTTGTAGAGCTAAATGTAAAAAAAGAAACAAAAGAAAAGAGTTTCTCCCAGAGTTGGTCAAATTAGGGGTCAAATTCTTTCATCTCATCCAGGTAAACCTCGAGTGATTTTAAAGAAAAAAACCTGTTAATTTCTTTTTTTTTTATCTGGCTTAAAGTCTTATCCACAGGTTCATGCTGGGATTTAAGGAGATGATAAATCTTCTTTTTAATGGCTTTGACCTCTAAACGGTGACCAGCCCAGCCGCCGGGTGCTTGCTTGCCCCACATTCAGTGACTTGCTCCTATTTTTAAGTTTTCACAAACATTCATATTTTTAGTCTCAAAGTGGGATGAACTGTGGGAAAGTTCTGTCTGATGTGTGACATGCTGCTTTCAGACATGCAGATCAGTCACTGACATTTGCATGAATGAATGTATTTGCACTGTCATAACAAAAACAGCAGTGCGTGGCGTGTGCAGGTGAGCACAGACAGACCCCGTCTGGCGGTTCTGTGTCCTCTCATCTCCACGCATGGACCCTGAAGGCAGGCTGCCTCGCTCAGGGGTCATGAGAAAAGGACTGGCTGACTTTCCCAACATGGCCAGAGGATTCTTAAAGGCGCAGACAACTAAACTACATCCCTTCATCTTTTCCTTAGGGCTCTTCCTGCATAGGCCCCTCCCCATTATTTTCTGAGTAGAATGAAGGCCACACCAGCCCGTTAGGGGAGAGCAGAGCAGTTTATGGAGAGGACACTTCACATGTACTGGAGACATGCGTGAACGCTCCCATGACACATTTATTCTGAACTAAAACTCATTCATGAGTTTTTGTTTTTCTGCCACATAGTTGCTTTAAGCTGATTTTTGTTCTTACTAGTAATCCATAGAGATTCAACCTCAGCCACAGTCTCTTGGTAGGATAAATAGCAGGAAGTCAGGTTCATTTCTGCAGACTGCAGTGATTTCTGCAGTGCATGTCCAGGTCAAGGAAGATCTGCTGAAGTGCACAGCGGCATTCGCTTCAAACCATCCTAATTTATGGTTGACTGTAACAAAGCGCTCTCAAGCCTCAGTGACACAACAGTTAATGGCTGTTTACAGCAGCAGGAGTTGAAAGTGTTGTGAGGTGTAGCTGAAGACATGGAATACTGAGCCCAGAGGCGGAAGAGTAGAAAAGAGGAAAAGTAGCTGTCTGAACTGGAAGTTAAACAAATCAAGACAGGATAAAGCCTAAACTAAATGATCAAATATCCATCCATCTTCAGAACCAGCCCAATCCCTTTTAGTATCAGAACCAAGCCATACACAAGGACAACATGCAAACTCCTCACAGAAAAGACCTCTTAGGGATTTGAACCAAGATCTCGCTGTAACCACTACGCCAAGGCGCAGCCACAGTTAAAAATATCCAACTTCAAGTAATTTCCTAAATGGTCAACAACAAAAAATGTGATCCAGAAAAAAGACAGGCTAAGATTTTACCAGATTTTATTTTAACAACGAAAGTGAGAGTCATGGTCAGCAGGAGATTTATGTCAGGTGTTTCTTTTAACAACCTTTCAACCCTGCTGGTGCAAACTGCCTTTAGTAACTCGACTTTGAAATGTGACAGTACTTTATAGAATACCAAAGACTGTGATAGAACAGGATAATGCATAATTCCAGATTAACTGACGTAATGAAGAGTTACCGTAGGAGCCGAGACTTTCTTGTTTTTCACAAAGACAACGCGCTTCATTCTGAGAAAGCCCTTAATTCATCACATGTACCATCTGCCTCAGAATGAAGACACTGATTCTTTCTACTCTTCTTGTTTCCCCTGAAGCAAAGACTCACTGCTGTTTAATTTCAAAGAGGATATTCTCAGGAGGGCACAGAGAAGGTAGAATACAGCCAACTGTTTCTGAAAGAAAACCAAACAAAAACACCTCCAACCTCTTACAAGAAATATCTGCCCATGACAGTTATCTAACAGGTCTCTGAAGGATCCTTACTCCCATGGGATTGAAGTTAAAACCTGAGAGAGAGGAGCTCTGATTGGCTGAATGCATCATTCCTCCACAGTTTTAAATGCCACAACCAAAACTCAGTGGAAAAATATCCTTTTGACATGATCACAACAAGAAAGAAACCAGAGAGGTTAGAAAATCTGTGGTCAGACGGGAATTAAGGGCAGGGGTTTAGACAGGACAGGCTGTGATAAATTATTCTCATGAGTGGGACGTGATGTGGGGGTGGGGCCTGAAGCTTCAAGGATGCTGATATAATCCTGGTTTTCTTCGTCAAATGTCTCTGCAACTAATAATCTTTTGAAAAATATACCTACTGCTCCCCTTTTAACAAAACGTCCTCACTTTTCCTTTTTAGTCCTCTGTCTACCTAACACAGGAGATGGATCCGTCTGCTTCAGTGGAATAGAAACATGGAGGGTATTTTGTGACTGACTGTGCACAGTTTGCAGTTTCTGTGTAGAAAATCTGTAATATTTTAGTCTTTTTAATGCAGGTCAGAAGCATTGCATCACTTTTTTTTCATTGTCATGGGAAGAAAATCCTCCTGTCACAGAGGATTTCTGTTTGCAGTTTTTAAATAATGCTGCTTCAAAGAAAAACAATTTTTGTTCTTTAGTTAAAGACCCACTCTGATGAAAACAGCATTTTTAACATGTTCTTACAGCATTTTTCTCATGATGGAGGGCATGCAGAAAGAAAATGAAACATAGAATTGCATTTGATTGTTTCTTAATTCAAATCGTGACTCATGAGCAGACGAAAAAAAAAAAAAAAAACGCTGGAAAAAGATCTTGTTTGTAATGTAGGAAATACATTGGGCGGGACACAAGCTCTCTGCTCCGCTCCATTCTGATGCAGACAGATAGATCCATGTTCGTCATTGTTTTCCTCGTCTGAGCTGGAATCTGGATCAAAACTGTACAGCTGGATAACTCAGATATTGCTCACCCTTTTTGTCACACCAGTAATGCTAGGTTGAGGTTGTGAAGAGCTTTAAGCTATTGTGAGAACATGTAAACAGAAAGCTCTCAGCAACAGGGAGGGTGGGGTTGCTCCGTTCCAGCGGTTCCACCCACAAATCAGAGGTTTTATTTTTTTTAATGAACTTTTGCCGCTCTGCAGAAACTATTAGTGCAAACTATCATGGCAAGGTGGGAATTGAACCTGCATTCCTCCAATCAGAGGCCAACCGCGCTTTCCACTGCTCCACGGTCGCCCCATAAAGCCCAAATGTTCTATATCACTGTACAGGCTTCATTAAAATAAACCTTTTGCTTCATCTTCTGGACAAAACAAGTGATAAGAGGTGAACTTTCTCTCTGATCTGATGCTTTATTGAAACTATCGTGGTGATCAGCATATATTTCACTTTCCTTTGCTGCTGCAGTCGAGGTCTGCCGGCCCAGCATTCTTGTGTTACCGTGGCAACGGACTGCACTACCAATAAAATAGTCAGCTTTTTGCGAAATATCAATCTAATCTAAACTAAAAATCGATTGAATATTTATTTCTTTTGTAAGTGATCATGTTATAAGCAGGATAATGCCAGACAACGTGTGCATTTTCAGAAACGGACGCACGCCGTAGAAGCCTGAACTGTCCAACGCAAAGCGGAAGACGGTTGCTTCTGACGTGTGAATAATCTGTGTTAATAAATAATTACGCGTTCATTTTTAAAAATGAATCATGTATGTTAACGCATTAACATTGACAGCCTGGTATTTTTTTCCAATCATGGTCCTGCTTCCTTCTCCTTAACTTCCCTGTTATTAGGTTTCCACCCCTTCAACCCATTCTCTACTTTTCTCTGCCCTTGCGATGCATCATTAGTACCATTGGAGCTTGTCAGGCTGCCAGGCCCCAGAGTCTAATATCCAGAAGACTTTTGTCATTAGAATACAGTTAACATCCAATATCCTATAGTTCATTTCCCTAATGCAGTGATGGTTTTAGTCATAACCCATTAAAAGGGATGCTGAGAGTGCTAAACAAGCTCTGTTAGTCAGCGAGCTCAGTTGCTTCGCTATCCATAGTATTTTACCTGTTTATACCTGTCTTTTTAAATCTTTACATTTTCTAGGACATTGCAGTTGATTTGCTAACAGTTCCAAGGATGTCTACTTCTGTCACTTTGCTTCTCATGAGAATCCTCATGTTATCAGACTTTCAGAAGGTTTTTGTATTTATGGATCTGGGAAATCCCCGAGCCTTCATCTTACTGTAGGCATGTGCAGAAACAGGTTTTTAATTTCCACACAAACAGAAAGTTGGATCCTGCTGCAAATCCCACTGTCTTGTTACAGAGCAGAAGCAGCAGAAGTGCATCGACTTTGTGCTGACAGGTGTGTCAGATGAAACTAGAGCACGTTCAGGTAAATCATCTGCATGCAGCTTAAATGAGAATGGATGAAAACCAATGAATCTTTCCCTCTAAACAGGTGCTTTAAGTGTGCTGTGATGTAGGTGCACGTGCAGTGCATATGCAGGGCTTTCCCAGCTTGCCTGCCATGTCTTCAGACTGGCGAGTTACAGTCAAACACATGAGGAGTTTAGGGAGCAAAGACCGCAGCACTCTGCATGCTCTCCCGTTTGCAGAGTTTCAGGTCTCAAATGTAGAGTTTGGATGACCCTACAAAGCTGAAAACCGCCCAGAGACTGCTCAGCAGCATTTAGTCTCACAGCCTGTTTCACTCAAAGCAGCTTTGCAGCAGCTGAGCCACACAAATGCCAGATTTAGTGATTTGATCCATCATCGTCTCTCCAGATTCTTGCTTTCAACACCACTGCTACATTTTCCTTAAAGCTTAATAAGATCCATCAATCCAACACATTTCAAGTTGTCAGTCAGTGAAATCCTTCTAGATGGAGACATTTCTCTGAAATGATCAGACGTGCGGCACAGAGGAAACCAGATGAAGTGATGGAGTGGGGGGGTCTCTAGGAACAGGCAGCAGAGCAGAAAAAGCCATTGCAGTACATTGGAGTGGGGTGGGGGTGGTGTGTCAGTCTAGTTATCCTGACAGAATGAGTGAAGGGGCTCTGTCTGTTTACGCTCTGTCTGAGTGCGCTCCTGCAGGTGCATCTGCAGTTGTCATAAAACTTTTCTGATTCTTACTCCGGATTTTTCTCTCATCCCTGTGACTTTATGTAGATAAGAGATGACTTTACCTCTAAATCCAGGAACGTTTTCCTTTTGAAAGAAGATGCTTCCTTCTGTCAACCACAACGTCACTTTACTGAGTTCTAGCAAAACTTAATTGAGTTCCAGAGTAATTCCATGAGACTTAATGCAAGTCAGCTGATTTAAAACCCTCGTCCCAGTTTGAAAGACCAACTCCAGCGAAAATGTTTTTTTGTTTGTTTCTAACATGTTCTTGAAGCATTTTCCCCATGATAGCTGACATATACAAAACCATGTAAGTTCAAAATTACATTGTTTAAAATTATAAACCTGTTTTTTATTTGAGGCTAAACGTTATTTATGTTGATTATGTTTGTGTACATTTCTTGTTGAACCCGACTCAAAAAAAAAACTAGAAAAGGAGAGAGTGGGATGTTAGAGATGGGGAATAAAGGTACAAAAGGAAAGGGAAAAAATGGTGACTAAAAAGTAGGAGTAGGAGGAGTTAGAATTCTAAATCAACCAGTTGTTGGTATTTTATCATCATAACTGCCAGGGGTACATGTGAGTCAAAAGGGTGGGGCCTGTCCACAGACACATTCAAATGTTATAAACATACCTGTTGGCTCCAAAAATCTTCACACACAAACATGTCAACATGTACACAATACAACTACAGCTCACACGCACACACTTATGGATACAAACACACACATAAAACGCTTCATTCTGTCACGCATACTATTTGTGTGAAGGTGAGCTGACACCTGTGCTCAGGTGAGTATTTGAGTCTACTGTAATGGATGATGGAATGGAAAAAGAGGGGTACTGTCCGTTCACCCCCACACCAAATCCCCGCCGAAGGCGAGGCAGCAGTGGCAGCCAGGGCCCCCAGGCACCTCTGCTGGATCAAGGGAATCCACGGCTGGACAACCCAACATTAACCACCTAGACAAGAGCTGAAAGGATCGCCACAGGAGCCCCCAGCCCCAGAGAGCAGAGGAGCACAGGAGCATGGAAAGTGCTCCCGCCTCGCCATGGGGCCCAGCACAAGGCCCCACCCACCAGAGAGCCACCAAGCCCCAGATGCACTGCAATGCAGCGCACCACCACCCCAGGAGTCCTGAACATCCCCCAGAAACGACCCAGGCCCCCCCCTGAAGTGAGCATGACCTCTATACTCCAGACACCCTTGTCCAGCAAGAAGCCCAGCATTGAGCAAGGCAGAGGCCGCCACCCCCGCGGAAAAGCGGATGGAACATGGTAAACGTGGACCGACCAGGTTCCCCCACTGTTGGGAATTTTGAAGATGCCCAGTAAAGAATCAGAACCAGCACCACAGGACACCCACTCTCTGCCTGGGGTGAGGCTCTGGTTCCCCCCACAAGGGATGAGGTATGGAGGTAGAGAAGGTCAGTGGCTCCACCTTCCTTGTGTAATGCATGCGTGTTTGTGTGTGTTGGAGGCCATGTTGTTGTGGGATAAGGGATGTCTGTAAGTATTTCTTTATTCCATTTGTGCTGAATCAGGAGCAGATGCAAAAGTGTTGTTGGAGAAAAGCTTGTAGGTGTTATGTACAAACTATATTTTGTGGGCCAAAGTAGTCCTGAACGTGGATGCATCCATTCAGATACAGATTTGTTTTCCTCGTCTGAGCTGGAATCTGGATCCAAACTGTCAGGCTGGATGAATCCAGTATTGCTCGCCTTTTTTTTTTTTGAACAGGTAATGTTAGCTTGGAGTTGTGGAGGTCTTTAAGCTAATGAGAGCATGTAAACAAAGGGATGATGGGAAGGCTTACTCCATGCCAACGGTCCCACCCACATCTCAGAGGTAATTTCTAATGTGCTCCTGCTGCTCTGCAGAAGCTATGTCCTAGAAAATGACACATTTATTTGATGTATGCTAAAAACAGCATCATCATAATTACAAAACCTCTGTTACAATCGATCAAAAGATGATGGGAGTGGGACTTTAAATTCATTCAAAAAGACATTATCAAATAGAATGGGAATATTTGTAATGAAGGGATGGAACCAAAGGCAGTTAATGTTAAGAGGGCAGAAGTTGTGGCTTTTTTTAGAGACGTCTCTCAATGCTTCGGTTCTTCTGCTCTCTCTCTACACAGCAGAACTTTGCATTTTCACCAGCACAATACTTATAGAAGAAAAGCCTGATCTAAGGTTTTTTCTTGCTTTTAGAATCACTTGTCTTCATACAGACATTTACAAAAATAAAAGGATTTTGTTAACACCAAAATCTATATCTATGCCTCCTGACTTCTTTGCTTTTCTACTTATCTTCTTTCTCCTCCTGCCCCTTTATCATCCCTGTCTCCTGAGGGCTGCAGCTCCGTCTCATCAGCATCAGTGCTGTGGCCCCTGGATACTTGCTTTTCTTGGCTTATGGGTGTCAGTGCTTTGGTCATTCCAACTCTTCACTCACATTTGGTATTTTTTTTTCAGCTTTAATACATCATCCCAGTTTATCACCTTCTATCTCCCCCTAATCCTCATCTCCCTTCACTGTCCCTCTGCTCTCGGTGTAGCATATAAGTAATTATGAGCTTTTATCTTTTTTTTGGTCACATGCAACCACAGTCTGGAGAGAGTTCAGTTGACGTCATTATCACTGCTAATGGCCCAGAGTTGCACCCTTTCTGCACAGCCCTTTTCTCATCCCTGTTATCATACACAGTATAATTGGGGAGCTATTAAAAATGTCCCCTGTATCATTACCCTGGCCTGTGTTGCCGCCCCCCCTCCACGTTCTAGCGTGTAGCTAATAATCTGTTTTTCCTAACAGCTCCCGCAGCGAGCTTTCATAACTCGGTTTGCCTTCAGCTTTTCTGTCTTAGTGTCCAGCGCACAGACATGATCTCATTGAATGGGTTACTCTGTTTCGTGTTTGGAACATTTGTTTCAGCAGCTTCAGTGTGCATCTCCATGCAGAAGCTTCACTTAGATTCATTTCACCACGTGCGTTCTGGGGTCACGGCTGTGCACATGCTCTGAGAGAAGCACCAGTCATTGTGCTGCACACAACTGGAATGAATGAATAATTAAACACCTTTGTGTTGCAGGTACCTGTCTGACAAACTTGTGCAATAAAATTTTATATCAGTTTATTAATCTGACTACTAATTAACTGTTGGATGAGCTGAGCAGCTGCTCCCGAGTGTCCAAAAGCAGCTTCACATGAGGCTGCACATTTAGACTTCTTCCCTTTCTGTGTTTAAACGACCTTTTTGGCTTCTTTTCTTGGCTTTCTTTTAGAAGTCAACATCTCATTCGTTTTTAGTTAATTATTTAATTAGCTTTAATTTAATTAGTCTTTGGTTTAAAAAAAACGTAACATTATTATGCTTTAACTGAATTTTTCATAAAATGTGTGTCAAATGTTTTTAAGTGTTGTGATCCACCTCTACTTTTGTGAGTCTAGACAGCACTTGGATGTATCGGATGCATAGAAAACTGATTGCAGTTGTTGTTAGGAAGCTGATTGAGGCTCAGACATTTCCCTGACATGTGAAACGCAACTGCAGTCCAGTATGTTTAGTGCTTTGTTCATGTACTTACATGGTAACACCTCACATCATAACCCAAAGCAGTCAGTCATGGAAACTGCAGATCAGGGTAGATGCTACACATGGGCTGAACCAGAATTCCTCCCCTTTCCCTTTTCCTACGTTTATCCCTCCAAGCAGAGAGTCAAGGGGAATAGTGTCTTCAAATTTGGACATGACTAACCCAAGATGACGTCATCAATAGTTGCCGGTCATCTACGTTAGCGCGTACCTGCCAGCACTCTGAAAATGCATGACAAGATTGGTTTTATAACTTTTAAAAATCATGCTAAAACAAAAAGTCATTGCTTACATTTAAATGTAAACTTCTCTGCATCAAAACACACCCGTGTCAAGAGATGCATTTCATCTCTGCAGCACAGCTTGATGTGAGTCACCCTACCGGTGGAGGGAGACACAGCCAGAAGTCCCCATGTTTTCCCCTTGAAAACAATTTCAGACACCTCAAAAGCTCCAATGCCCCTACAATTGGAGCGATAGGGAGAAGTCGTAGGGGTTGGGGAAGAGTTCGGATTCGGCCGTGTTCCTGCTGCTAAAATAACAGAAGATTCTGTCTGATTTGGCACCAGTTCCTCTCCTCACCGTAAATCTCCTTTCAGCTGTCATTCGCTGAGCATCTGTGACCTCTGAACAGTTTATTTCCTCTCTTGCAAATGTCAGACCTACATAAAGACAGTAACATGCAGGGGAGATGCTTGCGCTTTCCTGACAGAAAAAAGACTCCCTCTGCTCTTCTGCCCTTCATCGTGCTGCTCGTGTGTCTGCTTTGCACTCTGCTGCCGCTGCACTTGCAGTACTGCAGAAGTACAGAGTCTCCATAATCTTCTCCGCTCATGCTTGAAGAGGTGGAAATCTCTCAAACGAATGTTAAACAGGATCTATGAGGATTACGTTTGAGGCTGTCTGGCTTATTGCTGACTGTGTTTCACTGCTAAAAAACTTAGACATGCCTGTAGCACGCCACAGAGACGCACAGACTCCTCCAATGTCACGTGCTTCTGAGGCTCTTTTCCTTTAGAGTGCCAGCTACGGAAAGCTTTCAGCTGAGGATCATCATTGATGTTTGGAGCATTCATTAGTGACTGGTCATTACGTTTACTGATTTCCTGAGGCCAGCCATCCAGAAGAAGCCATTAACCACAAACATTGGGAGTAATTAGGCAGAGCTCTCACTTTGAAATGATCAGTTTTGTGGATAACTGTGAAAAGTCTCGCAGGCAGTTGGTGATTTAAGTTAGGGCGACCTCGCGGTGCTTCATCTCTGTTTTACTAAAATAGTTCAGTTCAGTGTGAGTGCGATAGAATGTACTCAGTAAAAAAGGTAAATCAGGCGAGAAGTCCATGAAATGTCAGTGGATTTCATGGTGCTAGGATCAGCTTGTTAAATGGATCTTAGACTCCTGTGTTCGTGAGGACTCGCACACAAAAACCTTGTTTAATGTCTTTGCCACTTTTACTGTCACAAGGGATGAACATCCTCATTTAGATGCAACACTTTTTTTCTATATTCAACAGTCTACATTCTCCTGCTCACACGGAGCTCCTGCCACTTTCATTGTAGGCCCCTATGGCAGATGCCTGTGTTGAATTCCCAGCGCCGCCATCTCCCGCTCACTCATTTTAATTCACATGTTCCTGGAGGACAAAAACAAAACCTCATGTGATTTGTAATTGCTCTTTTGAGTCAGTTCCCAAACCGGAAATTCTTCCCCCGCTGTTCTGATTATCAGGACAAACCTCAGCAGAATGCAGGTAAAAACAGCCCAAAAGCAGAGTCCAGCAGAAACATCAGAATCTGTCTCCTTTCCCCCTCCTGACACCACATGTCAGTGTGCGAGACATCACACGGCGCAGCACAGTAGAACCTGTCAGAGCTCCACCCAACCACAGAAACCTGATGTTTATGTCTTTTAACTCATCACCATGACAAAAATAGACTCAAGCTGTCAAATGCCAGATGCTGTTTTTCCTCTTCCTCTGGTACGGCTCATCTTTTCATGACTCGGTGGCCTCTGTGGGTTTTTTGATCATACAGGCAGGTTCGTCACCCCAACTGTGATCCCATTTTTCTGCATGTCACTGAAAGCTGATATGCCTGCATGTTAGAGCAGTTTACTAAACAAAGTAAGAACAAAAGTCATTTGCTTAAAGACCCATTCTGATGAAAATTGTGTTTTTACTGTTCTCGTGTCATTTTTCTCATGATGGAGAGTATAAATAAAGAAGGTTTGGAATAAAACTGCACATCTGAGTATTTCTTTATTCAAATTGTTTTCAGGAGCTGATGTACAAATGCAGTTTGAAAAAGATTGTATTTGTTATGTAGAAAATACACTGGGCGGGTCACAAACTCCACTGCATTCTGATGCTTCCACTTGCAGACAAATAGACCCATGTACGTCTTTGTTTTCCACACAGCATGAGGCCGCGCTTCATCAAAGACGACCTGTACTTCTATGCTCTACATGAATAGTTGTCAAACTTCCTTAAAGCTTTTCAGTCTTCTCTGTGAACTACTTTAGCCCACTTACTACACCTGTTAGCATGCAGCTATTTCTTTTGACAGGAATCGTACTACATCAACATCCAACGTTTCTGGAACATTTTTGAAGTGCTTTTGGAAGACTAATAAAAAGCTTTGTTGGGAATATAGTTTGGTGGAGGGGAGCTGTGGCTGGAGAAGGAGCAGAGAAACCAGAGGGGACTACAAATAGTGTGTGTGACAGATAGAGCCAGATACTGGGCTGGAGATGTGGCTGCTTAATTGAGGCAGTGAGGATTAGAGGCGGATTATGTGAGAATAGCAGCATAGCGACAAATTAGCCTGGTAGCTTTAATGTGAGAAGCGGTCAAAGCCAGAGAACTTGACCAGACAGCAGCATAGAAGTAAAAGGTCACCCAGTGTGAGAGGAAAACACAAAAAAGATGCTTCATTGCCTGTAGGACCATGATCATAACATCATATTCTGTGCTCCTCTGCTGACCTTGTCTTTTAATGTTGTTTGTCCTGCCCAGAGCCCCATCAGGGGGCTGCCGGGCCTTTTAGACTTCCATTCTAACTTTGAAAAGGATTAGCTGGGAAAATACAATCAATGTCCAGCAATATACCTGTGTGATTAGACAATCTATTGGAATTAAAGTAAAAGCATATTCTTGAGGTTAATGCTGTCGATGGTTTGGTGAGACTTCTGAACTACCCGTGTCCTAGATATCTGGTGAGGTGATCTGTGAGCAGTTAGGCCGATCAGGGGAAGTTTCATTACTGCTCTGACTGGAGCCTTTAACTCTTTAACACCAGGGATGTCGCCAGTGACATCTAAATAACACACTGTTGTCACACCGTAACTCCTCAACCATTCACGCAATCAACGTGAATCAGCTGATTCTACAGAGAAAAGCTGCTTTTCATGTTGGCTTTACACTGTTATGCAACACTTTACGTTGCAAAGCCGCTTTTCTCTGTGACAGAATCCACTGCTTTACGTTGAGCACTTCACTGCTGTATACTGCTGCAAATCAGAGCAAGGCTGCTTTTCTCTATTCAGAATCCACTGGAATTACGTTAATTGCGTAAACAGCTGAAGAATGACAGTAGACAAAAGAATGTAAACACTGGAACTGAAGTTCTGGTGCGAAAGGGTTTAGAACCAGGGTATCTGCCTCTTGGACCCATCCAGAGGGGCTGACGACCTGCAATCCCACTTGTGTAAAACTCCAGCAGCTGCAAGACATCCTCCTCATTATATTTTGGATATTTCTCATTTACATAGTGTACCTTTGAGAGATCTGACTTTTCAGGCATGTAAAGCGATGGAAAAGCTCATGAAAGAACCATTTATGGACTTTTACAGAAGAAAAGGTTGAATTAATGAAGACTGAGCCGTTGGCCTTTGTGGCTTCATCACACACTGTGGCTGTGGTAAAGGTTTATCCACGTTCATAGTAAGGCTGACACAAACAATTATTTTAAAAGTTAACTATTAACAAATTATTATTTTAAATAAATCAGATCATATGTAAACTGGATGTAAAACATACATCTCATCACACCAGCATGTATCTGCTCTTATATAACCACCATTAGCTTTATAATTGAAGTGTTTAAGCTTTATGCTAAGAAACATGAAGACTATTATGACAAAAGTTCACTAAAGCTTCAATGAAACATGCAGCTTCTTTCCTACGTGTGTTTCCTGCATTCCAACAAGACTTAAATGAAGTGAGGTAGACTTCTGAAACTAAAGAACTATTATTCACAAATATACAGTTGTGGTCTCACTGACTCAAATATAACAAAAGGGCATTTTGTGCGATGTGCTCACAACTGTATTGAACTTTACGACAATCGGACTCTTTATAATTTCAAACTACACAAGGCTCTTGTTTGTCTCCAGGGAAGTCAGCATTTCTACATGTCTTGGAGATAGAGTTTGTGTCTTTTGAGAGCAAACGTTCGCTGCAGCAGAGAACATTCGCTCTGATGGGGTAAAGGTTGCAGGGATGCTCAGAAAACATTTAGCTGGTCTTGACAGTGTGGGAAAACGCCTCTCATTTCACTCCACCATTTTAGAGGATGTTCTTTTTTAGAGATAAAAGTTTCCAGAGCACTCTTTACACCTGAACCTTTGGTCTTCTGCTTTTTTGCTTTTTGTGTCTCAGTCGTTTCTTGCTTCTGTGACACCAATCACTTCGTCAGTTCCCTGCAGTCTGATGCCATCTTCAGGAAGCAAAAATGTCAGCTTTCTGTTACCAGCTGTCCAAGGCAGCTGCGAGAATAACTAGATTCTCTTTATCTGCTGAGATGGTGCAAATACTCCCCCATCTCTGTGTTATCCCTTCTGCACTGCTGATGAATGATTTTCCTGAGCTCGTCTCCGTTTGGCCCGTGTCAGCTCTTTGACCACCTGTTGAAGACCTGAAATGGTTGTGTACTGCTGTCACTAAGATAACAGGAGCAGTCTCAGAAGGTGCCAACCCTTGCCTCAGTTCTTCCAGTTGCTCCCCCTGCTTTGGATTCAAGTCAAAGTAACATTTTCCCCTTGGAGCTACCATTGGGTCTGATAGAGTAGCAGTGACAGGCCAGCGCTGTTCGTGGAGTCTGTCTATCATGTGGTATGTACTGTTTCATCTTGTTCTAGCATCCTGGATCAGAGCATTTCTCTGTACATTCATTTGCTCCTGTTTCCTCTTTAGCTTTGTGCCAGCCAGCTCGCTTCTTTTAAAGTGCTCCACTAGTTGCCTTGCATCACCTAGTGCTCTGCTGAGGGTGGTTTCTTTGAGAGCAGGATTAACTATGGCAAAACCACCGATTTGTTTGTTTGTTTGTTTGTTTTTTGAAGGATGACCCACTGAATTGAAGCATGTAACTAAGTATAAACTTATTTAACTAAGTATAAATAAACGAACCTGGATTCCCTCAGTAGCGAAGCGGAGTCTAACAGTTCGTGTAAATCTTAGTCTGTGTGTGGATTTGAATAATATCACTACCATGCATCAGGTACTCATTGCATTTCTATATAACGAGGTATTTTTCTATAAAAGAGTTTGAAATGTAATCGATCTGTTGTTCATTCTACAAAAACATTAATACCATGACCTGGACCTTATCTTTCTGATTATCAGAAGTTTTTTCATTTTATAATCGGACCAAAATTAAGCATTTTATGGTCATTTTTCTGTAAAGACGTGTCATTGTTTACAGCCCTTTCCAATATGGCGTCACTCTTTACATACATTGGTTATCAGGCTAGCGTTGCATCTCTAATCTACATAACTCAGGGTTATTATCCTCAGTTACAATGTGCTTCCTTCAGGTGATCATGCATTGCCTCAGTGCTGCCATTGGAACGCACGTTCTGCCTTTTCAGATATTGCATAGGACTCTTCTTTTTTTTTCTATTAGTGTTTTCAATAATTTTGAGTTCTGTTGGTGCGTTTGTCATCATGATATGAGAGTATTCCTATAACCTCTTGTGACATCACTACTGACCCGGATTAGCACTGCTGCTCTTGTGTCAAAGACAATGGCAGACGAAGCATTAGAAATTACCCGACAAAGTCTGAAATAAAAATAAAGTCTAAAAAAACCCCAAAAACAAACGACAAGTTGACTATAAAACTAACGATTTTAATAGTCGACATTATCGTGACTAGTCGACTAGGCGAGACAGCCCTTGTTCAGATAATAGTTTCAGATTCTTGTGTGCCGAGTGTGTGGCTGAAACTGTGGATTCACTTTTTTATGAACTTCATTTGTTTTTGCAACTTCTTGTTTTTAAATTTGAGATAAAGAGTCAAAACCAGCTCAAAATATGAATATCAGCCAGACAGGATGGTGCAGAAGGTTTACTTAAATAAATGAGCTTAGATAAATATATACTGTGCTTAAGCTGCGACACCAGGCCTTCTTTCATTAGGATTTGTTTATCTAACAGCCAAAGCCACCCTTGCTGCCCTCAGGGCAAACTGGGCAGATCAAGTGCCAAAAGTTTGCCTCTGAGGTTGCAAAGCGATATCACCACTGCCACCACCCACTGCATGATCAAAGCAGCAGGTCCCAGCGGAGCATAGCTGACGATTGTTATCTCTAAAGGAAGAAGAAGAAGAATCTCAAAGTGTAAAACCACTGAACGGTGAGTTAATGCGGGGACAGTGATGTCCCGGAGAGTCCAGAGCGCCTGGTTCACTGAAAGGTAGAGTGTGCTGCATTATGCATGGTGGTTGTTATTTTCATCACGATGTTGTTAGGCGTCGATGTGGTTCCTGCCCCGTCAGCACAAATTGCAGCACATTCACAGATTGCTGTTGTGGTGTTTACTTGAACCCCCTCTGTTTGGCCTTTTCCAGGGTGAGGGGGTCTGGAAATTGAGTTAGTGGTCCCAGCTGGTTCCATTAAGCCATTCTGGTTCCAAAGTGGTGTGGGGCCTTTTCTTGTTTTATTTTCTGCTTTCTGAAGTAAGTGGGACAGAAGGCTAGTTTTGCTCTGCAGTCTATACATTTTTCCCTCTGTAAATAAGCACATAGATAAAGCAGAGGACAGAAAGAGGCGTGCATATGTGCACACAGAGACACCCTTTCTGCAGGTCTTCAGGCTGCCGATGTGGTGTAGCTTCAGTGAAAGTCTTTTTTCAGGACAGGTCCACTGTGACCCAACACAGGAAAGCTGACAGTAAATGATGAACAGTATATTATAACTTCACATCCTGTCTAACAATAAAAGTGATTGAAAAATAAATGTTAAAAAAATCTATAAATTAATAAACCCAACAGATGTATCAGTCAATGTTACTCCCCTTTTTATCTAGGGGAGCTGGTGGAGCATAACAAATGCAAACTAATTCAAATGTATAAGAAACACTAAAAGACTTGTCTACACAAAATAAGAAAACTAAATTTACAATAAAAGAATAAACAACAACCAGCAATAACTTAAAAGTGGAGCAAAAGGCTTCATGGTGAACCAAGGCCAAAATAACAAACAAAACCTCACCTATCTGAACACAGAAAGTTTACCTGTAAATGAAATAAAAAGCAATGACAAAACACTGACATCCCAAACAGACAAGAAAAAACATGTATAAAGAAAATGGCAGTTCACCCCTACAGCTTCACTTTAAAACACAACTAAAGAAAAGACACAGAGCAGACCTGAACATAAAACTACAACAAAGAACACAATATGCACCAGCAATCAGAAGAGCGTCACACTACAGTGGCACCATGTCACAGCACAGCTCCCTTTTCACCAGCTGGAGGTCCACTTGGTGCCTGTAAGGCTGCCCCCATCAGCTTTGGTCCAATTGGGAGCTAACTTTTTCAGCCCCACACCGGAAATAAATCAGAAAGACACACAAAGATCCACGAAAATACAGGAGCTCCCACTCTGACAGCTATAAAACACATAAAACAGGATATAAAGGAAATACGGCTGGAACAGTCGAATGTGCATCACATTAAGGAAAACAAAGTTTATTCACAGCTGAGTCCTACAATTAAAAAAAAATCTTGTTTTAAAAATGATCGTACAGCAAACTAGAACAGCTAGAACATTTTATTTAATTTTATTGTCTCATACATATAAACTCACCCCTGACAGATGTGCAAGATTGTTTTTGTTAGTTCTGAGTCTGGACTTAAGGCCCAGTTTTGTGCCTCTGAGTTCTTACCGGATCTTCAATTTGAACAGATCTGTAAACAGAGAGCAAAGTGATTACAGCAGATTACTAATCTAAGAAGATAATCGCGTAAATCCAATTTACACACGTTTTTGTAAAGATTTGGACATTTCTAATCAAATTTTCCTTCCATTTTAATTTGTGGCTAATTTTTTTCACCCAAAAATTGATCGTAAATACTCTTTCATATTCACTGTGTTTATGATTATTTTAGTTACATTTAGGTCTAACTGCTAAATACCAACAGTGACTTTGTTACACTTAAACTGAGTGATCACTTGTTTATGTTCGAACATTTCTATGAGCTTTTAGTTCTTCGTTGACTGAAGGAGTGTTTCCACAGTTTTTGCACAACATCTGCAAATAAAACAAACGTAATCAACTCAGAAACTTTACAATTGTCATTGAAATATAATGGAAGCAAATCATATTGTTATACTTCGAATCTAATCTAATCTAATCTAATCTAACCTAATCTATGCCTGTTGACATATATATGACAAGTGAACATTATCTGTCATTACTAACACCGACCTGATCACTTAAAAGATGTTTTACAATGATTTCACCAAACATTAAAATACGATTTTACAAAGATAGACGACACAGAGAAATGGCTCTGGACTTGATAATTTGGTATTTATCTCCTTTTTTAAACACCAGTGAGATCTTCTTTTGTCTTTAGTTTGAATATGAAAGTATCCGTCATAAAGAACTGAAAGCAAACGTGGGTTAACAGTTGAATTCTGCACTCTATGATGTTTCTTTTTAAGTCAGTTGACCTTGTGTGACCTTGTTCTCCTTGTTTTGTTTCTGAATCATGGTTGCCTCTTAACATGCTGTGACTCTGCTCCTCCATAGACCTCAAAGTCATTTTCTTTCTCTAAGTGATGTTTTCTTAATGTAAATGGGAGAATAGAGGGGAGTCTGCATCCAAGCCAGCGGAACTCAGCCCTGTTCAGATTGATCATATCAGCTCAGTGGAAAAATCAGATGGAAAAGCACAAACTTGTGTCCTTTTCATGTTGTCTGTATATTAACTTGTTTTAATTCATTCATGACTTAAATCTGTCTTCACTGTTAAATCATCTTCTGCTTTTAGTTGGACATTATTTAGAGCCTAAGCAGCAAAAAGGTTCATTTTTTATTTGTCCATTTACTAGGTTTTATTTACTCATTTGAAATCTGATGATAAACCAAGACAGAGAACAAAGTAAAGACTGTAAAAAACAGAGAATGACTGCAAACTATAACTAAAGACTCTCTTTCTCTGTCCACTGACAGGAAAGGCTATTTGCTTTTGTGTGTGTTGTCAGGTGTGTGTGCTATAGTGCTTCTGTGTTCTTCAGATGTGTGGCTGTTTGGACGTGAGATCACACATCACATCCTCGCCCTCTTCCTTTTTCCTGTCCTGAGATTCCACCTTCCGCAGCAGCAGCCTGGTGCTCCCAGATAAGCTTTTCTAGTACATTCCCTCTTCCTGTTGATGCACTCGACTGCATCCAGCTCCCATTCCAGCCCAAAATGATCATTCTACTGATAATAATTAGACACCAAAATAAAAGTGTTCCGTCTTCCTCGTATCTCATTCAAAGGTGGACTACTTTTCCTGCATAACCTCTGTTGTTGGGGAGGGAAAGACGCTGTGCTGAGACTTGGGGAAGTAGCTGTTAAAAGGACAGAAAAAGCTAAGTTAGCACAGATCAGAGTTGCTGCCATTCAAGTTAGCTGGAAGAGTTTATTTGTCCAATGTTCTGCCAGAGCGCTGCATGTCCCGCCTGCAACTGGATCCCTGCCGCGGTACCTGCAGGAGGAGCTGAAGGGGTCTGAGCTCACAGGGAGAGCCTGCAGGAGACTTTCAGTCTGCTGTTTCAACCCTCCACACCAGTGTGCTCCTGGTAACCGGAGTCCGGTCCTATTGTCTATTGTGCTGTGAAAGTCTGGGCTGTGGCACAGGCTGCAGTGCACAATGCCTCAATTTAGAAAACCAGGGCTCCTACCTGGAAAGGAGAACTGTGAAGGTTTATACGCCTAGTTTAAAGGTGCAACACAGCTGGAGAGCTGAAGAGAGCAATATTGCAGGGTAGAGCAGCAAATATTTCAAGACAAAATGGTTCTTGCTTGGCAAGGTGAAACCTGATGAACTTCATGTAACTTTAGACTCTAACACAGAAGTAGCAGCAGCACCAGCAGCAATGTGAAGCTCCACCTCTGCTTTGAATGCTCAGAACTGCATGAAACTGCAGACCTCAAGCTTATTTGAACATGAATCAGATATTACCAGTCCAATGTTCCGAGGCTAAAAACCATTTAGAATCTTTTCATATAACTATATATATATATATATATATATATATATATATATATATATATATATATATATATATATATATATATATACTTATATATATATATATATATATATATATATATATATATATATATATATAAGTTTACCATGGTCATCATTTTGTACTTCTTAATAACAATCATGTACAGATGCGTTTTGAAAAGTTCAGAACCTCTGCAGATGCTGTTTATTGACATGCAGCCTTCCTAGTCTTGAGCCTTTTATACTGTTTTTGGTTTCCAAGATGTGAATGTGATTTGTAAACCAACAAAACATTCAAACCAAAAACTACCTCTGTCACTCTCTTGGCACATCTTTTGATTCAAAATAAAAATATTCAAACCTCTAAATCATGAAGGAAAACAAGATTAGCCCTTTCATTGTGCATTTTGCTGCTTTACTAAAAATCTCCCGCAGAAGCATTTCATTTTTTTTTCCTCTCCCACTTTTGTTTTTCATTTTCTGCTTGCATTCTAGTTTACAGTTGTATATGTGTGCAGTTATTGTTGGTTAAAGCCATTAATGGATGCAGATTCTGCACTGGATGGATGAACAGATGGATAAAAATGGCACTCTAAAGTCTGCGAGCTGCTTCTCTTGTTCCGAGACCCTGGCGCCAGTCAAAACTCGGAGAAAAGTTGGACTCTTTATATATATATATATATATATATATATATATATATATATAAAAAAACGCCCATCACAAGCTCAGGTTCTCTACCAGAGGCCTGGGAGCGATCTGCTGTAGCCACTCCTTCAGTTTGGGGGTTAAGCTTGGAGTTCTCCAATTACCACGAGCACCACTGTTACCTTCACCTTCCAAGCTTTCTGTAGTTCCTCTCTGAGTCCCTGGTATTTCTTTAGTTTCTCCTGTTCCTTCTTCTTGATGTTACCATCACTTCGTACCGTCACATCTAAACGTCTAAAAAAGACAAAGACCTGACTGCAACAGCTACACAAAAAGAGTTTCCTGAAAACTTTTAGTAAATGACCTGCATTAGCACGCTCACAGTACTTAATTTCAATTTTGTTGCAAGGTAAGTTGTACTAGCAGGAGGCCAACCAGAGGTTGATTATTACAGAAGAGCATGGTTGATGACCCTTATTTTTAGAAACATTACCTGAAAACACGGCAAAAGGAAGGTAACTAACAAAAGCACTCAGGAGTGCAACTTCATGAAACATGTTGTATATTTAAACAATATGCATTTGAGAATCAGCCACAGAAGAGTCATGTGTAAAGGAGGAGCTGAAGGTGAGATGTGCACACCTGCTGCTGGGATGGATGGAGGGCAGAAGCAACAAGGACTCTCACACATAAATCCTCACATCCATCTGCTGACACATGTAGCTCCTGAAGCTTTGATAGCAGCTGTAAATAAGAGTGACAGAAGTCAAACATGCTACTAATGTAAATCAAAGTCATGGTGAGAAACAGAAGCAGCGTCTGTGTCCTCCAGCATAATCACTCAGCAAGCTGCCAGTCCATCATCAGCTGCTTTCCTTTATCAAATGAGACAAGATTTTTGGAAAAAGGTTACAGAAAAAATGAGCAACAGACTACTGAAAAAAACAATTTTTTCAGGTGAAGAATTTTTTTGCTAGAAATTATAAATCCTTTATAATGCAATGAACTTTCTTAAATCTTTTCTTTGCAAAAACGACATTTTTTAGATTATATTTGTCTAATTTCTAGTCCAGAGTTTTCATCCCATTGAGTAAAGATTAAAGATAATAATAGAATAATAATAATAATAAAAGAATCATTTTTGCACACTGGTATACATTGTGTTAAAAAAGAAAAGGATTCGGTTCACAGTGGCGGTACTTCCCAAAACTGTAAATTGTAATTCTCTGGGATTTTAACGTACACATTAATGTCTTGCAGTGCTGCATCACAGTTGTCGTCACTCACAGTCAACATGTAGGGTGTGGCCCCACACCCAAAAAAGGTCAAACCTTGTATTCTCTGTCGGTCTGAATGTAGACCAGTGGACGTTCATGTTTTGGACCATAGTTGTGTATATTTTAATTCTTTCTGTGATTTTTTAAACATGCACACAAAGTGAAATCCTATAGGCGTATTTTAAATCTACTTACTGTTGTGACATTCTCAAAACTATTTGAGCCCATTTACTGTAATGGCATTACTGATCTTGATTCTTTTACTTGGTCTTTTAATAACCATTGTTTGTCTGTTTTAAACGAGGTGTCAGGGTAAGTAAGCAGATCCCAGAGCAGAGTCAGACGCAAGGGGTACGTTTTAACAGTTTATTTCTGGACAACTGAAAAGGAACAATCTGGCAGGGAGAAGCAGCCAGGAGCATGCTTATGTAGAGGTGGAAATGGATGATGAGGAGCAGGTGTGCATGGAGACAGCACCAGATGAGACAGCCACGCCCCCTGCCACACTACTCTGCAGAAGCAAAAAACCAAGAAAAAATGAGCACAAAACCACAATGATGGAGACGAAAAACGAAACCCTAACACGAGGCGGCTCCTGTCAGGTCCCTAACTTCTTCCTGAAATAATTCTTGTCCCATAGCTGAACCAAAATATCATGGCATTTTAGGAGAACATGTCGTAAGGTAGACTGTCTTTGGAAGTCTGCCGAACTTGAAATGTACCGACTCCACCTAAAATTTGATTTCACCACTTAATGAAATGAACAGACATCTGTGTTACACTGAAAACGGTGATCTGTCACATGTTGTGCTCAATCCTCCTTCCGCCTCCTCAAAGCTGCAGCTTTAATTTCAATAATGATCTATAATGACAATAACCCAAAACATTATACTGTTTCAGGTGTTTTTTGGTATGATTTGTAATAAAATGTGATCATCTGGAGGTAAAATGAGGAAATCTCTAGTAAATCTGTCCTTGTTTTATCAGCTTGTTTGAATTTAAGTTTAAAATTGACAGTAAAGGCATTATTATACCATTTATAAATTACATTTATGCAATTTCCTTTTCATGAAAAAAAAATCAGAAAACTTTTTAACAGGTAAAATAGTATTTCTGTGTAAAATAGTGTTAGAATTTGGCTCATAAAATTAATGGTTTAAAATTTATGGAAATTTTATTTTCAGTCGCTGCATGGAGGTATTTTAGTTATTTAAAATCCGACAATAAACAGAGTAATGAGCACTACAAATTATGCAGAAGGCATTCCTTCTAAAACTGGAAATACCATCAAACCTTTTTATCACCTGAAACAGTGGCACCGAGCATGCTCAATCTCAGACTGAAATAAACCAGAATTCTTCAGAAAAAGCAACAAAGTTCAGACCTTCACAGCAGTTTAAAATGTGAGAAGAAATTCAGAGAATTTGCTTTTAGTTCTTAGCTTATTCACAGGATGTTGACAAAAATGTTTGTTAATTTAATGTTTGTTCTGTAAAACTTGAAAACATTAGAATTTATTTGTAGAATGAATGCTTTGAATTCAAATGGAACTGATCAAGTAGTTTAGTGTTCTGTTTTATTGATGTTCTCTTTTGAAACTTGAAAGCTTTTCATTTTAGTTTTAATATATCGACCTTTTATTTAGTTTTCTGTTTAAAAAAACTGTTGCATCATGTCCCTGTGAGGTTTAAAGTAAGTTAATGTAAATTTGTGTGAACACAGCGTACAAATTTGGCAGATGTGTCATTTGGTTTATATCAGGATATATATGGTTAATGCCTGATGTGAAAAAAACAATATTGTGATATAAAAACTTCACTATTGCCCAGTCCTATTCGTAGGTGAAAGATAACTCTAAATTATCCCTAGGTGTGAATGTGAATGTGTATGGGTGTGTGATTGTGGCCCTGTGACAGACTGGCGACCTGTCTAGGGTGTACCCTGCCTTCAGTATGTTAGGCTCCATCATCCCCTTGACCCCTAAAGCGATAATCGGGTTTCAAAAACGTTTGCACGTTCTCCTTATAGAACACTCTGGTTTTCTCCCACTGACTCTGAATCAACCCTTTGGTGTAGATGTGAATGTTTGTGGTTGTCTGTATCTGGATGGAACTTTGATGGTCTGGTGAACTGTCCAGGGTATACCCAGACCATCAGTGGTTGGGATAAGCTCCAGCAACCCTGCAATTCCAAAAACAGGACAAAGCAGGCCTAGCAAATGAACAGATGTTGTCTCAGCAGATACATTTTTTTTTCTTATGAATGTGACTTTGCAAGAGCTTTTTTGTGTGTGTGTCGATTTGTACAAATATAACCAATCCTGTTTTAGCTTCTGTGGAAGTGTGAAACCAGACCTCCCAGCACCCCTCCCAGGCCCTCTTCAGTAGGAGTATGTAGGAGTATAATGTATGCAGAAACAATAATAATTACATTGTAAACAGAGGTTAGTGTCTGCTTTCTTTCACAGACTGAACCCAATGCCTGCTTCGCCCCACACAGCCATGTAATCATGAGACACAACTGTTATTACATTTAGATCATGCAACCATATTGCTGGAGACTTCTTATAACGACTGAATTACACACCTAGGTTATGCGTGTGAAGGACAGTTTTCAGACTTTGTCATGAGACAGAACTGCTGACACTGTTAAGCTTTATGCTTTAGTCAGTTTGAGGTTGTGTTGACTGTCAGTGAGATCAGAAAACTAAAGACACGCCCAACCCAAAGAATAAAAAGTTCCTTTTTGAGATGATTTTTTAAACTTACCTTTTCAATTGTGCCAACCAGAAATTGTCATGAAAACAAAATAAAACAACAAAACTGTTTGTTTTTAAATATCTTAATTTTACATGTTTATTTCCCCATTGTTTTCTTTAGGAAGCGCTGCTTTTTTAACCTTTAATCATACAGGGAAACCTTTATCTTATTCATGCCAGAAAGCTGCACAAAAAAACCACAGAGCCAGTACAACCATTGCTCCTTTAGAGTAGTAAAACCCTTCACTCAGAAGTCTATGTCACTGACCATCAACCCCCAGGCCCCCACAGCTCTACTTCTACTGAGTGCTTAAAGCGTGCTGACCCTCAGCTTCCTCCATCAAACCTCACATCACGCAGCAAATGAAAACTTTTCCTGGTTTTTCAGGAACAAAGATCTAAACCAGAAGTTTAGTTTCAATGATGTCCTAATAGACTTCTTCAAACAAACAAACATGTCCCTCAATTAGCTCTGTAACAACAAAAAAAAACGTAGAAGGAAGCAAACTCAAGTTGCATTTTTACTTGATGGAAAAGGTTTCTTTGCAAATAGTGGAAATTCAGTTATCAAGACTTCCTACAGATCTACAAGAAAACCAATAATCGTTCTTCTTAAAAACAAGTTAGAAAACGTGAACGTTTCAACAAAAAAAAAAGTATTCAAACTCAAAACTGCTCTCTGGGTCTGCCATGCCATTTTCCTGTTTTTTCCTGGAGTTTTTTTTTCTCTGTAAGCTATGATTGTGGTCTGAAGGGGACTATGCAGAGGATCTTCTAATTCTGGAACATGTCAGGTCAGGTTTGAGCTCTTGGATGTTCGGGCTTAGATTACGGGCTGTTGCTGCGTCTCCGTGTTTCCAAAGCCACAATTAACATAAAAATAGCACCTGTTACTGAGGTTTCCAGCTGTAAAAGGTGAAGCAAAGTGAAAAATACAGAGGCAAAGAAATCGTTCTCTGAAATCAGTGTCAGTTTAAAGGGTACAGACAACAACACAAAAGCCTCCTAATCCTTTCTTCTCCTCATCTGTATTTTATATTCTCTAGTCTCTGCCGTACATCGATCGACAAAAGAGGAATTTTAAAGGCTTTGATTTACTAAACTCTTGTTCCTCTGATTCATCTAGCTAGCATGAGTACACAGGTTCATTGAATCGTTTTTCAGACTGGAACTCAGCAAACATTCAGGCCTCCAAAGTCTTTGGTCATAGTGCTGTGAGGCTTCCTGCTAGGACTTTCCTTTCATATCACAGGAGAGTGATGGAGGCAGCAGGAAATTTAGGAGCAAACAACAAAATAAGAGCATCCTGTGGGAATGGTGAACTTTTTGACTTTCAGCCTCTCACAGCTGTTTTGTTTATTTAATAGGCTCCCCCCCCCACATGCTCTCTGGGATATAACTAATTAGGATGTGCAGTAAGACAGACAGGACACACAGGCAGGATGTCGTCTCATTGCTTCCCAGTCAAATGAAAGCTCCTGACTTACTAAACTTGAGTTTGAAATGCAGATGATCTGAAGGTGAGAAGCAGGGCTGGCTCGTGACGTCAGATTGATCTGATTTTTTATTTTAGTCATGTTTCTTTTAGAGAGCAACTTTTCACTTGAAGTTTTGAATTTTTAGATTATTTGGTTCTTCAAACATAACATTTGTAGTATTTTTAAAGAACCTATATCACACAAAATCAACTTGTTATCTTTTAAGTGTAATATAATGTTCATTCCTCACAAAAAACCCAAAGCAGTGTTTGAATCCATTCACACATCTCTGAGTTTTCCTCAAAAAAACCTGCACTCTGAGCACCAGCCCCTCCCAATCCATGAAAATGAGCAGGTGAGAAGTGAGAACAGGCCTTTCCAGGAAGAGTCTGCGCTGCCAGCACCACCCCTCCGCCTAACAGAAACAGCCACTTTTTTCGCAAAGCTCGGCAAAACGCTTTCATTTGAAATACCACATATCTTCCAGTTGTGTCCTGTCTCTTATTAACGCCAGTCTCCAATAGCAGCTGGGTTAACCAGGTTTTTGTTACTTTAGACGCCAATCTCTGAGAGTCTCCTTTAAGAATCAAATATTAATTATATCAAAGTAGGATTAAAAGCTTTTCATAACTGGATGCAGAGTTGCAATTGCTGATTCCAAACATCATCTTCTTCATCTGAAGGATGTTCTAAAAAGAGGCTAAAGCCATTCAAGACTGGGCCGTGAATCCTATTTATAAGAAACTGTAATGTTTTCAAAACAGTCAGTGAGAACATATTCCCTCATAGCTGCTCTCAGAAAGGGCAGGTAGACCTTTGTTTTACACACATGCACGCACACACACACATACTTCCTTTCCATTGTCTAGAGTATGACTGGCAGGAAGTGACTGGACGTCCTGATAGCGCTATATCTATATTCCAAGATTAGTCTGTTTGCCTGGTGAGTAGTTCAGCGCTAAAGTCTATTGCAGGAGGTCAGGCAAGAAGTGGCTGCTGCAGCCGCAAAGGCAGATGAATACTCCCACTTTTCAGTGGCTCCCAGTCCTCACTGCTAAAGCCATGCACTGAAGCAACGTTCTGGGTTTCATCTGTCACCTGCAGCTTGAAGTAACTCAAGAGAAATCCAACAAATGCAGCACAAAAAGCAGTTGACTGAAGCATTTCGTATGAAATGAGACCAAACATATTTTCTAGCTAAAAAGCAAAAAGGTTCAATCAAGTCATCGAATCTGGTCCATGTTTGATTAGCAACTGTTGCTGTTTTTGTTTGACAGGTGTGAAAGCTCACCTAAAATCGGTTGCAGATGAACTCTGGTGTAGTTCACTTAGTGGAAATGCAGATGGACTTTCCATGAACCACAGACAGGAAGAGAAGCAAAGACTAAATGAAACGTCTGTGGAACTGGAATCGTTGTCATTTGCGTCATTCCTCCATTTTTTGTAGACAAAGAGCAGTCACTGTTCAGCAAATAGTGATTAAAATGTTTTGTTTTGTAAAACTAACTTCCACCCAGTGGGGCGCATGTTGTGTAAATGTGCTCACGTGAGGACAGAGAGACTCGGCTTTCTGTCCTGTCTTTTTTCTCCTTGAGTGATTGAGAGATGCTGCATGGTGTTTGAGCATTAGAAGCAGCGAGTCTAATGAATAACTGTCCTGCTGTTTTCCAACAGAGAGGAGCACACACAACAACTCTGCTTTTCTAATTCCAGTGGATTTCAAACTAAGTTGGGGAAAGAGGAAACAGAAGCAGAGCGTACGAGCTGGTGTCTGCTAAGGAGACAAAATGAGGAGCGACGCATGCAGTCTGACACTCTCTCACTAACGCCAGTTTGATTACTAAAAGATGCTTCAGAGGCAAACAAGGACAACAGTTACTGTGCAACCATCATAATGTAGAGCCAGCTGAAAAACGAGGGCTACAGCAGGGTTTGATGAAGTACCTTAAATGAGGTCCGACTAGTGCAGAGCTAAAAGCCGACCGGTGACTTTTTACATGACAGCTGTGCTTGTTCTGCCTAAAAAGGGTTAATCGCTGCCAATCAACAACACACAAGTCTGAGAAACTGAGTGATCAATCTGATCAACACGGACCACAGCCGACCACGGCGAGTGTGCATCTTCTCCCCGTGCATGCGTGGGTTTTCTCTGAGCACTCTGGTTTCCTCCCACAGTCTAAAGACGTGCACAATAGGTTTGACTGAGACTCAAAGTTGTCCTTTGGCGGGTGTGATCGTGTGGTCCTGCGACAGGCTGGACAGCTTGTCCAGAGTGTACCCAGCCTTTGCCCAACAGTAGTCGAGTTAGACTGTGGCGGCCTCGTGACCCCAAAAGGATATACCAGATTAAGAAAATCGATTGACCCCCCCACACACACACAAATGGCTGTGTACAAGGTCGGTCGTTTGGTCTTTTAGATAAAAGGTCCAGTTTTAACTTCAGTGTGACTCAGCTCAACAAGAATGAGTTTTCTGGGGAGATGAATGTGGTTTGTCTGGTACCGCAGCAGCAGCAGATGAGATCCGTAATGATGCCACTTGGTCGTTCCACAGTGTAACACATGCCATGCTGCCGGGCACCTCCTCTCTCTGAGCAGCAGCAACAGCAGATGCTCCTGTTTGGATTAGTGTGATGTGTGTGCTCGTGTGTGTGTGTGATTCCTTTATACAGAATGAAAGGACAGTTCAGACAAATCTGAATTGGGTTAAAGATTCGTTTCAGACATTATTTTTATTTATTTTTAATTTAGCGTTGCATTATTTTTCTGTGAATGAGACTATTAATGACTATGATTATGAAATATTAAAATAAACTACACAACTGAGGAAGGACAGTGCAGTCACTCATTTGGTTTTTACTGTGGGACATCCATAGAATAGCTTTTATGGGAATCTGATTTATGAAACAGTTTTTTGGATAAACGTGTTGTTTTGGTGTATGAGGTAGTTTGTATGGGTTGATTGTACCATATCTGTCACTAACCTTTAGCATGCCATTAAACGGTCATAGGATTTAGGTTTTCTTAACTTCACACATCCAACATTCATCTGTTACTCATACTATGTTTTTATCTGTGTACATCCTGCTTTTTCCTGCAGAAAATTCACACACCAACCTTCCAATTAGCAGTTGACAGTTGTCGTGCTTCAATCCTCACTGATTTATGTGTGCGGTATAACCGTTTTCCAGCTCTGAACTTTCCTCCCCACCAATCTAAACTCAGGCAGATTGCATTGGACATTTGTTTTGACCTGTATGCATGTCAGCTGTGTGTATGTTTGTCCAGGCAGTGTTCACCTTCCAGCTGATGCTATCTCTTTGAAATTCAGTGATCCAATCACTTCCCTTTGCTTTTGTAAAAAATAGACATGGCTCCCTGCTGAATTTGTTGTGACATTTATGAAATGTTTCTGTAGTTTTGCCACAGTCATGCTTCAAACAATGACTCCAGTCAAAGTACTGACACAAATTCAGGTACATGTCTTTGTGTTGATGGATGTTTTTAGTCAGGACCTAAGCAGCAGCTTTCTGGATGGACTCCAGCTGCTTTGCAGCCCTTTATTGTGTCCATTGAGCAGATCTTTAGAGTATTCTAACCTGCTGCAGATAAACGTGCATAAGTCTCACTGTAAGCCCCTCCAGGATGTTGCGGGTCTTGATTGCCACGATAGAAAAAAGTCTGAAGTTGTGCAAGAATTGGTGGAGGAACGTTTCAGGTGTGATGTGTGACCAAAGGATGTCATCTAGAATGAAAGGAAAGGTGTAGAAGACTGTGCTATACGAATAATCCCCAAGTCAACTTATGAAGAAACAACAAATCCACTTTTTATTAAACTAAAACTTTTGAAACTTAGAGACTTGATTGATTTCAAAATAATTCAATTCATGTTCAAAGTTAAAAAACGAAACAATTGCCAGAAAGTATCCGAAAGCTCTGAGAGAAAATACATGAATAAAAAAGCCATGTTGTTGTTGTTTTAGAAACTCTGACACAGAGACGGGAGGCAGAGCTGGAGGTAGCAGAGATGAAGATGTTGAGGTTCTCTTTTTGTAAGTGACCAGGATGGAGAGGATCAGGGATGAATTCCTTCAGGTGAACAGATGTTATGGAGATAGATTGAGGGAAGCAGATGGAGATGCTTTGGACGCGATGAGAGGAGGAACAGTGGTGATGTTGTTGAAAGGATGCTGAGGTTGGAGCTACCAGGAAAGAGATCTAGAGGAAGGCCAGAGACGAGCTTCATTGATGTGGTGAGTAAGAGCATGAGGGTGGTTGGTGTGAGTGAGGAGGATCCAGGGGGTTAGATGAAGGCGACCCCTACAGGGAGCAACTGAAATACAAGAAGGAAGTGGGGCAAAGCAGAAGGTTGCTTCTGATGGGACTGCTCTGATTGACAAGCTAAGTTTAAATGTCTGCCACAGCCTGGCCGGCGCCTGGTGGGACTGAAGAGCATCATCGCTGCACAGAATCTTCACAGCAAAAACCTGCCATGTCGGAAGTCGGGATTTGCTTTGTGATTAGTTGCTCAGTCTGAGCGTAGCAGCTAGCAAATTAAATGAACTCATCCGACTGGTGTGTGTGCTTGTGTTCCATCTCATCTGCAAGGAAAAAAAAGTTTTTTTTAATCAGAATAATAAATTTGACAGTCTTCAGAGGATTTTTCATAAAAAAAATAAAATGCAACTTGTCAACTTGCACATAAAGGAAACTTGGAGTTTTCTTTTTGTTGACATGAGTTCATTGATAACGTTTGACAAAGTTTATGTCATAACTAGGAGGCGGTGTTAGACAAATGTTCCCAGCAGTGCAGGGCGATGGGAGAGATTTGATCATATCCATGAGACTTCTGACCTCACACTGCAGTTCTCTCCTCCTTTTCTCTCAGTTTTTTCCATCTGAATGAAGTTGTTTTTGGGCCACCATATTGTGAGAAAGCTCACAGTTTCCAGATCATAATGTCCTAATTTACAAGAAAAATGTAAAGTTTTAAAAATAACATTTAGTAATTTGCAAATAAAAATATTAAAATTTGCTTTCAAAACTTTTTTTTTTGCTTTCAAAACTTTTTTTTTTTGCTTTCAAAAACTATTTTTGCGTTTGCAACAGAAATGTTTTCAGATGCGTTGTGTCTCGTCTTTCTTCAATCTATCTTTGATTTTTCATTAGTTTCAGTTTAGTGTAATAAATGCGCCACCAAACAGCCAATCACAGACAAGAGGGTTCATGCTGATTGGTCTGGATTCTATCCAATCACGTGTCTCTGCCTGCATTGGCTGCTTGGAGACAGACAGGACTTTGTATCGGTTCTTTTTGAGCAGGATTCTTCAGTTATTCTGGTCTGTTCCTCTTTAAGTAGAGCCCTGAAGGAGCAACAAAGACACAATAAAAACGGTTCTGTATTTTTTCATGTTAGCATATCGACCAGCGTATTTAAAATGTCCGCAGCAGAAAATCCGTCACAGCTCCGCCTCCATCCAGCCGGACGTTACGTTATGATTTGTATGATTTGCACATATGTCACACTAAAATGAAACTAATGAACGCAAAATCAAAAATAGGGTGAAAGCGAGATGAGAGACAATTTGAAAACTTTTGTGTTGCAAATGCAATAGTCGTTTTTGAAAGAAAAAAATAGTTTTGGACGACAAAAATTGAATGTTTTCATTTGCAAATTATGAAGTTTTATTTTTAAAACTTTACTTTTTTTTGTAAATTAGGACATTTTGATCTCAAAACTGTGACTTTTACTTGCATTTGGAGTCCCAAAGATCACTTCATACATCTGAATATGTGTGGTAGTTTTGCAGCTCGAGGACAGAAGTGCCACATTCCTCTCCAGCAGTCCCAAAGCCGTGTCTCCTCTTAATTATCCTGTTATGGACTTGGACTTATCAGATGATGAGCTCAGCCTAACTCTTCATCCTTGAGTGGTTTGTGAGCATGAGACGCTCTGTTTTTTACTTCTGCTCTTGTGGGGACCTTATTACTGAGTTGGTTCTTTTGATTTTTTTTCTGTGTTACCACTGCCAACTTTTATGCTTCATAATCTAGTAATCATGAAGAGAAAAAAGACTCACTGCATTTGTGTGTGCGCGATTCTTGATTTGTTACTTGTATCTGCCTGTTTGTGTCAGAATTGATTTGTAATTTATGTAATACATTTTGTGTGTAACTGTGAATAACTGCATTTCTGTATGCACATGTACACTCGAAAATAAAAACCTTGCAAATCGAAAATAAAACGTACGTCAAATTCAAAATGACTCCTACGCATGTAAATTGTTAAACAGTACCCACCAACGGCCTGATACACAAACACAAAACCAGATTTACACACTGATCAGAGTGCACGAGGAATTGTAAGACTTCTGACACGTCTCCAGATTTGTGTGTAGATGATGTGTTTAAATGCTGTCAGAATGCTGGGTCTTCAGAGTTTTCTTATCAGCCCCTTTGAACATAGATTGTGAATAATATCTGTTAAAACTTTGTCATTTTCTGCACTGTATTAAACAGATATGCATATAAAATTGTTTTTTTTTTTTTTACACCTTTACACCTCATACCTTTCAATGGTAGCTGGTCTCTAATTGACGCCGGTCTCCAGTAAGCGCTGGGTAAACAGGTGCTCGTTACTTTAGACACTCGTCTCTAATAGTGGCCGGGTTCCTTTAAGACTCGCCCCCGTCCCCTCCTTCTGTTCACCGACAGGGTGCTGATGGATATTGGACCTCTGTTGGTTGAAGAAGTAGAGGAGGAAGGAAGAAGGAGAGGAGGAATATGTTTGTAGGAAGAGAGAGAAGAGGATAGTCATGAGTGTTGGTCTGAAAGTAGGGACTTTCAACCACTGCTATGCTAGGTTGGGTAGTAAAGAGGGACAGACTGACCTATAGATTATCAAGGCAGAGAGACGGCGATAGGAAGGACATGTGGCATGTTGGGGTGATTAAGGATCGGGATGGTAATGTGTTGACAGGTGTCAGTTGTGTAATGCAAAGAATACTTTGAATTTTCTTCATTCATCAACTGATGATATAAGTTGATATAAGATATAATTGAAATAGGTGATAGTCAACTACGTGAAAATGTAAAAATTAAAAAAAGCAATTTATGGCAATAGCATAGTTTAAAATATCATGACGTTTCATATTTTGTATTTTCCATATATCATATTTTATTTTCTATTCAAATTTGATAACACTACAACAACAACAACTATTAGTCCATGTGTCAGCTGGTGATTGAAACAAACACTGAGGTTTTGTTCTGCACCAGGAAAGACTTTCTAATGAATCATCACAGGAAAACAGAAGTTCTGAAGAACATCTCTGTCATCAGGAGGCAGGTGGAGCCCACACTGGATCTTTCATCATGATCATTAAAAATGAATTGCTTCCACATCAAAGATTCCAGAGACATAATGACAGTTGTCTCTCTCTGTTGTGGGCTTGCTCTATTGAAACACCTCATCTGCTCTGCTGTTCAGACAAGCAGAGGTGAAGGGAACAGAGATGGAGGAGAGACAGCAGATAAAGATTTGCTGCTGACGTGTGTGACAGCTTCTCCCTCAGCACCTCTGCACCCTGACATGGAATGATTATATTTGGTGATCTAAAGGCTGCTGGCAAATGTTTACATTCTGCTGATGACACAGGAGCTATCAGTTCAAACTTTAATCTGGAGGAATTAGAATAAGTAGACCCAGGATAGTTCAGCAGTTTATCTCCATGAGACTGTGGCTTTGCATCTCCTCCCAGCCCCTCACTCTGGATCATCCAGATTATATTATCCTTCCTCCTTCATCTCTCCATGTTAAATCTCTTTGCTATTTTCCTTCTCGAGGCGGCTAAAGATATTTTTTAAAAAGCTTAAAAAATGTATTTAATTTTGTAGCTCATATATTTAAAATTCCTATTTACTGAAGATGGAAGTGTATTTCAAAGGGAAGGTCTTGATTTCCACCAACAATGTTTCAGTAGCTCCTTCTACTGATCAGCTTCCTCAGAGATGCTGATAACACAGGAAGCAGCCAACACCCTCCACTCATTTTAGCGACACATTGATGAAGATTTAGAGGTTCACTCATCAAACGCTGCTGCACTTTGTTTACACGAAGGCCCACTGAAATAAACTGAAGTCCTGCAATTGCAGGAAGTAACAGTCCTTCCTGCAATTTCATAATTAGTCTGTGAAACCTGCACACATATGCTGTCAGTAACACTTTGAGACTCTACTGAACCCTTGTGATGATCAGTTCCCGCCTGTCAATCTCATGCATTCAGACATTACTGTGCTTCCACATGCCTTATGCAAATGCTCTTTAAGGTCAACACTTACATTTCAAATTCAGCAATACCACTCAGGTAAAATGTAATTTTGGATACCCAGGTAGGAAAAATGATATAAACCAAAAGATTTGGAAAGAAGATTAGACAATATGAAGATTAATAATGAAATATATCAGTCATTCACAGTTTATATCTTACGGTAAAGCTAAAAGGAAAACGTTCATAATCTTAAACATTAACGCCATTTTCCTAGTACTTCCATTCTCTCCAGTAGATTTTTCTTCACTTCACTCTGCACTTAAGTACATTAAATACGAAAAGCTTAAATACATGCAGCCATATTCACTTATGAAGGATTTTTCTCAGTAAAATCTCTTATCTTTCTTGTATTTGTGATGGTTCATTCGGCTAGTAGCTTGTCCAACTTCAGTATTCACATTTTTTTTTTATTTGCTCTTTTTCTGATTTAAAGCTTTACAATTCCTTCTTAAAAAACAATATTTCTCTGAACGTTAACAGTTTTAATGTGTAACTTTTACCATGTATACCCTCACCTGACAAGGCATGTTAAGAATAAAAGCTCTTTAGCTATTCATGCCACTTCTTTCTATTTCTTATTTAGTGAATATAGCCATTATCTGCAGAAAAAAAGTCCTGACCCTTTTACTCGCTCCTGCAAACCTGCTCCCATCTGCCCTGCTATCAGTCAGCATGGAATATTTAAATCCAGTCGTTGTGAAGCCTGAAAAGTGGATTTCAGACCTGCCACAGTGGGAACGATTAAGCCTCACTGACCAAATTAGGAATGAAAAGTGAATGTTATAAATGTGATCCACAAGGCCTTGTTCATTTCTCTATTCATCCCTCTCTCTGTTCATTCATCTTTTTCCTCCAGTGTGGTGCACTCTCATTGGATTCAGGAAGGATTTCTGTCAGGAAATCTTCTTAAAGCAGCACTTGGCAAGACTTTTATGGAAAAATGTACTCAAAGCTAAATCACGAAGAGCCATCCGCTCTAATGAGGAGCTGCAACTTTGGCCCTTTTTTGCAATGAAATGTTGCTGTTGGGATTGCTGCTGAAATCTCCCATGCACTTCACATTTGCACTATTTTCATATCAACAATTGCAAGTAGGCACCATGTCTAAAGCAGCGCTCAGGGGAACACGCGACTATTTTGGTTCTTATGAGTGATAAAATAAAGTTTTCTACAGCATCACAGTTCACCCCATGAAGGTATGGTGTTTGTTTGCTTTACCTGATTTTGGAGCTCTTGTTTGTCTTTATTTTTTAAATGAATTTTATATTTTTGCTGTTTTTTGTTTCATTTTAATTCTAATCTGGGCTAACAGCCAAATCCTTGAACAAATTCCTGCATCTCATTTTCATACATCTGTGCATAAAGATAAGAGAAAAGATGCTGTTGACACATTTTCCTTATGAATCCAAAGAAGGTTGAAGAACAAAGTGACAAATTGGAGAGCATGATTTACAAGCTTTTCTGGTCCTGCCTTCAACCTCTGTTGCTGAAGCCTATTGAAATGGAAAACTTACTGAAGCTGTTTAGTGATGCAGATGCAGAAGTAAAATCATGTCCTCTGTTTTTTTGTGCTTGTTTGGTTTTTGTACAAAGACAAAGTAGGCAGGATTTTCTGAATGGCACTGTTCTGGAGACTCCATATAATTCTGTACAATATTTAGGTGCTTGTGTGTGGAGCCCAACTCCTTCCATTACTGGACACATTGTGCACTTCCTCATATCACCACATTTTATTAAATGTTTACAACCATGCAAGGTCTTACATGATTCTGGTGGCAATGAGAACTGACAAGCATTTGATCATTGTTGAGCTATATATTCCTTTGGATCTCAGAGGTAAAGATTCATATCTTTACAAATATGATCTGCTGTATTAGGAAAAATTCAGGACAATCCCATAGACACTTAAACACATCAGAGCACAACAGAGCAGGAATCAAACCTGCAATCTTCCCATCAGAGGTGGACCTCTCTACCTGTGCTGCAGCCGCCCCATGAAGGAAGAAAATCTGAAAGCAGAGTGTAGCTTAAGACCAAACACAACTAAAGACAGAAGCCTCCCATTGCATGCCTTGCTGGAATTTAGCAGAATATGGATGTTGTCTGTTGAATTGTCAGTCCTTCTTACAGTGTTATTTGTTAGGTTTTTTTTTTCAGATAAACTCATTTTTAAAAGAAATGAATCTTGCTTAAATGAAAATCTGCATTCTGTTTGCATTTCCTGAACCGCTTTTTTTTTTCATCTCAGTGTGTATTTGTGGGTCTAAACGTGTTTAACAGTCATCAGTTCTAATAGGTTAAAAAGATTGTAGAGGTCTGTAATGTTCATCATAGATGCACTTCAGCTGCAATGCTACAGTGCTTTTAACACTATGGTGTTCAGGCTTAGCAAGAAGGAAGGAGCTTCTTCTTCTACTGTTGTTTGCTAGAGCATGTCAGCATGCAGGCCGCAGGCTTTTTCTTTCACAACTGTGTTCTACTAAATGAATGATTAGGACGACGGAAAAAGAGCAAATTCCTTCGATCACATTAGCTAGCTATTTAGCTAGCTGCTAATGTGGTCAGGGTCAGAGCAGCAGATGCTAGCAGCCCCTCCCAACACAGCTAGAGGCAATCTGCACGTTATTTAGCTCCACACCGACCCTTCAATAACTCTTTTTACTAAATGTTTAAAAGCGACTGCAGCATTTTGGGGTTTTTTTATGATAATTGGACCCTCCGTGCTGCTGACAGAGAGATGGCAATGAGGCGGCTGCCAAGGGACCATCCACACAATACAAGCTCCAGGAAAAAGTTATTTAAAAAAGCAATCCCTCAAAAACACCCGAAACTAATAAATGAATACATTGATATGAGCTACTCATGAATACTTAGAGTAGAATAACAAACTAAAGTGCCACCGTGATAAATATTTCTCAATTTAACAGAAACATAAATAAATAGCGGTTTAATACTGACAGACATAAGTAATCATCTGCCTGTTTTTTCATACTAAAATCAAAGAACTTAAAATAAGAACCATTAAAACAGTAAGGGTAAAACACTAGAAGCAATGAAGGCTTTTAGAGCTCAACTCATAGGTCAACAGGTTTAGCAGGGATGGATTTCACAGAAAATATGCCAACGTCTATTGATAATAAAGAGAATGCTTTAGAAGTTTTTATTGACTTAAGCAAAGCATTCGATAGTTAATCATTCATTGATTTTACAAAAATGTGAATATTACAGTATTAGAGGGGTGGTTAAGAACTGGTTATAAAGTGGTTTAATAAATAGACTTCAATATGTTAAAATAGATGTTAAAATATCAGAACACAAGAAAATAACGTGGAATTCCCCAAGGCTCTGTTTTAGATTGTTTACACTTTATTGAAATGATACTGCCAAGGAGCTTGTTATTGTTGCAGATTGTACACATTTATATTATTCAGCTCAAGATATTTTTTCAATTAATCTCAGAAACAGAAAGGGAGTTGGTGAAATAAAAATAATTGCTTTGAGATTGATAAATTATTTTTGAATGAAAGGAAAACAAAATTAAAGATTTTTGGTGCAGACAAAGCAAAGGAAAATAAAACTTCATTTTGATGAATTAGAAACTGAACATGTTCATGAAACAAAGTTCCTTGAAGCCATTATTGATCACCAGCTTAATTGGAAACCACATGTTGAATATGTAATAAACAAAATATCTAAATCCATTGATATACTTCACAGAACCAAAAAACACTGAGTAAAAAATGTTTGCATATTTTATTTTCAACCTTAATTTTTCCATAATTTCAATATAGTAGTGAAATTTGGGGAAATATATAGAAAACAAATATTGATCCAATAAGTAAACTTTAAAAAAAGCAAGTCGAATCATAAGTAAAGTTTGTTTTTGTGAATCACAAACGCACTGTTTACAAAATCAAATATATTAAAATGTGCAGATATTGCTGATATAAGAATGTTGGAAATTCCCTTCTGTGCTTTTCAAAATAGTTTGCTCTTGAGAGTGCAGTCATTTTGTTAAAAGAAAAGAGGAACATTGTAACACATAAGCCTAGATGGAGCAGAACTCAGCTACGCTAACTAGCGAGGTGCTAGCTTCTACAGTCTAAACTTCTCTGGCAGAAGAATGAGCGGACCCGTGTCTCATACATCCCAGGACCCCAAGTACCTGGAGATTTCAGGAGGCATGATGTAATGGCAGAGTCCAATGCTCTTAGCAGTACCTTTTCATGTGCTAGTCTGACTTTCAACAACCACAATACATTGACCATTGCAAAGGTCTTGCATATCAATGACCAAATCAATTATGGTTCAACCGATCATTAGTTATCACTCTTTAAGGAACCAAGTTAGTTGGATAAAGATCACACACACACATATATATATACACACGTGGACAAAATTGTTGGTACCCCTCAATTAAAGAAGGAAAAACCCGCAATTCCCACTGAAATCACTTGAAACTTACAAAAGTAACAATAAATACAAATTTATTGAAAATTAAATAATCAAAATCAGCCATCACTTTTGAATTGCTGATTAACATAATTATTTAAAAAAAACAAACTAATGAAACAGGCCTGGACAAAAATGATGGTACCCATAACTTAATATTTTGTTGCACAACCTTTTGAGGCAATCACTGCAATGAAGCGATTTCTGACCTGCGACTGAGACCAAGCTTTCTGACACAAGGCAGCACATTTCTCTCCAGAATGCCTTGATAGTCTACAGATTTCATTGTACCTTGCACACATTCAAGACACCCTGTGCCAGATGCAGCAAAGCAGCCCCAAAACATTACTTAGCTTCCTCCATGTTTCACCGTAGGGACAGTGTTCTTTTCTTCGTATGCTTGGTTTTTGAGTCTATGAACATAGAGTTGATGTGCCTTACCAAAAAGCTCCAGTTTGGTCTCATCTGTCCAAAGGACATTCTCCCAGAAGCTTCGGGGCTTGTCAACATGCATTTTTGCAAATTCCAGTCTGGCTTTTTTATGATTGTTTTTCAGCAGTGGTGTCCTCCTTGGTCGTCTCCCATGAAGTCCACTTTGGCTCAAACAACGACGAATGGTGCGATCTGACACTGATGTACCTTGGCCTTGGAGTTCACCTTTAATTTCTTTGGAGGTTGTTCTGGGCTCTTTGGATACAATTCCAACGATCCGTCTCTTCAATTTGTCATCAATTTTCCTCTTGCGGCCACGTCCAGAGAGGTTGGCTACTGTCCCGTGGGTCTTGAACTTCTGAATAATATGAGCCACTGTTGTCACAGGAAGTTCAAGCTGTTTAGAGATGGTCTTATAGCCTTTACCTTTAAGATGTTTATCTGTAATTTTTTTTCGGATGTCCTGGGACAATTCTCTCCTTCTCTTTCTGTTGTCCATGTTCAGTGTGGTACACACCTTTTCACCAAACAGCAGAGTGACTACTTGTCTCCCTTTAAATAGGGAGACTGACTGATTATGAGTTTGGTAACACCCGTGATGTCAATTAAAGGACACACCTGAGTTAATCATGTCAGTCTGGTCAAATAGTTTTCAATCTTTTATAGAGGTACCATCATTTTTGTCCAGGCCTGTTTCATTAGTTAGTTTTTTTTAAATAATTATGTTCATCAGCAATTCAAAAGTGATGGCTGATTTTGAATATTTAATTTTCAATACATTTTTATTTATTGTTATTTTTGTCAGTTTCAAGTGATTTCAGTGAGAATTGTGGGTTTTTTCTTCTTTAACTGAGGGGTACCAACAATTTTGTCCACGTGTGTATATATATGTGTGTGTGTATTTGGTTACATTTTTTAACTTTTTATCATTTAAAGGTTGCGGAATGTTATATTTATACAACCAGCCAAATAAACCTGAACTTCAACTTCAATGCTTGTTCATGGTCATGCTACCATAGCGATTTTGAAAAAAAGGTTGTTGTTTTCACTCTTTAGTAAATTCAAATACAGATGAATCACTCATAATCAAAATGTTCTATTAGTTTAAAACATACTGAAGATACATTCACCAAACTGTCTCACATGACTAATTAAATGCTCTACTACAGAAACAATTTGGGGAGAAAATCCCATTCTTTACTTTATAGGAATTTTTATGTAAGTATATATAATCAAAACTGTTTAGTAGCCCTGAAGAAACTAAAGCTGCAGTCACCAATCTTTCTCTCATAACTGTCCTCACTGTTCTAATACAGCAACAATTTTGGAAGAAAATCACTTTGTTTGATTTAGGATTTTCCAATGTAAATAAGAAATACAAGATGTCTGACAATCTCCCTCCATCTGAAACTCCATGAAAGACCTCACCTGGTGCTACAAATGGTGTTGAGAACAGTGAGGAAGTGGACCAGAACTGCACAAAGGAACTGGTCATTGACCTAAGGAGAGCTGGGACTGCAGTGACAAAAGTTACTATGGTAACACATGACATCATTTGAGACCATCTGGATGGTCCAGAGGAGGATTTGGAGAAGGTCATGTGATCAGATGAGACCAAATTAAAATTCTTTAGTATAAACACCACTCGCCATGTTTGGAGGGAGAAGAACTCTGATTTACACCACTGTGAGACATGGAGGTGGAAACATCATGGTTTGAAGCTGATTTTCATTGATATCTAGGACAGAATGAATGGAACCATGTATGCTCAAGGAGATTTTAAAATGGATATGAATTATATAGATTGGGCTTTAATTTATCCCACAACAAGGAAATTGATTTTGGACAAATATCATCTCCCATCAATGAGAGCATTCAGGCTAGCATGACAATGATCCCAAACACATCACCCAGGCAACAAAGGAGTGACTCTGTACTAAGCTATGTATCAACCAAAACCTTTTCTGCACCAATAGAAACATGCTGTTCACATTTTGGCTTATCCCGTCAGGGGTTGCCACAACGAATCAGCTTTCACTGATTCACACAAGTGGTTTGGCAGAGAGTTTTTCACCGGAGGCCCTTCCTGACACAACCCTGTATTTTCAAAGCACAGGGAGACCCATTTAGGCGATATCGCAAAGCGCCAGTCCTATACCTAGCCAACCGAGCCATCCAGCTGCTTCTGCATAATTATACGTACATAACAGCCAAATGCCTTTTTGTTTCAGTTGTGTGTCCAAATGGGCAAATCGCTGTAAGCTGATTTGCTGTGAGGATATCGGCTGTGGTAATATTCTGAAAGGTGAATAGCAACGTGATGTCTGGTATTTTCACCGAGACACTAAAGAAAAAAAAACACACAACAAACAAAGTGTCAGTTCCTGCATGCAAGGGAGAGCAGATGTTGCAGAAAACTCCATCACTTTTTTTCCCACGAACTGCTCCCGCCTGTTTCATTTTATTGAGGAGGGCAGCGGTGCAGCAGTAGGGCGGTTAACCTCTGATCGAAGATTGAAGGTTTGATTTCTGTCTTGCCCGCCCATGTGTCAAAGTGTCCTTGAACAAAACATTGCCTCTGGTGGAAGGTTGACGCCAGTGTTCAGCAGAGGAGCCGCCATCAGTGTGTGAATGGGTCAATGGGACTGTGACTGTAAAGCGCCTTGGGCCTTCAGTGAAGGTAGAAAAGGCTCTACTCAAGGATACTCCATTACCATTGAGAGTACATTGTGGGAGATCCAGCATGAATTGATGCATCGGGCACAAGCAAAGAAGAAAAGATAAAAAGTGCATTTGGGGTGTTGTGTCATAAACATTAGGACTGGTCTCAGTTCCTGAAATTGGTTCCTGTTCTAATGACACACTTTCTATCTGCCATAGTCTGTGTGATTCTAAAAAACTGCATCCAGCTTTGGAAAAAGACCATCTACAGCAAAACAAGAACTTCAAAAAATTCTTTAAGCAACAGCTTGAGTAAGCATTTGGCAAAACATTGAAACAATGAAAAATGTCTAGACAATAATTTCTGTCAAAGATGACCTTCACAGTGTGGCTCTAGAATGCACTGAGGCGTACTGAATGTGCATTCCTTACATTCATGTTCATTTGACTGACAGAAAATGAACTAACATGAGTCAGAAAGATTTAAAATGTGAGTTAAAGTGTTTCAGCTTAGAGACACAAGAGATTTGTTTTATTTTCAGCGCATTATGAATTTGTAATTCAGTCCTAAAGAGTTTTTGTAAAACTGTCAATGCAGCCGCTGTGCTGCAGAGTTCCTCTCACCAATCAGAGAGCGGCGTTTGCACATCAAGTGCGGGTCGGCCGTCCCTCTTTCACCGTGTCGCAAATTTTCTGCTGGCCGCCTGCCCAAAAATGTTTTCCTTAACCTTGACGCTTAAGCACACAGCCACGTGTGGGGGGAGCTACCAGCTAATGTTTTTAGCCTGATCGTTACATGGAGCGGTGTCTGTGTTGGACTCATTGATAATGCATGAAAGGCACAGAGAATGATGAGAGATTAGATTCATTTATTTTAAAGGTCTCTACAAAAGCATGGGTGATCACGTCTCTGTGTTTGGGTTCATGAAATGATCCCGAGATTCTCCAGGTGCACTGAGCTTCACTCCCACAGTGAGAGCTGCGTCTGAATGACGGCCGCTCTGTCTCACCAAGTTTGAAGACTTGTTGTCCTGCATTAACCCCAGATGAAAAAAATAAAAACAAGGAGAAAATGAATGGAACATTTTTAGAATTGTCTCGATGAAAATAAAAAAAAATATAAAGTTTAGGAGGCCCAGTCAGACTGTCTCCCCACCCCACAGCAGCTCTCTGTCTGGCCGCCAGCTCACCTTTCGGGGTCTGGCGTGGCGAGCTCAGTCACTCCAGCTCCATAGTTCCTGTGACAGACTGTCTAGGGCAAGGCTGGGCAACTCCAGGCCTCAAGGGCTGCAGTGTCCACATGATTTCAGATATCCAAGCCCTACTCATGACTGATTACCTGGTTCAGGTGTGTCCAGCCAATTAGAACATGCCAGAGTATGGGATTGTGGAAAACATGCTGGAATGCGGCCCTCGAGGCCTGGAGTTGCCCATCCCTGGTCTAGGGTGTACCCTTAGATCACGTACACCATTGACTTAACATTGAAACTGTCACACGAATCACATATGGCGTGAACACAGCTTTACAGAGGTGAGGACTTATCTGTTAGCAGAGTGCAGGGAGGAGAGGTTGAAGCCCAGGGAGACGGTGTTCAGGTGAGAAGGTGCTGTTTAGAACGCAGACAGACACAGGATGCAGAGATGAAATCAGTGATGGATCGATCCTCTTTGACTGATTAAGAAATACTTTTCTTCAGTGTATTCATCAAACATGCAAAGTGTCTGTAGTTTGTATGAAATCCTGGCTTATGAAAAGTGTCTCCAGAAGGTAAGGCACATATGTTGATGTGTTTGTGCTAGAAATGCTATGAAGTCGACTTTCAGTATTTAACTGTTTCCATGTGGGTAACAGAAATTCTTCTTCTGTGAGGTTCAGTCCCTTTATTTCTGTTTTCGGGTTATCTTTTTGATTGTGCTTGTCCTAAGCAATAGTCACCCCAACTTCAAGTTTTTCTGAGCTGCTTCAGCTTCAGTTTGCTTCATGGTTTCAGTTGCCTTCTGCCTGTCACCCCCTTAAATTCTTCTTGCTCAGTTCAGTTCTCTCAAGTTTAAGGTTAGGTTTGGCTTTCGAGTTAAGTTCTGTATTTTGTTTTGTTTCAGTTAATCTATAATTTATGTAAATTCTCTTTTCACACCTGCATCTGCATCCCATGCCTTGTAAACACTGCATACATGTACAAATAAATGTTTTGCAGTATTTGGTTCCCATTAGAAACTTTTAAAACATCTTGTAACTGGCATGCATGTTTCTCTGCTTGAACTAAAATAACAGCTTTTTACACCACGTTTGTGAAAGATGTGTTTCAGCTCTCTACTGCCCCCCTCTGGTTATAAAACCACAATAAGGGTAACAGACTGATGTCCTCCGAAGGTTTATTTATTTTTTTTTTTGTTTGGGTGATGCCCTTTTTTTGGCCTGAAAGACAAAGATCCCGTTTACCGTAGCCTGTTTTAAAACATAATGGTGTAAAATAGGTTTCTAAATAAGGCATCAAGATGAAAGAAGTACAAAAAATGGAACTGACAGTCAGAAGTCTTTAAATTCTGTAAAAAAGTAAGGAAAAGTACAACAGTTAAATGAACAACAGCAAATGCAAAGTAACTAGTCAAACAGTACAGGGATCTTTTACATGTTTGCAGGTTAAACATGTAAAATAAATGAGAAATGTCCTCCCAGCATATCTTAAACACCAGGGGCCACCAGGTCACTGGAGCCTATCGCCTACTATAAGGCAAGGTACACTCCGTACAGGTCCCAGTCTGTCACAGGAAACACGATGACTAACACTCACACCTAGGGATAATTTAGAGTTAGCAATCAAACTATGAAGCATGCTTTTGGACTGTAGGAGGAAGTCAGAGTCCCCGGAGAAAACCCACAAAAAGAACATGAGAGCTCCACACAGAAAGGTCCCAGCTGAGATGTGAACCAGGGCCTTCTCACTGTGAGGCACGACTACCAACCAGTGCACCATTGTGCAGCCCTGAACGTGTTCACTTTTGCTGGGATGGAATTTAAAGATTACATGTTGCTGTCTCTTTCTTTCTTTTTTTTTAGAATTTCTCAAAATAGAGGATGGTCTTTTGTCCCTCCTGACCTGTTTTCTTCTCCCCTCTTCCAGGGCTCAGGGCCCTGACCAGCGTTGACGTGGTGAGAGGTGGACAGGTGGTGCTGAAGGCCTCATCAAACAGTAACATCGAACAGAGTGGCAGCACTGTCATCTGGAACCATATATCTGACACGATTGGATTGGTGAGGGATTGATGAAACTCTACTTCCCATAAGTTTTTCTTGTTTGTTCCTGTGTGTGCACACAATAAAATAAGGAAATAAATTTGTACACACAGCAAGATGATTCACAATAAAATCACAACCTTGAATCTTTTTTTTTTTTTAATGTCAGACAGTCAATATCGCATTGGATATAACAATATCAAATTGGACGTTTTGTCAAACTATGAAGGAGAGATACTAAATGTCAGCATTTCTCTCTGTGTTCATTCCTGTTTTAATCCGTCAAACAGCTAAAGCTTTACTGTTAGAGAGCTTTAACTCTATCATTACACTATAACAAAGAAAAAACTTTTGCTGCCTCTTTTGAATGCTGTACATCTGGAAAGTATTCCCAGTGTTTCACTTCTTCCATATTTTATGATATCACAGCCTCATTTCAAAATGAATTAAATCTGTTTTCTTCCTGAAGAATTCTTTGAAAAACACCTAATAATGACAATGTTGAAAAAAGTTATTTTTAAATTGTTGCAAAGGTTTAAAAAATAAAAAACCTGAAAAATAATATGTGCAGAAGTTTTCACAGCCTTTGCTTTATACTTAGTTGCTGAACCTTTGGTCATAACTGTAGTTATGTTTCTTTTTTTCTTTACCCAAAGATAAGACTAACATTTTTATCTGACTGTAGGTTGAAAGCAGTTTTTTCAGGCAATGTAAAAAAAAGCGACATTTGTAAGTCAGAAAGGCTTTTTCCACTTCACACTATCATTCATTCAGGGGCAGATTTCTGCATCGCGTCACAGCTCAAAGTGTAACATATAAAGCCATTTGTCTTTCAGACCCGAATTAACCTTGTGTTTGATCATTCTGATGTTACTTTTGGACATTATGTCTTTCTTTCCCATCAGTCAGTGTCTAAAAAGAATTTCTGAGTTTCCCAGTTATAGAAATTGTAAAACAAACAAACATAAAAGCAGTGAATGACTGCTCACCGGGCAGCAGAAACAAACTGAGTTCATGTTATTTACAGCTGAATTTCATCCAAAACCTTCTGAGAAATGTCAAACATTTTTCATTTTCTGGGCCAGAGATGTTAGGATTACAAATCCCTCAGATTGTTTTGAGCCAGGACCTTTGCCAAGAAGTCACATCAGCACGGATGTCCAGGTCTACACATTTCTTCCTGATCTGCAGTGGTTCACTCTCTGGTCATGACAAAACTTATAAAAGATCCCCATAGATTACTGAAGCAATTACTTAAGCTTTCAGCAACTTTTTATTGTAATTGAATGCATGCTAGCTAACTCCGACCTCCAGATCTCCTGGGTTTTCATCTCACTTGTGCCTTCCTCCCAGGTCATCTCTTACAACAAAGGCTCCACAGCTTACGGCAGCGAGTTCAAGGACCGCGTTGGTTTTGTCAGCCAGATGCCCTCACAGGACGTGTCGTTGTTGATAAACAAAACCCTGGAGTCTGACTCAGGGCGCTATGCCTGCCAGGTCATAACGGGGCCAGTCTCTTTCGTCACTGAATTCAACCTAAATGTGAAAGGTGAGAACAAGCACTTCCTGCTTCTTTTCTTGCTTTAGTAACTCCACAGACAGAAAAAGAGACTTCTGACCACAAGCAATAAAAAGCTGACAGTTATCTCCTGTTCTTGTTTTAGTTCCTCCGTCTCCTCCTAACTGCTCTCTGATAGGGACGCCTGTCCTGACAGGAAATGTGACTCTGAGCTGCATGTCCAGTGAGGGGAAACCAATCCCTTTGTACCACTGGAAGAAAACCAAACCCAAAACTGAGATCTTCTTCCCACCAATGCAAAGTGAGTGCATAGAAAGCAATGCAGGTTTGAAGTCATTGCACAGAAAATGAAAGCCATAGAGTATCAGATTGTACTGGGTTCACTTGTTTTGTGTTGATTGTTTTGTTTTAAAAAAAAGCCCAACTTAAAAGAAGAACTGACTGACACTTTCTGTCAAAACATACACTCTCTTTCAGCTCTAATGTTTTTATCAGAGCTTGAAAGCTGGGTCTGAGTGAAAACAGGCTCAACTCTGGAGTCATTTGAGTCCAACTGTGTTCTGCAGTTCTAGTCTCCCAGAGCTCACAGTTCATTTTCTACTTACTGAATTAATAGGCTCTTTGGACTCGTCACAGCTGCTTTGATACATTTTCTCTTTATCACTTACTTCACACCAACTGTATTGAAGCCACAACACTGAGATGCTGAGGATTCACCATGAGTCTCACTGTGATGAGCGGTTACGCAGCAACACCACAAGCCTCTGTTCTACCACAGCCAGAAAGGCATACTGTTTTGGTGTTGAAGACTTCTGAGCCTAAAACATCCATTATTTTCACTAGTCTGAATCCAGAGGAAACTTCTCTAAAGAAGGATACCAGATTTCTGTTTTCCAGCTCTTCTAAAAAAGTATTTTGGCGTTTCCAGGCATTTCTGCCTCAGACCCCTACCTGTTTAGCCATGCCTCTTGTCAGATCTCCAGACAACATCAACTGACTCCTAATGTAGAAATATCATGGCACTGTCAAAATTGTTGCACCCTGTCTCAAAAGAAGACCAAAGCAAGCTGTGGAAGGGCAAACTTCCTAACTTCCAATTCCCAATGCATCCTGCTATCCTTCCTTGAGGAAAAAGAGCTGATAAAAGGTTCTGGTGCCGACACGGTTTTCCTGAATCTGTGATTAGATGATTGGCAGGACTGTCAACTGCTGTACTTCAGCATGGAGTTTACTGCAACTGGAACACATCATCCAGTCCACTTTTCAAATGAGGAGAACCACCACCCAGGTTCATCAACCCAATGGCCCCCACTCCCCATTCTTGTCCCAGGGATGCAAATAAAGCTCTCAGAGATGTGAAGACATTCCCAGCAAATTTTTACTGCTTTCTATTTCAGATGTTTACACTGATACTTTGTGATACTAATCTTTCACTTTTTCCCACTTATTTGTTCATTTGCACCTTAAAACAGGTAAATGTGTACCTTATGCATGTCATCACCTGCTGGCAGTTCAAAATAATCAAAATATATCTTATACTATATCTGATACGTGCAGTGTCTGTAAAAATAATCAGTATTTTAGATTTTTTTTGTCAGTGAAAAGGCCAACATAGTGTTTTGGGGTTTTAGACTCTGAGGCCGGAACTCTGAAGCTGACCAACCTGAGCAGCAACATGACCGGACTCTTTGTCTGCACAGCCAACAACACAGTCGGATCAGCAAACTGCTCTATTAACCTGGAGATTATCAGCAGTAAGTAGAAAACAGCATCACACATTGATCAGGGTTCTCCTGTCTTGAAGTTGAGTGATGGCATCTGGACTCAGTCTTCTTCCTTTGAAACGTTCCACCACTCGTCTGAATGACTTCATCAGACTGAGACAGATGAAGCCACTTGTAAGAGAGAAACGTTAAGTCCAGATGCCATGACACAACTCCTCCTTTTATTCATTTCATTTCTGCCTTTTTCATGATTCCAGCCAATAAAGTTGGAATGATTGTTGGAGCAACAGTGGGCTCAGTGCTAGGCTTCATCTTCCTCATCTTCATCTGCGTTGGCTTCCTGGTTGTTTTCAAGAAGCGGAGCTACAATGAAGACGACATGGCCAATGAAATCAAGTGGGTTATCATGGCAACACTCATGAAAGCACTTTAGAATATACTGATTTGTTGTATTTGGTGCCTGAGCTCTTCTTGACCAGAGGAAAAGAAGAAGTCGACTTTTTGGACTTCAGGTTGCATGTAAACAGATAATCAGTTTTATCTACATAAGTCCTTGAAAAGTGTTAGTCATGGAGGAGGAAGCACTGAGCTAGTAAATTACATTTACATTTTTAAAAAGGAGTCAGATGGCATTGGCAGTCTAGTAACATTAAACTATTAAAATTCAAACAAGCAAAGGTTTATCAGCTGTTTTTAGTGGCTAATGTGAAAAAGTCTTAGGGCTTCCTCAACTATTGATTTTTTTCAAAACAAAGCCTTTTTTATATTTTTTAAAATGTTGTCAAAATTAGGTTTTTGATCACCTATCTTCGACCATCCTATTGCCCAATATTTCGCATCATTAAGCTGTAAATGATCCGAACTGCTAACTCCAGTAGTGAACCAGGGTTCCTTCTAAGGAAGATCAGGTACAAGAGTTGCACTAAAAATGAGAAGAAAAGCAAAGAAGAGCATCAACAGTCCTTGATTCCAAACTCAAAGAAAAGTGAGGGTTTTTAAAAACCTTTAAACAGCAGTCTTGACTGTTCTGTGGAACATCATGTCCTGTGCACTTTCAGAGAGGATGCTCAGGCTCCAAAGCGTGTATCCTGGGCAAAGAGTGGCATGGGCTCTGATGTTATTTCCAAGAATGGTACTCTCTCCTCCATCGCCTCCAGCCCCCACCACAGAGGGTACTCTCGCCACCATGACAGTCATCACCAGCAGCCCAGGCATCCAGCGTCAGACACCGCCTCCATCATCACTGGCACAGGCAGCACAGGCGGCTACAGACCATCTCGCCACCAGGGGGCCTCCACTCCCACCCACCACAACTACAACAACAGCTCTACCCTGCAGCGTGGACCGCCAGCCTCCCCCGAGCCCGTCACCAACGGGAGCTTTGTGCCTGTGCAGGAGCGCTACAGCCAGCTGCCCCAGGCCCAGATGCTGCAGCAGATCTACGGCCACCCTCAGGGGCAGGCCATTCCCTCACCACCACCGCTGGCCACCCCCACCATCACTTCCTCCCAAATCAGCCGCATGGGAGGAGTGCCCATTATGGTGCCTGCTCAAAACCAAGCAGGCTCGCTAGTCTAACTGCAGTTTGGCAAGCTGCAGGCTCCTCATCTGGATTTTCCTGAGGAAAACATTTGGTTCAGTTAATAATTGACAAAATAGAGCATAAAACAAAACCCTGCCTGTATTTCAGTTGCTTTGAAGAATATAGTGTTTACTTTCTTTAAAAATATGACATTCTTCACACGCTATTTTATATAGACATGTATTTTTCCAATAACATTTTTTTCCACATTATAAATTAACTTTTTCATTTGTTTCATTTATGGTGATAAACGTCACATTTTCTCACACTTTTTCATCCACACTGTTCATTTTTGAAAATGTGTGTGCAGAGCAACTGTGTACTTGTTACAGGTAGAGGAGTAACAATTAATCAAGTAATTGATTTCAATCCAACCAGATCGATTACAATCACAATCCAACCAGATCGATTACAATCACAATCCAACCAGATCGATTACAATCACAATCCAACCAGATCGGTCTGTCTGAGGCAAGTTGGTCAACAAATCAAATGGACCTGTACCACCAAAAAATCCTTTCAAAATGTGATACATCAATAATCGATCTTGGAAAATACCATTTGAATTGAGACATAGTAGGTCTATTTTACTAAAAAAACGACCAAGTTCCATTACAGTGAACAACACATGTGATGCAACAAAAAAGGATCGCCCCTCATTCCAGTCCACTGCTTTGAATTTCTCAGACACGTGACCATACAGTGTGTTAAAATGTTCTAATAATGTTCCTTTAGATTATTCTGACGTGGAAAAACAACAGTGGAATGAACTTTATAAACTCAAATGGAATGGATTTGACATTCATTCTTCTTCATTACTTGTTTGTTTGTTTGTACACATATTTCATCTACACTTGATTATCTTGCAAGAAACACAACGAATCTAGAAAACCTTACCTGCACTGTTCAGTACCAGGTATTAATATCTGAGTCACACTGGTTACATGTTTTAAATAAAGATGTCCTGGATTGATTTTAGGTCAGTGAATCGGGTCAAATCGGATCATTCAAATTGAACCCATAGTGGCTACGAATCAGATCGCCAACCACAAATTATGATATGAATAATATTGTTGTTAAAATGAATTGTTACATCTCTGTTTACAGGTCAAAAGAAGCAAACAATGCTAGTCTGCAGTCTCATGGCTGTTTCTCCATAATCTCAATCCTCAAAAACAAACTGAATGAAGGAATCAAGATCATCAAGGCAACACCAGGGTCTGGATGATGATGCAGACATTACTATAGCAGATGTCTAATAGGAGAAGAAAAAAAAGGAATCCAGGGTTTACTTCTGATTGTTTTTGGTACCTCAAAACATCGGAATTCTTTCAATATACCAATCTTTATTTATAAAATACTTTTTATACTATAAAGAATAGCACAAAGTACTTTACATGGCAAAAAAAGCTCAATTTCATTAACACATTTCCTCATCCAATCTACAAAAAACCCCAACAAAAGTAGGAAGCTGCAGGCTGGTAGAGAACGGTTGGGGAAAAGTCATCAACACTTGATAAACTGCCAGCTGTGACTGAAGAAAAACATTTAATAAATCAAAATCAACATATTAACCTAAAATAAAATTAAATGAATAAAGAAAAATATCGAATAAAAAGATGCTTTGAAAATTTTCTAAAAGATAAATAAAAACACAAAGTAAAATGATGTCTATTAACAAATGTTAAACTATAACAGGAGGCTTGTTAGAGAGAAGTAAAGGAGTGTCTCCTGCCGCTGTTAATTTTTTTACATCCTTTGCAACTTTCAAGCTCTTTGCCCAGTATATTTTCCAGAGATGTGGAGCGTTTGACTATCACTTTACTTTTAGAATAGGGAAAAAGTCTAAAGCACCTCAGGGTTCGTCATAGGTGAGATATTTTTGAGGGAAATCTCAATGAGAAGAAGCAATAAAACAACTTTATAACACAAAGCCAATGTAGGGATTTTAAAGTTGTGCGGCTTTTAAAAACACTCTTTGAACACTTCCATGAACTTTGTTCATTGGATATTTAATGGTGGTGTAATTGGTGAGAGAAAGCAGCAGATTATGACTTTGAAAATACTTTGATCAAATGACTCAGAAGAATCTTTGGGTAAAAGCTTTCTTTATATTCTTTGTTTTTATACACGCCGCCACAAATTCAATATTTACAGTCCGGTTTGGTTCTATCATAGCACCACCTCAGGGCACTCTGGAGAGGCTAAAACCTGAAAACTACCACATATGCTCTATATTCATAATGTTAAGCAGATTATCAGCCATTTAGAATTTTTGGTTTAGCTCTAAACTCAAAGTAAATAATCTAAAACTATGATTTCTAAATGCCATTATCGGTTTTGTGCATTTCTAGGTTTTACTGTTGCAGATTGTAATTGAATTCCATATTGTGCACAAATGACAGAAGACTGAGTGGTAATCTGTTGTGTTTTGACAGTGGATCGTGTACATTTAAAGTTGAGGCCGTTTAAGGATTTTCCAGATTAACTGCAATGCATTAAAGCTGATCAGTTCATTGGGGAGCCTTTATACTTTAATGAATTCATGCTTGGATTTATTATGGTAAATTGTATTTGTGTTTAGAGTGTGAATGGCTCTTAAAATGTGTACATTTAAAAATGTATTCAGGACAAGACTTTATTTTTATACCGCTGTTAGATAAAACAATATAAATTTTTTTAGTCCAGTGTTTAGTCTTTTTGGAATAAAATTTGTTCACTGATGCACTGACGTCCATGCTTTCTGCAGTCACGCAGAGGGCTGAGCCTCGTGAGGGCTGAGCCTTACTGAGCCTCGTGAAGCCAAGAGCGCAGGGAACTTCCTTCTTTAAAATGTATGGTCATAAAAATGCCTTGTATGATATTTTCAACCAAAATAAGAATAAATGAACTCATTCTATTTTTTGGCTCTTGGTTTTTTCAAAGCTTACTTCACATTGAGCTTGCTGCCTGTTTATTGACTTTCCACAATAAAATGGCCAGTAGTTCAATGGAAATCTGACAAATCCAGCTCTTTATTGAACAAACACCAAAAAGATTCTGGTACGAAAGGTTGGTATGAGCATAACTTAGGACCACCTATTTCAGAAAAGCATGTTAGCCACCTGTCATGACTGACTCAAATGAAGGCCATGACAAACAAGAGGGAGACTGAGTAAGGCTTTAAGAAAGTTTAAAAGAAACAAATATTTAACCCAACTACAGTGGCTTGCAAAAGAACTCATACCCCATTTTCTCACATGACCTCAAACATACACACATGGACAAAATTGTTGGTACCCCTCAGTTAAAGATGGAAAAACCCACAATTCTCACTGAAATCACTTGAAACTTACAAAAGTAACAATAAATACAAATGTATTGAAAATTAAATAATCAAAATCAGCCATCACTTTTGAATTGCTGATTAACATAATTATTTTAAAAAAACAAACTAATGAAACAGGCCTGGACAAAAATGATGGTACCCATAACTTAATATTTTGTTGCACAACCTTTTGAGGCAATCACTGCAATGAAGCGATTTCTGTATTTGTCAAAGAGCGTTCTGCAGCTGTCAACAGGTATTTTGGCCCACTCCTCACGAGCAAACTGCTCCAGTTGTCTCAGGTTTGATGGGTGTCTTCTCCAAATGGCATGTTTCAGCTCCTTCCACAGATGTTCAATGGGATTCAGATCTGGGCTCATGGAAGGCCACTTTAGAATAGTCCAACGCTTTTCTCTCCTTCTTTAACTGAGGGGTACCAACAATTTTGTCCACGTGTGTAAGTATATTTTATTGGAATTTTATATGAAAGACCAACACAAAGTGATACAGACTTGCGAAGTGGAAAGAAGATTAAACAAGAGTTTATTTATTTTTTTTTTCACAAATAAAAACTGAAAAGTGCAGTTTGCATAAGTATTCTGCTCCCTTTTCTCTGAGTTCATCAAATTGCCTTCAGAAGTTGCTTGATGATTGATGACTGATCACATGTTGACTTCATAGAGTCCACCTGTGTGTCATTTAATCTCAGTAAACAAATCCAGCTGTTTTGTGACAGCTTCTGTGATTTGTCAAGAGAATATTGGAGAGAAAACAGCATCATGAAGTGTAAGGAACACACCAGACAGGTCAGGGAGAAAGTTGTGGAGACATTTAAAGCAGAGTTAGGCTAGAAAAAGATTTCCCAAACTTTGAACATCCCATGAACCACTGTTCAGTCCATCATCCACAAATGGAAAGAGTATGACACAACTGCAAACCTACCTAGACATGGTCGTCCACCTAAATTAACAGACTGAACAAGGAGACACTGATCAGAGATGCAGCCAGGAGTCAGTGATGACTCTGGATGAACTGCAGAGATCTACAGCTCAGGTGGAGGAATGTGTCCATAGAACAACCATCAGTCATACACAAATCTGGACTTTATGGAAGAGTGGCAAAAAGAAAGTCATTGTTAAAAGAAAACCACAAGAAGTCCCATTTTGAACTCTTGTATAATTTTCTTAAGTGTGTGCCACTTTGTGTTGGTCTTTCACATAAAATATATTCTGTTTGTGGTCATAATGTGGAGAAGTTCAAGGGGTATGAATACTTTTGCAAGCCGTTGTAAATCTGAAAAAGGGAGAAAGGGTTGGTAGATGGAAGCAGCATCATTCGCCAGGTGGGAGAGAAAGAAGCCACGACTCCCACCAGTTTTTATACCTTCTGTGGGACTTGCCAGGTCTGCCCAGAGGGTGGAGACTCCAGCTCAACCAGGACCTGCAAACAAAAAGGGAAACACACACACAAAGACACACGGGCCTGGGAAAGGGGAAAACTCGGGCTGTACCCCACACCATAAAGAAAAGATCCCACTAGGTTCTTAAAAAGAGAAAAAAGTTATAGACAAAAATAATAATAATAATGATAAACTGACAAAAAGAAGAAAAACAGCATTGACATACCAGCCCGCTGGTACTCAACTCACTCATCCACACCTGTTTATAGATCACTCACCCCAACTCAAACCTCATCAATCCAGATCCCTAGGAGCACATTTAAGATGAAATGAGGCAGAAAAAGTGGAGGGACACCACAAAAAAAAACCCTTAAAACAATAGATTGGTGATTGAGACAAGGCATTCGACATTCAAAGAGCCCTTAATAAAGCAAATGTCTATCCAGTAAGATTGTAATACGAATAGCTAATGAATGAGTTGCTAGTTAGGACACTGCAAGGGGTTGAGAAATGTCATAGGGTTGTGATCTGTATAAATGGTAAATGATGCATCAGGGTTGACGTGAGGACACAAATGCAAACGGCACTCGTAATATCAAAGTCTTCAGTTTTATTTAAAGACAGAACATTAAAACTGACCACAAACTCGTGTAGCAACCAAAACCACCCGACAACCAGTGCAAGGGAGACGAGGACTTATAACCAGAGGGAGATGATCAGGTAGGTGTCAACAGGTGTGCACATTAGGGAGGGATGTGACAAGAGACCTGAAAAGAGCAGTAAGGTGAAACACAGGAAGTACAACAAACAACAAGATAAAACAGGAAGTGACACCAAACACAACAAGAACCAATGTCCTGGGTCCATAACCCGAAATGATGTATACTTATATAGCACTTTTCAGTCTTCACTGAAGGCCCAAGGTGCTTTACAGTCACAGTTCCATTCACCCATTCACACACTGATGGTGGCTCCACTTTCAAATGCTGCTGCCAACGCAAGGTAGGGTTTATTGTCTTGCCCAAGGACACTTTGACATATGGGCAGCCAAGGCGGGAATCAAACCTGCAGCCTTCCAATCAGAGACTGACTGCCCTTTCCAGTGCACCACGGTTGTGGTATACACCACAACTGGAACAACCCTAGACCCTAGATAGACATCAAAAGATAGACATCAAAATGTTTCATTGCCAAGTGAGTGCTTCTTTTACTATAGGTTAACAATGCAACAGCCTGCAAGAGAATGGCATCTGCTCTGATCTGACTGACATTGACCTGGAGAGAAAATGAAGGCTTAAAACAGGGAGCAGTCAGAACAGCTTCTTGACTTTGTCAAAGTCTTGTTGGCCAACTGGGGACCAAACAAATGTACCGTTGGCTTGAAGCATGACCTGCTTAAAGCCGCAACAACTGCTGAAAAATGTCTGCAAAAACTCAGATAATTACCCACCAGCCCCAGGAATCACAAGTCTTTCTTAGTTGCAGAGACAGGATATGTCTCAACTGTCTGAACTTTACTTTGCACAGGACATAAATGCCCTGTCCAACCGCTCAGCCTGGATATAACACAGTCGCCCTAACAATCTCACACAGCACACAGCCAGGTCGACTATGAAGCACATAGCAGTCAAACAACAAAACAAGTGCAGCTTTAGTGGTTCAATCAAGGTTACTTGATAATTTTTTGCCTTTTATCACTGCTTCAATTTGAGAGTATGATGGAGCATAGTACTGACATTAATCACAGCTGATGTTTAATGCTACATCAACACATTTAGCCATGTCACAGTCACTGCAGTATAACTTCTTTACAAAATTGTCTAAAGGAAGCACCAACTCACAGAGTCCTCAAGAGATTTTGAATCTCCCTTTCTGATATGTTCAGGAATGTTTTTGTATGCAAAGGCCGGGGGGCAAAAAATGCTTGCTGAACTATTTCATGAGCACGGTCTTACCATATTGTATAACAGAATGCTTCGGATTGTTGTCCAGCATGGCAATGCAGTTGTGTAAAGACACCACTAACGTGGTTTTGTTTGTCCTACGTCATTTAGGAAAGACATCTTTTGCACAGCTGGATTCAACCGAAACAGGTTTATTGGACAGACTGACACAAGTCAGACACCACTATAAGTCTGTGAAGCTATGGCATGGTCAGGCTGGCAGAGGTCAATCACGAGGATAGGAATTTCAGGAATCATACTTCGGATATTGTGGTGGCGGTGGTCAGGGCCGGCAGCAGACAAACAGAGTCAGAGCAGAAATATGGTCAAACAGAATGTGCGGTCAGAGTAAAAATGCTTGGTTATGCAAGAAATGTGGTAGAAACAATATTTCACATTGACTGATATTTCGTCTTTTTCCATTTAACACTTACATCAAGTAAAAATAGTCCAACTGTCAACTAGAAAACAAAAAGCTTTTTAACCATTAAGAAATAGGTGTTGGTCATGTGAAAAAGTTGGTGACTGTAGCTATACGATCATTACGACGTTTGAACATTGTTGATCAGATGGGATTGATATCTCCAATAAAAATTCTTACAGATGAATGACTTTCTTTTAAAAAATGTTTATGACATAAATGAATATTCACGATTAGGTCTTATTTGAACCATTATTAGTTTTTTTAAGAGATTATGGGATTTCTTTTAACCTCTAAAGACCTGGCGTCCACATGAATGGACATCACATTTTGGGTTTTATTAACATTTGTTCTGTTTAACTGGGGCTCTGTCAAGGAGAAATTTAAAAAATGCGAATCATACAGGAGCTAGGGCCTTAGGAGGTTAAATGACCTTTTCCCTTAGCAACGGTATCACTGCTGTCTGTCAGCAGCACAGAGGGACCTTTTCTCATTAAAATGAACTAAAAACCAAATCTTTTTCCTGTTAAAATGTCTTTGTAGGTTTGCATTAAGACAACCCAACAGAAAAATGTCAGTTTAAAACATTTATTAGGAGTTTTTGATCCTGGAAGTTTGAATGTGTGAATATCTTAACTTCAGCAAATGTTCTTTATTTGAGCCTCCTGCTCAAACTAGTGTCGTGTTCTGCAGCAATAAATTGTCACGATTCATTCATGAGATGCAGAATTCTAGTAAATTATTTATCTGGAATAAAAAAGATGAAATATAAAGCGCTGATCATATAATAAGAATAAAATAACCGATCCTGATCAGTGTGCAAAATATAATTCCCAATTTAATCCGCAACTACATGATCAGGCTTGATTTCTGATCACCTGATCGAATTGGGTTACCCCTAAAATCAGGCAGCCACTGGATAAACGGGAAATGCAGTTCTTCAGCTAAGGTTTAGCATGTATCACATTCCAGGTGAATGAGGACTATGATGGGGACTGGACAGGACCACATAACCACCGTCCATCTGTGACAATGTCACATTCTGTCTTTGATACCGGTTGCACATACACCCTAAAGCGTCATGTACAATGGGTGGAGCTGGCTCGCAGGGGTGAGACTCTGGATCCAAGTAATGATCAGAGCTTTGCGTTGGCTGATGGCAAAACACACTCTGCCCTCGGCAGAATATGTTTAATGTATTGCTGGCATGATGTCACCTATCCAATGGAAACTCACATCAGGGCTGATGAGGACCTAGTTTTCCCTCTCATCTTGGGTCTAGATTTTCTCCAAAAAACCTCCACCATCATCAACCTAAGCAACCACACATATGGGATTCGAGGACCCCAAGGTTATGGTTTCCACTCTTTCTTGCCTTCAGCAGGAGAGCAGCGTTCTGGGCCCAAAACTAACCTGTACGTAGCTCTTCCCAATAATCACACTTTGGGTCTCTCTGCAGCTCAAGAATCTGACCCACCTTTTCTTCGGGCAGTAACACCTGAGGTCGCTGACCTACTTCGATCCTGGCCAGGAGTGTGTTCCGGGCAGCTTGGAAGAACCACCATTTAGAAGCATCACATCTTCACCTCTGATGAGCTTCCTGTTCGTTGCAAGGCCTATCGAGTCTCTCCTCATAAGCGGCGCATCATTTCCGATCAGGTGGAACAAATGCTGAAGGATGGGATCATTGAGCCGTCACAGTCCCCCTGGGGTGCACCAGTGGTGCTCGTAGGCAAACCGGACGGATCCATGAGGTTCTGCGTGGACTACCGTAGGCTCAATGCCAAAACCTACCAAGATGCATACCCCATGCACTTAGTGCATGAGCTGCTGGAGTCCCTGCTATTTTCAGCACCCTCGACCTGAAATCAGGGTATTGGCAGGTGACCATGACAGAAGAAAGTAAGCACAAGACTGCTGTTATCACTCCTGATGGACTCTGTCAGTTTAAGGACATGCCTTTTGGCCTGAAGAAAGCTGGTGCAACTTTCCAGCGCCTGATGGAAAAAGTGTTAGGGGATTTGAGAGGAAAAATTTGCTGTGTCTACATTGATGACGTTATCGTCTTTTCCCCTACTCCGGAGCAACACCTGAGGGATCTCAACACCATCTTGGAGAGGCTTCACCAAGCCCACCTCACACTCAACATAAAGAAGTGTACATTCTTTAAAAAGGAACTTAAATTTCTGGGACATGTGGTTTCAGGGGTAGGTGTTCATGTCGACCCTGAAAAGACGGACGCTGTGACCTCATATCCGACACCCACTAATGTTAAATCCCTACAACGTTTCTTGGGGTTGGTTGGGTGGTACCATAAGTTCATAGAACATTTCGCAGACGTGGCAGCTCCCCTGAACCGCTTGAAAAGAAAAGGGATGAAGTGGGACTGGACGGAGGAGTGCCAACCGGCTTTCCAACAACTAAAAAATGCCCTAGTGAATGCTCCTGTTCTTATGCAGCCTGATTATAATTTACCTTTTGAGGTCCACACTGACGCCAGTGAGGTGGGTCTGGGAGCAGTGTTGGTACAACCAGATAGACAGGGTGATAGGGTGATTTTCCTATGCCTCCCGAGGCTTGAAGGGAGCTGAGTGCAGTTACTCCACCTCTGAAATGGAGTGTCTGGCAGTAGTGTGGGCAGTGGAGAAATGGAGACACTACCTTGAAGGGGTGCAGTTCACCATCTTCACTGACCATGCCGCTTTGTCATGGGCGTTCAATTGTCCAAAGACGTCGTCCCGACTAACTCGTTGGACCCTGCGGCTTCAACTGTTTAGTTTCAAGGTCCTGTACAGGAGAGGTTTACACAACATAGTGCCAGATGCTCTGTTTAGAGCGGTGCCAGAAGCTTCTTCATCGCAGGCATATGCCGCAGTCCTTACCTCCATTTGCTCAGCCGATCTTCCATCTTCTCTGACTGAAATCAAAGTCGCCAACAGAAAGACCCTGATATAGGAATTCGGTATAAAGAGGTGGAGATGGATGGTAGACCTGACAGGATAGGGTTCTGCATCCTACAAGGGCTCCTGTACCGTCAATCACCTGCCAAAGGGGGGGGCATCAAATATCAGCTGGTGGTCCCATTTCTAAACTACTTTCATAACAACCCCTTGAGTGGACACCTGGGTCGCCTCAAGACCCTGTTAAGGATCCTGGAAGTGGCTTGGTGGCCCACAGTACGTAAGGATGTATGGGACCATGTAAAGACCTGCCAAACCTGCCAAGCCAACAAGCCTGACAATCAAAAACCTGCTGTTTTGCTCCAATCAACAGCAGTGGAAGAACTGTAGGAAAAATTGGGGGTTGACTTGATGGGCCCGTTTCCTCGGAGTAAAAAGGGAAGCCTTTTTCTCCTGGTTATTGTGGACTATTATTCCAAATAGGTGGAGATGTTTCCCTTGAAAGACAGCAAAGCACATTGAATAGTGGCTGTCTTTAGAGATGAAATCTTCACTCGGTTTGGTGTTCCTCGTGAAGTAGTCTCAGACCGAGGGGCTCAGTTCACTGGACATGAGATGATGCACCTTTGCAGGACCTGGTGGGTGATCCAAAAGTTCACAACCAGTTTCCACTCACAGACCAACCTCACAGAGCGATCCAACCGTACCATCAAAACCATGATCGCCTCGTATGTAGGCAGTCAACACCAAAACTGGGACCAATGGATCAGGGAATTTCGCTTCGCAATTAATGCCGCTTACCACGAAACCACAGGAATGTCTCCTGCGGAGCTCTTCCTCGGGAGAGCTCCGAGAGGTCCTTTAGAAAGACTGATAACAGCAACACCTTCACCACTTCAACCACAATACACTCTCATGGAAAGACAGAAGAAAATGAAGGAAGAAGTCAAAAGGAGAGTGGAGCATTGTCAGTTCAGACAAGCCAGGTACTATAATACCCGACGGGGAGATGCGCAGCTCCAGCCGGGAGCCTTGGTCTGGGTACGCTCTCCAAAGCATCTGAGAGAATGAGAGTAGGACCACTCTGTTATCAGATAGAGGGGAAAGATCCTGACAGAAAAATGAACACTGTTATTGTGGTCAACCTGAAACCGTATTACGGGGTCAAGTCTCCTCACCCTCGGCTGGGGGGGGGGGACTGTGACAATGTCACATTGTGTCTTGATAAAAAAAAACAAGAAAACAAAAACAGATGTGTTGTTTCAACACGTTTTTGTCCTGTTTTGAATTTTATTTAAACTGTTTGATGTGGCCGTTGTTCACACGGGGTTGGGGGTGTGAACTTTTTACCTGGCGAGTGAAGAACACGCCCAAAGAGAGGTGATTAAACCAAGGAGGACAGGTGTGTCAAGAGGGGAGATGAGGCGGAAGACGCATGGATAGCGTCCGTTGCGACCCTCTTTTCCCTCCATTACGCCAGAAAGACGGCTTGCCCACTGGAGTACCTGGCATCTAAGAAGATCCTTTGGGGACGAGGAAGCCACAGATTCTGTTCGAGTGGATTATTGCGCGCTCCAGAGAGCGAAGGCGACACCGGATAATGACACCGGTGAGATCGAGACTTTTTTTGTCATTAGTAGGTACCCATTATTTTTCTTCAACCTGGTATACCAGACATTATTTTTGCGTTCGGACTTTGTGAGTGACTTTGAATCAGCGGGGGTATTCGTAAAGAGCGAGGCTGTTCCGAGAGAAAAAAAAAATAACATTGTGCATTCAACTTAATTTGTCTGTGACTGATAATGGCTGAATGAGTTATGGGTTTCTTATGTTGTTGTGTTTGTGTTTAGTGACTGTTATATGTTATGGAGTCAGAGGGGCATCATTGATAGAACCGACAGATTTTGTTAACAATTGATGTTTGTTACACATCAACTGAGGTCACCATACCTGAGATCCAGCTCACACGTACACTAATTGAACAAGAACTTTCAGTATTGCCAAATAGCAATGTTCCTCTGGGTCAGTCTTTGCAAGTTTACTTTGAAACTATGAATGCACTGATGTTTTAAAAACCCTTCATTTATAACAGAAGCATATGTTGAACCACTGATGTACTTTTTAAATCATTTTCATAGAGCTTTGATTATTGGTAAATGTTCTTTTGTTTGCATTGAAGTAAAGAAACTGAGTGTGACTAGAATTTCTCATTCTTTTTAATACATTTCTGTAACAAGCAGTAATTGTTGCAATTGTTTTTTTTTTGTTTGTTTTTCAAGAATTGAACAAAATGATTCTCTTGAAGGAAAAAACTCAATTCAAATGACATGTTGCATTTTTACCCTCCAACAACTCAGTGCATATGGAAAATATGCACATAATAGGCTCACCTTATCACAGTTACATGTTTGTACTTGTAAATTTGGGCATACAGGTGCAAAAAAAACCTCATCATTCCAAGACTTACAGACTTCTGACATGCCTCTTTATACATAAAACCTAAATGTTTAACTGGAACTTGGTGTGACTGTGTTAGAATAAAACAAGCTTAACTGCATTTGAACTCAAATTAGTCTAAAATATGGCAATGTGCAGTGTAACTTCAGAATGTTAAAGGTCTTGCATTGCAAAGCCCTCCTAAACCAGACCAAAACCTGCATCACAGGAGATGAAACATGCCTGCATGTCCACAAAAAAGTTTTCATAGTTTTGATAATGTGCAGGAATACGTAGAACCTCAAAACAGGTGGAAGACTTTGGGAAACTCTGGCTGTTCACCACTTGAACACTTATTTCTCTGGGCAGTACTTCCCATCCAGTCCAGAATTTGAGAAGGACTTTTCGTTGTTCACATGATGAGGCAAAATAGATTATTTTTGGACAATATCAGCATCATCCTGAATTCCATTTATATGAAAAAAAAACAAAAATACAAAGAATTATGCCAACTTAAATGTGTAGGGTAGTTTTATCAGGCCCTCCAGGATTTCTCACTGAAATCACTTGAAACTTACAAAAGTAACAATAAATAAAAATTTATTGAAAATTAAATAATCAAACCATCGCTTTTGAATTGCTGATTAACATAATTATTAAAAAAAAAAAACTAATGAAACAGGCCTGGACAAAAATGATGGTACCCATAACTTAATATTTTGTTGCACAACCTTTTGAGGCAATCACTGCAATGAAGCGATTTCTGTATTTGTCAATGAGCGTTCTGCAGCTGTCAACAGGTATTTTGGCCCACTCCTCATGAGCAAACTGCTCCAGTTGTCTCAGGTTTGATGGGTGTCTTCTCCAAATGGCATGTTTCAGCTCCTTCCACAGATGTTCAATGGGATTCAGATCTGGGCTCATGGAAGGCCACTTTAGAATAGTCCAACGCTTTTCTCTCAGCCATTCTTGGGTGTTTTTGGCTGTGTGTTTTGGATCGTTGTCCTGTTGGAAGACCCATGACCTGCGACTGAGACCAAGCTTTCTAACACAAGGCAGCACATTTCTCTCCACAATGCCTTGATAGTCTACAGATTTCATTGTACCTTGCACACATTCAAGACATACTTCGTATGCTTGGTTTTTGAGTCTATGAACATAGAGTTGATGTGTCTTAGCAAAACGCTCCAGTTTGGTCTCATCTGTCCAAAGAACATTCTCCCAGAAGCTTTGGGGCTTGTCAACATGTACATAAGTGGCTGGGTTAGATTAATCCAGCACATAACTGCAGGGTGTAAGGTGCCGGGAAAGCATACAGGAAGCGCCATAACCAAGTGGCTGGAATAGCATACAGGAATATGGACTGGAATCCCCAAAGTCAAAATGGCAAACACCTCTGAAAGTGGTAGAGAATGAGAAAGCAAAGATCCTGTGGGAATTCCAGATACATACAGACAGGATGGTAATGGCGAACCAACCAGGCATTATAGTGGGGAATAAAGAATAGAGGAAAGCTGTTGTGGTGGATGTGGCAATACCACATCTCTTTCTCTCTATATATATCTATCATTTGATGATTTACATGTTCATTTTGTTTTAACTCTCACACAACCCCTCTGCATTTATCCGGACTTGGGACCGGCACAAGAGGGCACTGGATTGTGACCCCTTGTGGTTGCATTACACAAACACACACGCAGACAGACACACGTACACAAACACGCCCACACACACGCACACACAGTCACAGACATAAAACACACACATATAAAACAAAAAAACCAAAAAGTAGAGGTTTTTTTTTTTTTTTTTTTTTTTTTTTAAATCAAAAGTACCTTTTACACTATTTTACATTTATAAAAGTTTTTTGGCTTAAAAGAATTTGAGCTAACTAAAAAGGCTCATTTCAAAACATAAATATATAAAAATCTTAACACATAAACTTAAGAAAAATATTTAAAACTACAATTAAAAAACCTAAAGCTAAACTGTTACTTACTGTAACAGTAATGTTTATTTTATTTACACACACACACACACAAGCACAAACACACACATACGCACACACACGCATACACACACACCCACGCACGTCGACAGACACACACAGAAACAACACACACGCACAACACCAATACATTTATAGATAAATGTAGACAATTAAAACACATATATGTATTCACAATGTTTTTTTTTTTTTTGTGATACTTGCCAAGGTACACACATAAACACAAACATAGATAAATAAAGATACATAAAGATAATTATATACATTTATATAAAAAAAATCTGATATTTAAATAAGTAAACACACAAACACAAATATATATAGATTAATGAAAATACATAAAGACACAATTATTACATTGTGAATTTCTGATGCCCACGTAACTAAATACACACACGCACACACACACACACACGTGTATATATAAATAGAGTTAAAAAAAAAAATCCAAAATAAACATTTATACATTGAAAACATTTTTAATTTCTGATACTTAAATAAATAAATATATACACACAAAATTTTACAAAATGAAAAGAATAAGTGAAGAACAAAACAAACAGAGCCATTTTTTTAGGAAGAGAGGTTTTCCTATCAGTTGTGGTCAGGATTTCTAATCTTTAGTTCCTGACCTCCTGAAACAACACAGAAAACCTCTGCTTGATTTTTTTCTCGTCTTCTCTTTTATATCATCAACCTGCTCTTGCAGTTGTTTGAGCTTTGTCATGAAGACGTCTTGGCGGTGGTTGAGTTTGTCATCCTTTCCTTTGATAACCTCTTTTAGTTGAGAGATTTCTTGGGAAAGGGAAGACTTCTCTTCGTCCCACTTCTGCTTGTCCTCTGCCTGCTGTTTTTTTGTCTCTGTTAAAGCATCTCTGATCTTTGCTGATGTCAGTTGATGGTCTTTTAGGAGACTGTCCTTTGCTTTCTCCCACTGCAGCATCTGGTTACGCTGGTCAGTCTCTGTTTGGACCAATGCAGCTTTTAGCTTAGTGGACTCTTCCACCTTCTGGGCTAAGCAGCTGTTGGCTTTATTGGTCTTTGTTTTTTCTGTGCAGAGAGCTGTTTCCAGGTTCATCATTTTGCTGGTGAGGTTGGAATTTTCCTGGGTCTTTTCTTTCAGCTTGTCCATCGCCTGATGTAGTTGGTCCAGTGTTTTTTGGCGTTCTGCTTCAGACTTTCTCATTTTGAGGTCTTTTTCCTGGACAAGCTGTTTGAATTGAGCCACTTCCTGGAGAAAGGAGGACTTTTCTTTCTGCCATTGCAGTCTTTCCTCTTCCTGCGTTGCTGTCTTCTTTAAGGACTCCTGAAGTTTTTCTTGTTGGTGGATTTTTTGGGTGAGTTCCGAATTTTCCTGGGTTTTTTCACGGAGCCCTTTGTAGATCAACATTTTCTCCTTTTCTGTGACAGAACGTTCAACCTCAAGCTTCTGTTTGAGCTGTTCTACACTGTACTTTAAAGACGTGGTTTCTTTAAAGTGTTCCTCCTCCTTCTCCTTGAACAGTCTCTGAGACTGAACCAACGCAGCTTCAGTTTCACTTTTTAGTTGCTGCATCTGGATCAGTGAGCTTTGAGCTTCTTCTGCCAGGGTTCTCCAGCGGCTTAACTCTTTTTCAGTTTGGTCAGCTTTCCCATGAGCATCTGAAAGAACCATGTTTTTCTGCTGAAGAAGATTTTTGAGGTGCATCACTTCTAACTTGAGAGCAAGATTCTCCTCTTGAAGTGCAGCAGTGTTTTCCTCTTTCTGTCCAGACCTTCCATTCATCATGTTGTCCTCAGAGCATGAGTCTGCAGGCTGCAGGTTGGTGTTTTCAGCAGGGACTGCTGAGGGTTTCTTAGCTTCTTGTGAAGGTGTTGAAGTCTTTGTTTCTGTAGGTTGTTCTTGTAAAGAGGAGGCTTCATTTTCCTTTACAGTTGTTCCTGAACCTGTTTGTGGCGGTGGTTCTTCATTCACCACACTCTGCTGTGTCTTTTCAGGAACAACAGGGATCGGCTGCCTCTTCTTTTCACCCCGTCTAGCTGTTGCTGGCCTTCGTGGCTTGGGCTCCACAAACACTAGAGGAGGCAGTTCACTTATTTTTTGATCCTGTTTAGTCGGCTCTTTAGCTTTTGCTGGCCTTGGTGGTTTGGGCTTCCCAAGCACAACAGGAGACGGTCCCTTCTGTTTTCCCAGGACAACGTCTGTATAGCTGATTGGGACAGAAGTTGGGACAGGCTTCTGGACGACTTTAGGACAGTCCAAGGTCGGCTCTTTGGCGTCTGTTGGCCTTTGTGGCTTGTGCTCCTCAAGCCCAACAGGAGACGGTTCACGTACTTTTTCATCCTGTTTGGTCGGCTCTTTGGCTTTTGCCTGCCTGGGTGGTTTGGGCTCCCCAAGCACAACAGGAGACGGTCCCTTCTGTTTTCCCAGGACAACGTCTCTAAAGCTGATTGGGAAGACAGTCGGGACAGGCTTCTGGACGACTTTGGGACAGTCCGAGGTCACTTTCTCTTGAGAGCTTTCCTCTTTGAATCCAGGATGTACCATTTCCTGGTTCTGGTTTGCTTTGGCCATGGGTGGATTTAATTGATCCATGTAAATGTCGTCATCGTCTTCGCTGAAATCCATTTCCCAGGTACCATAGTGAATTGTCGTTCTACGACGAGGAAGGACAAAGCGTTTGGTAACAACAGGTGAATTCATTGAAGAGTCTGATTGCAATTTCCCAACAGGTTTGGAAGTCATGCTGAAGTTCTTGCAAGTAGTTCAAATGATGAAATCAACAGAACTTTGTGCTGTGATACTTGAGCTTGCTTGTAGAACGTTTCCTTCTTGGATGCGAGAATTTATTTGCTTTGCTCAGACCTGTATTTATGGATTCAGCTTGAGGATGTCATTTGATGTCATCATCAAGTTGAGATGTCATTTGAAGTCATCAGAAGGGCACTTTTGTAGTGATGTCATCAGTTGTCATTTTGATTTCCAGGAGTTGTGATGACATCAGAGGTCACTGTGATGTCATCATTGACATCCTAAATTGTATTAAAAAAAAACTGAAGCAATTATTAATGTCAGACGCATTCTATGCTTATTTTCTGTGCAATGCCCGAGGCAACCAGTTCCTACCAAGAAGAAGAAGGTCATGTGACTCATGAATTCAAAAATGGAAACACAACAAATGTGGGATTTTCTTAGGTTAGCAAACCCCTCCACCGCGATAAGGTGGCAAATATAAAAGGGGGAACTTTTTTTTATTAATAATTCTTTAATGTTTGTTTTATTGCTTTCTACTTTTACTTTGAAGAGTTTTTTGGGGGGCCAGAAATGCTTTCTTCATCACATTCAACAACATCTTCATGCATTTAAAGAAGCCTGGGACCATCAGGGACTAAGAACGGCAAACAACCGTTCACCCCTGCAACTCTGGTTACAGCACAGAAGAGAGGGGCACGACTTTTCACAGGTAAAAGAGTGTTTGATTTTACATTTTAACTTGCATAAAATTTCTCATGAGCACTGGAAATTAATGAACTTATGTTGGGTGTTTTTGTGGCAAAGCATTTCAAGAAAGATTCATGGTGAAACTTTCATTTTATCTGATATACTTCATTTTATTTAAGAAGAAAAGTTCCTAAATAAATACTGGTTTGGAACTGATGTGTGAATAAATAGTAGGAGCCTGCTCTTTTAGCATCAAGGGACGTCATTTTGTACCTCTTCCATATGCAAAATGACCTCCTCCGGTAAACCTCAAGCACGCAAAAACACACTTATGGACGTCATTTTTGTTGGTTTCACTCCTGAAGGGCTCGGACTCACCGGTTCTGAAGGAAGTGGCTCACAGATTCCCGTAGTTCAGAATTCTGAGTTTAAAGTCAGAATTCTGAGAAAAAAGTCTGAATTCTGAGAAAAAAGTCAAAATTTTCCCTCGCCCCCCTTTTCATTTCTCCATGGCCCTAATCCTCTTCCGTACGAACCGAATCCGAACCCACCCCAAATATGTCCACTCGCCTAAAGCCATTTCTGCCAGAAAATCAGATAAAAAACCCTGCCCTATTGAGCTCTATTGCCAACTTGAGTTAGCGAGCATAGTAGCTAACTGAACCACACGCACATGACTGGAATGTACCATTGTTGCAGAGCGACAGGAAAGGACGAAACACGCATACATGATGCTGTAAGCGCGAAGTTGAATTTTTTCATAATATAAATGCATCTCTCATTAATAAAATATTTGATTTTTTTACGTTTTTGACATCCAAAACATTTAAATTTCTTGACTTTCCCAAAAATTTACAGAGGTCATTTTTTAAAAGCTTTTCAAGGATCTAGAAATTGCATTTTCAATTTGAACTTTTCCAGATTTTTCATGACCAAACGAACCCTGATAAATGAATACATTTATAATAAAAAAATAAATAAAAAGATTAAATTACTAGATCAATTATTGCAAATTCATATCACTCCATTTTGTTTTCAAATGTGATTTATGTTCTATTCTGGACAGTGACGAGTTTGACCAGAGCAGAAGCTGCTGTTGCTTCGGGGCCCGAACCATCTTCCTTTCAAAATGTTCAACAGCAGAAGCTGCACTCCTAAAATTGTATTTCAAATGAAATAAATAAATAAATACCAAATGTACGTATAAATGTATGAATGCGGCAGTGTGACTACAAGTATGACTTGCATAAATGAACTGTATTTTTTATATGAACAAAATAGTGAAACATAGCATGTTTTCATGTTTTGTTTTTTTTTTTTACTTTAGAAAAAAAGCACACATGAGTTTTTGAAAATAAGACACTCCTTGCAACACAGGACACATACTGTATTTATACAAGTTTAGTTTGGTGGGCCAATATACTTTTCATTACTTACTGCTGCTGTTATTCTAATCAAAAACACTGTTTTTCAGCATAAGATAATACGTAAAGTAAATCTATTTTTTTTAAATAATAATAAACAGATCTTAAAGAAAATCAAACTTTTTACCAATGTTTTGCTCTGGAGGATTTCTAGATCACACAGGTCTGTTTAGTGTAATGCTTCACAAAGAAGTGAAGGCTGGAGCTAGTAAATTTACTCCTGGCTAATGACAGCAATGGAAAACAGGGCGTTGAGGGTTGAGAGTTGAGGTAAGGAGCTGGGCGCTCAATTCTTCGAGGGCTCCCTCTGGTGGTTGGAGGTGGGAGTTGCTGACAGATCCATGACGTCTATCATCTTTAACTGACTGGGTTTGATACGACAGCACCAATTTTCAGGTTAAATGCATTTTTTAACCTAATTTGTTGTTTTAAATAAAATGTGTATTGAAGAAACCACAGGAGCCGGGGCCTTGATAAGGAAAAGGGAGATCCAGCTCCTGAATTTTGTTTTTGATGTTATGTTCCCAGAGGTAAGATGTTTTTTTTTTTTTTTTTTTTTTTAATTTGAGTCATTTATTCTGTGGTTTTTGGTCAACATTTCACTTGGAATGTAGAAAACAAAGCTGTGCATTCTTTGGAACCTCACCAGGTATGACTGAATCATTTTTTTGTTTTTCAGATCCTAATAAGCATCCTTCAAACAAAGAGAAAGACAAGATTGCAGGTGGAGATTCTCCTGGCTAGAGGCAGCATTTTTTGTTTTTTTTTTACTTAATTTTATTTTTATTGTTCTTTTTTTAGCAGCTACCTGTTAATGTTTAGTTGTCTGTGATAGCTGTTGTAGCTTTACCTTGTTTTATTCAGTTTACATTGATTTATACATTTAAAAAAAAACAACGTTTTTTAGTTAAAAGTCATGCTCTTCTGTTTATGTTCTTAATGTTGTATATTTGATGGAGTCATGAAGAAACTTGGTCTCAAAAGGTAGGCTAATATTAATGTAGCAGCAGGATGGTTCTTGAGTTTTATTTAATATTTACAACACCAGAGGTGAATTTCATATTTATGAGGACTTGACGAGCCAGAGGGAGACAGTAAATGGCTGGAAAGACCTCCTGAAACTTTCTTTTGTCAGCAGATCCAAGACGACCATGACTGAGTCTGACTGAGTTCTGTCCAGGATGTGATAGGATGTGTTTGGAAATGAATAAAGATGTACATGTGTGTAAAGTCAGTTTCATGTGCAGCTGGGTGCCTCTTGTTTGTTTACTTTTTCAAAGCAATAAAAGGACAACAGTCAATAGCTTTTTATTCAATGTTTAATTAATACAAAGATTAATCCACTGCCAGCTCGGGATATTAGGTTACAATTTGAAAGTTTTTGCTTTAATGAACACAAATATTAAGAGTTGTCAGCAAGAAATGCAAATAGATTTGATCCAGTTTAAACACAGCAACCATAAACTAACATCATTTTTCCTTGTTCTCTTTTGAGGTTTGTCTGCAATTTAGATTGTAAGTTCACAAATGCTGGCACAGTGGTAGTGCATCCACCTCTCAAAACAGAACTTTGTTGGTTTGATCCCTGCTTGAGGAGTGACTTTTTTTTTTGCAAAAATCTCAACAGTTTTTTTTTTTTTCTTTTTAATTTTGAGAGTTAAAACAAAGAAATTCTTATCGCAACATATTTAGAGCTGTTATTTTGTTTCTGTTTTCTGTTTCGGACAGTGGTGGGGGTGTTGTGGGATGCGTGCGTGTGTGTGTGTGTGTGTGTGTGTGTGTGTGTAATGCAACCACAAGCGGTCACAATCCAGTGCCCTTTTGCCGGTCCCAAGTCTGGATGACTGCAGAGGGATTGTGTGAGAGTTATCTTAAATGATACCCTGGCTTGATGACTGGCTGGCTGGATGGCTGGATGGCTGGATGGCAGGCTTTTAACAGGAGCCGTTTAATGAGCATACAGTGGGTACTGAAAGTATGCAGACCCTTTAATTTTTTTACTCGTCTTTAAATTGCAGAATTTCATAAAAACATTTAAGTTCATATATATAGACACTCATATATTGAACTCAGGTTCTGTCCGTTTCTTCTGACCATCCTTGAGATGGTTCTACACCTTCATTTGAGTCCAGCTGTGTTTGATTCTACTGATTGGACTTTATAAGGAAAGCCACACACCTGTCTATATAAGACCTTACAGCTCACAGTGCATGTCAGAGCACTGCCATCCAACCCCCACCTCCACCCCCACCCCCACCCCCACCCCCAAACCAAATCAAATATTATGATGCGTAGGAAAATGTTGCACGCCTCCAAACACTGCAAGGGGAAAAGATGGTTCTCCAGAGCCAGGTACAGGATCTCCAGAGACATCATGGGGAGGAGGCAGCAATTCAACATTATGCCTCCATCCTGGATCAAACTAAGTCTCTGGAGGTCCAGAATTCAATCCTGGACTCTGAAATCCTTGAGCTCACCCAGCAGTGTAAGGAGTCCAAACCATGGCTCCAGCAGCTCCAGGAGATCACCACCAACCTGGATAGACTGAAGCAAACCAACAGTGGCCTTATGGAGAAACGGGAGTAACTTAAAAAGGAGAAGGAACAGTTCTTCAAAATCAAACAAGCATTTCTCCAAGCAAAATCTAATGCTCTTTATTTGGAAAAGAAAAATTGTATTATGGCCGAAGAAGTAGAAGACCTCCAGGAGAACCTTAAGAACCTCACAGAATTAAAAGAAACATTTTCAGCAACAAAAACTGACCAGGTCATGATGTCCAACCAGAACCGAGTCCTCACCTCCAAACTGTCAGTCCCAAAAGTGAAGTTCCACAAAGAACGAGCTCGGGTTCGCAAAAGCTTTGGTGTGTCTGCAGATGATCTGGAACAAAAGTACCAACAAGAATTGGATTTGTTCCAGTCTCTGCAGAAGCAAAGAGCCATTCTGGAAAAAGAGCTGGTGGATTTGAAGAGAACCAGTGAGAAAGACCAACATCATGAGGAGGAAGCTGCAAAAAGTCATCCAGCCAAATCTGAACTCCAACAATTGGAAAAACAAAATCAAAACATCATCAAAGAAATAGAAGAATTCCAGGAAAAACTAAAATATTTGGCTGGATTAAATGACAAAGTTACTGCAACAAAAGCTGATCGGAAAACTCTCTTCAGACCAAAAACAAGCCCTCATCTCCAAGCTCCAAACCATAAGAGTGGAGCATTATAAACAAACGGGATATATGCGGGGACACTTCGGAGCTCCTGCAGAAGTCCTGGAAGAAAACAACAAAAAAGAAACAGAATGGATCCAGTCTGAGCGGGAAATAAATGCAACACTTGAGAAAATGTTCTTGGAAATGGAGAGGGAATATGCGAAAATGACTCGTGAGGTCTCCTCTCTCCAAGACGATAAAAAGGCTTTGGAGAAAAGAAGTCAACAGCCTCACGCAACAGATGATGGAGCTTTCTCAGGAACGTCAGGACTCTCCCTCTGCAGAGGGATTGTGTGAGAGTTATATTAAATAACGGATGGATGTTTGGCACCTCTAATGCTGATTTGGACCAGAATTACTCTAGATTCTGAGAAGCAGTTTAATAGACCAAAAAAAGAAAAATTAATCACAGACCACAATACTGATTTTAAACTGTGTAGCTTATTTAGAAATTTAAAAAAAAATCTCCAATTGCTTACATAAACAGAAAATATTAAAACAGAAAACCCAAATAAACTGATGTTTTCAGTGACAGCGGAGGAGAAATCATCCAATATGGTGCATCGATCCATTGTTCTGAATATTTCTTAACCCACTTTATCCCTTTCTGGGCAGCGGGGTTTCCACATCCCGTCCCGGTTACTGTTGGGTGAAGGCGAGTTCACTCTATAGCTGTAGTGGACACGCTCACTATGCCGGATCCCGGGAGAGGAGTTCACTGCGATGAAGCGATTTCTGTATTTGTCAATGAGCGTTCTGCAGCTGTCAACAGGTATTTTGGCCCACTCCTCATGAGCAAACTGCTCCAGTTGTCTCAGGTTTGATGGGTGTCTTCTCCAAATGGCATGTTTCAGCTCCTTCCACAGATGTTTAATGGGATTCAGATCTGGGCTCATGGAAGGCCACTTTAGAATAGTCCAACGCTTTTCTCTCAGCCATTCTTGGGTGTTTTTGGCTGTGTGTTTTGGATCGTTGTCCTGTTGGAAGACCCATGACCTGCGACTGAGACCAAGCTTTCTGACACAAGGCAGCACATTTCTCTCCACAATGCCTTGATAGTCTACAGATTTCATTGTACCTTGCACACATTCAAGACATACTTCGTATGCTTGGTTTTTGAGTCTATGAACATAGAGTTGATGTGTCTTAGCAAAACGCTCCAGTTTGGTCTCATCTGTCCAAAGAACATTCTCCCAGAAGCTTTGGGGCTTGTCAACATGTACATAAGTGGCTGGGTTAGATTAATCCAGCACATAACTGCAGGGTGTAAGGTGCCGGGAAAGCATACAGGAAGCGCCATAACCAAGTGGCTGGAATAGCATACAGGAATATGGACTGGAATCCCCAAAGTCAAAATGGCAAACACCTCTGAAAGTGGTAGAGAATGAGAAAGCAAAGATCCTGTGGGAATTCCAGATACATACAGACAGGATGGTAATGGCGAACCAACCAGGCATTATAGTGGGGAATAAAGAATAGAGGAAAGCTGTTGTGGTGGATGTGGCAATACCACATCTCTTTCTCTCTATATATATATCTATCATTTGATGATTTACATGTTCATTTTGTTTTAACTCTCACACAACCCCTCTGCATTTATCCGGACTTGGGACCGGCACAAGAGGGCACTGGATTGTGACCCCTTGTGGTTGCATTACACAAACACACACGCAGACAGACACACGTACACAAACACGCCCACTACATCACGCACACATAGTCACAGACATAAAAACACACACATATAAAACAAAAACACAAAAAGTAGAGGTTTTTTTTTTTTTTTTTTTTTTTTTTTTTTTTTTTTAAATCAAAAGTACCTTTTACACTATTTTACATTTATAAAATTTTTTGGCTTAAAAGAATTTGAGCTAACTAAAAAGGCTCATTTCAAAACATAAATATATAAAAATCTTAACACATAAACTTAAGAAAAATATTTAAAACTACAATTAAAAAACCTAAAGCTAAACTGTTACTTACTGTAACAGTAATGTTTATTTTATTTACACACACACACACAAGCACAAACACACACATACGCACACACACGCATACACACACACCCACGCACGTCGACAGACACACACAGAAACAACACACACGCACAACACCAATACATTTATAGATAAATGTAGACAATTAAAACACATATATGTATTCACAATGTTTTTTTTTTTTTTTTGTGATACTTGCCAAGGTACACACATAAACACAAACATAGATAAATAAAGATACATAAAGATAATTATATACATTTATAAAAAAAAAATTCTGATATTTAAATAAGTAAACACACAAACACAAATATATATAGATTAATGAAAATACATAAAGACACAATTATTACATTGTGAATTTCTGATGCCCACGTAACTAAATACACACACGCACACACACACACACACACACACACACACACACGTGTATATATACATAGAGTTAAAAAAAAATCCAAAATAAACATTTATACATTGAAAACATTTTTAATTTCTGATACTTAAATAAATAAATATATACACACAACATTTTACAAAATGAAAAGAATAAGTGAAGAACAAAACAAACAGAGCCATTTTTTAAGGAAGAGAGGTTTTCCTATCAGTTGTGGTCAGGATTTCTAATCTTTAGTTCCTGACCTCCTGAAACAACACAGAAAACCTCTGCTTGATTTTTTTCTCGTCTTCTCTTTTATATCATCAACCTGCTCTTGCAGTTGTTTGAGCTTTGTCATGAAGACGTCTTGGCGGTGGTTGAGTTTGTCATCCTTTCCTTTGATAACCTCTTTTAGTTGAGAGATTTCTTGGGAAAGGGAAGACTTCTCTTCGTCCCACTTCTGCTTGTCCTCTGCCTGCTGTTTTTTTGTCTCTGTTAAAGCATCTCTGATCTTTGCTGATGTCAGTTGATGGTCTTTTAGGAGACTGTCCTTTGCTTTCTCCCACTGCAGCATCTGGTTACGCTGGTCAGTCTCTGTTTGGACCAATGCAGCTTTTAGCTTAGTGGACTCTTCCACCTTCTGGGCTAAGCAGCTGTTGGCTTTATTGGTCTTTGTTTTTTCTGTGCAGAGAGCTGTTTCCAGGTTCATCATTTTGCTGGTGAGGTTGGAATTTTCCTGGGTCTTTTCTTTCAGCTTGTCCATCGCCTGATGTAGTTGGTCCAGTGTTTTTTGGCGTTCTGCTTCAGACTTTCTCATTTTGAGGTCTTTTTCCTGGACAAGCTGTTTGAATTGAGCCACTTCCTGGAGAAAGGAGGACTTTTCTTTCTGCCATTGCAGTCTTTCCTCTTCCTGCGTTGCTGTCTTCTTTAAGGACTCCTGAAGTTTTTCTTGTTGGTGGATTTTTTGGGTGAGTTCCGAATTTTCCTGGGTTTTTTCACGGAGCCCTTTGTAGATCAACATTTTCTCCTTTTCTGTGACAGAACGTTCAACCTCAAGCTTCTGTTTGAGCTGTTCTACACTGTACTTTAAAGACGTGGTTTCTTTAAAGTGTTCCTCCTCCTTCTCCTTGAACAGTCTCTGAGACTGAACCAACGCAGCTTCAGTTTCACTTTTTAGTTGCTGCATCTGGATCAGTGAGCTTTGAGCTTCTTCTGCCAGGGTTCTCCAGCGGCTTAACTCTTTTTCAGTTTGGTCAGCTTTCCCATGAGCGTCTGAAAGAACCATGTTTTTCTGCTGAAGAAGATTTTTGAGGTGCATCACTTCTAACTTGAGAGCAAGATTCTCCTCTTGAAGTGCAGCAGTGTTTTCCTCTTTCTGTCCAGACCTTCCATTCATCATGTTGTCCTCAGAGCATGAGTCTGCAGGCTGCAGGTTGGTGTTTTCAGCAGGGACTGCAGAGGGTTTCTTAGCTTCTTGTGAAGGTGTTGAAGTCTTTGTTTCTGTAGGTTGTTCTTGTAAAGAGGAGGCTTCATTTTCCTTTACAGTTGTTCCTGAACCTGTTTGTGGCGGTGGTTCTTCATTCACCACACTCTGCTGTGTCTTTTCAGGAACAACAGGGATCGGCTGCCTCTTCTTTTCACCCCGTCTAGCTGTTGCTGGCCTTCGTGGCTTGGGCTCCACAAACACTAGAGGAGGCAGTTCACTTATTTTTTGATCCTGTTTAGTCGGCTCTTTAGCTTTTGCTGGCCTTGGTGGTTTGGGCTTCCCAAGCACAACAGGAGACGGTCCCTTCTGTTTTCCCAGGACAACGTCTGTATAGCTGATTGGGACAGAAGTTGGGACAGGCTTCTGGACGACTTTAGGACAGTCCAAGGTCGGCTCTTTGGCGTCTGTTGGCCTTTGTGGCTTGTGCTCCTCAAGCACAACAGGAGACGGTTCACGTACTTTTTCATCCTGTTTGGTCAGCTCTTTGGCTTTTGCCTGCCTGGGTGGTTTGGGCTCCCCAAGCACAACAGGAGACGGTCCCTTCTGTTTTCCCAGGACAACGTCTCTAAAGCTGGTTGGGAAGACAGTCGGGACAGGCTTCTGGACGACTTTGGGACAGTCCGAGGTCACTTTCTCTTGAGAGCTTTCCTCTTTGAATCCAGGATGTACCATTTCCTGGTTCTGGTTTGCTTTGGCCATGGGTGGATTTAATTGATCCATGTAAATGTCGTCATCGTCTTCGCTGAAATCCATTTCCCAGGTACCATAGTGAATTGTCGTTCTACGACGAGGAAGGACAAAGCGTTTGGTAACAACAGGTGAATTCATTGAAGAGTCTGATTGCAATTTCCCAACAGGTTTGGAAGTCATGCTGAAGTTCTTGCAAGTAGTTCAAATGATGAAATCAACAGAACTTTGTGCTGTGATACTTGAGCTTGCTTGTAGAACGTTTCCTTCTTGGATGCGAGAATTTATTTGCTTTGCTCAGACCTGTATTTATGGATTCAGCTTGAGGATGTCATTTGATGTCATCATCAAGTTGAGATGTCATTTGAAGTCATCAGAAGGGCACTTTTGTAGTGATGTCATCAGTTGTCATTTTGATTTCCAGGAGTTGTGATGACATCAGAGGTCACTGTGATGTCATCATTGACATCCTAAATTGTATTAAAAAAAACTGAAGCAATTATTAATGTCAGACGCATTCTATGCTTATTTTCTGTGCAATGCCCGAGGCAACCAGTTCCTACCAAGAAGAAGAAGGTCATGTGACTCATGAATTCAAAAATGGAAACACAACAAATGTGGGATTTTCTTAGGTTAGCAAACCCCTCCACCGCGATAAGGTGGCAAATATAAAAGGGGGAACTTTTTTTTATTAATAATTCTTTAATGTTTGTTTTATTGCTTTCTACTTTTACTTTGAAGAGTTTTTTGGGGGGCCAGAAATGCTTTCTTCATCACATTCAACAACATCTTCATGCTTTTAAAGAAGCCTGGGACCATCAGGGACTAAGAACGGCAAACAACCGTTCACCCCTGCAACTCTGGTTACAGCACAGAAGAGAGGGGCACGACTTTTCACAGGTAAAAGAGTGTTTGATTTTACATTTTAACTTGCATAAAATTTCTCATGAGCACTGGAAATTAATGAACTTATGTTGGGTGTTTTTGTGGCAAAGCATTTCAAGAAAGATTCATGGTGAAACTTTCATTTTATCTGATATACTTCATTTTATTTAAGAAGAAAAGTTCCTAAATAAATACTGGTTTGGAACTGATGTGTGAATAAATAGTAGGAGCCTGCTCTTTTAGCATCAAGGGACGTCATTTTGTACCTCTTCCATATGCAAAATGACCTCCTCCGGTAAACCTCAAGCACGCAAAAACACACTTATGGACGTCATTTTTGTTGGTTTCACTCCTGAAGGGCTCGGACTCACCGGTTCTGAAGGAAGTGGCTCACAGATTCCCGTAGTTCAGAATTCTGAGTTTAAAGTCAGAATTCTGAGTTTAAAGTCAGAATTCTGAGAAAAAAGTCAGAATTTTCCCTCGCCCCCCTTTTCACTTCTCCATGGCCCTAATCCTCTTCCGTACGAACCGAATCCGAACCCACCCCAAATATGTCCACTCGCCTAAAGCCATTTCTGCCAGAAAATCAGATAAAAAACCCTGCCCTATTGAGCTCTATTGCCAACTTGAGTTAGCGAGCATAGTAGCTAACTGAACCACACGCACACGACTGGAATGTACCATTGTTGCAGAGCGACAGGAAAGGACGAAACACGCATACATGATGCTGTAAGCGCGAAGTTGAATTTTTTCATAATTTAAATGCATCTCTCATTAATAAAATATTTGATTTTTTTACGTTTTTGACATCCAAAACATTTAAATTTCTTGACTTTCCCAAAAATTTACAGAGGTCATTTTTCAAAAGCTTTTCAAGGATCTAGAAATTGCATTTTCAATTTGAACTTTTCCAGATTTTTCATGACCAAACGAACCCTGATAAATGAATACATTTATAATAAAAAAATAAATAAAAAGATTAAATTACTAGATCAATTATTGCAAATTCATATCACTCCATTTTGTTTTCAAATGTGATTTATGTTCTATTCTGGACAGTGACGAGTTTGACCAGAGCAGAAGCTGCTGTTGCTTCGGGGCCCGAACCATCTTCCTTTCAAAATGTTCAACAGCAGAAGCTGCACTCCTAAAATTGTATTTCAAATGAAATAAATAAATAAATACCAAATGTACGTATAAATGTATGAATGCGGCAGTGTGACTACAAGTATGACTTGCATAAATGAACTGTATTTTTTATATGAACAAAATAGTGAAACATAGCATGTTTTCATGTTTTGTTTTGTTTTTTTACTTTAGAAAAAAAGCACACATGAGTTTTTGAAAATAAGACACTCCTTGCAACACAGGACACATACTGTATTTATACAAGTTTAGTTTGGTGGGCCAATATACTTTTCATTACTTACTGCTGCTGTTATTCTAATCAAAAACACTGTTTTTCAGCATAAGATAATACGTAAAGTAAATCTATTTTTTTTAAATAATAATAAACAGATCTTAAAGAAAATCAAACTTTTTACCAATGTTTTGCTCTGGAGGATTTCTAGATCACACAGGTCTGTTTAGTGTAATGCTTCACAAAGAAGTGAAGGCTGGAGCTAGTAAATTTACTCCTGGCTAATGACAGCAATGGAAAACAGGGCGTTGAGGGTTGAGAGTTGAGGTAAGGAGCTGGGCGCTCAATTCTTCGAGGGCTCCCTCTGGTGGTTGGAGGTGGGAGTTGCTGACAGATCCATGACGTCTATCATCTTTAACTGACTGGGTTTGATACGACAGCACCAATTTTCAGGTTAAATGCATTTTTTAACCTAATTTGTTGTTTTAAATAAAATGTGTATTGAAGAAACCACAGGAGCCGGGGCCTTGATAAGGAAAAGGGAGATCCAGCTCCTGAATTTTGTTTTTGATGTTATGTTCCCAGAGGTAAGATGTTTTTTTTTTTTTTTTTTTTTTTTAATTTGAGTCATTTATTCTGTGGTTTTTGGTCAACATTTCACTTGGAATGTAGAAAACAAAGCTGTGCATTCTTTGGAACCTCACCAGGTATGACTGAATCATTTTTTTGTTTTTCAGATCCTAATAAGCATCCTTCAAACAAAGAGAAAGACAAGATTGCAGGTGGAGATTCTCCTGGCTAGAGGCAGCATTTTTTGTTTTTTTTTTACTTAATTTTATTTTTATTGTTCTTTTTTTAGCAGCTACCTGTTAATGTTTAGTTGTCTGTGATAGCTGTTGTAGCTTTACCTTGTTTTATTCAGTTTACATTGATTTATACATTTAAAAAAAACAACGTTTTTTAGTTAAAAGTCATGCTCTTCTGTTTATGTTCTTAATGTTGTATATTTGATGGAGTCATGAAGAAACTTGGTCTCAAAAGGTAGGCTAATATTAATGTAGCAGCAGGATGGTTCTTGAGTTTTATTTAATATTTACAACACCAGAGGTGAATTTCATATTTATGAGGACTTGACGAGCCAGAGGGAGACAGTAAATGGCTGGAAAGACCTCCTGAAACTTTCTTTTGTCAGCAGATCCAAGACGACCATGACTGAGTCTGACTGAGTTCTGTCCAGGATGTGATAGGATGTGTTTGGAAATGAATAAAGATGTACATGTGTGTAAAGTCAGTTTCATGTGCAGCTGGGTGCCTCTTGTTTGTTTACTTTTTCAAAGCAATAAAAGGACAACAGTCAATAGCTTTTTATTCAATGTTTAATTAATACAAAGATTAATCCACTGCCAGCTCGGGATATTAGGTTACAATTTGAAAGTTTTTGCTTTAATGAACACAAATATTAAGAGTTGTCAGCAAGAAATGCAAATAGATTTGATCCAGTTTAAACACAGCAACCATAAACTAACATCATTTTTCCTTGTTCTCTTTTGAGGTTTGTCTGCAATTTAGATTGTAAGTTCACAAATGCTGGCACAGTGGTAGTGCATCCACCTCTCAAAACAGAACTTTGTTGGTTTGATCCCTGCTTGAGGAGTGACTTTTTTTTTTGCAAAAATCTCAACAGTTTTTTTTTTTTCTTTTTTAATTTTGAGAGTTAAAACAAAGAAATTCTTATCGCAACATATTTAGAGCTGTTATTTTGTTTCTGTTTTCTGTTTCGGACAGTGGTGGGGGTGTTGTGGGATGCGTGCGTGTGTGTGTGTGTGTGTGTGTGTGTGTGTGTGTGTGTGTAATGCAACCACAAGCGGTCACAATCCAGTGCCCTTTTGCCGGTCCCAAGTCTGGATGACTGCAGAGGGATTGTGTGAGAGTTATCTTAAATGATACGCTGGCTTGATGACTGGCTGGCTGGATGGCTGGATGGCTGGATGGCTGGCTTTTAACAGGAGCCGTTTAATGAGCATACAGTGGGTACTGAAAGTATGCAGACCCCTTAATTTTTTTACTCGTCTTTAAATTGCAGAATTTCATAAAAACATTTAAGTTCATATATATAGACACTCATATATTGAACTCAGGTTCTGTCCGTTTCTTCTGACCATCCTTGAGATGGTTCTACACCTTCATTTGAGTCCAGCTGTGTTTGATTCTACTGATTGGACTTTATAAGGAAAGCCACACACCTGTCTATATAAGACCTTACAGCTCACAGTGCATGTCAGAGCACTGCCATCCAACCCCCACCTCCACCCCCACCCCCAAACCAAATATTATGATGCGTAGGAAAATGTTGCACGCCTCCAAACACTGCAAGGGGAAAAGATGGTTCTCCAGAGCCAGGTACAGGATCTCCAGAGACATCATGGGGAGGAGGCAGCAATTCAACATTATGCCTCCATCCTGGATCAAACTAAGTCTCTGGAGGTCCAGAATTCAATCCTGGACTCTGAAATCCTTGAGCTCACCCAGCAGTGTAAGGAGTCCAAACCATGGCTCCAGCAGCTCCAGGAGATCACCACCAACCTGGATAGACTGAAGCAAACCAACAGTGGCCTTATGGAGAAACGGGAGTAACTTAAAAAAGAGAAGGAACAGTTCTTCAAAATCAAACAAGCATTTCTCCAAGCAAAATCTAATGCTCTTTATTTGGAAAAGAAAAATTGTATTATGGCCGAAGAAGTAGAAGACCTCCAGGAGAACCTTAAGAACCTCACAGAATTAAAAGAAACATTTTCAGCAACAAAAACTGACCAGGTCATGATGTCCAACCAGAACAGAGTCCTCACCTCCAAACTGTCAGTCCCAAAAGTGAAGTTCCACAAAGAACGAGCTCGGGTTCGCAAAAGCTTTGGTGTGTCTGCAGATGATCTGGAACAAAAGTACCAACAAGAATTGGATTTGTTCCAGTCTCTGCAGAAGCAAAGAGCCATTCTGGAAAAAGAGCTGGTGGATTTGAAGAGAACCAGTGAGAAAGACCAACATCATGAGGAGGAAGCTGCAAAAAGTCATCCAGCCAAATCTGAACTCCAACAATTGGAAAAACAAAATCAAAACATCATCAAAGAAATAGAAGAATTCCAGGAAAAACTAAAATATTTGGCTGGATTAAATGACAAAGTTACTGCAACAAAAGCTGATCGGAAAACTCTCTTCAGACCAAAAACAAGCCCTCATCTCCAAGCTCCAAACCATAAGAGTGGAGCATTATAAACAAACGGGATATATGCGGGGACACTTCGGAGCTCCTGCAGAAGTCCTGGAAGAAAACAACAAAAAAGAAACAGAATGGATCCAGTCTGAGCGGGAAATAAATGCAACACTTGAGAAAATGTTCTTGGAAATGGAGAGGGAATATGCGAAAATGACTCGTGAGGTCTCCTCTCTCCAAGACGATAAAAAGGCTTTGGAGAAAAGAAGTCAACAGCCTCACGCAACAGATGATGGAGCTTTCTCAGGAACGTCAGGACTCTCCCTCTGCAGAGGGATTGTGTGAGAGTTATATTAAATAACGGATGGATGTTTGGCACCTCTAATGCTGATTTGGACCAGAATTACTCTAGATTCTGAGAAGCAGTTTAATAGACCAAAAAAAGAAAAATTAATCACAGACCACAATACTGATTTTAAACTGTGTAGCTTATTTAGAAATTTAAAAAAAAATCTCCAATTGCTTACATAAACAGAAAATATTAAAACAGAAAACCCAAATAAACTGATGTTTTCAGTGACAGCGGAGGAGAAATCATCCAATATGGTGCATCGATCCATTGTTCTGAATATTTCTTAACCCACTTTATCCCTTTCTGGGCAGCGGGGTTTCCACATCCCGTCCCGGTTACTGTTGGGTGAAGGCGAGTTCACTCTATAGCTGTAGTGGACACGCTCACTATGCCGGATCCCGGGAGAGGAGTTCACTGCAATGAAGCGATTTCTGTATTTGTCAATGAGCGTTCTGCAGCTGTCAACAGGTATTTTGGCCCACTCCTCATGAGCAAACTGCTCCAGTTGTCTCAGGTTTGATGGGTGTCTTCTCCAAACGGCATGTTTCAGCTCCTTCCACAGATGTTCAATGGGATTCAGATCTGGGCTCATGGAAGGCCACTTTAGAATAGTCCAACGCTTTTCTCTCAGCCATTCTTGGGTGTTTTTGGCTGTGTGTTTTGGATCGTTGTCCTGTTGGAAGACCCATGACCTGCGACTGAGACCAAGCTTTCTAACACAAGGCAGCACATTTCTCTCCAGAATGCCTTGATAGTCTACAGATTTCATTGTACCTTGCACACATTCAAGACATACTTCGTATGCTTGGTTTTTGAGTCTATGAACATAGAGTTGATGTGTCTTAGCAAAACGCTCCAGTTTGGTCTCATCTGTCCAAAGAACATTCTCCCAGAAGCTTTGGGGCTTGTCAACATGTACATAAGTGGCTGGGTTAGATTAATCCAGCACATAACTGCAGGGTGTAAGGTGCCGGGAAAGCATACAGGAAGCGCCATAACCAAGTGGCTGGAATAGCATACAGGAATATGGACTGGAATCCCCAAAGTCAAAATGGCAAACACCTCTGAAAGTGGTAGAGAATGAGAAAGCAAAGATCCTGTGGGAATTCCAGATACATACAGACAGGATGGTAATGGCGAACCAACCAGGCATTATAGTGGGGAATAAAGAATAGAGGAAAGCTGTTGTGGTGGATGTGGCAATACCACATCTCTTTCTCTCTATATATATATCTATCATTTGATGATTTACATGTTCATTTTGTTTTAACTCTCACACAACCCCTCTGCATTTATCCGGACTTGGGACCGGCACAAGAGGGCACTGGATTGTGACCCCTTGTGGTTGCATTACACAAACACACACGCAGACAGACACACGTACACAAACACGCCCACACACACGCACACATAGTCACAGACATAAAAACACACACATATAAAACAAAAACACAAAAAGTAGAGGGTTTTTTTTTTTTTTTTTTTTTTTTTTTTTTTTTTTTTTTTTTAATCAAAAGTACCTTTTACACTATTTTACATTTATAAAATTTTTTTGGCTTAAAAGAATTTGAGCTAACTAAAAAGGCTCATTTCAAAACATAAATATATAAAAATCTTAACACATAAACTTAAGAAAAATATTTAAAACTACAATTAAAAAACCTAAAGCTAAACTGTTACTTACTGTAACAGTAATGTTTATTTTATTTACACACACACAAGCACAAACACACACATACGCACACACACGCATACACACACACCCACGCACGTCGACAGACACACACAGAAACAACACACACGCACAACACCAATACATTTATAGATAAATGTAGACAATTAAAACACATATATGTATTCACAATGTTTTTTTTTTTTTTTTGTGATACTTGCCAAGGTACACACATAAACACAAACATAGATAAATAAAGATACATAAAGATAATTATATACATTTATAAAAAAAAAATTCTGATATTTAAATAAGTAAACACACAAACACAAATATATATAGATTAATGAAAATACATAAAGACACAATTATTACATTGTGAATTTCTGATGCCCACGTAACTAAATACACACACGCACACACACACACACACACACACACACACACACGTGTATATATACATAGAGTTAAAAAAAAATCCAAAATAAACATTTATACATTGAAAACATTTTTAATTTCTTAAATAAATAAATATATACACACAAAATTTTACAAAATGAAAAGAATAAGTGAAGAACAAAACAAACAGAGCCATTTTTTAAGGAAGAGAGGTTTTCCTATCAGTTGTGGTCAGGATTTCTAATCTTTAGTTCCTGACCTCCTGAAACAACACAGAAAACCTCTGCTTGATTTTTTTCTCGTCTTCTCTTTTATATCATCAACCTGCTCTTGCAGTTGTTTGAGCTTTGTCATGAAGACGTCTTGGCGGTGGTTGAGTTTGTCATCCTTTCCTTTGATAACCTCTTTTAGTTGAGAGATTTCTTGGGAAAGGGAAGACTTCTCTTCGTCCCACTTCTGCTTGTCCTCTGCCTGCTGTTTTTTTGTCTCTGTTAAAGCATCTCTGATCTTTGCTGATGTCAGTTGATGGTCTTTTAGGAGACTGTCCTTTGCTTTCTCCCACTGCAGCATCTGGTTACGCTGGTCAGTCTCTGTTTGGACCAATGCAGCTTTTAGCTTAGTGGACTCTTCCACCTTCTGGGCTAAGCAGCTGTTGGCTTTATTGGTCTTTGTTTTTTCTGTGCAGAGAGCTGTTTCCAGGTTCATCATTTTGCTGGTGAGGTTGGAATTTTCCTGGGTCTTTTCTTTCAGCTTGTCCATCGCCTGATGTAGTTGGTCCAGTGTTTTTTGGCGTTCTGCTTCAGACTTTCTCATTTTGAGGTCTTTTTCCTGGACAAGCTGTTTGAATTGAGCCACTTCCTGGAGAAAGGAGGACTTTTCTTTCTGCCATTGCAGTCTTTCCTCTTCCTGCGTTGCTGTCTTCTTTAAGGACTCCTGAAGTTTTTCTTGTTGGTGGATTTTTTGGGTGAGTTCCGAATTTTCCTGGGTTTTTTCACGGAGCCCTTTGTAGATCAACATTTTCTCCTTTTCTGTGACAGAACGTTCAACCTCAAGCTTCTGTTTGAGCTGTTCTACACTGTACTTTAAAGACGTGGTTTCTTTAAAGTGTTCCTCCTCCTTCTCCTTGAACAGTCTCTGAGACTGAACCAACGCAGCTTCAGTTTCACTTTTTAGTTGCTGCATCTGGATCAGTGAGCTTTGAGCTTCTTCTGCCAGGGTTCTCCAGCGGCTTAACTCTTTTTCAGTTTGGTCAGCTTTCCCATGAGCATCTGAAAGAACCATGTTTTTCTGCTGAAGAAGATTTTTGAGGTGCATCACTTCTAACTTGAGAGCAAGATTCTCCTCTTGAAGTGCAGCAGTGTTTTCCTCTTTCTGTCCAGACCTTCCATTCATCATGTTGTCCTCAGAGCATGAGTCTGCAGGCTGCAGGTTGGTGTTTTCAGCAGGGACTGCAGAGGGTTTCTTAGCTTCTTGTGAAGGTGTTGAAGTCTTTGTTTCTGTAGGTTGTTCTTGTAAAGAGGAGGCTTCATTTTCCTTTACAGTTGTTCCTGAACCTGTTTGTGGCGGTGGTTCTTCATTCACCACACTCTGCTGTGTCTTTTCAGGAACAACAGGGATCGGCTGCCTCTTCTTTTCACCCCGTCTAGCTGTTGCTGGCCTTCGTGGCTTGGGCTCCACAAACACTAGAGGAGGCAGTTCACTTATTTTTTGATCCTGTTTAGTCGGCTCTTTAGCTTTTGCTGGCCTTGGTGGTTTGGGCTTCCCAAGCACAACAGGAGACGGTCCCTTCTGTTTTCCCAGGACAACGTCTGTATAGCTGATTGGGACAGAAGTTGGGACAGGCTTCTGGACGACTTTAGGACAGTCCAAGGTCGGCTCTTTGGCGTCTGTTGGCCTTTGTGGCTTGTGCTCCTCAAGCCCAACAGGAGACGGTTCACGTACTTTTTCATCCTGTTTGGTCGGCTCTTTGGCTTTTGCCTGCCTGGGTGGTTTGGGCTCCCCAAGCACAACAGGAGACGGTCCCTTCTGTTTTCCCAGGACAACGTCTCTAAAGCTGATTGGGAAGACAGTCGGGACAGGCTTCTGGACGACTTTGGGACAGTCCGAGGTCACTTTCTCTTGAGAGCTTTCCTCTTTGAATCCAGGATGTACCATTTCCTGGTTCTGGTTTGCTTTGGCCATGGGTGGATTTAATTGATCCATGTAAATGTCGTCATCGTCTTCGCTGAAATCCATTTCCCAGGTACCATAGTGAATTGTCGTTCTACGACGAGGAAGGACAAAGCGTTTGGTAACAACAGGTGAATTCATTGAAGAGTCTGATTGCAATTTCCCAACAGGTTTGGAAGTCATGCTGAAGTTCTTGCAAGTAGTTCAAATGATGAAATCAACAGAACTTTGTGCTGTGATACTTGAGCTTGCTTGTAGAACGTTTCCTTCTTGGATGCGAGAATTTATTTGCTTTGCTCAGACCTGTATTTATGGATTCAGCTTGAGGATGTCATTTGATGTCATCATCAAGTTGAGATGTCATTTGAAGTCATCAGAAGGGCACTTTTGTAGTGATGTCATCAGTTGTCATTTTGATTTCCAGGAGTTGTGATGACATCAGAGGTCACTGTGATGTCATCATTGACATCCTAAATTGTATTAAAAAAAAACTGAAGCAATTATTAATGTCAGACGCATTCTATGCTTATTTTCTGTGCAATGCCCGAGGCAACCAGTTCCTACCAAGAAGAAGAAGGTCATGTGACTCATGAATTCAAAAATGGAAACACAACAAATGTGGGATTTTCTTAGGTTAGCAAACCCCTCCACCGCGATAAGGTGGCAAATATAAAAGGGGGAACTTTTTTTTATTAATAATTCTTTAATGTTTGTTTTATTGCTTTCTACTTTTACTTTGAAGAGTTTTTTGGGGGGCCAGAAATGCTTTCTTCATCACATTCAACAACATCTTCATGCATTTAAAGAAGCCTGGGACCATCAGGGACTAAGAACGGCAAACAACCGTTCACCCCTGCAACTCTGGTTACAGCACAGAAGAGAGGGGCACGACTTTTCACAGGTAAAAGAGTGTTTGATTTTACATTTTAACTTGCATAAAATTTCTCATGAGCACTGGAAATTAATGAACTTATGTTGGGTGTTTTTGTGGCAAAGCATTTCAAGAAAGATTCATGGTGAAACTTTCATTTTATCTGATATACTTCATTTTATTTAAGAAGAAAAGTTCCTAAATAAATACTGGTTTGGAACTGATGTGTGAAAAAATAGTAGGAGCCTGCTCTTTTAGCATCAAGGGACGTCATTTTGTACCTCTTCCATATGCAAAATGACCTCCTCCGGTAAACCTCAAGCACGCAAAAACACACTTATGGACGTCATTTTTGTTGGTTTCACTCCTGAAGGGCTCGGACTCACCGGTTTTGAAGGAAGTGGCTCACAGATTCCCGTAGTTCAGAATTCTGAGTTTAAAGTCAGAATTCTGAGTTTAAAGTCAGAATTCTGAGTTTAAAGTCAGAATTTTCCCTCGCCCCCCTTTTCACTTCTCCATGGCCCTAATCCTCTTCCGTACGAACCGAATCCGAACCCACCCCAAATATGTCCACTCGCCTAAAGCCATTTCTGCCAGAAAATCAGATAAAAAACCCTGCCCTATTGAGCTCATGACCAAACGAACCCTGATAAATGAATACATTTATAATAAAAAAATAAATAAAAAGATTAAATTACTAGATCAATTATTGCAAATTCATATCACTCCATTTTGTTTTCAAATGTGATTTATGTTCTATTCTGGACAGTGACGAGTTTGACCAGAGCAGAAGCTGCTGTTGCTTCGGGGCCCGAACCATCTTCCTTTCAAAATGTTCAACAGCAGAAGCTGCACTCCTAAAATTGTATTTCAAATGAAATAAATAAATAAATACCAAATGTACGTATAAATGTATGAATGCGGCAGTGTGACTACAAGTATGACTTGCATAAATGAACTGTATTTTTTATATGAACAAAATAGTGAAACATAGCATGTTTTCATGTTTTGTTTTTTTTTTTTACTTTAGAAAAAAAGCACACATGAGTTTTTGAAAATAAGACACTCCTTGCAACACAGGACACATACTGTATTTATACAAGTTTAGTTTGGTGGGCCAATATACTTTTCATTACTTACTGCTGCTGTTATTCTAATCAAAAACACTGTTTTTCAGCATAAGATAATACGTAAAGTAAATCTATTTTTTTTAAATAATAATAAACAGATCTTAAAGAAAATCAAACTTTTTACCAATGTTTTGCTCTGGAGGATTTCTAGATCACACAGGTCTGTTTAGTGTAATGCTTCACAAAGAAGTGAAGGCTGGAGCTAGTAAATTTACTCCTGGCTAATGACAGCAATGGAAAACAGGGCGTTGAGGGTTGAGAGTTGAGGTAAGGAGCTGGGCGCTCAATTCTTCGAGGGCTCCCTCTGGTGGTTGGAGGTGGGAGTTGCTGACAGATCCATGACGTCTATCATCTTTAACTGACTGGGTTTGATACGACAGCACCAATTTTCAGGTTAAATGCATTTTTTAACCTAATTTGTTGTTTTAAATAAAATGTGTATTGAAGAAACCACAGGAGCCGGGGCCTTGATAAGGAAAAGGGAGATCCAGCTCCTGAATTTTGTTTTTGATGTTATGTTCCCAGAGGTAAGATGTTTTTTTTTTTTGTTTTTTTTTTAATTTGAGTCATTTATTCTGTGGTTTTTGGTCAACATTTCACTTGGAATGTAGAAAACAAAGCTGTGCATTCTTTGGAACCTCACCAGGTATGACTGAATCATTTTTTTGTTTTTCAGATCCTAATAAGCATCCTTCAAACAAAGAGAAAGACAAGATTGCAGGTGGAGATTCTCCTGGCTAGAGGCAGCATTTTTTGTTTTTTTTTTACTTAATTTTATTTTATTGTTCTTTTTTTAGCAGCTACCTGTTAATGTTTAGTTGTCTGTGATAGCTGTTGTAGCTTTACCTTGTTTTATTCAGTTTACATTGATTTATACATTTAAAAAAAAACAACGTTTTTTAGTTAAAAGTCATGCTCTTCTGTTTATGTTCTTAATGTTGTATATTTGATGGAGTCATGAAGAAACTTGGTCTCAAAACGTAGGCTAATATTAATGTAGCAGCAGGATGGTTCTTGAGTTTTATTTAATATTTACAACACCAGAGGTGAATTTCATATTTATGAGGACTTGACGAGCCAGAGGGAGACAGTAAATGGCTGGAAAGACCTCCTGAAACTTTCTTTTGTCAGCAGATCCAAGACGACCATGACTGAGTCTGACTGAGTTCTGTCCAGGATGTGATAGGATGTGTTTGGAAATGAATAAAGATGTACATGTGTGTAAAGTCAGTTTCATGTGCAGCTGGGTGCCTCTTGTTTGTTTACTTTTTCAAAGCAATAAAAGGACAACAGTCAATAGCTTTTTATTCAATGTTTAATTAATACAAAGATTAATCCACTGCCAGCTCGGGATATTAGGTTACAATTTGAAAGTTTTTGCTTTAATGAACACAAATATTAAGAGTTGTCAGCAAGAAATGCAAATAGATTTGATCCAGTTTAAACACAGCAACCATAAACTAACTAACATCATTTTTCCTTGTTCTCTTTTGAGGTTTGTCTGCAATTTAGATTGTAAGTTCACAAATGCTGGCACAGTGGTAGTGCATCCACCTCTCAAAACAGAACTTTGTTGGTTTGATCCCTGCTTGAGGAGTGACTTTTTTTTTTTGCAAAAATCTCAACAGTTTTTTTTTTTTCTTTTTTAATTTTGAGAGTTAAAACAAAGAAATTCTTATCGCAACATATTTAGAGCTGTTATTTTGTTTCTGTTTTCTGTTTCGGACAGTGGTGGGGGTGTTGTGGGATGCGTGCGTGTGTGTGTGTGTGTGTGTGTGTGTGTGTAATGCAACCACAAGCGGTCACAATCCAGTGCCCTTTTGCCGGTCCCAAGTCTGGATGACTGCAGAGGGATTGTGTGAGAGTTATCTTAAATGATACGCTGGCTTGATGACTGGCTGGCTGGATGGCTGGCTTTTAACAGGAGCCGTTTAATGAGCATACAGTGGGTACTGAAAGTATGCAGACCCTTTATTTTTTTTACTCGTCTTTAAATTGCAGAATTTCATAAAAACATTTAAGTTCATATATATAGACACTCATATATTGAACTCAGGTTCTGTCCGTTTCTTCTGACCATCCTTGAGATGGTTCTACACCTTCATTTGAGTCCAGCTGTGTTTGATTCTACTGATTGGACTTTATAAGGAAAGCCACACACCTGTCTATATAAGACCTTACAGCTCACAGTGCATGTCAGAGCACTGCCATCCAACCCCCACCCCCACCCCCACCCCCACCCCCCACCCCCACCCCCCACCCCCAAACCAAATATTATGATGCGTAGGAAAATGTTGCACGCCTCCAAACACTGCAAGGGGAAAAGATGGTTCTCCAGAGCCAGGTACAGGATCTCCAGAGACATCATGGGGAGGAGGCAGCAATTCAACATTATGCCTCCATCCTGGATCAAACTAAGTCTCTGGAGGTCCAGAATTCAATCCTGGACTCTGAAATCCTTGAGCTCACCCAGCAGTGTAAGGAGTCCAAACCATGGCTCCAGCAGCTCCAGGAGATCACCACCAACCTGGATAGACTGAAGCAAACCAACAGTGGCCTTATGGAGAAACGGGAGTAACTTAAAAAAGAGAAGGAACAGTTCTTCAAAATCAAACAAGCATTTCTCCAAGCAAAATCTAATGCTCTTTATTTGGAAAAGAAAAATTGTATTATGGCCGAAGAAGTAGAAGACCTCCAGGAGAACCTTAAGAACCTCACAGAATTAAAAGAAACATTTTCAGCAACAAAAACTGACCAGGTCATGATGTCCAACCAGAACCGAGTCCTCACCTCCAAACTGTCAGTCCCAAAAGTGAAGTTCCACAAAGAACGAGCTCGGGTTCGCAAAAGCTTTGGTGTGTCTGCAGATGATCTGGAACAAAAGTACCAACAAGAATTGGATTTGTTCCAGTCTCTGCAGAAGCAAAGAGCCATTCTGGAAAAAGAGCTGGTGGATTTGAAGAGAACCAGTGAGAAAGACCAACATCATGAGGAGGAAGCTGCAAAAAGTCATCCAGCCAAATCTGAACTCCAACAATTAGAAAAACAAAATCAAAACATCATCAAAGAAATAGAAGAATTCCAGGAAAAACTAAAATATTTGGCTGGATTAAATGACAAAGTTACTGCAACAAAAGCTGATCGGAAAACTCTCTTCAGACCAAAAACAAGCCCTCATCTCCAAGCTCCAAACCATAAGAGTGGAGCATTATAAACAAACGGGATATATGCGGGGACACTTCGGAGCTCCTGCAGAAGTCCTGGAAGAAAACAACAAAAAAGAAACAGAATGGATCCAGTCTGAGCGGGAAATAAATGCAACACTTGAGAAAATGTTCTTGGAAATGGAGAGGGAATATGCGAAAATGACTCGTGAGGTCTCCTCTCTCCAAGACGATAAAAAGGCTTTGGAGAAAAGAAGTCAACAGCCTCACGCAACAGATGATGGAGCTTTCTCAGGAACGTCAGGACTCTCCCTCTGCAGAGGGATTGTGTGAGAGTTATATTAAATAACGGATGGATGTTTGGCACCTCTAATGCTGATTTGGACCAGAATTACTCTAGATTCTGAGAAGCAGTTTAATAGACCAAAAAAAGAAAAATTAATCACAGACCACAATACTGATTTTAAACTGTGTAGCTTATTTAGAAATTTTAAAAAAAATCTCCAATTGCTTACATAAACAGAAAATATTAAAACAGAAAACCCAAATAAACTGATGTTTTCAGTGACAGCGGAGGAGAAATCATCCAATATGGTGCATCGATCCATTGTTCTGAATATTTCTTAACCCACTTTATCCCTTTCTGGGCAGCGGGGTTTCCACATCCCGTCCCGGTTACTGTTGGGTGAAGGCGAGTTCACTCTATAGCTGTAGTGGACACGCTCACTATGCCGGATCCCGGGAGAGGAGTTCACTGCAATGAAGCGATTTCTGTATTTGTCAATGAGCGTTCTGCAGCTGTCAACAGGTATTTTGGCCCACTCCTCATGAGCAAACTGCTCCAGTTGTCTCAGGTTTGATGGGTGTCTTCTCCAAATGGCATGTTTCAGCTCCTTCCACAGATGTTCAATGGGATTCAGATCTGGGCTCATGGAAGGCCACTTTAGAATAGTCCAACGCTTTTCTCTCAGCCATTCTTGGGTGTTTTTGGCTGTGTGTTTTGGATCGTTGTCCTGTTGGAAGACCCATGACCTGCGACTGAGACCAAGCTTTCTAACACAAGGCAGCACATTTCTCTCCACAATGCCTTGATAGTCTACAGATTTCATTGTACCTTGCACACATTCAAGACATACTTCGTATGCTTGGTTTTTGAGTCTATGAACATAGAGTGATGTGTCTTAGCAAAACGCTCCAGTTTGGTCTCATCTGTCCAAAGAACATTCTCCCAGAAGCTTTGGGGCTTGTCAACATGTACATAAGTGGCTGGGTTAGATTAATCCAGCACATAACTGCAGGGTGTAAGGTGCCGGGAAAGCATACAGGAAGCGCCATAACCAAGTGGCTGGAATAGCATACAGGAATATGGACTGGAATCCCCAAAGTCAAAATGGCAAACACCTCTGAAAGTGGTAGAGAATGAGAAAGCAAAGATCCTGTGGGAATTCCAGATACATACAGACAGGATGGTAATGGCGAACCAACCAGGCATTATAGTGGGGAATAAAGAATAGAGGAAAGCTGTTGTGGTGGATGTGGCAATACCACATCTCTTTCTCTCTATATATATCTATCATTTGATGATTTACATGTTCATTTTGTTTTAACTCTCACACAACCCCTCTGCATTTATCCGGACTTGGGACCGGCACAAGAGGGCACTGGATTGTGACCCCTTGTGGTTGCATTACACAAACACACACGCAGACAGACACACGTACACAAACACGCCCACACACACGCACACACAGTCACAGACATAAAAACACACACATATAAAACAAAAACACAAAAAGTAGAGGGTTTTTTTTTTTTTTTTTTTTTTTTTTTTTTTTTAAATCAAAAGTACCTTTTACACTATTTTACATTTATAAAAGTTTTTTGGCTTAAAAGAATTTGAGCTAACTAAAAAGGCTCATTTCAAAACATAAATATATAAAAATCTTAACACATAAACTTAAGAAAAATATTTAAAACTACAATAAAAAAACCTAAAGCTAAACTGTTACTTACTGTAACAGTAATGTTTATTTTATTTACACACACACACACACAAGCACAAACACACACATACGCACACATACGCATACACACACACCCACGCACGTCGACAGACACACACAGAAACAACACACACGCACAACACCAATACATTTATAGATAAATGTAGACAATTAAAACACATATATGTATTCACAATGTTTTTGTTTTTTTTTTGTGATACTTGCCAAGGTACACACATAAACACAAACATAGATAAATAAAGATACATAAAGATAATTATATACATTTATAAAAAAAAAAAATTCTGATATTTAAATAAGTAAACACACAAACACAAATATATATAGATTAATGAAAATACATAAAGACACAATTATTACATTGTGAATTTCTGATGCCCACGTAACTAAATACACACACGCACACACACACACACACGTGTATATATACATAGAGTTAAAAAAAAAATCCAAAATAAACATTTATACATTGAAAACATTTTTAATTTCTTAAATAAATAAATATATACACACAAAATTTTACAAAATGAAAAGAATAAGTGAAGAACAAAACAAACAGAGCCATTTTTTAAGGAAGAGAGGTTTTCCTATCAGTTGTGGTCAGGATTTCTAATCTTTAGTTCCTGACCTCCTGAAACAACACAGAAAACCTCTGCTTGATTTTTTTCTCGTCTTCTCTTTTATATCATCAACCTGCTCTTGCAGTTGTTTGAGCTTTGTCATGAAGACGTCTTGGCGGTGGTTGAGTTTGTCATCCTTTCCTTTGATAACCTCTTTTAGTTGAGAGATTTCTTGGGAAAGGGAAGACTTCTCTTCGTCCCACTTCTGCTTGTCCTCTGCCTGCTGTTTTTTTGTCTCTGTTAAAGCATCTCTGATCTTTGCTGATGTCAGTTGATGGTCTTTTAGGAGACTGTCCTTTGCTTTCTCCCACTGCAGCATCTGGTTACGCTGGTCAGTCTCTGTTTGGACCAATGCAGCTTTTAGCTTAGTGGACTCTTCCACCTTCTGGGCTAAGCAGCTGTTGGCTTTATTGGTCTTTGTTTTTTCTGTGCAGAGAGCTGTTTCCAGGTTCATCATTTTGCTGGTGAGGTTGGAATTTTCCTGGGTCTTTTCTTTCAGCTTGTCCATCGCCTGATGTAGTTGGTCCAGTGTTTTTTGGCGTTCTGCTTCAGACTTTCTCATTTTGAGGTCTTTTTCCTGGACAAGCAGTTTGAATTGAGCCACTTCCTGGAGAAAGGAAGACTTTTCTTTCTGCCATTGCAGTCTTTCCTCTTCCTGCGTTGCTGTCTTCTTTAAGGACTCCTGAAGTTTTTCTTGTTGGTGGATTTTTTGGGTGAGTTCCGAATTTTCCTGGGTTTTTTCACGGAGCCCTTTGTAGATCAACATTTTCTCCTTTTCTGTGACAGAACGTTCAACCTCAAGCTTCTGTTTGAGCTGTTCTACACTGTACTTTAAAGACGTGGTTTCTTTAAAGTGTTCCTCCTCCTTCTCCTTGAACAGTCTCTGAGACTGAACCAACGCAGCTTCAGTTTCACTTTTTAGTTGCTGCATCTGGATCAGTGAGCTTTGAGCTTCTTCTGCCAGGGTTCTCCAGCGGCTTAACTCTTTTTCAGTTTGGTCAGCTTTCCCATGAGCGTCTGAAAGAACCATGTTTTTCTGCTGAAGAAGATTTTTGAGGTGCATCACTTCTAACTTGAGAGCAAGATTCTCCTCTTGAAGTGCAGCAGTGTTTTCCTCTTTCTGTCCAGACCTTCCATTCATCATGTTGTCCTCAGAGCATGAGTCTGCAGGCTGCAGGTTGGTGTTTTCAGCAGGGACTGCAGAGGGTTTCTTAGCTTCTTGTGAAGGTGTTGAAGTCTTTGTTTCTGTAGGTTGTTCTTGTAAAGAGGAGGCTTCATTTTCCTTTACAGTTGTTCCTGAACCTGTTTGTGGCGGTGGTTCTTCATTCACCACACTCTGCTGTGTCTTTTCAGGAACAACAGGGATCGGCTGCCTCTTCTTTTCACCCCGTCTAGCTGTTGCTGGCCTTCGTGGCTTGGGCTCCACAAACACTAGAGGAGGCAGTTCACTTATTTTTTGATCCTGTTTAGTCGGCTCTTTAGCTTTTGCTGGCCTTGGTGGTTTGGGCTTCCCAAGCACAACAGGAGACGGTCCCTTCTGTTTTCCCAGGACAACGTCTGTATAGCTGATTGGGACAGAAGTTGGGACAGGCTTCTGGACGACTTTAGGACAGTCCAAGGTCGGCTCTTTGGCGTCTGTTGGCCTTTGTGGCTTGTGCTCCTCAAGCCCAACAGGAGACGGTTCACGTACTTTTTCATCCTGTTTGGTCGGCTCTTTGGCTTTTGCCTGCCTGGGTGGTTTGGGCTCCCCAAGCACAACAGGAGACGGTCCCTTCTGTTTTCCCAGGACAACGTCTCTAAAGCTGGTTGGGAAGACAGTCGGGACAGGCTTCTGGACGACTTTGGGACAGTCCGAGGTCACTTTCTCTTGAGAGCTTTCCTCTTTGAATCCAGGATGTACCATTTCCTGGTTCTGGTTTGCTTTGGCCATGGGTGGATTTAATTGATCCATGTAAATGTCGTCATCGTCTTCGCTGAAATCCATTTCCCAGGTACCATAGTGAATTGTCGTTCTACGACGAGGAAGGACAAAGCGTTTGGTAACAACAGGTGAATTCATTGAAGAGTCTGATTGCAATTTCCCAACAGGTTTGGAAGTCATGCTGAAGTTCTTGCAAGTAGTTCAAACGATGAAATCAACAGAACTTTGTGCTGTGATACTTGAGCTTGCTTGTAGAACGTTTCCTTCTTGGATGCGAGAATTTATTTGCTTTGCTCAGACCTGTATTTATGGATTCAGCTTGAGGATGTCATTTGATGTCATCATCAAGTTGAGATGTCATTTGAAGTCATCAGAAGGGCACTTTTGTAGTGATGTCATCAGTTGTCATTTTGATTTCCAGGAGTTGTGATGACATCAGAGGTCACTGTGATGTCATCATTGACATCCTAAATTGTATTAAAAAAAACTGAAGCAATTATTAATGTCAGACACATTCTATGCTTATTTTCTGTGCAATGCCCGAGGCAACCAGTTCCTACCAAGAAGAAGAAGGTCATGTGACTCATGAATTCAAAAATGGAAACACAACAAATGTGGGATTTTCTTAGGTTAGCAAACCCCTCCACCGCGATAAGGTGGCAAATATAAAAGGGGGAACTTTTTTTTATTAATAATTCTTTAATGTTTGTTTTATTGCTTTCTACTTTTACTTTGAAGAGTTTTTTTGGGGGGCCAGAAATGCTTTCTTCATCACATTCAACAACATCTTCATGCATTTAAAGAAGCCTGGGACCATCAGGGACTGAGAACGGCAAACAACCGTTCACCCCTGCAACTCTGGTTACAGCACAGAAGAGAGGGGCACGACTTTTCACAGGTAAAAGAGTGTTTGATTTACATTTTAACTTGCATAAAATTTCTCATGAGCACTGGAAATTAATGAACTTATGTTGGGTGTTTTTGTGGCAAAGCATTTCAAGAAAGATTCATGGTGAAACTTTCATTTTATCTGATATACTTCATTTTATTTAAGAAGAAAAGTTCCTAAATAAATACTGGTTTGGAACTGATGTGTGAATAAATAGTAGGAGCCTGCTCTTTTAGCATCAAGGGACGTCATTTTGTACCTCTTCCATATGCAAAATGACCTCCTCCGGTAAACCTCAAGCACGCAAAAACACACTTATGGACGTCATTTTTGTTGGTTTCACTCCTGAAGGGCTCGGACTCACCGGTTCTGAAGGAAGTGGCTCACAGATTCCCGTAGTTCAGAATTCTGAGTTTAAAGTCAGAATTCTGAGAAAAAAGTCAGAATTTTCCCTCGCCCCCCTTTTCATTTCTCCATGGCCCCAATCCTCTTCCGTACGAACCGAATCCGAACCCACCCCAAATATGTCCACTCGCCTAAAGCCATTTCTGCCAGAAAATCAGATAAAAAACCCTGCCCTATTGAGCTCTATTGCCAACTTGAGTTAGCGAGCATAGTAGCTAACTGAACCACACGCACACGACTGGAATGTACCATTGTTGCAGAGCGACAGGAAAGGACGAAACACGCATACATGATGCTGTAAGCGCAAAGTTGAATTTTTTTATAATTTAAATGCATCTCTCATTAATAAAATATTTGATTTTTTTACGTTTTTGACATCCAAAACATTTAATTTTCTTTACTTTCCCAAAAATTTACAGAGGTCATTTTTCAAAAGCTTTTCAAGGATCTAGAAATTGCATTTTCAATTTGAACTTTTCCAGATTTTTCATGACCAAACGAACCCTGATAAATGAATACATTTATAATAAAAAAATAAATAAAAAGATTAAATTACTAGATCAATTATTGCAAATTCATATCACTCCATTTTGTTTTCAAATGTGATTTATGTTCTATTCTGGACAGTGACGAGTTTGACCAGAGCAGAAGCTGCTGTTGCTTCGGGGCCCGAACCATCTTCCTTTCAAAATGTTCAACAGCAGAAGCTGCACTCCTAAAATTGTATTTCAAATTAAATAAATAAATAAATACCAAATGTACGTATAAATGTATGAATGCAGCAGTGTGACTACTAGTATGACTTGCATAAATGAACTGTATTTTTTATATGAACAAAATAGTGAAACATAGCATGTTTTCATGTTTTTTGTTTTTTTTTTACTTTAGAAAAAAAGCACACATGAGTTTTTGAAAATAAGACACTCCTTGCAACACAGGACACATACTGTATTTATACAAGTTTAGTTTGGTGGGCCAATATACTTTTCATTACTTACTGCTGCTGTTATTCTAATCAAAAACACTGTTTTTCAGCATAAGATAATACGTAAAGTAAATCTATTTTTTTTAAATAATAATAAACGGATCTTGAAAGAAAATCAAACTTTTTACCAATGTTTTGCTCTGGAGGATTTCTAGATCACACAGGTCTGTTTAGTGTAATGCTTCACAAAGAAGTGAAGGCTGGAGCTAGTAAATTTACTCCTGGCTAATGACAGCAATGGAAAATAGGGCGTTGAGGGTTGAGAGTTGAGGTAAGGAGCTGGGCGCTCAATTCTTCGAGGGCTCCCTCTGGTGGTTGGAGGTGGGAGATGCTGACAGATCCATGACGTCTATCATCTTTAACTGACTGGGTTTGATACGACAGCACCAATTTTCAGGTTAAATGCATTTTTTAACCTAATTTGTTGTTTTAAATAAAATGTGTATTGAAGAAACCACAGGAGCCGGGGCCTTGATAAGGAAAAGGGAGATCCAGCTCCTGAATTTTGTTTTTGATGTTATGTTCCCAGAGGTTCTTTTTAATTTGAGTCATTTATTCTGTGGTTTTTGGTCAACATTTCACTTGGAATGTAGAAAACAAAGCTGTGCATTCTTTGGAACCTCACCAGGTATGACTGAATCATTTTTTTGTTTTTCAGATCCTAATAAGCATCCTTCAAACAAAGAGAAAGACAAGATTGCAGGTGGAGATTCTCCTGGCTAGAGGCAGCATTTTTTGTTTTTTTACTTAATTTTATTTTTATTGTTCTTTTTTAGCAGCTACCTGTTAATGTTTAGTTGTCTGTGATAGCTGTTGTAGCTTTACCTTGTTTTATTCAGTTTACATTGATTTATACATTTAAAAAAAACAACGTTTTTTAGTTAAAAGTCATGCTCTTCTGTTTATGTTCTTAATGTTGTATATTTGATGGAGTCATGAAGAAACTTGGTCTCAAAACGTAGGCTAATATTAATGTAGCAGCAGGATGGTTCTTGAGTTTTATTTAATATTTACAACACCAGAGGTGAATTTCATATTTATGAGGACTTGACGAGCCAGAGGGAGACAGTAAATGGCTGGAAAGACCTCCTGAAACTTTCTTTTGTCAGCAGATCCAAGACGACCATGACTGAGTCTGACTGAGTTCTGTCCAGGATGTGATAGGATGTGTTTGGAAATGAATAAAGATGTACATGTGTGTAAAGTCAGTTTCATGTGCAGCTGGGTGCCTCTTGTTTGTTTACTTTTTCAAAGCAATAAAAGGACAACAGTCAATAGCTTTTTATTCAATGTTTAATTAATACAAAGATTACAGAACTTTGTTGGTTTGATCCCTGCTTGAGGAGTGACTTTTTTTTTTGCAAAAATCTCAACAGTTTTTTTTTTTTCTTTTTTAATTTTGAGAGTTAAAACAAAGAAATTCTTATCGCAACATATTTAGAGCTGTTATTTTGTTTCTGTTTTCTGTTTCGGACAGTGGTGGGGGTGTTGTGGGATGCGTGCGTGTGTGTGTGTGTGTGTGTGTGTGTGTGTGTGTGTGTGTGTGTGTGTGTGTGTGTGTGTGTAATGCAACCACAAGCGGTCACAATCCAGTCCAGTGCCCTTTTGCCGGTCCCAAGTCTGGATGACTGCAGAGGGATTGTGTGAGAGTTATCTTAAATGATACGCTGGCTTGATGACTGGCTGGCTGGATGGCTGGATGGCTGGCTTTTAACAGGAGCCGTTTAATGAGCATACAGTGGGAACTGAAAGTATGCAGACCCCTTAATTTTTTTACTCGTCTTTAAATTGCAGAATTTCATAAAAACATTTAAGTTCATATATATAGACACTCATATATTGAACTCAGGTTCTGTCAGTTTCTTCTGACCATCCTTGAGATGGTTCTACACCTTCATTTGAGTCCAGCTGTGTTTGATTCTACTGATTGGACTTTATAAGGAAAGCCACACACCTGTCTATATAAGACCTTACAGCTCACAGTGCATGTCAGAGCACTGCCATCCAACCCCCACCTCCACCCCCACCCCCAAACCAAATATTATGATGCGTAGGAAAATGTTGCACGCCTCCAAACACTGCAAGGGGAAAAGATGGTTCTCCAGAGCCAGGTACAGGATCTCCAGAGACATCATGGGGAGGAGGCAGCAATTCAACATTATGCCTCCATCCTGGATCAAACTAAGTCTCTGGAGGTCCAGAATTCAATCCTGGACTCTGAAATCCTTGAGCTCACCCAGCAGTGTAAGGAGTCCAAACCATGGTGTTAAGGGTGCGAAGGAGAACCCCGACGCAGAGTGTCAAAGAAGGTGTAACAGATTTATTGTGCAGCAGCCAAAAATCCAAAATGGAGGCAGGGAGTAATCCAACTGGGCAGGAATGGCGCTTGGCAAGAGTAGAATCCACATGGACAACCTGACGGAATCATCTGGCAAACAGTGGTGGTGGGTAGACTGGTTTAAGTGAGGTGCAGCTGATGAGAGGATTGAGTGCAGGTGTCTCTGGAGTGGTTGGACACACCCCCTGCCACTCACATGCTCTGAAAACAAGGAAGTGAGGGGAAAAAACAACACAGAGCCTCCACAGCATCACAGTACCTCCCCCTCAATGGACGCCACCCGGCGGCCTTCCAGGCTTGTGCGGGTACCGGACATAAAAGTCGTGCAGAAGAGCCGGGGACAAGATCAGGGAACGAGAAATCCAGGAGCGCTCCTCCGGACCAAACCCCTCCCAATCCACCAAGTACTGCCACCCGCGCCCCCGCCGCCGAACATCCAACAGGCGGCGAACGGCATAGGCTGGGTGATCATCAATGAGCAGGGGGGGCGGAGGGGGCACGGCCGGAGGGCCGAGAGCACTGTCCGAGACGGGCTTCAGGAGGGAGACGTGGAAGGATGGGTGCACTTTCAAAGAAGCAGGCAGCTTCAATCGGACAGCAGCAGGGTTCAGGACACGGTCAATCTCAAAGGGACCAATATACCTGGGAGACAACTTCCGAGACTCACACTGCAGAGGAAGGTCACGTGTGGAGAGCCAGACCCGTTGTCCAGGCTTGTAGTCAGGGGCTGGAACACGATGACGGTCTGCCAGCCTCCGGTTGCGCTCCGCCGTACGACCCAGCGCAGCCCTGACCCCATGCCAGACCCGACGAGCTCTTCTCAGGTGCACCTGAATAGAAGGCACCGCCACTGCCGTCTCCTGTGTTGGGAAAAGGGGAGGCTGGTAGCCGTTAGATGCCATGAATGGAGACATGCCTGTGGCCGAAGAGACCAAGGTGTTGTGGGCATATTCAATCCAAGCCAGGTGAGTAGACCAGGAAGCAGGGTGATCGGCCGCCACACAACGGATGGCAGCCTCCAGGTCCTGGTTCGCCCGTTCCGTCTGACCATTTGATTGCGGGTGATAACCAGATGACAAACTGAGTGTAGCCCCGATGGCCCTACAGAAAGCCCCCCAGACCCGGGAAGTGAACTGGGGACCCCTGTCGGAAACAATGTCCTGAGGAAGTCCATGAAGCCTAAAAACATGCTGAACCAGGAGATTAGCGGTCTCGAACGCCGTAGGCAGCTTAGCAAGGGCAATAAAATGGGCAGACTTAGAAAAACGGTCAACAACTGTCAGAATGGCGGTGTTACCCTCTGACGGGGGAAGTCCAGTAACGAAGTCCACAGCAATGTGCGACCAAGGGCGATGAGGCGTCGGAAGTGGATGAAGCAGTCCGGCAGGGGGACGATGAGACGGCTTGTTGCGGGCACAAATGGAGCAGGCAGAGACAAATTCCCGGGTGTCAGGTATCATGGACGGCCACCAGAAGCGCTGTTGCAGCAGGAACAGCGTGCGGTGGACCCCAGGGTGGCATGCAAGTGTAGAGTTGTGACCCCACTGCAGCACAGCAGACCTGGCAGACGAGGGCACGAATAGGAGACCGGCAGGACACGTAGGTGGGATGGGGAGGTTCTTCTGAGCCTCCTGCACGACCTTCTCTACCGCCCAGCTGGCAGCTCCTACCACACATGAAAAGGGCACAATGGTGTCCTCCCCAGGCTCAGCACCAGTTGATTGGTCAAACTGACGAGAGAGGGAGTCGGGCTTCCCATTCTTGGATCCAGGGCGGTAGGTGAGTGTGAAATTGAAGCGGCCCAGGAACAGGGCCCACCGAGCTTGACGAGAGTTGAGCCTGCGAGCAGAACGGATGTAGGACAAGTTCTTGTGATCCGACCATACCAGAAATGGTTGAGAAGCACCCTCCAGCCAGTGTCTCCACTCCTTGAGCGCCAAGACCACCGCCAACAGTTCCCGGTTCCCCACATCGTAGTTCCTCTCGGCAGGAGTGAGACGCCGAGAGAAGAAGGCGCAGGGGTGCAGCTTCTGGTCAGAGGCAGATCGCTGGGACAGGACGGCTCCAACTCCAGTCTCCGAGGCATCCACCTCCACCACGTATTGAGCTGTAGGAACAGGGTGGCACAACACAGGAGCAGAACAGAACAGGTGCTTCAACTGGACAAAAGCCTTGTTTGCTTCAGGTGACCAGGAAAACGGGACCTGTACTGAGGTAAGTCTGGTAAGGGGAGAGGCTACTCTGCTGTAGTTCCGAATGAATCTTCGGTAAAAGTTAGCAAATCCTAAAAACCTCTGAAGGTGCTTCCTGGTAGCAGGTGTCGGCCACTCCGCCACGGCTTTGACCTTGGACGGATCAGGCTCTAGCTGTCCCTCCCCCAACACAAAACCCAAAAAACTAACAGAGGACACGTGAAAAGCACATTTCTCAGCCTTAACATAAAGTCTATTTACTAACAACCGCTGCAAAACAAGTCTGACATGCTGAACGTGCTCACTCTCAGTGCGGGAGAAAATCAAAATATCGTCCAAATACACAAACACAAATCTATTCAGCATGTCACGTAACACGTCATTAATGAGTGACTGAAAAACAGCGGGAGCATTAGTAAGTCCAAATGGCATAACGAGGTATTCGAAATGTCCCAACGGCGTGTTAAATGCCGTTTTCCACTCATCCCCCTCTTTAATCCTCACCAAGTGATAAGCATTACGGAGGTCCAACTTGGTGAACACAGTTGCCTGGTTTAAAGAGCTGAATGCCGAGTCAAGGAGAGGCAGGGGATATTTGTTTTTGACAGTAATATCATTTAAGCCCCTAAAGTCAATACAAGGGCGCAGAGACTTGTCCTTCTTGTCCACGAAAAAGAAACCGGCCCCCACAGGAGAAGAGGAGGGCCGAATGAGTCCGGCAGCCAAACTCTCTGTAATGTACGTCTCCATAGCCTCTCTTTCCGGTATTGACAGTTTGTACAGCTTGCTAGATGGCAGTGGAGCACCGGGGATTAGGTCTATGGAACAGTCATAAGGCCTATGTGGGGGCAAGGAAGAGGCACGGTCCTTGGAAAAAACCTCCTGGAGGTCATGGTACGCTGGAGGGACTGACGACAAGTCCACTGGCTTGGGAGGAGATGGCATGTCCATCCTGGGAGTGGGAACAGCTGCACGCAAACAGTGAGAGTGGCAAAATAAACTCCAATTAACAATGGATTGACTTGACCAGTCCATGTGAGGGTTGTGGAGGATGAGCCAGGGAAGTCCCAGAACGAGGGGAGCAGAAGGTGAGGGAATGATGTAGAGTGAAATAAGCTCATGGTGATTCCCAGAAATCAGCAAGGACAGAGGTACTGTACGGTGAGTTATTCGGGACAGCACTCTACCATCTAAGGCCAGGACCTCTTTAGGCTCAGGAAGCAATTCTGATGGGATGTTGGCCCTAGACACAAACTCCGAGTCGATAAAATTGTCATCTGCACCAGAGTCCACCAGGGCAAAGACAGGAATACAGGTTGCATTTAGAGAAATAGTCCCTCTTAATTGGAAGCGCTTGGAGGGCTTGATGGGGGTCTGGCTCACCAGCGCCCCTCCCGAGGCTGGCAAGCCTGACCTTTTGGCCGAACAGGGCAACTGGGCAGCATGTGGCCTGCCTGACCACAATAAAAACAGAGACCTTGGCGACGACGACGTTGACGTTCCTCCGGAGGAAGCCGCATACCACCAAGCTGCATGGGCTCCTCAGGTGGTGAAGCGGTGGAGACCAACTCAGGCAGAGGAGGAGCAGGAAGCCCGGGTCGGCTGGGAATCCTGGGCCAGGAACCAGTAACGGGGGAAATGACCCTGTCTGCTCTCTCCCTGAGTCTCTCGCGAAGGCGGTTATCGAGCCTTATCGAGAGGGAAATTAAGTCCTCTAATGAACCCACCTCATCTCTGGCAGCCAGTTGGTCTTTAACCTCTTCACTAAGGCCCCGGAAAAAAATGGTCTGGAGGGCTTTGTCATCCCACTGGCACTCAGCGGCCAGTATACGGAAATCAATAGAGTAGGAGGAAACTGAACCAGAACCCTGGTGCAAGGACAGTAACCTATTACCCGCTTCTTTTCCCTGTAGTGGATGGTCAAAGACCTTCAACATCTCAGCTGTAAATGAGTTAAGGGTGTTACAAACTGGTGAGTGACTGTTGGCTAGCGCTACAGCCCAGGCTGATGCTTTTCCAGAAAGAAGGCTCATGATAAAAGCTACTCTGGACTGATGCGTGGAGTAGGTGAGTGGCTGCTGATCAAAAACTAAAGTACACTGATGTAGAAACTGGTTACATGACCCTATTTCACCTGAATACCGGTTGGGAGTCGGAATAAAAGGTTCACGGGGCTGTGCAGCCTGGAAGGGTGCAGGAGCAGATGCTGAAGGAGCCGGAAGAGGAGCATCAGCGGAGTCTGGGGCCGGAACTGGTCGAGGTGAAGTCAGAGAGGCGAGTTGGGTCGTAACCTCCGTCAGTCGTTTCCCCAGCTGGTTTACGCCTTCTGAAAGATCTTGGATGGTGTTCATCACAGACTGAATGGCTTGGCCCTGCTGTCCCACAACAGCTCCCTGAGACGCAATCGCCTGCTTGATCCTCTCGGTTTCAGCTAGAGTCCGGTTCAGTTGTTCAGCCTCTGCGGGGTTCATTGTGGCCAGATGATTCTGTTAAGGGTGCGAAGGAGAACCCCGACGCAGAGTGTCAAAGAAGGTGTAACAGATTTATTGTGCAGCAGCCAAAAATCCAAAATGGAGGCAGGGAGTAATCCAACTGGGCAGGAATGGCGCTTGGCAAGAGTAGAATCCACATGGACAACCTGACGGAATCATCTGGCAAACAGTGGTGGTGGGTAGACTGGTTTAAGTGAGGTGCAGCTGATGAGAGGATTGAGTGCAGGTGTCTCTGGAGTGGTTGGACACACCCCCTGCCACTCACATGCTCTGAAAACAAGGAAGTGAGGGGAAAAAACAACACAGAGCCTCCACAGCCATCACACATGGCTCCAGCAGCTCCAGGAGATCACCACCAACCTGGATAGACTGAAGCAAACCAACAGTGGCCTTATGGAGAAACGGGAGTAACTTAAAAAGGAGAAGGAACAGTTCTTCAAAATCAAACAAGCATTTCTCCAAGCAAAATCTAATGCTCTTTATTTGGAAAAGAAAAATTGTATTATGGCCGAAGAAGTAGAAGACCTCCAGGAGAACCTTAAGAACCTCACAGAATTAAAAGAAACATTTTCAGCAACAAAAACTGACCAGGTCATGATGTCCAACCAGAACCGAGTCCTCACCTCCAAACTGTCAGTCCCAAAAGTGAAGTTCCACAAAGAACGAGCTCAGGTTCGCAAAAGCTTTGGTGTGTCTGCAGATGATCTGGAACAAAAGTACCAACAAGAATTGGATTTGTTCCAGTCTCTGCAGAAGCAAAGAGCCATTCTGGAAAAAGAGCTGGTGGATTTGAAGAGAACCAGTGAGAAAGACCAACATCATGAGGAGGAAGCTGCAAAAAGTCATCCAGCCAAATCTGAACTCCAACAATTGGAAAAACAAAATCAAAACATCATCAAAGAAATAGAAGAATTCCAGGAAAAACTAAAATATTTGGCTGGATTAAATGACAAAGTTACTGCAACAAAAGCTGATCGGAAAACTCTCTTCAGACCAAAAACAAGCCCTCATCTCCAAGCTCCAAACCATAAGAGTGGAGCATTATAAACAAACGGGATATATGCGGGGACACTTCGGAGCTCCTGCAGAAGTCCTGGAAGAAAACAACAAAAAAGAAACAGAATGGATCCAGTCTGAGCGGGAAATAAATGCAACACTTGAGAAAATGTTCTTGGAAATGGAGAGGGAATATGCGAAAATGACTCGTGAGGTCTCCTCTCTCCAAGACGATAAAAAGGCTTTGGAGAAAAGAAGTCAACAGCCTCACGCAACAGATGATGGAGCTTTCTCAGGAACGTCAGGACTCTCCCTCTGCAGAGGGATTGTGTGAGAGTTATATTAAATAACGGATGGATGTTTGGCACCTCTAATGCTGATTTGGACCAGAATTACTCTAGATTCTGAGAAGCAGTTTAATAGACCAAAAAAAGAAAAATTAATCACAGATCACAATACTGATTTTAAACTGTGTAGCTTATTTAGAAATTTTAAAAAAAATCTCCAATTGCTTACATAAACAGAAAATATTAAAACAGAAAACCCAAATAAACTGATGTTTTCAGTGACAGCGGAGGAGAAATCATCCAATATGGTGCATCGATCCATTGTTCTGAAGTTTTCTTAACCCACTTTATCCCTTTCTGGGCAGCGGGGTTTCCACATCCCGTCCCGGTTACTGTTGGTTGAAGGCGAGTTCACTCTATAGCTGTAGTGGACACGCTCACTATGCCGGATCCCGGGAGAGGAGTTCAACTTTATGATGTTTTTCTTATTTTCACTGATAATACAAAAAGGTCCCTTCATTTTATTCTTGTTTTATTTTTGCCCTCTCGTGTTATAAGTGACAGTAAGCATTTGAACTCAGTCAGAGACTGAAACACAGCAGAAACGGCCGACAATCAGACACAGCAGCAGGAGAGAAATTCACTGGAGCTACAAAGAAGACTCTAAATGTTTTCATGAACCCAAACATGGAGACGTGATCACTGATGTTTTTGTAGATCTCTTTAAAATAAATAAACCTGATCTCTAAACATCATGTGTCTCCCATGCATTATAAATGACATTACCAGATACCGCTCTGTGAAGTCATCAGGCTAAAAACATTAGCTGCTAGCTCCTTCCACACGTGGCCAAGGTGGCAAGCTTTGGGAACACATTTTTGGCCACGTGACGTACAGCAAATTCTCTGCACAGTGAAGGAGGGGGCAAAGGCAGGGGACACCCCTAGACAGGTCACCAGTCTGTTGCAGGGGCCACAATCACACACCCATACACACTCACATTAGAGTGACCAATTAACCTATGAAGCATGTTTTTGGATGGTGGGAGGAAGCCAGAGTCCCTGGAGAAAACCCATGGATGCATGGGGAGAACATACAAACTCCACACACAGAAAGGTCCTCCATTAATGACACATTAGTGTTTCAAGTCCCCCAGCCAGGACTTGAACTGGTAACCTTCTTGCTGTGAGGCACGACTGCTAACCACTGCGCCACCGTGCAGCCCAGTTCAAAAATTGGAAAAGCAAAATCAGAACATTATCAAAGAGATGGAAGAATTTCAGGAAAAACTAAAACATTTGACTGAATTAAAACATTTCAACAAATGTTGAAAGTGGGAGTCCGCAGGGCTGCTTTCTACTGAAATCTGATGCTAATTAAGAACAGCAAAGACAAAACATTCCAAACGTTTGGTCTCAAACTTCATGCTGACTGAAGCTTGTCAGACGTGACACTGAACACGTCTGTGGTTCTCTGAGCATGTCCTGGTCTGACCTTAAAGGTATACAGACTTTTTTTTGGCTGCACGGACCCAGAGGATAGATTAAGGTAAGGGTTACAGTTAGTATGCCAAATGGTTCCCAAGGGCGGCTGTGTCTGCCGATAACTACGCTCTGTGCTCTTGGTGAGTGACCGCTAACGGGACTTTAGCATTAATTACATACGATCAATAACAACGTTTCGCTTTGGAGGCACTTAAAATACATACGACAATCCAGCAATCTCCACTTTGGCTTCACGTGTTACGTCTCGCCAACATTAATTTCCATCAGTTTTTGAGCAGCTCATATGTAAATACATGCAAATAACATCAGTCTTAGCAAATTACCTTCAAAGTTTGCTACGCAGGATGACCCAAAATATTTACATCCTTTTTACCTTTTATTTCTGGTTGTTTAGCTAGAAAGACAAACAATGCGCTGAACATAATTTATAGTGGCTCTGGGTAGCTCCAAATGACATTTTTTACTCCAAATACAGAATTTGGTAACAACATGAAACATGAATCCATCCTGCCTTTTTATCAATGGTTCAGGGTGGTGGTGGTGGTGTAATGGTGTGGGGGGTATTTTCTTAGTACCAGTTGAGCATGGTTACAACGCCACAGCCTACCTGAGTATTGTTGCTGACCATGTCCATCCATTTATGACCACAGTTGTATCATCTTCTGATTCTAGCAGGATAAGGATCCATGTTATAAAGCTGGAATCATCTCAGACTGGTTTATTGAACCTGATAATGAGTTCACTGGACTCAAACGGCCTCCACAGTCACCAGTTCTCAACCCAATAGATCACCTTTGGGATGGGGTGGAACAGGAGATTGGCACCATGGATGAGCAGCTGACGAATCTGCAGCAACTGTGTGATGCTTTCATGTCAGTATGGACCAAACTCTCTGAGGAATGATTCATGTGTCTGTCACCAAGCATTAAGGCAATTCTGAAGGAAAAGGCAGTTCAACCCTGCACTAGCAAGGTACAGTAATAAAGTGGCCAGTGAATGTATGTTTATCCATAAGATTAGCTGACTTCAAAAAAATATAACAGACTGCAAGGCTCCTATCTTAATGTGATGTAAAATTTTAATTTAATATTTTTTCAATAAAAATGATAAAACATTACTGAAGTCAGAAAAAGATTTTTAGCCCAGGGCCTGTAAAATTAGAACATAAAGGTTGTAAGGATTTAATTTTTTATTAGAATTTGCACATTCACTTACATGGAGCAAAGAAAGTCATAAATAGGCTAATGTGTAAATGCAGTCACCTGACAGGTAAGCGTTTCTCTCACTAGGAGATGATATGATGGAAGACTCAATGATAAAACTACAGCCTGCTCAAAGTGGAACATAATCCAAAGCTTTTGCCATGATCAAGCTCTATATATGAGTGTGACAAAAGAGAGAAACAAAGATTTGGACAAAGCTGAAGAGAACTGGATCTGGAGATGTTGAAAGAAGCTTTGGAATGCACTGAACTGCTCCTGAAGGAGTGTGCTTGTATGCATTCTAGTGAATCTACAGTACTCTTTTGGCAGAAAAAGGTCCATGGCTTTTAGATTTGAATATATCACCATTTCACTGGAAACAAAACTGGAAAATGTGAATCATAGTTCATTTGCACCAGTGAAAAAAGTCATCAGCCCTCCAGTGGGTTATGGTGTGGAGCACGGCTGGAGGCCTGGTCACGTGCGACATTAACAACTTGGCTGCTATGAGAAATAAGAAGATGAAAGACAATGAAGCAGTGAAAACACTGCGTCCCTGTACCACACTGATCTTGAGATTGTTGCTGTATTCATGCTCCATTAGTGAAGTCCTGTAAATGTGAGCTGTTCCTCTTGTTTGTGTGATTGGATTGAAATCATTAAGCATGAAGGGAGGAGGTGCGCTCAGCGAGAGGCAGTAGTTGTGGTTTAGTTAAACAAGATCATGTTGGAGATGAGGATTCATGGTTGATATTAATGAAAAATTGGGGCTCATGCATCTTGGGCCAGAGGAGAAAAGCTTGGAGAAGCCTGTAAAGGATTACTCCATCACACTGCTGCCTGTGGCCTGGTGGTGCTTTAGGTGGGACACAAGACTGAAAAGGAAGAAAACATGAATTACTGCTACATGTTCTTTGGGCAGGATCCCAAAAAAACCCCCAAAAAACAGCTGAATCTGATTTGTCCAAAAACATTTCATGTAAAGTTCTTGTGTTTACCTTTTAAAATGTAGTCAGTCAGCAGTGTAGGCACCTTCTCACTGTCCTCCTTTATGGCATACAGAACTAAAACACATGCAAAGTATTTACTAATCAACAAGTAATATACATTAGTTTTAATTCAATCTTTATCATTTCATCTTACTGAAGATGCTTTGGTGTGTGCACCTACTTTTAGTGAGCATCTGCAGGTCGTCAACAGATGGAGGGGTGCCTTTCTTCTCATATGGGATGACAGTGTTTAGATACTGAAACAGAATCAGGGTTCAGAATATTTAATGGAAATGTGAAGTTCACTGAGACGGCTATGGTTGTGATACGCCGCTATATAAATCAGATTGAATTGAAATGTTCAACCTGAGGGAAGGATCATTTTTTCATGATGGATTTTTTTCCTTTATATGTTTACTGTCATGTGGAAAGGCAGTTTAAAAGTTTGAAAGTTGTTAAAGTTATAACAACAATGCAAAAAAAAAAAGAAAAGGCTTAGACTGCTTCTTTGGGTACGTAGCACCAGTTCAGTTTGTGTCAGAAAGCAGCTAATTTTGCTTTAATGTTTCAGAGACATGCCGTGGGGTTCAGAGTCTGATCATTCCAACACAGCCGAACCACCAACACCAGTTCGCCTTATTATACAGGCAGCTACAATTTTAAACTATTTCGTCAACCCAATTTTTAGGTTATTCAAGTTGAGATATATTTTTGGGATGGTTTTGGATGCAATATTAATTTAGGGCTTTAGTGGTTTCATTTTAACCCAATTGTTTTTACTGAGGTTCCTTTTTTCCTGCACTGCAACAGCTTAATTTTAAGAAAAGACCCTTGTTTCAAGAAAAGTTGTCTTATTTTCTGTCTTGCAAGAAAAATGATCATATCAAGAAAAACATTTCAAAAGCAAAATAGTCCTAGTCTAAAAAAAAAGTCTTAGTGACTAGAATTGTTTTTTAAATAAGAATTTGTGAAAACACATTTTTCTTATCCCACTGGCATTTTTTTTTTGTTTTTTTTAAGAAAGAGTTTCAAATTGTAACAATTGTTGACTTCATTCTAAGAGGCCTGTTATTGAAGTGTGAGTTAAAATACCCCAGAAGGAAGTTAACCTTTTTAACCACGGGGTTTTGGAAAAAAAACAACTCAACTTGTTCTTTGTTTGTTTTTTTTATTTTTAGTGTGCATACTTTTAATTGCACAACAGCTGTGAGACAACAAGTAAGTAACATGATTTTTGTGGTGAATTATGTTCTATTGTTGATCACAGGATGTGATGCTGAAGTCAGAGAAGGCCAGATGCTAAATAGAAGAACACTTTCAGTTCTGAATGTGAGGAGCTATACATCATTGTTCAACACTCTTTAAAATCTCGGTGCAAAACTTGACAGGGTCACATGAATGCAGAACACATATGTAGAAAAAGCTAATGAGATTGAAGGGTTGGTGGATAGATAGATAGATAAAGGATGGATGTTCGTGAGGAAAGGAGGATTGGAGGACTGTGTCGATGATTCGTATAGGGGTAAACAGGAAACAAGATGGTGTGCCGGTCAGAGCACAGAGGAGGGTAAACAAAGAGAGGGGACTTCAGTTGACTGGCGTTCCGGCTTTAATTCCGTTGCTGTATTTGATTCAAAGATGTTCTGTGAACAACAAGCAGTCTCTTTTCAGCATAACTTAAATGGCTTGAAAGTGAAATAAAGCACAAAAATAAAGAAACTGATTGAATGTGTCATCACTAGCAAAAACTTCTGGCACTGAAAATGACTCCTTAACAGATGTGGCACAATACTGACATCTAGCGACCACGAAAAACATTGCACCGATGAACGATAAATACACGTGAGTCCCGTTGTACTTTATGACACACCATTACATTTAACAACAAATTAAAATCCATCTCAAACATCAAAGAAACATTAACTAAGACATTAATTTAGTAATGCAGGTGCCGCTAATGAGCGCTGAGACCCTGCTAGGAGGCTAACATTCCAAGGTTAACACTGCGACACATTTACTCATAATTAAACAGGAACTTACGTTTGGTCAATTACTCAATCAACATACAGCAACTGGAACAGACAAAAAAGGTCAGAGAAGGTTCTTGGCACTCTAGCATGCTGCCTCGAGCACATGGAAAGAAACTGCTTCAACAAAACCACCGAAGAAGAGCTCGACAAAAACCACAGAAGAAGAACTTCACAAACAATAGAAGAAGAACTAGATTCACAGTGTGCTGAGCCTTTATAACAATGGATGAAGAGATGGATGGATTTTGACATGTATGAATGGGCAGGTGGATGTTTGGATAGACGGACGGGCAGACGGACAGATAGATTAATGGATTCTACCCCTTGATTCGCAGAAATTACCTGCTTCTCATTTCCTGAGCCTCCAAATGTCTGTCTGATGCCCGTCTGCAGGATGTTAGACAGTCCCTCCATGCTGAAGCGCTAAAGGTCACAACACAAATACAGTGGGAGTGAACAACATATCTCTTTAAAGAGACAGAAATATTCTTCTATAAAACTATTTTCATTTTGGGGGAAGAGGCTCTGATTACAGTTCCGGACAGACAACAGAATGACACACTTCCACATTTCTTTGGTCGCTTTACAGTACTGTGGCATCAGGTACCAGCAAACTGCATTGAACTGCATTGAAAATCCATTAGTCTGCTGTGAGTAGACTGGATGCAGCTCTTCCTGCACAAAGACTTTCCTGGAAGATGTTTTAGAGGCTAATGGATCTGAGATCAATGTTTGAACTAATCTGTGTGATCAATGAGGAAGTATTCTCTGTCATCTCTTCTTTCTGTGATTCACTCAGAAAAACATACGTGTTAAATTCATCAAGCAGCTACTTTTAAAGAGCTTTACAAACACTAACATACAGTTTTATTGATTCAAAAGTTCCTCACCTTGACAGGCATGGTGCCCGTCTTGTCCGTGCGCCCCATGAGACCTGAGTTGCCCCCGTTCATGGACACCATCCCCCCTCCCTGCAGGCTCAGGGCCTTGTCCCGGCGCTTGCGCTTGTTGTTTTCCCGCTGCTCCTTCTGCCTGTTCTGAACCTCCATCAGAGCTGTGATGAAGGTGTTCTTCACCTCCTTCTCGAACTCCAGCTCATCCCTCCGAGCCAGCTGGTTGACCAGCTCCTCTGAGTACTCACGGATGGCTGCCTCCACTCTGTGCAGCAGCTCAACAAGCGCCGAGCTGGGCATCAAGCTCAGGCCTGTAGGATATATGGAGGAGAGTGATCATTAAAACCTACATCTGATTTAAAAAAGGTAAAAATGAAAGCATCCTTATAATCATAAAAAAACTTTCTGAAAAAACATTAACTTCTCTGTTTTAGTGGACTAAAGTCCAAAACAACAGCTCTTGTTTTCTGTATTAAAACTGCAAGAATATTTACATGAAGTTCTATTTGTACCACTACACTGAGGATAAAATGTGGCGCCACAAATAGAACTTCATACATGTAGATTCAACTAGAGGTTCCAAATATTAACAAGACAGTTTCTGTGAAACACAACACAAAAAAGTTAAACAAACAAACAAGAATGCAAAGAAGCTTTCATCTAAGAATAAAAAAAACACAGTTACACGCATACACACAAACCAACACACACACAAACCAACACACACACATGAACACGCAGGCACACACAACCAAACACATACATTTACACATAAACATATGCTAACACACACATGTATTCATGCACACAAAGGCATACACACAGACACGTAAACACAAACATGTATATACATACACACAAGCTAACACTGACATACATGTACAGAGACACAAATTTATTCTTTAACACATCTGTTAACAGTTGATTACAAACTTCTCTGTTAATGCTGTTTTTAATGTGTTTTTTGTTGTTGTTAGGAGTTGTGTTGTTTTGTTGCTAGGAGTTGTGTTGTTTTGTTGTGTTTTTTTGTTGTTAGGAGTTGTGTTGTTTTGTTGTTAGGAGTTGTGTTGTTTTGTTGCTAGGAGTTGTGTTGTTTTGTTGTGTTTTTTTGTTGTTAGGAGTTGTGTTGTTTTGTTGTTAGGAGTTGTGTTGTTTTGTTGTGTTTTTTTGTTGTTAGGAGTTGTGTTGTTTTGTTGTTAGGAGTTGTGTTGTTTTGTTGTTAGGAGTTGTGTTGTTTTGTTGCTAGGAGTTGTGTTGTTTTGTTGTTAGGAGTTGCATGGAAGATGAAACTGACTTATTTCTTAGCGAGGTTGCTGTGGGCAGCGGTGGAGCTGTTGACACCTGATTGGAAGATCGCAGGTTCAGTTCCCACCATACGCATCAAACCGTTCTTGGGCAAGACACCGAACCCCAAAACTGTCTCTGGTGGTTATGACTTGGTGCCAGCATTCTGAATGTGTGTGTGAATGGGAGAATGGAACCTTGACTGTGAAGCTCTTTAATTTTTATGGAACGTTACAGTTTTTTCTTTCCTGACTGTTACCATTCTGGTATTCCTGGATGGATGTGCTCTATGTGGAAAGTGGAATAGCTCCTGCAACAGTCCGTCTCAGAAGCGCTCTGCAAGAATCCCCTTTAAATTCTTTCTGCTGTTCCTGAATAACGTGCAGTATTCCTCATCCCGATGCACCATATGAAGGTCATGAAAAGTGATAGGTTCTGATAAACAAAGTTGTGTCATTTCCTTTGAGTCTTTATGGTTGAGATATTGATTACAGAGAAGAATACAAGTGTTTGCATGAACTGGAGCTCTACCTTCATAGGAGCAGTTGTTGTTGGAGGCCTGTGACAGCTGCCTGATCTCCTCCAGCAAGGAGGGGTTGGTTCTGGAGGAGCAGTGGCTGCTCTCCTCTTCATCCTCCTCCTCAGTTTCTCCAGGATCAGGAGAATTTTCCATCATCTCAACTATTTCCTCAATGACCTAAAAGATACATTGAGATGGAAATGGAAAGGTGTGGTGGATACCAGTGGAGTTTGTGGAGCATCTTCTTCAGATGGGTTTTGACCTTATCCTGAAGGCTCTGACAGGATGCAGTCAAAGTATCGTTTCCCTGAAGCCTTGGAACAAGTTATTTAAAAATTATGAGGTTGTGCAACGATCTCAACTGTAAATTATTGTCTAAACATTGTCTAAACTATGTTTCTGAACATTCTGGACATGTTTTAGCCTCAGAATGAACAAGTTAATTAGATATATGAATGACAGTTTCACAGAAAAGACAATAATCAAATGAAAGTAATGAACGTGTGATCTAGGGCTCAGTTTAGGGTTAGGTTTCTAGCATATATGGAGCTTCTGCAGCATGCTAAATACATACATTTCTAAACATCGTCATACTGTGAACCATTCTATGATCAAAGTGACAAGATTTTGGCTCCACTTTTTGTTCCATGCTTTTATTGTGACGTCAGAACTTTTTGTCTCAACGTTTTGTACGTTTGGTTTTACCTCCCCAAACTAAATGCACTGCTTTCACCTGTGTGTTTGCTTTTTAGGCAGCTCTGTGTCTTTGTTTCTCTGATCGGTTGTCTCCAGTGCGGATTATCTATGCCAACTTTGTGATACTGAACCTGGCCTGTCTGCTGGATTCTCCGTGTCTGTCTCTGCTCCTGTTGACTCTCTTTCTGCTCACTGGATCAGCCTCTGCCTTGGATTCCACACACTCGATCTCTGGATTTGCATTTGGCTCAGACCATGGATTCACTTTTGGATTAATTTACCCATTTCTACTTCAACTGCCCTTTGGGACTTCTCCCACTGGGCAGTGGCGGTTTTTGATATGGGTGACATGGGCCCAGGGTGGTATTTTCCAGGGGGCAGCACGGACGAGGGAAAAAAATAATTCAGTATTTTGTTTCTTTTATATGAATAGCGGAGCATGGCTGTTCTCATTATCTGAAGCTGTGAATTTAAATGTCAAACGCACAACACTGCGGCACGGCACTCAAACTGGCACCCTCACCACATTGCAGTACACCTTAGAACAGGGTTTCCCTGGTCCTCGGGCCACACTGTCCTGCATGTTTTCCATTTTGCCTTGCTCATGCACTCCCGATTCAGCTGATCCTCTGGCTCTGCAGCAGCCTAACAATGACAGTCATGAAATGCAGGTGTGTTTGAGCTGGGTTGGATTGAAAAAACGCAGGGCCATGTTCCCCGAGGACCAGGGTTGGGAAACACTGCAGTTTCACACACAGATAATTGGGAGTATTTTTCAGTCTAATTTAATTCATCACACAAATTACAGGTTGCATTCCCCATGAATGTATTTTGAAACTCCATTGCAATCTCTCAAACAAACTACAACAAGCATTGTTACAGTCCGAGGCTGAGCTGATGCGATGCTAAGCGCTAGTTGGTGTCAGAGGATGCTAACTTGTTTATTTTAGTGAGCACCATAAAATGACAGGACAGAACCATCAATTTAGAAAAAAAAAAAGGAAGAAGACCAAGAGAAATGTGAAAAAAAATATATGATACTGAATTTTGTTAATGTAATTATGTAAACCTTAGACAGCTCTTCAACATCACAATAATATTAGAAGAGTTTGGCTAAGGCTATTGTTAGCCAATACTTCGGCTAACAACCTGACGGGTGCTACTGGTGTGTCTCGCTCAGGGCATATTGTGCCAGAACCGCCACTGACATCGGAGGATTCTGCAGTTTGTTTGTTTGTTTTCTTCACAGTAAACACACCCCTGGGTGCTATCAAACTGCTTCTACCATCTTCCTAGATCACCCTGTTGAGAATTTCCTGTTACCTGAAGTCGTCCACACTTCCTGCACCATGATTTTCAAAAAATCGACATGTCCCTTTATTTGGAGCACTGGTATTACAATTAGGTCAACTATTTATTACCCTTACAGTGGTATGTATTTAGAAATTAGCTCAACAATAAATTGTCCAAGTGTTTTAATCTAATTCAAAAAGAGTGCTAAACAAAGAGAGAATTGAGTCTTGACTCTTGGCTGTTAAAAAAGGTCCTGCTGGATCATTTGAGTTGGAATCCTTTCTGAGCAAAAACATTCATGAAGACCCTAAGAGAAAACAGGGCAACGACTCCAGTCCAGAAGCATCTGAAATCATCTGAAAACATAGCTTGAGCATCTCATAGAGAACACTATGTTCTCCTGTTTCACACACACCTGATCTGCAGTGATGAGCGGCTCATCGTTCAGGCAGTTGGCGTTGTCGTTCTTCTCATTCATCTCCTCCTCGTCTTTTTCACAAATCTGCAATTTGAGTCAGAATATGAACTCAGCAGCACTAATGTTAATGTGGCTTCACAGCAAAAAGATTTCCGCACAAGAACAGAAGGTCTTTAGAAATATGAATGTCTTATTAAACAGAAAATATACACATTGTGGTCATTTAATCCTGAAAGAGTTGTTTTGTGCTTGAAGCTACACAAACAGTGTTGGCAAGCGTTTTAGGATTACATTTAAATAGATTGAGAGGAATTACAGACTTCACCAAGCATGTCTGCAGAGCTCTTTGGAGAGAGAACTGTTCCCCAGGGGAAATGGTTTTGCACATCGGGACTCCAAACAAAGCTTGGATCATAACATCGCTGCTGTCTGGTTGCATTTGACAGCCAATTAAGAGAGGAGGAGGGATCTCCCGTGACTGTCAGAGCACTCGGGGTTGGTCAAGCATGTCTTCATGTGACACTGGAAGCTCTTCTCCGAATAAATGAGCCAACTTCCACCAACAGTCAAAAACATGTCACATCAGCTGTCCATAAATTAGACAGTCAACGTCTGTTCAATTATGTTTAATTAAAAAAAAAAACAATGTGTGTGTGTGCATGTGTCTATAGTCCCTAGTATTTTACATGCTTGATTACTTCATAAAACAGTGTTGGGAATGAAAATGGGAGAAGAAGCTCCCAACATCCAGATTTTTGATTTCTGTGAAAACAATGCAATGTTTCTTTTAGATCTCAAGAAAATTTGTGTTCTGATGACGGCTTTTTAAGACTCAAGTCATGTTTTCTAAACCTGCATAGTGGCATAGTTCAAGTTAGTCACAAGCAGGAAAAAGCTGAAAAAGATGCAAACATAAAAAATCAACGACTTTGTTGAATTTTTCTGCGTGTACCTCACGGTCTGAAAGGTTGCCGTTGAGTCCCTCAGAGTTGGTGGCGTCCCAGGTGGAGATGTAGTTATCAGTTAAAGCGTCCCACACACTGAAAAACACCACAAATGTGCATCCATGTCAGCCGGACAACATCCACGAGCAGAAGGCACAAAAAAAAAGAACCTTTCCTTCCTGCAGCTCCACAGATTTCCAGCTGAAAAACGGTGGGCTGTTGTTTGACTTCAGCGGGCTGCAGCTCCATTGGACAACATTTTAATGTTACAGTAACAGTTTGCAGGGAAAAAAGAATAAAGAATGCACTTGTTGAGAGAAATCCATGGCAGATCTAAAAACAGTTCTTACATCATTATTCACAAATGTCTCTGCAACTCCAAACAGTGACCATCTGCAAATGAATGACAGGACTGGAGAGAGCCTCTTTTGTCTCTGTGTGGATTTTGTCCTGCTTTGTCTCTGTTCCATCCACCCGCTCACACAGTGGACCCATTCACTATGCCGTTTACCTCACCAGTCATGCCTGCATGCTCAAACTGCAGAATTGAAACCGCAGAACCCCTAATGATCAAAACTAGATGACTACTTTTTTAACACATCATTTACTGGGTGTGAGATCTAAAGTGACAGACAATTCTGTGAGGTCTGAGCATTTCACTGCAATCTATTCAATGCTTGTAAAGATTCCAAACCTTGTTTTTAGACATTCAGGATACTTGAAGTTGGAAGTTGTTTTAGTTCATCTTTGCTCTGCACCTTTCCAAGCTTTTCTAAAAATCAGCACAGTGGATCTGGGGATCTACTTCCTTGATCTAGAAATGGGAAAATGATTATCAAACTGAGTCAAAAATCATTTTGATCCAAATTCTTGACAGAGACTCAAAAAAACTTGTATTAAGAGGGAATTCTCTCTGATTACATTTGGTTCTATGAGTCATTTCCACTTATTACACTAGTTCCCTGTCACTGTAATCCAAATGAACTACAATTAGGAACAAACAAAAAACAACAACAAAGCGTTAGCTTGGAACAGGCAAAAAACAAAAATATGCATCAATAAATAAAATCCAGAATATGTATTAAAAAATAAAAATTTCAGTTATTCAATCTAAAAATGACATTTTTCATCTTATCTTTCCCTTTTTTTGAATGCTTGTGCAGAACTCCTTGTTAGCAGGTTATATTTCCATTTATAGGATTTCTTATTAAGTAAAAAGGACGTGCTGCATGGACAGATCATTTTACTACTTTCTAGTGAGTTTCTTCTAAAGATTTGTGGTCTTCTCTTTTACTACCTTTTTACAAATACACAAAATTGTGATCTCCAGAAAAATAGATCCAGTTTTACCAGAACCTCACACCACATTCATGGAATGTCAGTTCAATATTATTACAGGAACATATTTAGAGTTTCGTGTCTCCGACATGTCAGATTCTAGTCAAAAGTGTAGCCTTGACAGGTCCTTCTGACTTGACCAGAGTGGCACACAGAACAGGCACTGCAATAATCTGCTTCAAATGCCATCTTTGATGGAAGGAGCTCTCATTTGGATGGCAGGTTATCCTACTGTAGCCCTGCAGTGCTTCTCTTTTTCTGGACAGAAAGCTTAATGTTTGGTCATTTTATTTTCACTCACAAACCAACCAACCAGCATGTGCCTTTTTAAAGCTCATTTCTGTTAGGCTAGTGCTATTAAAGGCCTGAAAAACAAACATTTGTCAAACATTTCTGTGATGTTTGTGTGAATCATTAATGCTCTGACACTCTTTTAGCAACATAACCCATTCTGCGTGACTGACATGGGATTCTGTCATTTTACCTGTGAGCAGCAAAGCCTCCTTCCATCAGTTTGGTGCGCTCTGCCACGTCTCATGTCAAGCAGCTGCGGGGATTAAGTCCAAATGCTCAACAGAGTTTTCAGCCACATATCGGATTATAGGCGACGTTTCCAGCTGCTCTGTGGTTTTGAGTCATGTTGACATATTTGTTGTTTACTAAAACACAACACTGTGTTCCTGACAGTCGAGCACAGCAGCTCTGCTTCCTGTTCTATTTATAGCTGCTCACAGTCTGTGTTTGCAGCTCTCACCAGACAGTAAATGAAATCTTTACATTTCGGTCCCAGAATAAAGAAGCAGAAAACTGTTTTCATCAAGCTTCAACATGGATTTTTATCAAAGTAGTTTAAAAAATACCCTCTATCGTACAGTCATCCCTGTCAGGATATGTTAAACCGAATTCTATGCAGAGATGTCTCTGTTTGGTGCCACCATGAGAACACACAAACACACGCCACAAAAGGGCTTGGCAGTCAGCTGGTGGAGAAGCAGCAACTGACACACAGCCAACGCCAACTGAGGCATAAAAAATGGCCTGGTGAATTATTCAGCATGCAGCCTGGCTGAGAGGAAAGCAGAGATATGTGATCCACGAGTTTTAGGTTATTATCAAGTAATGCACAGAAACCACAGAAATTCATGTAGGTTCAGGTGTGTGTTCTGTAAAATGAATGAAAGACGGCCTGGAATAAACAACATATGTAGAAAGTCCTAGTTTGTAAAAGATGTTAGGATCAGCTCATCTCCTCTTGGGTCACCACGACAAATCCGGTGGTTTGGCAAAGTATTTTACTCTGGATTCCCTTCCTGACACAACACTGTATTTTCAAGGCACAGGGAGACCAGTTACGCAGCAACTTAGTGTGAGTTAGGGCTCACACTGCATGTGGTGCAGCTCCGGTGTGGACGCTGGAGTCTTTACATAATTTGACAAGTGCATGAGGCGCTCACACTACATCCAGTCCGGTCCGGCCTTTCCAGCGCTCCATATCTGTTTCGTTGGCTTCAAATTTTTGCCGTACGCCGGAGTGAGCCGGAGAAATTTTTGTGAAGTTGAGGCAAATGAAACGACCTAAAAGGGATTTGGATTTGGTTCCGGTAAATGTTGGTTAGGCACTGCTGTTAAAACCCCAGTTCTCCCAGTCACTTTATGTGACAGTTGTCTTCTGGTCTCCAGAGCTTCTTTAATTTTTTCTTTAGTTTTGTCTAAATGAATTCAGAGTTTCCCAAGTGAGCCCACCACCTGCAGGAGAGCTCAGAAGGGGCCGGTGCAATGTGGTTTGGGTGGCAGTCGAGGGCGAGTGCTTCGGCGGCCTAAACCGCGGTCATGGAACTTGGCTTTTGGGACATGGAACATCACCTCTCTGGGAGGGAAATAGCCTGAGCTTGTGCGAGAGGTTGAGAGGTACCGGATAGATAACGTTGGGCTCGCCTCTACGCACAATCTGGGCTCTGAAACTCAGTTTCTCAAGAGGGGTTGGACTCTCTACCATTCTGGAGTTGCACATGGTGAGAGGCGGCGGGCTGGGCTGGGCTTACTCGTGAGCCCCCAGCTTAGCCGCCAAGTGCCAAGAGAGTTGCGTCCCTCCACCCGAAGGTGAAAGGCACTTCAGCTTATGGGCTGAACAGCAATTTGGAGTACCCAGCTTTCTTGGTGTCTCTCGGAGGGGTACTGGTAAGTGCCCCAACGGGGGACTCCATCGTCCTCCTGGGTGACTTCAATGCCCACGTGGGCAACGGCAGTAGCACCTGGAGGGGTGTGATCGGTAAGAACAGTTTTCCTGATCTGAACCCGAGCGACGTTTTTTTGTTGGACTTCTGTGCTCGTCATAGTTTGTCCACAACAAACCATGTTTAAACACAAGGGTGTCCATCAATACACATGGCATCAGGACACCCTCGGCAAGAGATCAATGATTGACTTTGTAGTCGTTTCAGGCGACCTTCGGCCGTGTGTCTTGGACACTCGGGTAAAGAGAGGGGCAGAGCTGTTCACTGATCACTACCTGGTGGTGAGTTGGATTCGTTGGCGAGGAAGGAGGCCGGAAAGACTTGGCAGACCCAAACGTACCGTGAGGGTCTGCTGGGAACGTCTGGCTGAGCCCTCCTTCAGGGAAGTCTTTACCTCCTACATCCGGGAGAGCTTCAAACAGGTACCGAGGGAGGCTGGTAACATTGAGTCTGAACGGACCATGTTCTCCACCTCCATTGTCTCTGCTGCTGTTCGGAGCTGTGGTCACAAGGTCTCTGGTACCTGTCGTGGCGGTAACCCCCGAACCTCATATACAAGAACAACAATGCGGTTTCCGTCCTGGTCGTGGAACTGTGGATCAGCTCTACACCCTGTCTAGGGTGCTGGAGGATTCATGGGAGTTCGCTCATCCTGTCCATAAGTGTTTTGTTGATTTGGAGAAGACGTTCGACAGTGTGTCCCGTGGTGTCCTGTGGAGAGTACTTTGGGAGTATGGGGTCCGGGGAGCCTTACTCAGGGCTGTCCGGTCTCTGTATGACCAGAGCAGGAGTTTGGTCCGCATAGCTGGCACTAAGTCAGACCTGTTCCCGGTGCATGTTTTACTCCGGCAGGGCTGCCTTTTGACACTGGTTCTGTTCATAGTCTTTATGGACAGAATTTCAAGGTGCAGCCAGGGTCTGGAGGGGGTCTGGTTTTGGAACCACAGGATTTCCTCTCTGCTCTTTGCAGATGATGTTGTCCTGTTAGCTTCATCAAGCCAGGACCTTCAGCCTGCATTGGAACGGTTTGCAGCCAAGTGTGAAGCGGCTGGGATGAGGGTACACACCGCTAAGTCTGAGGCCATGGTTCTCGACTGGAGAAAGGTGGTTTGCCCTCTCTAGGTGGGTGGAGAGCTCCTTCCTCAAGTGGAGGAGTTTAAATTTCTTGGGTCTTGTTCACGAGTGAGGGAAGATCTGAGCGTGAGATCGACAGGCGGATTGGTGCTGCGTCCACTGTCATGCGGTCGCTGTACCGGTACATTGTGGTGAAGAGAGAGCTAAGCCAGAAAGCAAAGCTCCCAATTTACCGGTCGATTTACACCTCAATACTCACCTATGGTCATGAGCTCTGGGTTATGACCGAAAGAACAAGGACCCGGATCCAAGCAGCTGAAATGAGCTTCCTTCGTAGGGTGGCTGGGCGCTCACTCAGAGATAGGGTGAGAAGCTTGGTCTCCCGGGAGGAACTTGGAGTATAGCCGCTTCTCCTCCACATTGAGAGGAGCCAGTTGAGGTGGCTTGGGCATTTGGTTCGGATACCCCTGGATGAGGTTCCGGGCATGTCCCACTGAGAGGAGGCCCCGGGGAAGACCCGGGACACGCTGGAGAGACTATGACTCTCGGCTGGCCTGGGAATGACTCAGGGTCCCCCCAAAGGAGCTGGAGGAAGTGGCCGGAGAGCGGGAAGTCTGGGCATCATTACTTAGATTGCTGCCCCCATAACCCCGTCCCGGATAAGCGGGAGAAAATGGATGGATGGATGAATTCAGAGGGGGTTTTTTTCATAATATTTTGTGATTTTTGTTTTCCTAAAATACTTTTCCTGTTTCTCTGATTATTACAGAAGCTGAAAACAGCCTACGCTCCTTTTTTATTTTTGGATCGTTTTCCCGTGATAACAACATCTACTGTTTTGTTATTAGGAGAAAACACATTTTTGAAATAAACACCAGGGCCACTATTGGAAGATAGTTTTGCTGGATTTTGAATATCCGTTTTCAAAAGATCTATATTTCAAATAAGTTTTTTTTTTGCTTTTTAAAAACTTTTTTACATTTTTATTTGAAAAAAGTATTCATAAATTACTTGTCTTATAGATGACTGACAAAGAGAATATTTTAAAGACCCACTCCAATGAAAATACTCTTTTTTGTGTTTTTTTTAACATGTTCTTGTAGCATTTTTCTCAGAGTAGAGGCACTATATAAAAAAATGACAATAAAACTGCGTTTCTGAGGCGTTGGATCAGAAACTGGATGCTATAAAAACCTGAGGTTGATGACGTAACTGCCCCCTGGGCATGCCAAAGTCTCTCCACTCCCTCGCCCCTTACGTGCATTCATTTTGTCGTCTCAGCTCCAAGCAACGGGGAGCGGGCGGGGTTGCTCTGAGCCAATAGTCCCGTCCACAACCCAGAATTGTATTTCTAATGAGCTACTGCTGCTGGAGATAAAATATGTCTTAAAAAATGACAAGGGCTTTTGGATTTTGGCTCAAAACTGCACAATCATAATAGAAGACTACTGGGAACGATTTTACAAAAAAAAAAAAAAAACAATGTGGTTGGAGTGGGACTTTAAAGGAAGAGGGCACATTCCAGACATTAAGCTAAGATAACTCACTCTTCATCCTGCAGGCGCTCTTCATCCTCTTGGTTGTTGGACTGGTTCCGTATCGGTGCGAGGCCTTCAGTCTTGGTGTTGTAGTTGTGGAAACAGACATTGAGCTTTTCATCAAACTCATTGACCAGATCCTCCATGGACTTGAAGCTCATCATCTCAGAGAAGTTTTCCAGCTCAGAGAAGTCCTCCCGGGTGATGGAGGCAAGAGGGACAGTGGTAGTGGAGTAAGAGGAGTGGCTGAGAGCTGGATGATCTAGATCATCCATCCGACACGGCCGAAGGTCCTCAAACTCTTCATCCAAACACACTAAAGGGGCTTCCATGGCGTCCCCCGACAGGCTGCTCTGGGAGCCCTACACAGCAGAGAGACAGCTTTAACACAACAGTAGGGAAAACACTTCTGTATGGTTAAAAAAAGAACATTTGGACTTTCATCACTCTGATCATTTCAGGCACTATAAGAAGGATAGGCTAGAACAGAAAGTTCCACTGATTTGAGTCAATCTCTATCAAAGGACTGCCATGGCTCCTTTAAAGTCCTGCTCACGCCTCATCTGAAGGGCCTCCACTGGGTTCAGACAATGAGGAACTGGAGGTGGACGCAGCAGAAGGGGACCAGGTCCCAGAGGGAACCCTACCAGTTGGCTTTACTGGTAAACTGCAGTTAATTAGCTACACCAGCTGAGATTTAACTGATGAGGTGTTAAGAACTGCTCAACCTGAAAAGATCTTTTGAAGAAGGTCATAAATGGTCTTAAAGCAGGCTTTGTGCTGTTAACTACCATGCATGTATTCTAGTGTTTGTAAAATACTGAAGAATTTCTGAGAAAATGTGTTGTTAAAAATCCTTCTCTCTTCACTTTTCCTACCTAATCAGATGTTTAGGACATTCTTTTTAAAAAAAAAAGTGGTGGACCTTCATGAACATCTTAAATTGCTGTACTGATGGGGGGAAAATCATTAGAAGTGCACAGAACAGAAGTGAAGCAAAAAAATCAAGCTTTTTAGGACAATATGAAACCAAACCAAACCTTTTCTTTGTGCACAGTTAATTATTCATTGCCCAGTAAGTACTAATACTGAACACAGCAGCAGGCTGGGTCTCAGTGCAAGTGCTTCCCTTAAATTAATCAAATATTACCTCTATTGATAAGAACTGTTCATTACTCAGGATTATAAACATGACAGTTTCATACAAAGTTTGGGATTCCAGTTAAAGCAGAATTTACTAAATGTTTTGCGTAGCAGTGCTGTTATTGTTGTGTTGTTTGGTCACATGACCATCATTATCTAAAACGAGGCGTTTTCCTATCAAACATTGGAAGGAAAAAATCCTGGCGGAACTTTGCACATCAACCTCTATTGGTACAGTCATTACTCCTGCGTGCGCTGCTGGACTCCAACCTGCCCTCAGCGGGTAAGCACAGAGGAGTCGGTTTAAAAACGTGCTTATGCAAGCCTCCTGTTCCTCATCACTTCACTCAGCAAAGTGCTGCTGCGTCTGCAGCTGGATATCGTCTTTCAGTCTCATCCTTTCCACGTCTGTCTGCACACAACACTGCTGCTTCTTTCTGCTGCTTTCATTAAGCTTCATCATCATCTTTTTTTGAAATTCTCTTTGAAGAACATTGCACACAGTACATTAATTCCAAGCAACAACAAATGTATCTCTTAGCCCTGCTATAGTGACTGTCTGCCAACGGAGCCAATTATTGTCATGTATTTACCTACAAAAAGGAGAACAGATTATGCTCTGCCTGTACCAGGGAAACCCACAGAGCATAAACTGATACTGTTTCATGAATTTTGATAAGAAAAAAAATCACTAACCCATTTTCCTGACAGCCATTTCCCAGCACGTCTAGTAAAATACACAGCCTTTTTTCCTCCAGAGGAGAAATCCTGGAGGTATATTCAGCCAATGTACTTGAACCTATTTTTTGGGCCTACAGATTTTCTGTATTCCTGCCTGTACAGGGATTCGTTGTGATTTCAGACGTCTTTTGCCATTCAATAAATATGTGCATACGTTTGTTAGCTTCCTTCCTCCAGAATATATATCTTGTTATTCATGTCAGTTTGCGGTGTTGAACTTTATCCTCAAGAGTGAATTCAGATGACAGCCACACCATCACAGGTTATTTAGGTTAGAAGGAAGAGTAAGGGTCTAACCTAATGCTAGTATAATAGCAAAAGAGTTGAATTATTGCTAACTCAGATTCAAAGTGCACATTAATGGAAGGGCCCACTCATGGCTGACAGCAGCTGGGATTTCACCTCACATAAATGCGTGGCCTTAAATCAATATTCACAGAGCAGTGGTAGAAATGGAAATGGGAGCCAGGGAATGTCAGCAGCTCAGCAGAGAGAAAAGAAGGAGGTGGGGGAGGGAGAGGAGTGGTAAGGAGAGAGATGGAGGGAACCATGGTTACAAGGCAAGGATGACGGCAGGATGATGATGAACGGGGGGGTCAGCTCGATGACTGGCTGGTGGGATGATTGTATAGAATGAAATCTGATTACCTGTAATAGACGAAGAGCTGTTTCCTATGGCTTTGTGTGGAAAGCTTCTCAGATGAAGAGGATCTGTGTCTTTCCTTGAGGGAAAAACCGGTGATGAGCAGCAGGACTAACACTCATTCCAGAGAGCAACAGAAACAAATCAGAGAGGTAAAGATGGCAGCGTGTGGACAGCTCTCTGCTCTGTATCCCTCCCCTCATCCGCTAGACCACAGCCGCCCTTCTCCGTCCTCCCAGACTGTTATTTTCCAATCAGTAGGCAGACAGTCCAGCTCACACAGAGCCTGCGCACTGATCTGACGACATCCACTCACCCCTCCCTGCATGCTTTCTTTTCTGCACACTCTCTTTCTCCCTTTGTCCTTGCTTCACCAATGCTCCCATTGAGCCCCTGATATTGATGAGAAGAGAGGCGGAGCCATGGTTTGGGGGAAGGAGAGTGTGTGTTTACAGCTAGGTAGCACAATGTGCTGCTCAGCTTTCTTTTGTTGTCTGCACAGTCCTGCAGTTCTAGTCAACACAAGCACTGAATGAAAACCAAGCTTTAATGTTATGTAATGCCATGTAAAACACAGAAACAGGCTGAAGACATGGACAAGTTCTAAAATAGTTTCAGCCTGAGCTGTTGAGGGATCAAATGGCCTCCCTTTCTGTAAAAAACTATTGATCAGTAATCAGAAAAAAACCTGTGCGGGCAAAAAGAGGTTTTATCCCCAGATGATGTTGCCATGGTAAACACAAGATCATGAAATCAAGAAGAATGTTGAGCACTTTACTTTCTCTACATTTATGAAATAACAATGAATTACATGAAAGAAATTGTAGATATTGAATCAAGGTGTGATGCCAAACAAATAGATGCCCTTTCATGTTCATTGTGTGCATAGACTCTTGATTTGATTCCATCTAAATTGTTTTAAAAAAGGCAGCCAACAGGATTTGGTTTATGTTTTTGTTTAGTATTTATGAAAGATAAACCAAGTCCACTCAACTCTTTTTTGACCAGCTATTTTGCTTTGAAAATACAGGGTTGTTGTCAGGAAAGGAATCTGGCGTAAAACCTCTCATCCAAAGCAGTGAAAGCTGATTTGCTGTGGTGACCCCTGATGGGATAAGCTGAAAGGTGAACAACAACGTTGAATCCATGTCCATAGTTGCCCGTTGTTTGCTCAGTTATCACGTTCTTCTGCTCTTCAGCTGGACTTTAAAGACAACTTTCTCTGCTCATCAGAGTATCTTCTTAACTCCAGCTGCTGATGAGAATTCAGGCAGTTTATGTGCTGACTGATTTTAGTGGTAAACCAGTAAATACCCAGGTTTCATATGAGCAGAAGCACATGTTAAGAATCTACTGATGATAAGAACGGTTGGGGTGTGTGTGTGTGTGTGTGTGTGTGTGTGTGTGTGTCTTTTTAGTGGTTTCTGTGTGGGAGGTGGGTCTGCAGGACAAACATGTCGAAGTTCTGCTACCTGCAACCGACTGGAAGAACCGAGCAAAGTTCCGACTCCGATCAGCCATCCGTAGTACTCAGTTCACGGACAATAAAGATCTTTCCTTTTTCCACCGCCTTGTCGTAGCGCATCTGGGTCTGCTTGCCCAAAACTATGACTCTGTTCCAGTTTCCTCTTTTGTTATTAAACTTATTTGCCCTTCAAGTCCTTCCCGCTCCTGGGTTCCTCTCTGACTACCAGTCAGAGTACTTTATTAGTACTTATTTAGTACTATATTTTTGTTTTTTATTCGCTTTCTCACAAAAAGTGGACTATTTGATGCACACTGGTTTTTTGCAGATAATTCTGGAAAATTTCATGACCTCTTGACATTGGAATTGTAGATTCAGACAGCACTACAAAATGGTGACACTAAATAGTGCACTCGGTAGTGAGTAGTGAAGAATTCGGACACAGTCCTATGAGAAGTGTTACTTCATTAGATTATTCAAGTTGAAGCATGAAGTTCTTTCCATTGTTTGTTTCTCTTCCTGGACTATGGATCTCATGGTGCTGGATCCAAAATGAAGACTGATGTGAAATAACTTTGGTAAGAAAAAAAAAGAATATGTGTTGAAAAAATTACTCAACAGAGTTTGAAAATATTTTATTTAAAATCTTAAACTTTGGACAAACAGAAAAGGGGGGAAAATCCACTATTTTTAGATAAAATAATTGAATAAAACTGAATATCTTGTTGTTTACAGCTATTCTTTGAACAACTGATATGCTGCTGTTTGTAAAAGTGGTCACTGTTCACATTGTCCACTGTCATCTTGGCCCTGCAGCAAAAGCTTTTGGCCAGAGAAGTCATGAGCAGCAGCATTCCCACAAACAACTACATCACAAAATTGCTTCTCTTTGTTCAATCTTTTAATGTGATTTACATTGCTTCTCACTGTTTTTCCGACAATCTAGATGTCATAAACACGTATCATTCTATCTACATACGGTACCTGTCATCTTGCCAGTAACCACCTTGCAGCATGCCCCCACCGTACCAAAAAAGCAGTAAAAAGTGTTGTATCTGACATTGATACAGACGGTCAAAATTGCCAGCAACATTTAGCGTTTGAATCAGTGAAATATCCCCACAAGCATTGTAAAGTGCAGGACTTCCATAATTTCTGCTTCTACTTACTGCACCCCGACTTTGTAATTCCTGGCCAATGACTGAAGAGATTTAGGTTTAGTTTACTAGCTTTGTTCTGGAACATGAAAAACCGTGGGATGTGGGACTGGTTGTTGTTTTTCTAAAATGTTTCTTAAGATGAGTGTCTTCATGCTAACATGTAGGTTTGTTGTCTGATGGCTTTGTTAGTTTATCAGTCTGGGGATTGGTGGAGGGAAAGAAGGATGTCGGGCTGGAAAATGAAAATGAAAATGAAAATGAAAAATGAAAATGTGCGAGAAATCTCAGGGGTAAATCAGGGACTCTCAGAGATGGGCTCCTGGGTTTTTTTGTTTCAATTTGTCAGTTTGGACACACAATCTAAACAAAATGCTGCAGAATAGATCAACCACACCTCATTATTACCCATTACCTGTTATTTGTCATCACATTACAACTGCATATTTGTCTTTGCTGGTGGACTATACTGTATATTTCTTGACCTTTAAAAGTGAAAGTACAATGCAGAAAAATTATTCTTTTCCCATCACCAACATGTGAAAAATAAACGATCAAACAGAGAATGACTCCAATGTGTCTGTCATTCCATCACGATTGTTGAGATTTTCATTGTCTGTAATTACAACAGTATACTATTCTAAAGTGTTACATTTAGGCGACATTCCTTAATTTTTCGGTGCTGTAATCTAGTCCAGGGACACTCTCCATTGTTGTGAAAAACATAAATTCTTGTGATCACGGAGTTCTCCGTTTATTAAAAAGGCTCTGACAGACGTAAAAGAGGCAGAACTGTGGGGAGCCTGGATCTGCCTTCAATGACCCCAAGGTCAAATGAGTTTGAGACCCTTACTCTAAATAATGGCTACAGAGAAGCGTGACCGACAGACATGAGATCATTTATTCAAAGTACCAAAGCTGAGGTGGTGAAAATGTTTTTTTCTGATTACATCTGTACATTTGAAACTAGAATTATTTTTGAAGAATTTCATACTGTGGAGAAACATTAAATTCAAAAAAATCTTTTAAATCATACTTCATACCACATTAAATGTTTTGAAGTTTTTGCTTTAAACTGTTAAAAGAAATTCACAGGAAGAAGATTTTTACTTTTACTTGAGACATTAGGTAAATAATGGAATTATTTATTTGGAGTTAGTTAAATACATTTGCTTGTATTTGGAAAAACCTCCTCACTGCACATGCAGTAGCTGTTGCTGCATGAGCACTGCTCCTCCTCAGACAGGCAAGTTTGACCTTTCACAGTGGCTGTCATGGTTTCACAAGGTTGTCAATTCTGAAGCCTCCTCCAGTGAAGTGAGTTCTGCTGCTTAGCTGAGGCAACGGTTCCAGCTGCTCCAGCTTGGATCTGGTTTTTTGTTCACTTGTAAAACACATAGAACAGAGAGGTCATCATGGAGTCACTAGATTTCTAGGTAAACTTGATTTGCCGCAAAAAGAATAATTGAATTCAACACAAGTAATAAATGTTTTTTGCAATGCAACCAAAATCACCTGAGATTCAGAAAAATCTCTAAAATATTTTAGATGTTTTTAAAACTTTGTGGAACATTTGTTAAATGAAAAAAGAGGTTTGGGAAACTTGTGACCTCCGTGGCCAGAAGTAAGATTTGCATGTTGACTTTTAATATTATATGGTATTATTTGTTTCATTTTACTTTTATTGTTTTTAATATATTTACCTGTTATGTGTTATTTGTTTAGACTGCTTGATGACAAAGATTGCAGTGGGGCTGCTTTGAAAGTTCTAAATTGTACACATCAAGAAGGTCAACAGAGTCTGGATTAAGCTCACCTACAGAGTTTCTTCTGACAGAGATACTTCTTCTTAATGTTTGCCAGCTCACTGGAGAGTCTTTGGTTCTCACTTTTGTATTCGTTCATCTCTGAGTCAAGCATTCTCACTTCTGCTGTCAGAACCTGTGGAACAAAGTAAATCCAGCAACTGGTAACTTCTAACGGAAATCACAGAGTTGTGTGGGACTGATTAATGCACCGATGCTGTAATTAAAGCCTTTGTCACATGCACCCACATACGGGTCAACCTCCTCCTGCAGGTTTTTGGGTTGTCCATGTGTGGATGGTCATTTTCCTAAAGGGAGAGCCAGTGTGTTGCACCCTGAAGCTCATTGAAAATGGAACGTACGATAATTCTGTGTACAATAAGCTAAGTGAATTTTGAAGCAATCATCAGGCTAATGTAACTTTTACGCACTTTAAACGTATAAGATATGAGTGAATAAGAGCTGCCCTTACGCATGACTCCAGTTGGTATTAAGGTGTACTGGCTCCAAAATGACTGTACAGAAATGCTGCATGCACGGGATGCAGGTTGTGGGGGGGTTTGGAAAATTCTGAAAAACACCAGCGTCTAACCTACTTACAGTGTTGGGTAAATTACTTTCAAAGAGTAATTGATAACTTTACTTTCGTTGGATACAATTTTAATTGAATTAATTTACTCATGTATTTTTAAAACCAAGTTACTTCTCGTTATTTTAGTTTACTTTTTTCCCCCACTCATTTACACGTTTTTAAGGGAAATGCAGCTTGCACAAACAAGATCCTCTTGTCTTTTGTTTAGATTTATGAACATGGCTCAAGACATAACCTGGCCTTTTTCAAATTCAAACAGTAGTGGGAAAAATGACACAAAAATAAGTTACAGCACACATGGTCTATGCCACTGCTCAAAGTGTGATGTGGAAAAAAAACTGTTATGCCCTAGACCTATGAAGTAAGATTCAAATCTATCAAATCTGAAACTAAGCCAGTATTTTGAAAACACAAAGAACTATGAAATGCCTCCATGTTCATTTTTTGCTAACTTTAGGTATTCCTTACAGAGTGGTGTTTTGTTGTTGGACTTCTGTGCTCGTTTGTCCATAACGGCACCATGTTTGAGCACAAGAGTGTCCATCAATACACTTGGCATCAGGACACTCTAGGCAGGGGATTGATTACTGACTTTGTAGTCGTTTCAGGCGATCTTCGGCCGTGTGTCTTGGACACCCGGGTAAAGTCCTGGGAGGAGTTTGGTGAGGCCACAGAGAAGGACTATCGGTTGGCCTTGAAGAGGTTCCGGCAAACCGTCTGGCACCTCAGAAGGGGTAGCAGTTTTTCTATAGGCACCGTTTTTGACTGGGGACATTGTCAGGTGGTGGAAGGAATACTTTGAGGATCTCCTCAATCCTGCTGACACGCCTTCTTTTGAGGAAGCAGAGGCTGGGGACTGGGGTGGGGCTGTCCATCACCCAAGATGAAGTCACTGGGGCAGTCGATGAGCTCCTTGTTGGCAAGGCTCAGAGGGTGGATGAGGTCCTAAGTACCTAAAGTTTCCGGATGCTGTGGGAGTGTCTTGGCTGACACATCGCAGAATCGGGTGGCAGATGGCAACTGTACCACTGAACTGGCAGACAGGGGCGGTGGTTCCCCTTTTCAAGAAGGGGGACCGGAGAGTGTGTTCCAACGACACTTCTCAGCCTCCCTGGGAAAGTCTATGCCAGGGTACTGGAGAGGAGAGTCCAACCGATAGTCGAACCTCAGCTCCAAGAACAACAGTGAAGTTTCCATTCTGATCGTAAGGATTCGTGGGAGCTCGCTTATCCAGTCCATGTGTGTGGATCTGGAGAAGGCTTTTGACCGCGTCCCCTGTGGTGTCCCGTTGAAGAGGCTTTGGGAGTATTGGGTCCCGGGAGCCTTACTAAGGGCTGTCTGGTGTCTGTATGACCGGAGCAGGAGCTTGGTCTGCATAGCCGGCAGTAAGTCGGACCTGTTCCTAGTGCAGGTTGGACTCCAACAGGGCTGTTCTTTATCCCCAGTTCTGTTCATAGTCTTAATGGACAGAATTTCTAGGAACAGCCAGGGCCTGGAGGGGATATGGTTTGGGGACCACAGGATTTCCTCTCTGCCCTTTTACAGATGATCTTGTCCACTTGGCTTCATCAAGCCAGGACCTCAAACATCCATTGAAGTGATTTGCAGCAGAGTGAGAATGGGTTGGGATGAGGGTAAGTACAGCTAAGTCACCCCCAGAGAGCTTGGAGCAGAGCCGCTGCTTCTCTCAATGTGGAGAACCATGTTCCTTCACATTGAGTGGAGTCAGTTGAGGTGGTCTCTGGTCCGGATGCCTCCTGGATGCCTCCCTGAGGAAGTGTTCCGGGAATGTTCCACTGGGTGGAAGCCCAGAAGAAGACCCAGGGCATGCTGGAGAGACTATGTCTCTCGCCTGAGAAGGTGTAGGGGTCTCCCCAGGAGGATCCGTCTATTAAATATTTGGAATGTTCAAGGTGGAGCCAATGTGCACCACATGCTTCTATTGAGGCATCTGATTGGCCAGTTTATAACTTGCATAACTTGCGGTACAGAAAATATATCATGAAAAAATGTTTTGGTTTTAGCAAGATACGTAGAAAAATGTATCAGAGCAAGAATGGTTATTCTGAAAAATAGAATGACTAAGCAGCTGTTATAATGTTATAATAGCTGTTTCTTTCTCAATAGATGTCTATGGAACTTCGGCTTTATGGGACCAGGGGGTAATTCTTATTTGGAACTCAAGGGGGGAAGGGGTTCAATGGTACAGTTCTACATCGATGCGAGTGTAGCGAAACACCGTTCCTCCCGTTTCTTCTGAGCGTAAACTTGTCTTGACCAGTAGAATGCAGCTTAGACCACAGTCACATCATCAAAATGCCTCCATGCGGCAACCTAAAAGCAAGTATTTCAGTAAATTCGGCAGGTGACCGCGTGGTGGCATTTGTGATTTTTAAGGTGGCAGTTGCATTTTTACGTCAGGGAGTTGTCACAAAGGTTTTAAGAAAAAGTTAAAATTCTACAGCGACCAGACAATTTTTCTCTAAAAATTGTTATCGGTCAGTAGCTGCTCAAGCACATTTTGAGGTTGCGCGGGGATGACGCCTTTATGAAATTGGGCAACAGTTTGGCGGCCACAGGGCGGACCGCCAACTGGCAGCAGCTCTGTCTGAATGATGTGTAAATGTTTTCGGAAGACAGCCGTCAATATCAAGTGCCATCAGCCGCCCAGTAGCCCTGGGATACATAAAAAGCAGGCTATTCTGCACACCAAACAGCCACCTGACTACCACCATCTACGCTTATGACCACGTCAAGGATTAAAATAATATTGGGCGATGACACAAAATCCTAGTTTCCGCCAAAGCCTCCCCATTGCGCAGTAACCGCAGCATTAGAGAGAGAAAAAAGGAAGACCGGCTGAAAGAAAAAAAACAGCTTCCAGGAAGGAGCTGGCCAAAAAGCCAGTTCTAAGAGACTTTTTCATTTGAAACCGAGTACATGGTGCAGGTCTCTGCTCTGCTGGGGTCACCTGCTGCTCCTTGGGGGTGTAAGTCTGACACTGAGAAGAGAAGTCTCTTCACAGCATCTCTTTTCTGTTGTATCTCTGAGCCACTGGACTTTGAATTGAAGTAATGTGACTGCATCAAGGGGGTATGTCTGCACTTTGACCGATCCCCAACTCTGTATGAGCAGTAACTCTGTTTTTTTTTCAATTAATCTCCATTTTGTTTTATTTAACTGAGAGAAAATGACAGTGCCTACAAACACTAAGTAATGAAGTAACAAGGGTTTCCATAGTACAACAGCATCTGCCGTATGTCAGAAGTGCGTGTATATTACATTATCCGTACAAATATTTCAAATACACTTACTCCACGCATGACATTTTCATGACGTCCTTTGAGCCGGCTGTTTGAGCTTCAAGGGAGACACACATGCTCTCCTCTTAAGATCCAGCCCCTCGTTTTTGCAACCCTTATCGGTCCAGACAACCCAAAACCGCCATGACTGAGGCTTTAAGTACAAGACAAGACTTGGAAAACAAAGAGAAATAACATTCTTTTAGTTATGTGTGAAGGCTGGAGCAAAGACCTTAAGCTTTTTGCTTCTGTCTCTGATGGTGAACTCGTACTGCCGGAGCTGCTCAGCTGCTTCCGGACCGGGTCGCCTAGCCAGAATGTTTTTTAGCTCCACATACAGCTTTTCCTTTTCCTGCAAGGAATTGAAGAATCATCAGTAAAAGGAATAAATCGATCATAAAAATAAATTGTGCTTACATATTCGTGTGTGTGACTTAATGTCATTTGACGACTTTTAAAAGTGAAAGTTTAGAATTTCAGTGTGCAGTTATTCTGTGGTGGTGATTTCTCAAAATCTATTAAAATATTTTTTTTAAATAATACAATCTTACATAATCTACAGGGAATCCGTAAAGTCCCACTCCTATCTTCTTTGACCTGTTGTTAAAGCATTTCCAGTGCTCTTTTAATTATGATGGCGCTGTTTTTAGCCAAAATAACATAGAACATAGTAGAAACTAGAACATAGTTTCTGCAGAGCTGCAGGAGGTCATCAGAAATACACCTCTGAGTTATGGGCAGGACCATTGGTGTGGAGTAACCTTGACCGTACTTCTATTAGAGCAATCCAGCTGTACAGTTTTGATCCAGATTCCAGCTCAGAAGAGGAAAACAAAGACGTGCATGGATCTATTTGGCTGCAAGTGGATGCACCAGAAAGGAGTGGAGCACGGAGCTTGTGTCACGCCCAGCATATTTTCTGTCACAAATTTTTTAACTGCATTTTTTGATCTGCTTCTGATTCACAATGATTTGAATAAAGAAATCCTCAGAAAAGCACTTTTTGGCGTAGTTTTCTTTATATGTGCCATATACCATGAGAAAAATGTTAAAAAACAATATTGAAACATTTAAATGAGTTTAAATCTTTCTTTTCTTAGTGGTTTAAGATTGGTTCTCGTTATTTTCTGTGATGGTAAACCTTTTATTGACTTGTCCTGCAACAGCAGAGCAAACAGCTGAGAGTCTCTGGTGATGGACAGATTAGTCAGAAGGGGCGGGGCCTGTTGTTGTTCCAAAAATCTTCACATACAAACATGTCAACACATGCACAGTACAACCACAGCTCACATGCACTGTGATGATAAACTTATGATAAATCCCTTAAATTGCTTTGTGGTTGCTTGGTGGTTGGTCATGGTGCAGAGGTAGAGCGGTCGGCCTCTGAAAATATCAGGTTCACCCTCCACACCCATGTGTCAAAAATGTTCTTGGGGAAGACCCTGAACCCCAGGGTTGCTTCTGGTGGTTATAGGTTGGTGCCAGTGTTCAGCAGCAACGCTGCTGCAGTGTGTTAATGTGTGAATGGAACTGTGACTGTAAAATGCTTTGGGCCTTAAGAAGGTATTAAAGTGTTATTTCAATATATGCCATTTACCATATTTGCATCAGAGAAGTTTCAGATGAATGTTAATGCTTTACAAAAACTGAATCTTAAGAAAGTAAAAAGAATCTTGTTTTAAGAAAAAATGTTGTTTTTAATGATCTATTGTCAAGATATTAGGATTTTAGTTTAAGAAAACATGACTTTGTGGCTAGATCTTTTTTCTTAAAATAAGAGTTCTTGGTAAGACCATTTTTCTTTCCCCATTGGCAGATTTTTTGCTCTAATTTTTTTCTTTTGACTAATTTATATGGGGCCTGTTCATGCAGTTTTTGAAAAGGGATTATCATCAAATTCCAACAGTGAAAACTTCTATTGAACCAGATAAAACTCAGTTAGGAGATGGTCTCTCTGCCCTCCAGCACTGCCCGGATGACATGAATCATGAGAGAGGAAGACAGAGCATTTCAGAGGTGAACCTGCAGTAGAAGCTCCCGCTCCTCGAGCTCCTGGGTTTTGGTGATCAGTCTCTTCTGCAAGCACTGAATCTTCTGGATGAGCATGTATTTACCAGGATCACCACCCTGTAAGATATGATTATATCTCTTTACGTATTCCAAGAAGAAAAAAGGTTTGTAAAGATCTCAAAGATCAGGAGTACATGAAGAATGATTTGTTGGAGACCACAGAGATGGACAAAGTCCTGACCTCCAGCTGCCTCCATCTGTGAATGTTGATTGGCTTAAGCTGCTCCTCCAGGGCGCTATTCCTCACTCTTTCTCTGATCAGCTCCTTCTCCAGGTGGACCAGCTCCTGTCTGCAGAACATCATTTCACATTAAGACCCCTAAAAACTTCAGATTTAAATGGGTTCTGTCATTGCCATAAGTAAACTGTGTAAATCAAAGGAAACACAAGTTAAAGCAAATGACTTTTACTTCAATTTCTCTGGAAAATGATTTGCTCAACAGAGGGTTTTTTATCACACAACAAGCTGAGTGGTTAGAAAAACAAACAGATCTTAATTTTTTTTAAACTCTGCATTAGAACCCATCCTTATCTATTGGTCTCTCATTCTTCATCACTTCACCTCAGCTCCTCTGTGTTGGGCATCATCCTGTCTATGAGGCTCTTTTTGCACTGCAGCCTCTTAATCTCCAGCTTGAGCAGGCGAATGTCCTCCAGCCTCTGCTTGTAGTGAAAATCCCCCTTTGCCAGGATTGATTGCTGAATTCTGATCTTCTCATGCAGCAATGAACGTTCATCATTTCTGTGCAGAAGCTGTTTGCCCAGGCTATCCCGTTCCCCCATCACCTTTAGAGAACATCATCAGTCTCTGATATTTGGTTTCTTTAGGCCAGACTGTTTGCATTCTTCTCCTTCTTTACCTGCTGCAGCTGTCCCTTCAGCCTAATTTTCTCGCTGTCGTTGTCTGATATGATCTTTTGCAGTTTTTGTTGTTCAGCTCTTTGACTGTCAAAATGTTGCTTCATTTCCTCCAGCTGGAGCTTCATGGACTGCAGCTCCTCCTGACAAAAAAAACCCCAGAGGTTCAGTAAAACATTCATAAATGACGACAGAAACTAGAACATATCACTGATGACTAGCTCTGACTGGAGTGCAGAACCGCAGTCTGTACCGGGGCCAGATCACCCCCATGTTTCACAGTACAAGTTTAGCATTAGCTGTTGGCTGGATAACGGTGACTTAGTCCATCAGAATGAGACACAAACATGTTTTTCAAATTTGTTAAATGAAAAAATGAACTATATATTTCTGAGCCTCTGACTTACTTTTAAGTGAGATACAGGCACGATTGATCAGAAAAGAAATTTTTCTTTTTTTTGGCTCTCAAACTCAAATACATTTACAAAATGCAAAACATCGTGCGTAAACCCTATCAACCTGTACGGGGCACCTGCACAAAATACTGTCGCGGACCGCTCAGTGAGTCACACACTGAAAATGTTCTCACACATGTTTATCTACTGGCATTCTGCAGATACCAGGTCGTAGTCATTCAGTCACTTAGCCACAACACACATGGGGAAATTGGAAGTTGGTGAGATGCAGGCGTGTCAAAGAGATTTTTCTTTTATTCCCTAAGCACTGCACAGCTTCTTAGTGCTGTTCAGTGAAAGTGTGTGTTCCTTGTAGGCTGTTTGGAGCCTGACTGTTTGGAATGAGGACATTATGTATCAGTTATGGGCACTTACATGTCACATGTGTGACATTCACGTGGTCGGTAAGGTGCTTGTCCTCGCTAATTACTAATGACTGGAGTGATGTGTATAGGGCATCATACGACAGCATCCCCTGTACACCATAAGTACCAGTTTGAGTACGACACACACTCTACAACCCTCCACAGGTCCAGGCAACCAACAAACCCACAACACTTGTGGTCCGCAGGTTTGGAGGGGTTGAAGAAAAGGAAACGTGTATGGCAGAGCTGCGTCTCACCTACTTACCTTTGCATGTTGTGTAAGTGTTTGCTGTTGCCTGACGCCAGCAAGACGCCTGTAGTAATAAATGTGCATGAACATTTTTGCTCTACGGTTCACCAGGAGGTCAGTGATCTGGATATTTTGAGGGTCACTTGTGTGCCCAGTAAAGGTTTAACCGTTTACACAGCCCATAAGGGCAGTTGTGATGAAAGCTGAAGCTGATCTCATTTTTATCTCAGCTTGTATTCATTTGTTCAAGAAACATTTCATTTTTAATGATTTCTTCAGTTAAAAAAGCAATAGACTTTGATCTCATGGTTGCTTTGCTTGTCTTCTTCCTGTTGAATGTGACATTCATACCTTTAAGTTCTCATTATCCTTGTCTAAGCGCTTGTGCTCAGCTTGACTGTTGGCGTAGTCTTGGTTTTTCATGCTGATTTCTTCTTTCAGCTGGGAAACCTGGTTGTTCGTTGTCCTAATCCTTCTCTTCAACTCTCTGATCTCATCCTATAGAGACACATGAGGATCGAATAAAAAAGCACATCTGGGATCAGGGAAGGCAAAAAACAGAAAAAAATCAACAGAAGTCTGGGCATCTTTGCTCAGACTGCTGCCCCTGCGAGCCGGTTCTGGGTGAGTGGAGGAAGATGGATGGATGGATGGATGGATGGATGGATGATGATGGATGGATGGATGGATGGATGGATGGATGGATGGATGGATGGATGGATGGATGGATGGATGGATGGATGATGGATGGATGGATGGATGGATGGATGGATGGATGGATGGATGGATGGATGGATGGATGGATGGATGATGGATGGATGCTGGTCCCACCTGAGCCTCTGCAATGTTTTTGCTGCACAAATTCCTCTCAGACATGACAGACTCCAGCAGGCTCTCTTGCTGCTTCAGTTTGCACTCTGCTTCTGCCACCTTCTTCTTCCAGTCAAAAATCTCCACATCTTTGACTTTCACATCATTCATTCTCTGCTGCACCTGTGTAGGCAGAGTGGTCACCCGCTGTGAGACCAATGCCAACTATATCTGCTCTGCAAATCCAAAATGACCCCAACCCCCCACCCACCCTCGTCCCCAGCACGAATGACCTGCCTTTTGCATGAGGCTGCTGCTCTCATCGATGTAGCGGTCCCTTTCTTTTTCCAGCTGCTGGATGATCTTGCGCTGCTTCTGAGCCTCCTGCTGGTATCCGCTGATCTCCTGCTCCAGGCTCCTCTTATCCAGCTCCAAGAGCTTCATGATGCTCTGCTGTTTCTCACTTGACTGCACAGCTTTCATCACATTCTAGTAATGCAGAAAATGATAAGTGTGACTGGGAGATGGCCCTGCACCCCCTTGTCACAGTGGTCTTGAGAAAGACACCAAAGCCCACAATGCTCTCTGTCACCACCTTCATGGCTGTGTGCGTGTGTGCATGCATATGTGTGTCCATGCAAGTGTCTGTGCATACACCTGTGTGCGTCTGTCTTTTTTTGCATGTGTGGACAAAGTACTTTTCTGGCCTCGTATTAAGTATAACAAGTGTGTGCATTTTTAGCATCATGAACAATGAAAAATAAATCATACACAGAGAAATAATATTCTTGGAAAAAGCTTTGGGGAAAGGCAGAATGCTGCTTGAGTCCGTAACTACAAGATGGCTGAAATCCAAGATGGTCAATGGAACAGCTTTCTACATAGAGGCCTGTTGTCAGTCCTGCAGAAAACATCAATACACAATGACATCTATCCAAAATCTAATTATTGGGCACTATGCCGTTTATGTCGACTATCTTTTTTTAGAACAGCGTTTTCTTTGAAGAAGAAAGCTGATGGCATTGGTTCTACGCTCTGGAGTATTTTCTTTTCCTTGTTAATGTTTCAAATAGACAAACTATCTGAACCAAGATGTCAAAAAGCACAAAAAAAAACCCCAAACTGGCTGAGAAAACGGCAGAGATTAAAAAACATTTACATTTCATGTCATTAAGGTGGTAAGGCAACAAAGAATCCTGACAGGCCTCATAGAGGACATCAGGAAGGTCACAGCTAAAACCAAACAAAAAGACCAAAGAATAGATGAGTTTGAACAATATTGCAGAGAGAACAATCTGATCATCATTGGCTCAGAAACCAGACAATAAAGTAATGCAAAAGCTGCTGGCTCAACAGCTGACCAACAGGGTGAAGATACACCTGCAGAGAAGCAAGTGATCCAGTTCCTTACAAGCAAAAACATACATCTGGAGAGTCAGCAGACTGCATCTTGTTACCCCATCTGCGTCTGTGCAGGGATGGAAATCAAATATCAGTAGGAAGCTCAAAGTGGATACCCTAAAGCAAGCCAAGAAATGGACAAGCACTGGACTATACTGAAACATTCAACACAGAAGCATGCTGAAATGGTTTTGAACAGCTGCATTCTCAAGAAGCAAAACAAAATTCAATCAACCTGGACTAAAACAGCAAAGTATTTAAAAGGTTTAATGGAACACCCCAATGAGCTTATTCTGGGAAGAAACGGGAAAGCCTTGTCCCTTTGCCTCCGTCTCTTGGTCGCTGCTGCTGTTTTTATGTTTTTGTCTCCACAAATGATCGGGATGATGGCAGAGTATGCTGGCCCATCTTCAACTCATCAAGCCTCCAGTTCTTCAGAGCGGTTCCTATACCAGCACCCTGCCAGTATGGAGCTTTTGATTCCCTGTTTTTTCTGCTCTGCAGTCTAACCCTGCACCCTGAAGCACGTGCCTGTTCTAACCGATCTTCTGAAAAAGTTGTTCAACTAAGCTTTAACATTTTTGTAAAGAAGCAACCTGACAAACATGTAATGTGTACTTAGTGTTGCGTGTGGTGATAGGCAGTAAAGATCATCTAAGATTGTTATTTTTATCCCCTTTAAGCTCTAAATAGGAGCAGAAAGAAAATATAAATTGGTGTTCTTCTGACTGCTCCTTTCCTGTCATGAAGATGTGTGGACTTACAGTTTGTTGTGCTGAATAGCTGAATATTTTGTAGTAGTCTTCATGAAAGAATCAAATAAAACAAAACAATACACAATGACGTATGATGTATGGCCCACCTTACTCAAGATATCTCTCTCTCGAATCAGCTCGTCTTTTGCTTTTTTCTCTGTTTCCACTTGTTTTTTGGCTGCTTCAAGATCTGCAGTGAAAGAAACATGTTATCAATGCTTTAATACTTTATTTGTTCACACTGTCGGTTTTTTTTATCTTCTTCTGTCAAATAACAGTAAAATTGGCACTGGGAATTTTTGGAATATCGTGTATAACGTTTTACATCTGCTTGAACAGTGATGTTCTGGCGGTGTGTCTGTGGAAGATGCACCATAAAAAACTTCTGTCATCTGCAGCTAAACAGCGGCTTTTACAGAGATGAAACCAAACTAAACCACATGCAGGACACATCCATTCAGAACATGTTGAACCCCACAGCTCCTGCTGGGTCAGCACGCTACTGCCCTCACATGCCCACCAAAGAGCAACTGCACTCACAGCAACAGGTCCTGTTTTGGGAAACACATTCATTGCAGCAAACCTCTTTGTTTCAGACGTGTCATAAAGCAGCACACCACTCAAACAATTATTCTGATTTTGATTTACTTCGTTTTGATCTGAATGAAAAAACTGACAGATTCCTTCATGAAGACATTACTTATCTGGTTAAGAAAACCAAGACACACAGAAATGAATGGCTCCAAGTATTCTCCAAAAGGCACAAAAGCCCCATCCCTCATCAAGCACACCCTTGAAGTCAAGCCCCCTTACCTTTCTCCAGAGCAGCAGTCTGGGCTTTCAGGACTTCCACTTGAACTTCTACATCTGCCTTCTGCTCCTCCATCTGCCAGAACTTCTTCTGCACAGTTTCTCTCATCTTGGTTTGTTTGGAAATGTCCTGGCGCATCTGATTCACCTCCTCTTCTCTCATCTGCCCACAAAATATTGGAGAAAATGCAGGAAAGGAGACAAAAAGCTTCTGACTGACCTCTGTTCAATAACATCTTTCCATTTTTATCAATGCGCACATTGGTATTAAGTATTTGTCATTCATACATGTGTGCACACACACGTGCACACGTGGACTGCGACATGTACCTTCAGCTCATTTGTGATCTGTTGGTTGTCCACAGAGAGGCGCTCTTTGGTTGATGACAGCTGCTCAAACTCCTGCTGCAGCTTGTTCTTCCTGGCCTGCATCTGCTCCAGCTCCTTGGTGGTTCTATCGTTCAGCATCTGTCTCAGGGTGGGATTGAATCTGATGTGACAATCTGGTGGTTCACACTTTTACCGCTTGACTGATCTTTAGCATTTTGTCTCAAAAGGGCCAAACTTTCCTGAACTTTTGCATGAGCCTTAAATTTTTGTTCTTCAGACTGACAGACAGATTATTTTTTTTAATTGATGATGCCAATGCTTTTCAGTCAGGTCACTTTACCTTGAGGATGTTTATTTCAACATTGTTCAGATCTATCAACAGTCCAAAATGACAAAAAAGGACCAAAACAGTGTTGTGTGTAACCTGTTTCCCATGCATGGATCCGTTAACTCAGGGATAAGCAATTCCAAGCCTCCAAGGCCGCAGTGTCTGCATGATTTCCAGATATCCAAGGCCTCCTCATGACTGATTACCTGCTTCAGGTGTGTCCAGACAATTAGAACATGCCAGAACACAGCATGTTGGAAAACGTGCAGGAATGCGGCCCTCGAAAACTAGAGTTGCCCTCCCTGCTTTAAATCCTTTCTCCTTGCCCCACATTTTGGAGTTGTTGCGAGATTTGGGTTTAGTCTCGGGACACAACATTTCCAGGTCTTAATTGATTTTTTATTTAGTTGTGTTTAATTTAAAATACCGTTTCATTTTTTTTAATCACTGTTCAGATATGCATTAACATATCAAACAAGGAAACATTATTGTCAGGAGGGCATATGTGGGAGCTCAGAAAGAAGTTCTTCCTGCTGCAGCATCCTGCCATGCTGTCCAGGTTGATCAAGAATTGAACTGGCCAAGTTTTTTACTCTTTCTCCTGCCTGGGGATTCTGCGTACCCCCACACAGGAACGGCAAGCTACAAAGAGCCCTAGGCAGAAAAAAAACATCCAAAACTGCTGTTGATGCTGCAGGAGTAAGCCCACCAATCATCCAACACAAACCTGGAGCTCATACAGACTCCTCACCCCTTTCTGTGGAAGAACTCAATATCAGAAAAGAAAAAGAAGCAAAAGACTCTTCTATACTTGAAAAAGTTATGTTTGTATATATCACACATGTCATCTGCTGTTTTCGTTGTAAATGTATCTTCACATCAAATGCATTTGGGTTTGTTGTGATTCTTAAACATTTCACATCTCCTCCATGACACAAGCATGCTAGCTCAGTTTGACTCCATGCAGGACCTCAAAAGTATTACATGTGTCAATAAAATCAAGAAAGAACTTCATTCAAATCTTTCGAAGCTGTGAAGACATAAGACGGATTATTAAAATTTGGAAGATTCTTTTAGTGGCCACAGTAAAGAAGCACACATTTTACCCGTTGCTCTTTCAGCTGCACTTCCAGTCTCTGCTGCTCCTCTTTGGCCTTCTGGACATGAAGACTCAGAGATTTGATTTCTCCTAACTTGGCCTCTGTGTCAGTGTGCAGCTGCTGAACCTCTTTGTCCAGCTTTTCCTTCAGTCTTACTTCACGGGAAATGTCATTCTGTTGGACCTGCAGCTCCTGCTGAAGCTGGAGTTGGAAATGGAGAAGAAAAAGGCTCCATCAGAACCAGGTTTTCTTTTTTTAGATTTTGTTTTTCCCAGGCTGCACACAACACTTTGTTAATGTACAAACATTTTACATATGCATCAGTCAAATAACTTAAGGACTAAATTGCAAAAGTATCATCTGTTTTTTTGAATGCTAAGGTGCATTCACACATGGCCCGGCAGGGGCGTCAAGTTTCAATGTCAAGTCAATGTAAAGATGCAATCTGAGCTCTTGGGCATCAGGAGTGAGGTTACTTTGTGCACGTGTCGTCAGTGACTAGATCAAAGGGTAGGAAAATAAAATCAATGTCGCCGCGTGATGCGAGGATTTTTGTCCTGAACTTCCATCCGTTTTCTTAACCTTCTGGCATGGGACTTTTTTTTTCCATTGAGGCAATGATGAAAAGATCCTCCAGTTTTATTTGTATTCGTCCCTTCTCGGGTTAATGTTCAAACTGGGCCACAGACAGACGGAAGTAATGTTTAAAACGGCTGACAATGCAGCTCTGCTGCAGCAGTGAAGCACGCTGACCACACCGAGAGAGACTGAAAGATCTGGTGAACCCAGACATGCCGACATGCTTACCGGCGCCTCAGCAGAGCTCTCCAAAACATACAAACACAAGCTACTCGCTCAACATCATCCAGGTTTTCCATGATATGGTCAATGAATGAAGTTTGTCAAAAGAGCACATGTGAATTTGACGCCTCGGCCGCGTCCGGTGTGAATGCAGCACAATAGTAAGTTGCTGCAAATTTACAGAATTTAGATTACTAAAAAAAAGAAATCTAATTAATAAGAGAAAATAATTAAAAGTTAATACTGTTCTCTCTAAGCCTTCACACTTGAATCTTAGCAAAATAAAAATTATCTGCTGTCTTTGTCTGACTTGTTTCTGTCTGAATAAGTTGAAGAAATGTTTTATCGGATCCTTGTTTGATTGTCATAAATATGGCATCATGTTTTCAATGACAGGTGGTTGTTCTCATTTATATTACTAACTTTTTGTCAGACAGCACTTCTGTGGTTCTTTCTTTAAGCCGTATTTTATTACTTTATTACTTATTTTAGTACTTTCAGGCTGTGTGTGCGTTTGTGACAGGTTGGCGACCTGTTATGGGCAAACCCGGTCCTTTCCCAACAGTAGCTGGGATAGCCTCTAGCAACCCAGTGACCCTGACAGGGATTTAACAGGGTTAAAAAATGAACTTGTGTATGCATGCTTTCACTTGTAGATGGAGTCTTGTCAAGTACTTTGAGATGCAGTGTTTAACATAAAGCGCTGAAGTAATGGTTGTTTGTGTTTCTGTTTGTTGGAACGTGCATGACTTTAACCTGAGCGAGCATCTGGGAGGCGCTCTCTCTCTGAGCCTCCAGCTCCTGCTGAGCTGCATAAGCCTCAGTCAGTCTCTTCCTGAGCTCCTCCCCCTTTGCCATCAGCTCGTCCCTCTCTTCTGTTAGCTCCTTGAGATTTTTGAAGAGTTCACTGAGAAAGACAGGAGATGGCGTCAGGTCTCATCTCTTTCAGGCTGTGACTTTGTGGACTCACCTGTGCTGATCCCTGTGACTGTCAGTTTGTTGTTCATTTTGTTGTGTGAGTTTGGAAACCTCCTCTTTCAGAACCCTGATGGTCTCAGTGTCCTTCTTTTCTCTGTCATGAGCAGCATCCACCATTTTCCAGGCTTTATCCAGCTCCTGAATTAAAGATGGTACTTGTTGTTAATTATGGAATAAAAAAAGAGAATTTCCTAATGTTGAAGATAATGTTTTACCCGTTTCAAAGATGTTAGTGTCGTCTCATCTTCTTGGGACACTTTCAGGGCAGCTGCCACTTTGGTTGAAGATGACACAACTTCTGCATTTAGTTCCCTGCACTTTGACATCAGTCTTTTTTCATTTTCCTGTGACTTTTTAAGAGCGTGAGTGAGCTTTTCAAACTCCACCTGGATCTTATCCATGCTCTCACCCCCCACTAACTCCCCGAGCACCGCCTGGAACTGCTCCACCAGCTCAGAAGCATCGTCTTCCTTTTGTTCCTAAAGAAGCAACAGAGGTACAGAATGAAGGGACACTCCGAGTCAGCTGATATCAGGCTGGACAAAGATGGACAACCCACACACACGCACACTAAAGACTCTGTTTTTCTTTGATGAGGACAAATGAAAATTTGAGGACTTTTGATTCATCAGAACTCAAATTTCAGGTCTCCCTTGGAAAAGAGATCTTGTCTCAGGGACATTTTCCTGGTAAAATAAAGGTAAAATAATAAAAAAAAATTAGATAAAACTTCTTCAAAACAGGTAAAAATCTCTCAAATCTTTTTTTTTTTTTTTTTTTAAACTCTGTGTTCAGGCTACAAACATTTCACTTGAGTCCATCGGAGTGGCACACATTCATCATAAACATGCATGTTGAAATATCATAACCGATTTTTAAACTAAGTATTAAATCATGTTTAGGCAAGGCCTGTACACGACACGTACCTCCATTATTTGAACTGTAGTGTTTAAGGTGATCCTCACAAACGGAAAACTGCTGGTGTCTGCGTTTGTTTGCTCTGGTTTCTTAGCAACCTCTGTTCTCGCGAGATGATGACAGAGCTAGCCGATCCGATCAGTTTGGATCGATTAGCCTTTCAGATCCTGAGCAGAATGTGTCAAAAAAAGATCTACTGTTTTCACGAGCAGCAGCTATCTTCTTGTTGTTATTTTTGACAAATTCTAGTGACGTCATGACGCGTCGCTTTCTTTCTATCAAATCAAACTAGCAAACGCGCGCGCGCGCGCACGCGGCTCTCAGCACTCGTTCCTTCAGGCCGAAAGCAGCATCTGTCCGTTCTTCAGCAGTGACGCAGGAGCTGGAGGAGGCTCCATTCACCCTGAATGAGATGAAACGGATTCACTTCATTTATCAGGACTGTGGTCAAACGTTTGACCTTGAAAATCAAAACGAGAAATACACTTATTACAGAATTATAATAATTATTAGCGATGGATTGAAGAAAAAAGTGATTTTCTTTTCAAATGTAAAGGCTTTTTGTTACTATTTATAATAAAAAGAACAAGGAAATAATAATTTTAATATTCTAAATGCATTGTTTTGTTTTGCTTTTTTTTCAAATGTGAACATTTGAATTTGTGAAAACCTATTTTTTCAAGTTGGTGAATCAAATTGAGGTGATAGGAGTCAAATCAATCTAGACTGTGAGTGGTCAAACGTAAAGAAACAGACAAACAAACATATGATGCACATCAAACGTTTTCTTTTCAAAGCCAGAACAACTCCTCGAGATTTTCCCTCCTGATCTCTGCCGAAAGCTTTGGAAAGAGCTTGTTGTTTCCAAAGTTGACCCAATTGGGTCTTCCCAGAATTGGAGGACATTTGATGCACCATTCATCATGTTTCAATAACTCCTCATACAAAATACTGAAACATGGTTTCTGACAAAATGTGCTTGTCCTGAGAGCAAATCTACAAAAACTAACCGAAAAAGATTCTTAAAACCCCAAATAAGCCTGGAATACCCCGAAGATGCCACTTTCCCATGTCTTACCCTAATGTCCAAATGAAATCTTCAATACAACAGTTATGATAAATGTAAATTCATTGTTTTATTATTGTCTCTTGTAACTGTGGGGATATTTGTTTTAATGAACAAAACATTTACAATAATATTTGCTTTCTGTGGAAAACACAACATGAATGCAGCTCTTACCATCCAGCAGAGACTCACATGACATGCTGGACTGGACTTCATCAAACAGTCAGCAGGGATCGTTTGACAGTTTAATACCAATCACTGATGAAAATGTAGCAGAAAATCAGGACAGTGAAGGCTTACTTTCATGACTTTTGAAGCCAAAATGTTTTCAAATCTAGAAAAAAACCTAATTAGCCTTAAACATCCTTTATAAAACAGGAGTTGTATAGACTTAGACTAAATAGAAAACTTTTAATTGTTTTATGCATTTTTACGACAATTTGTTTTTCATTAACTGACATTGTTTGTTTACTTAGTTTTGGAAGATTTTCTGTCGTTCTGTGAACAGACGTCACTGCTTTTGTATAGGCATGAATTCACTGTTCAGTGTGAACTGTTAGTTAATGTCACACACTAAGGAGGAGCACATCACCGTCAGTGTGAGGCTCAAAGTTAATAGTTGGAGATGCTATTGATCAAACCATCCAGTCAGTGCAGTTTCAACGCCGTCAGTGCAGATTAGGGTTTCTGGTTCTGTGGGCTCCACGCTGCCCTGGCTCCCAATGAGCTAACGGTTTGACCAATGTACACCACTGTATTCAGATCTGGACCCAGGTCACTGTGATGAGTCTGCTCTGCAGCTCACACCAATTAACAAAGAGGGCATCAGACATCAACATTTACTACACTTTCTTTTTGGGAAGAGTCTTCAATGGTCCTTCTTCCATTTAGCGAAGCTGCAATGCATCAAAGCTTGTTGATCAAAATGAAAAATGCTCTCATGTTGTTCTTTAAACTCTGCAGCATGTGAAGATCAGTTGTAGTAGCTTCTCTTCTTCTTTGACCCCGGGCATTTGCCTAAAAAGGATGAGGTTGGGGTAACTCAGAGGCCTCCTCAGTTTCAGATTTTGCTCCTTTGTGTTGTGAACCCAGTTATTCCATTGAAACATGGAACTGTTTGCTCTGTTTGTTTCAGTAAAGTTAAAAAATATATATATTTTACAAATGTTGAAGTTTTGTTCCGAGGGGGTTTAAAGGCGCAGCATCAAGTGTGTCTGTAGCAAAGGGCCAAGTTAACCCATTATGGTCCAGTGTCAAAGATGAGTTCCTTCCTTATAAACCAGATCTAAGAACTAACATTGATGAATTATACAAACAGCCATGTAGGAAAATTTAAACATTTTTAATAAACAAAACGGATGTAATATACACCATTCTGAGTGTACAACTACAACAAGCATACCAAGACAGTTGAAATACAAAAATCCAACAGTTCTGTTTAGTTGCTGTAAAAGCTGAATTCTTTTAGGGAGTAATGGAGGGTAAGCAAGAATAACAACAGCCATACATTCTTGTTAGTGTTTGTGCAAAAAAATACAAAAAGCATCATGAGCTCCTCAGACATGAAAACATTTAAAAATGGATGAATGCAGACTTTAGATTTTCATTAGACGGTATTTTGAGGTACACAGTTGCCTATGCTAGACTTACAAAGAAGCAAAATCATGTTTTCTTTGATTCCACCATATCAGTTTGACACATCTTAGGACGACAAAACAGCTAATTAAGTCTGTTGTTCTACATCTGCATTGCATTTTGCAAAGAAAAAAACCTAAAGCTCATCAGCTTCTGGCAAAGCACGATTTTGCCACATAAAAAGCAGTCACGACAGGTGAATGTGTGACACAAGAGTAAGACTCACCTCCTCAACAACACTCGAGGAGGATTGATATTTTGAACCAATCTGGTTGCAGAAGAATCACTGTGAGATGATCCACTGCTGGTGGTTGAATGGCAGCTGCAGGGGTGTGAGATTCTTCAGGAATTCAGTTGACCAAGCAGAATATTGGGGTCATGCTCGCACCACACTAAACAGAACAAAATGATTTGCCGCCACCAAAAGGGTTGAGTTCTGGGGCTCAGCACAAAGTAAACATGAGATGACTTTTACAAAAAAACAAACAACATTTTTGCTTTTAAATGTAAAATGTTGAATCTGTGAACTCCCTGAAATAACAGCAGACAAAGACAAACCTTTGAGTTGTGTTATTAAGTGGCAGCTGCAACCTACAGTACAGTACAGTATTGTGTAGCTACATTTTGTCTAAAGCAAGAGAGCAAAACCCATGAAAAGCACCACAGATGAGTCTTCAGTAGCACCAGTTGACAGAAAGTACGCTTTGTTTTTGTTTTCATTTGTTTTTTGGCAATGTGCAGCACTGAACGGAGTGCGTGGTGGAACTTCTAGCAGCTTTTGCAATGCTTAAAGGCAGGAGAGCTTTGTTTATCATGTGTAGACGTCTCTTCACTGCCACAATCAAACAATTCCCCCACATTAGCCCGTTCAGGCAGCCTGAACACAAGCGCACGCCTTTTCACGTTTGTGGACAAACCTTCTGGAGCGGCGCTCTGCCTGAAGAAAGCACCGCCAGGCCAAAAGTAGCATTGACTATTCATGCTAAATAATATATTTATGTACATAAATAAATATGTCCTTTAATTAAAAAGTAAACAAGAACTGTGGTAAGATGTTGTCCCACAAATATTTCAGTGAGTACATTTTCTATTCACACTAAAAACTATTTGACTGAATCTTCCTCTGAGTATGTCTACAGACATTTAAACAAGCAGGTACTGCTGTACCCTCTTTATGTTTATGTTCTGCACATAACTCAACAGCGTAGAACAACTTTGTATTCTTTACTTTTTGTACAATTCTTATTTATTAGCAAGAAAGGGATAGAAAAATAATTGAAATATAGACATTCTTTAAAACACGTATTCTCCGCAAATATAGATACTAATATTACTAGACCATCCATCTTTTTATTTGCTCCATGACTAACAATAGTATTATTACTATTCCATCTACATTTACACTATATAGATATCTATATAGATATATAGATATCTATATAGATATCTATATGTATATATATTCTATGCGTATATAGGGCATGTGTTGTTATAATATTTACACTTTTAAATAACCTAAATTTCTTTATAGTTAAGATTTTGGAAATCAATAGCTCATGTTTCTGATGCAAGTGTCTCGAGATTCATCCTTACTGCGAGAACATTTAGGTCTCATGAGAAATGCTGCAGTTTTGACAGACTATTATTGTTATCATCTTTTTTAACATGGTTAGAAATGAGCATTTCGGTTGTTTTCCATGATAAAAACATACATGAAAACATAAATGCCACTTCAAAAGTTGGAGAAAGTCAAATGGTTCATTCATGGCACTGAGTCCTCATAATGCCACTGAATTATCACCAGTTTTTAGTGTAAATTCACACCTTATAAATGAAAAAAGAAATTCCAAACAGTTGTTTGTATTCTGAGCTTAAAATTCTCCTTTTCTACTAAATATTGTGTTCGATTTAAACGAGCTGTGCAGCTTTTGATAGTGCCAGCCCTTTTTCTACACCTGGTCAGAATGTCAGTCTGTGAACATTCAAAATAAAACCTTTCACGTTGCACCTCAACACTAAATCAAACTCTTCCACCCCGAGCATCATCTGACTAGGTTATTTCCAAATCCAGCACAGGAGCTGAGGGATGTGTGAGGACGCCACTCAGAGCAAACGTTGGAAGTTGCATTTGTTTCTCGTCAGTCCTGACAGACTACTCTATAAGGTATATGGATGATAACTGGAGAACTAATGAATTACTAAGATAAGCTTTCCAGTTTTGTTTTTAACAAAGTCATATGGGGTGGGGGTTGGTTGGAGTTATGGATGTCCTAAAAGTGTTAGCATCACCATTATGAACTGTATTCTGCACAGATAATAAGATCATTCCATAATAAGAGATCAACGCACTGCGTCCTCTCAGTTACACTCAAAGATCATATTTTCACCACCTGGTGGCAAAATCCCTCTCTGTAAATCAATTTGTTTTGTGGAACATGTGTTTTCTGCCAACAATCACACACATCCCTCATAAAAAATAAAAAAATAAAAACTTGCAAAAGAGGCTTATTGTTACAAACCTTAAAAAACCATTCATCTACAATTGCTGACAAACTCTTTTCAAAAATGTATATCATCGGGTGATTTAAAGATCTGTGTTTAAGTGGAGTCCTTGAGGGACGCTGCCCTGCTTCTGTTCCCACCTGACCATCACATGCAGCTTTCAAGGCAGTGGTGCAGCGCTCTGCTGCAGGGTGTGAGCAAAATCCTCTGCAGCTCAGTGTGGCAACCACAAAGCAGCTGGTGGGGCTTCTCACAAAGACCAGGGCACCAGTGGTAATCATTTTCATTCAGCTGCACAGTGTTGGGAGCAGACGGGACTACAGAAGCAACAGATAATAAACTAGACTTTAGGGGAAACACTGAACTCACTTGCATGGAGGCCCAGAGGTTCCTCTGCGTCTAAAGGAGGTTCAGGTGCTTTAACATCTGCCGGATCATACTGGGAACGTTTTGGATCTATGGTCACCAGTGCTGTTCTCTTTGCTGTTTTGTGCTGGAGCAGTAGATTTACATTATTAAAGACTTTTTCAGTGAAAGGGTCACATCAGAATGGAGGTTGGAGAACAACAGGAAGTCATCTATAAACGCTTTTAGTCCAACTACAGACACATCGCTAACGTAAAAGTGGGACTTCTTGCACCAACCCGTTTTTTTTCCTTATTAACTAAAGAAGAAAAGCAATAAATAAATAAATAAATAGGGTTTTCTCTTTTTTAATATGTTTTGATGAAGTTAACTGACTAAAAAGCAACACTAGCATGAAAAGCCTTAAAAAGTAGTGTAGAAATGTTCAAAAACCACTGGTAACCTTTTTGAACTGACAATGTGCCCCATTTGTTTCATAAAACTTCAATCCTTTCCCTCCTACAATGAACATCTAAGCTGAATAGCTTCTTCACATGAAAACCTGTGGCAATGATGAAAAGCAGCTTAGACCTATCAAACAACACAGGCAGCCACTAGCATGGAAAAATAAAATGAAGAAGAATTGAAAAAAATGCAATCAATTCAAAAGTCAATGAGCAAAATGTCGGAAAACCTATGGGATTGATGTCCCGACTGTAAATAAACAATGGCAACAAATTCATTTACCTTTACTTCAAAATGTTATTTTTGTAAACAAAAGATTACGGTTTGGAACAACATCTAGAGCTTTCTTTTTTACTGGGTTAAGAATTTGCTTTTTCTCTTTTTTTTGTTTCCACTTTAAATACAACTTTTTCTAAAACAAAAAAGGAGTGAGCCATAAAAGAAACCAAACTAAACTTTGTTTTAGTTCAAACTTCCACTCTTCCACAGGATGAGCAGGTAAAGCTGAAACCTTAGAAACCACCAGTGATGATTTCAAACGGATGTTTGAGAGCATGCCATTCAGCAACAAACACTTAAATGGGAATTTGAGTCAAGGATCGCTTTAGTTCACAACAGAATTTCTTCATCTGTCAAAAAATGGGATGAGGAAAACAATAGAAAAGCTCTGAGGAGAAGGAATGGATCTAGAAAGTCAAAACGGTTGCATTTTGCTTGTGTGATCCTGGCCATGGAAACCCACACTTGAGGGCAAAGGAGACCCAGTGTAGGTTCTGTTGGAGAGGTTTGGGTTGTGAGACAGGAGCTGTGGTGTCTTGGAGACTGGTTGAAGGCAACAAACAAAAGCTGGTAACAAACTCTATGTGAAAATGAGGCCTGTTGTTTTTGCACTGGAGTAGAACCTTTAACTAAAGAAAGATATGCCTTTGACTTGTTGAAAGGCTAAACTGATTGTAAACTATTCACTTTTGAATTTTCACAAGATGATTGTGTCTTTTAGCATCCCCATTTGTAGGTATTGAAATGGTTTTGTTATGTGAACTATTTCAGAGACTTCAAACAGCTGCCCAGTCTGGGACACCATTCCAATGTACTGATCCAGCTATTAGTTGTACCAAGTACAGTCTGTGGGGCTCAGGATTATCCCGTAACAACAGCACACTGCTAACTAATGGGAATTCAGGTGATTGCAAGTAATCTTGTTTGAAGATGTGTTTTCTTCCAGCTGGGACGTGGCAACAGCAGTAATTATTTGGGACGAGGATGGAGGTGGGACAATGGGGGTGAGTGTCACAAACACGGCTTCATCTTCAGGAGCTTTCAGAGGAGTGTGGCGTGGTCCAAGTCTATGTTGTCCATGCTAGCTAAAATGGCCTTCTGGTCTTCCCGTGTCGGCCGACGGTACAGAAGATCAGAAAAGCGAGTGTATGGATCATGGAGAATTGGCCGCTTTTTCTTCTTGTGGAGGTAGAGAGCTCCTTCGGGCTGGAGTACCTGAGAGGTGTAGGACTGCTGGGTCTGAGAGGTGGAGACACCTGGAGTGGGACAGATGGAAGCTCAGAGCCACAAGACAAGGTGAAAATAACAAAGCACTTATAATACACGCAAACAATTAGGCCATGTTCCCGTCTTTGACTCTAAATTCTGAAAGTAGGGAGACAGACTCCTTTACAGCCTTAGTTATAAACAGTAAGTACAAAATAAATTAATACATAAAATAAAACAATAATAATAAAAAAATTTAATAAAATAAACAGTAAGAACATCTCTTCTGTGCAAATGATATAGTTTTCTTAAAATAGTTTCATGAGTAGGGATGTCCCGAGCAGGTTCTTTTGGCCCCAATTCCATTCCCAGTTATTTGATTTTGAGTATCTGCTGACACTCAGTCCTGATCCGATACTTTTGTTACACATTTTAAAAAAGAATAAATGCAAAAATGTAATAAACCTAATTTACCTTTGTGTACCATTTAACCCTTAAACAGAGCAAAGTAGCTTTAACAACAAAATAGTGTAACTATCAACTAGTAAAAGGAATTCACTATTAAATAGTAAAACCATTTACTATTACTATAACCTTTTAAAACTGTTGTTGTAGCATAAATAGGATGTTAAATGGCAGTGACGTGCAGTGAGGTTCACGACTGGTGAGGCCCTGACGTCATCAGTTACATTTACAAACATATGAACCCTACAGAGTAGCCGCATCACCATTTGATTGGCAGCAGTTAAAGTGTGTAATTTAAAATTTCATTTCAACATTTTTTTTCTATTTTCAAACTGTTGCAGAGAAAAAAAACTGATTTACTTTTAACATATAAATGAAGTGTGTGTGTCGCTTCCTTGTTTTATGTCTGTGGTCGCTCCGTCTGAAGAAACGCAGTCTTCCTTTTCTTTCTTCAGTTTGAAAAGTCTTCCTGTTTCAGTGGAGATCACTACCAGTGATGTATCTAAGCAAATTCTTGAGTTTAGAGGTTAAAAAACGTGAGCCTCCATTTAGAAAATGATTCTAAACAATACAAAAGAGGAACTAGATGGCTGCATTCACTTTTTACCACTTATTCTATCATTCTGTATTTCTTATTATTAGCACGTATACGTTCCTTTCAAAATAAAATACACCTTATTTTAAGAAGATGCTCCTGATGCAGCTGATTTATTTGCAGTTATTAGTTATTATTTTGAAGAACTTTGCTTCTGAACTGAAACTTATGGAGGAAAAAAAGGCTCATCTGATTTGTGTGTGCGTAATTCTTGATTTGTAACTCATACAATACATTATGTGCTTAACTCAGCGCACTTGTAACTGTGTATTCACATGTGTAAAACTTACAAAATACAATTGACACATGCACAACTTAAAATTACACCAGCTTGAAACTAACTACACATAGCCTACAAATCTTTAAAAGTACACACCAATCGCCTGATACAGTAAACAAAACTTCATTCACGCACACATCAGATTTGAGATTCTTTTCATGTTTCTAAGATTCGTGCGTGAATGACGCGTTTAAATGCTGCAAAAATGCTGGGTCATCAGACTTTTCTGATCAGCTTCTTAGAACCTAAACTGTTAATGTAATCTATTAAAACTTGACATTTGCCCACTTTCATTAACAGATATGACCAAATAATTAACATAAAAAGGCTAAATTCACATATTTAAAACACTCATCCCTCTAAAAAATTTTTTTTTCCAAAACCTCTGTGCAGCACCTCTCCTGACAGTCCCTCTGCCATGAAGTTCTTTACTGAGAGCTGATTATGGGGTAAGATAGCTGTCAATAAGAAATGTATTAATAACGCTGACAGATGGGAGGTGGAGTGAGAAATTGTGCAGAAATTATTTGGTATTCAGGAGAGGGCTCCCTCTGATGGTTGGAGCTGAGAGTCCAAGCCCTGACAGCAGTCCTAGTAGCTTCCCGCAGAATCCAGTGTCAGACCATGTAAAAAGTCTGACACTTTCCATCAATACCCCTGTTGCAGTGGTACTATATCTTTCTCTCTTTCTACCTTACCTGATTGTTCCCTCTCCTCTGGCTGTCCATCTGAGAACAAAGCTCACTTTTACTTTGACATTCATCTTTTCTTTTATTAGCCATACACCAAGGTTGTTATAATTAACTAACACTTAACTAAAACAAGTTAAGTTAAAAAAACATTTAATTTTACTGAAAAACAAACAAAAACTTACGTTTTGAAAAAAAAAATCTTTAAAACTATTTAAACAACAAAAATTCCACTGAAACAAGTAAACCCACGCTGAAAAAGCCTGAAACTAAACTGAATTAAAAACAAAAGTTATCGTCTATCTTCCAATAATGGCCGGTCTCTAATACACGCCGATCTCCGATAAACGCCACGTCTAACAAGTGCCTGCTCTATTAGATGCTGGGCTCTTATAGTAGCCGGACTCCTTTAAGATCTTCCAGGGTCAGGGAGGTGTCTATGATAACATTTTGTGTTGTAAGTTAGTGTAGAGATGGCCAAGATATGCTCATTTGATTTAGCTTTTAAACTTTGTGCCAAGGCATATGCCAACAAACAGTCTGGGGAGGAATCTGCCCCACATTATGGGTGGATCCTGAACGCATTAGACAATGGCGCAAGCAAATCAGTGATATGGAGAAGATGGCAGCAGAAAAAGGATCAACAACTAGCAAACAAATTTCTGGATAGGGTACAAAAAAATTTGTGTAGAATTAGAAGAACTTGTGTTGACATGGATAATTGAGCAAAGAAGGAAAGGAGAAAGAAACCCCTTAAAGAAAAGCTTCTAGAATTGTATGAGAAATGGATTCTTTAGGACGAAGATAAGGAGTGGACATCTGGCAGAAATTTGAAAGCTACAAATTTACATTCTGTCACGTAAACTATTTGAAGATGCAAATATGAGCAGACGCCTGTGCTCAGGTGAATGTTTATGTTAAGCTGAAGTGGATGATGGAATGTAAAAAAAGAAGGCAGAATTCTCAGCCATCCCCACACCAAGACCCCTGTCGAAGCAGCAGCGGTGACCAGGGCCCACCCCCGCACCCGTCCTGTGGGGGAAACGGAGGAGATCCACCCACCCAGCCGTCCAGCCAAGCACCCAGACCAGGGCCCGCAGGACACACTGGCCCCTAAAACCTAAAAGCAGTGAGGTATGGAAGCACAGAGTGCAAGCCCTATCCCAGCCAGAAGAGCAGCCCTCCCACAGCGCCAGGGGTCCCAGGGCGGAGCCCCACCCCCAAGAGCCCCATCACCCCAGACAAGCCACCCACCACCACCCAGGAGTTCTGAGCATACCCCCACCCCAGACCCAGGTACGAGCCAGGGCCCCCCAAGGGAGAGCCGCTGAGATCCAGAAGAGAGCACGGCAGGGGTCAGCTAGGAGGGAAGACCAAGAGAAGTGGGGGGTCCCCGATGGATGGTGTAGAGCCTGACCAGTCTCTCCCAATGTTGTAATTAAGGAGGGGCCCGGCTCAGCTGGAATGTGATCCCCGCTCATGGACTTGCCAAAGAACTAAGGAATCCTTCTCCCTGTGTGGGGAGGGGGGCGCCGTGCCCCCGGAGGCCGACACCCAAGAGACAAAGCCGCCGCTGCTGAAGACCCTGTTCCCTATGCCAGGGATGGGGTAGGGGACAGAAGATCAGTAGTCCCATCTTCATTGTGTAATGTATTTGTGTGTGTGTGTTGGGGTGTGTTTATTGCGGTTTAAAGGGTGTGTGTGCAGTTAAAATTGGCGAGCAGGGCACTATGGACATCTCATGATTGCTTACAGGGATGTCCAATCACCCTCTCACCAAGGGGCCCTAAAGGTCTATGGTGCAGTTAAAGAATCGTGGAATCATTAATGCATGTGATGGATCTGAGGATTATCTTATCCACTGCTTTAAGGATGGCCAGCCATGTCATGCTGGGAGCGCGAAACTTTCTTAGGGTATTTGTCGGGATGATGAACGCTTTGGTGTGAGAGTTGGACCGGCAGCACCTGTGACATTATTGGCGAGGAAGTTCAGAAAGAAACCGTTCTTGTTACCGTAGTTGTTTTCTAAGCTGAGTTGCATTTCCTCATGTTTCTCAGTGAATTTCATGCGCTTTCATGGGACAGTCGGACTGGTGCAGGGCAGCCCCTATGGCATTGTTAGCGAGAAAGTTAAGAACGATACAGTTTCTCTGTTACGTTATCTGCTTTTTCATACTTAAGGTATTACCTTCCTGTTCTCATAATTTCAATAAATCTGGAAATGCTCCTGAAATGTTCAACTGGTGTCATATGTTTTGTGACCGAGTTTGACAGCATAATGAACCCATTAACCATCACCATTCTGTCTATGATGGAATAAACGTTGGTCTCCAGTAGACGCTGGTCCCTAATAAACGTCGGGTCAATCCACAATGTTTTTAAATAAATGCCCGGGCTACTATTGGAAGATATTTAGTAAGTTAAAAAAAACAAAAAACAAAAAAACTATATTAACTTGATGATGTGATCTTTACAAGGTCCATTGAGTGATTTGTTGACGTGATTTGCCACCGTACAAATGTTAAAATTTAAAAAAATTAAGTCTAAAATCTAAACTGTTTATTTCCACCTCATGCCTCATCTCCTTCTTAGATTCTCTTCTCTTTTTCTTTCCTGTTCCATTTCAGTCTTCAAAATGAGTGAGTTTGTGTTTGTTCTCATTTGTTGTTAAGAAAGTTTATTTAACAAGAGTCCATTTTTCATGTTTTGCTTTGACTGACTGCAAAAATTGAGAATGTAATTTTAAGTTGGACTTTAATTAAAAACATGAAGTAATAAAAATGGATGACCGGAGATTTCTGTTTCGGACCAAAGCTTGTAAACAAAACCATGTGACTGAAGGTCTCTGTAATTATTGGCCAAAAACTACGAGGTCAAAACAACAAGAGCAAATCAGAGGTGCAGCACTTTAAATACCTTGTCGGGATGATTAACTCATTAGAACCTTATATTTCGATTACTAGTTTTGAACATCAAGAACAACAATTTTTACTTGTTACTTTGATATGGCGAAGGCTTATTGCAAAATGATTACTGGCGAAAAGACGTGCCGTGTGTGCTTTTACTCAGAGGATGTTAACAGCTGCAGTACTGAGCAGACATTGGCTATGAATGTAGGATGATGCGTGTTTATGAGATGTAGATTGTCGGGAAAACAGTGAGAAGCAATGTGGATCACGTTAACAGTTGTTTTAACCAGCCTGCATTCACTCGACCACATTTCAATGAGTTGCTGTGTCTCATCTTTGGACTACAAGCTACGAGGAAGCTTTTAGGATGACGTCACAGCAGCGCGTGCTGCACAACGAGACACAGAAAAGCATCTAAGACGTGTTTTCAGCTGTGTTAAAATAAACGTTCTAACAAGTAAACAGTTGGACCAGTCGCTTCATTTCATCATCTGTTTACGTCACGTGACTTTTGGCTATGGTGGCCGTTTTGGTCCAGTTTTCCTACCACACTTCTACATCTCTTTCTCCTTCTTCTGACATTGTTTTTTTTCCTAATTGTTTGAGATTAAAATTTGAGATTGATGCTGTAAAATTAAAGGCTGAAAGTGTGTTATATTTAAAAAGAAATGTAATAAAGCTTCTTTTTTAGTTGTATTTTGATCTTTTTCTGTGCTATGTCACATCTTTAAATGAAAATATCTGAACTTTAGGCTTTTTACAGCAACTTTTAGGTTCAAATAAAAAAGACTGAATAGATTATTAATTACAGGTCACAATAACTTATTTGCAAAAAAAATGAATCACATGACAGCCCTATGACCACAGAGATTTTCCAATGCGCAGGGTTCCACCTGAAACTCTGGTTCACCCAGGAAGCTCCAGCTGGATCAGGAAACATGGCTAATAAAAAAACTGCCAATGGCACCAAGAGTTTTACTCAGAACAGCAAAATTGTGGTCTAGCCGAGCGGAAGAACATTTATGCCTGCTCAGACTTCTAGTTCACCAAGTTTAACTTTTACCTGCCTCTCTCAAAAACACAAACTTTAACTGACATGAGCTCAGTGAAGAGGGTCATTTTGAGAGAAATGAAGGGAAAAAAAGGCTAAAAGAACAAAATGAATATACCTGCTTTCTTTCTAGTTTTGGAGTTATTGTGGTTGATCATCATCTTCTTGGCCTTTTTAATACGTTGGTATCTAAGTGCATCAATCCTCTCAGACCCAAAAAGGGCACTCTGCGCACCTCGATGTTTTCTGGATAAAGAGCGAGAGAGAAAGAAAGAAAGAAAGAAAGAGAGAAAGGGGAGAAAACAGGTAACTCCAGGCCGAAAGTGGTGTGTGCACTGTCATTGTGTTTGTGTGCTACGGAGCACACATGACACATACAAACCCAAACAGCACTGCTCGTGCTAAGCAAGAAGTGCAGCACATTTCCAAAGGATCAATGTGAGTCACAGAAAAAGCTTGATTCTTTAGGAATGCTTTACTGTCACAGTAATCTTTCACTCTTGAATTCTGCTATTTTTAATTTACTTTCATTTGGTTTTTTTTCTTCAAATAATGACATTCAAATTTGTGTACAATGGTCTTCGATGCTCATGAATGAAATATCTTGCTCAAATTGATCCAAAAGGTCTACATCCAGAGAAAAGCAAAATGTTTCACAACTCAAGAACAATCGCTTTACCTCACAAAGCACATTAGATCAGTCAAGTTCTTAGAAGTACATACAATAAAGTTTGTAAAATACTTGCACTGTTTATTTCAGAGAGAAAATCTGCAACAGTATTTTTTATATTTTGATTTTAGATCATTACTTTATCTGTCGTTTAATTTCAGCTTTTAACACTCTGAAAATAACAGATGCAAATGTTTTTTTTGGTTTCCAGCTTCTCATGACTCCTCTCCTGTTTCTGGGGACACAGGTAATTTGGCAGCTCACAGATTTCAGTCACATGCAACCCCGTTGACACACACCTACCCACACACACTCATACACACCTGTACACACAAACACACACACACATATTTCAAAGCACAGATGTAAAGAGGCCATCCTCCCACCGTGGCTGCAGAGAGAGACCGCATGTCATTAGTGGAGGGGGAGAGTCACAGCTGAGCGACAAAGCATCATCAATGTGTTCATAGACATGGATACTGTCTACAATGGGCTTCACCATGCTGACAGGGGGAGAGATGGCGGGAGGGGGAATGACTACTCGGGAAAAGTCACATAATGAAAAATAAGCCAAAGAAAAGCGAAGCACCAAAACAACAAATGTAACAATAATTTCTCCACATAACTTTTTTGTTTTGGAAACGGAAGAGCAATATTTAGCAATGGCATGCATGGCAGTTTGCACATGGAACTCGACTTTAAAGGGGAATACACTGAAAAGCACTTCTTTGTGTACATTACTGCAAAGTAGGGGGGCCCTAAACCCCAAGTTTGTCCCCCTTCTGCAATACGTTTGTTCCTTAGAAAAAAAACTAGCAGCTGCTGTGCACAGTTTCCTGCTTCATATCTCAGTAAGATTTGTTCTATAGTCCAGAAAAACGTGGACATGTAAACCTCCAGCGTATGGACTGATTTGGACTTTGAGCAAATGTTTTCTGGTGCACTGTAAGGCCATGTATCCCACAGGAATCTGCTTAAAGTTAACTAGGAGAAGCTCATCAAGGCAAAGTTTTCTGTGGCTTTAAAATAGTGCTTTTCTGTCAAAGGCGGATGTTTTTTTCTTTTTGAGTTAATCAGCGCATAACTTCAAACGGATGTAACTCCTTTACCAACAGTTCCATGCAAGGATATATTTGAAGGATGGACACATACATAAAACAAACCACCAAAGCCTGGGAACACCTGTGCCTGCAGCTCACCACTCCCCCAAGGAATGGCTCAAATGACGAAAACAAATGTCACCACATCAGCTCCTTGTTTGCAACAGTAGTGAATCTGTAAATTCAAATTCTATGCTTGGATGAATTAAAAATATCTCACTGGTTTCTGAAAAAGACTGTGCATTTGTGAGAGAGGTCATCATGAAAATGGAACGCACCATTGTTTTGCATGGGCAGATGCTTTCCCCTGAGCTCCCTTATCTATCTCTTAACCAAGGCTGTGTCTCATCTCTCTGTGACCACTTTCTGATTTCTCACGTTCGAGAAATGTGGATGTGATCTGTTGGGCTGCAAATGCGATCGACTAAATCTTCTCCACCATGAGAAGTGGGAAAGCGGCCCCCACTTGCCCTAAAGGTATGTTTGCGGCTAGATATGTGAATGACCCATGGAGCAAATGGAACATTTTCTGCCTGCCACAACTCTCTCTGGATAACGCTGAAGATGTTTACGTCATTGGATTAATGAATTGCTTTCTACTGATTGGAGCTGGAGGAATCTGGGCCTATCTGAACCTGGCGAAGCGGCTCACAGCAAAAGGCGGGCTGGGAGTGCTTTGCGATGTGACACAGAGCTGCGAGAACAAGAACAAGATTGATGCTCTGTTTGCCCGGTGCATCACATCAAAGTCTCAAAGTCTTGGCTGTTGTAAGGCTAGATGTGTGAGAGTCCATTTGTGTTGACCTTTAGTCAACAGTGATGATGCTCGATATTTGACATCATCTCCTGTGATCCCTCATGTGTCTATTTCGTGGCTGCTGCCCACCACTGGGCAACTTGTAATGTATATGTTGATATGTTGCCCTAAAAAATATTCTGGTTATTTTACAATGACTCCTCCAACTGTTTTAAGTGAAGGTCATTTTTACCTCTTAGTTCATTACAACCACTCTTACAGTTGTTGTTAGCCAAGGTCACATCCACCCTGAGTGAGCTCTTAGATCAATGCATCACCAGAGAGACATACAATCCTTCATTTTACCATCTCCAACAATTTCAAGTCCACTTGAATGCAACTAACAGGTGCACAGAAAGAATATACAAACTCAACACACAAATGTTCCCAATGGGGCTTGAACCAAAGACCTCTTGCTGTGAGGTAATATAACATCATATGTATGGATATAGTTTACTCTAAAAGGCTTAAGAATAGTATGATATAGGCCCTTCAATGGCAACTTAGACTAAGCCATGAACCAAGAACCTTTTGTGCAACCGCTTGACTAAAAACCAGAGATGTCATGAGTGATGGAGCTCTTATTATCTGTCCCGTACCTCAGTTCTTTTTTTTAGTGTGGCTGTACTGAAGTAACAGAAGGATTTTGAAGTTTTTTTGTTCTTTGTTTGCTCATTTTTCCAGATAACGTTTTTTTCTTCACGATTATATACAGTTAGAAAATAGGCAGCTGTGATTTGTTGATTAAACCAGTACCCCTGTAGATTCTTAGAACTGCTGGGTCAGTTGTGCAATGTGGTTTTTTTTCTCAATTGAAAAAAAAGGGGTAAAGTCATAGCGCTCAAGCATAATATAGCATTATCGTTAGTACAGGTGTGTGTGTGTGGTGGTGGGGGGTCTCATTCAAGATCATGATGGGCTAGGAAGTCAAGTGGGTGGGGGCATGCTCCAACATGTGCGCATGAAGTCAACAGGACGTGTCAGCGACCACTGTCCAGGTCAGTACAGAAACATAAACGATGTTTGTCTAAAGTCGTTGAAATCTACAGAACCCCAAAGTTTTTCTTCTTCACAAGCCACCAGCCCCGGTGTGTTTGTGCTCGGCTAACGAAGCAGCACAACAACAATTAGCCAAACTGGATTTGACTGTCCAGTAACTCGCACAGAACTGAGCATAATTATTGTATATTATGTTGAGGAAAGCATTCTCTTGCTGACTATTTTAATTCAGGATCATTCAACGATCTTGTGCTGTTTATCTTTTATAAAGTACTTTTATGATGAGAATAGACAGCTAAAAACATAATTTCATCAGATACTTGAAATATACATCGATAGATGTAGACAGTATCATTCTGAATAATAATGTTCAGGTTCAGATGCAATTCATTCATTCATTTTCTAAACCGTTTCATCCCTTTCAGGGTCACAGGGCTGCTGGAGTCTAACCCGGCTACTCATGGGCGAAGGCAGGGGACACCCCTGGACAGGTCACCAGTCTGGAGACCCCTGATTTAGAGTGACCAATGAACCTATGAAGCATGTTTTTGGATGGTGGGAGGAAGCCAGAGTCTCCGGAGAAAACCCACGCATGCACTAGGAGAACATGCAAACTTCACACAGAAAGGCCCCCCATTGGTGACACTGTTTCAAGTCCCCCAGCCAGGACTTGAACTGGGAACCTTCTGGGAACCGTGCAGCCCTTCAAATGCAATATCATAGATAATGATTTAAGTGCAGCAGAGACTTAGCAAGTGTTACTTTATTATTGGCAATTATTCTTGTCGATGGTTTTGCACTTAATTTTTCCTTCTGTTACTGTAATTGAAACAATTTTGTTTGTTCAAACAAAAATGTGGATAAAGAAGTTGACACTTCAAACCTTTACGTTCAGTTTCTGTGAATTTCATATCATTCATTTTTATTTATTGCTTGTTGTAGTGTAGTTGTATGATAACTCTGATAAATAAGAATTTAAATTTCTACACTTCAGTCTTCTCTTTCTATTGTAACTAAACAGCATCATTTCATTGAACTATACCAGCAAGAAGCCTCATTTTCATTAAACTTTAGCGTTTTAATGCTTTGTCATGTTAGCGGCTAACTGAGGGAAAACATTAAATTTATTGCCATATTTAAACTGGCAAAGTAACTTTACTATTTACTGGTTACTTTGCTGAGTAACTAATTACTTTTAAGAGGCAGTAACTGAGTTATTAACTCAATTACTTTTTGGGAAATGGTACTTGTAACTACAACTAATTACTTTTTGAAGTAAGTTTTCCAACACTGACAATGACTAGTTAAAACTAATGTTGTGATGATCAAGGCCACATTACCTGTTCTGTATTTCAAGTATTTAGGACAAAAAATACATTTTTAATAGAAAAGACCAAACAGGGGGAGTTGATCTGACATGTTATCAATCCCAAATGTAATTTTTTTGTCTTTGTACATTAGAAGTGGGCAAAGAGAGCAGTATTCCTATTTGTTATCCAACAAACTCTGCCCTCGTATGTCTTGACTGGCTACCCACACCTGATCCAAATGATTAGCATAGGCTAAGGATATCTTTACATGCTTGGGGATTCAAACTTGAGTCCAACATCTCTTTTCTCCTGAGGTGTGTTCAGTGGAAGTGTTTGTTGTTCGCCACAAACTTTCGCTAAGCGGGATGAACGATGTGTTTGCGAGCGAAATATGCACATGCGCAGCACAAACTTCTGTACATCTTAAAAAGCATGGCGACCAAAACGAAAAACAATGACAACCATGTCTGCCATGTTTGAGATGTGTGTTCACGAGGCGTACCACCTCCCGAGGATCTTCAGCAACCAACGCAAACATTCGCGAGTGTGAGCCGCAAACTTGTCTTTCAGTGAGCAAACATTCGCAAACGCTCGCAAACGTTCACACCTCTGGTGTGTTATGTAGATTGCACCTACATAAAAATGCACAGGATTATCCTTACTTTCATTCCATGTGTCTTGTGAGTTAGTAGCCAATGGGCTGTCTGTAATTTTGCTCCTCATAAGTTGTCAGAGTGACTTTATGCACACATCATTAGAGTGCTTTATTGCCTACATTGTTTGGAGTAGTGGCATAGAAGTTGGAGACGTAGACTTCAGACTGGTTTAGTCGATAAACCAGTGGAAAAGAATAAGATGGAAGTAATGCTCACCCACAATAATATCTTTAAGCATTGCCTTTGACTTCAATTGCTCAGGGTGTTCCAATAAAAAAGAGTTTTATCTCAACAAAATCCCTTTGCATAACTGAAAGGTAAAAAAACAAAAGCTGAAACAAAGTGATGGTGTAAAAAAATGTTTTTTGGATGATTTAAAATAACCACTCATCACATGAAAATATGAGTCACAACTTGCAACTTACCAACAGGGAAGAAAAAAGTAATTGATACAAGCAAAGCCATAAATGTACATTATTTTCTCAGTGTAAAAAAAAAACAGATTCTGCATGTTACATCTTATTAGGCTGCAATAGCTTATGATTAACTGCAGACATAAAGCCGCATGCTAAAATGCAAAAAGATACATGTTCCACATAAAAAAACCCTGCAGTTTCACTGGTTCCTCGTGAAAGTGCGCCCATCAGTTGTGTTCAGAAGCTTTGTGCCAGCTTAGAACATCTCTGCTTTCATGGTTATTGTACGTGCACATGCGCATATCCTCATGAACAAGTAACCAACAATGCTTTTTTTTATTTTTTTTCCCAGATTGAGTCTATTTATCTGTTTGTAAGAAAGCGGGGTGAAGGCAGAACAGCCCCACCTACTTGCTTGCAAAAATCTAACATCTGTTGAACTGGTCCGGACATGACCAGTCACCTTAAAGATGCACTCACACTGAATGCGATTCGCAGAGGCGGCCAGTTTCAATGTAAAGTCAATGGTTTAGACACGAATTGAGGTCCCGCGGTGCAAATTGAGCGGCCGCTGCGGTTGGCCAGACTTTAAAAAAAATCTGAACTCTGGGTAGGTGGTTGCAGCTCCTCAACCAATCAGGGACTCAACTTCAGGCACGTAACGATTACAGTGACAGTAGGGAGAAAACATCAAATATGGTGGATCGATCCACAGATCTCCTGAACTTCTATTCATTTTCTTAACCCACTGTATCCTTTTCTGGGCAGCAGGGTTTCCAGATCCCGACCAGGTTACTGTTGAGCGAAGGCGGGTACACTCTACACAGTCTGTCACAGGACCTATAGAGCTGTAGTGGACACACTCACTATGCTGGTGTAGGTACCAGATCTACTCGGCCTTTCTAAAACGACTCGTTTTGTGACTGATGATGACGTCACACTATTTTATTGGCTGTTAAGTTGACAGGATGACGTGGAAGATAGTGATTGGCCCAGACAAATGATAACAATAATTAGGATAGTCATAACTTGCCGTTATTCATGAGAAACATGGATGACTTGTAGATCAAAATTTCCCACTACATTGCACATTACACTGACTTATCACAGCCTAGCCCTCACTTCAAAGAATAATTCATTTTTTAATTGCTTTCAACATGTTTTTAAAGGGAAATATTAACGTTGCAATCATAACTGTTAAATCCGATGAAGTTCTGTAATGTGATGAATGCTTAGGACTGTAGGCCGCTGCTTTTGATTATAGTTATCAATATGACAATGTTTTCTTCTGGGATTAAAAAAAAAAGTTAAACTGACATTTGGGCCAAATAAACCAGACTGCAAACCATAAATAAATATAGCTCTTTATACAGACATACATTTACAAACATTAGAAAGTTTGTGTTGCCAATGGGTCTCCCTTTCATACATTAAGAGAAAAGTTATGTTCTGTTAATGTACTAAAGTACAGTTTACATTTGGTGTTACCGTAGGGTGAAGTCATCATTAGTCGAAGGATCCTGAGCCGATCTAACAGGCCGAGTAGATCTAGTACATACACCGGCTCCCGGGAGAGGAGCTCACGGCCAGACAGAGGACTGCTGCTGGATGGGAAAGCAGTCTACTCAGGCCTCCTGTACTTTATGATGTTTTTCTTATTTTCATTTAGACAACAATAAAAAAAAAAAAAAAGTTCCCATCATTTTTTTCTTATTTCTTATGTTAATGCGCGACAGTAAGCATTTGAACTCAATCAGAGACTGATGGAAACACAGCAGAAGCGGCCATCAATTATACACAGCAGCAGGAGAAAAACTCACTGGAGCCAAAGGGAGATTCTAAATGTTTTCATGAACCAAAACATGGGGACATGATCACTAATGTCTTTGTAGAGCTCTACAAAAAATAAATAAACCTGATCTCTAAACATCATCTGTGTCTCCCATGCATTGCAAATGAGAAAAACAGATGCAGCTCCATGTAGCAATCAGGCTACAAGCATTAGCTGCTAGCTCCATGTAGTAATAAGGCTAAAAACATTAGCTGCTAGCTCCATGTAGTAATAAGGCTAAAAACATTAGCTGCTAGCTCCATGTAGCAATAAGGCTAAAAACATTAGCTGCTAGCTCCATGTAGAAATAAGGCTAAAAACATTAGCTGCCAGCTCAATGTAGCAATAAGGCTAAAAAAATTAGCTGCTAGCTCAATGTAGCAATAACGCTACAAACATTAGCTGCTAGCTCAATGTAGCAATAACGCTGCAAACATTAACTGCTAGCTCCATGTAGCAATAAGGCTAAAAACATTAGCTGCCAGCTCAATGTAGCAATAAGGCTAAAAAAATTAGCTGCTAGCATCATGTAGCAATAACGCTACAAACATTAGCTGCTAGCTCAATGTAGCAATAACGCTGCAAACATTAACTGCTAGCTCCATGTAGCAATAAGGCTAAAAACATTTGCTGCAAGCTCAATGCAGCAATAAGGCTAAAAACATTAGCTGCTAGCTCCATGTAGCAATAAGGCTAAAAACATTAGCTGCTAGCTCCATCTAGCAATAAGGCTAAAAACATTAGCTGCTAGCTCCATGTAGCAATAAGACTAAAAACATTAGCTGCTAGCTCCATGTAGCAATAAGGCTAAAAACATTAGCCGGTAGCTTTTGGCCACACGGCGAGAAAAGGGCGGGCCACGTGAATTGGCCTCTACGAATCACGTTCTGTGTTAATGCACCTTAACAAGCAGCAGAGAAATCCGTTGAGCAAGGGTGGGAAGCTGTCAGGACTAACTGTGTGTTTCCCCCTTCTTCTTTTTATGTGTGCCTTCTTGAGGACATGTTAATCATATCTGCTTCTCAAGTACCGATAATTTCATCATTCTTTCAGGTTGTTATTTTACATGAAAACATATCGTAAAAGTCTGTTAATTGAATATTCTTAAATCATCTTCTTTGAACAACTCAGCTAAATTTGATTGTTTACAGAGATTTATTGGTTGTACTAATGCTTATGTTAGTGACCTAAAGTCATATAACTTAAGTCATATAATTATGAAGCCGTTTATTTCAGTGATGTTATACGATTTGTTGAGTATCCGACAGACCTTTTTGTAACACATTTATTGTCTTTGTTTACAGACCACACACACATACATGCCTCACAAATGCATGTGCCAACTACAACTAGTGCAGTTCACTCTGTTCCATTGTTCAATAAAAGGAGAAACTTCAGTCTCTCTCCAATTGCCTTGATTCTCTGACGGGAAGCGCCGGCCATAATCTGCCGCCTCAACCAGCAATTCTCTAATGAGGCTTGCCCCCCCCCGCACAGTATAAGTGAATGGCAATTTTTCAGCTGAGGGAAGTGTCAGCCAAGGGAAATATAAATGTAAGACTAAAGTTTGAAGCCTTTCAGGGTTATATCTTTAAGACCATCAAACAATAGTCGTAAGCTTAACTGCTGGGTAGTTTATACTAAACCAGTATAGAGTCAATGGGTACCCACTGGGGACTTTAATCTGCCATTTAACTTTAGCTCTGTTCTCATAAGCTCAGTTTTCTCCATTGTGGTCTTGCTCTTAAATGATTTATGATATTTCCATTTTGAGTCTTTGCATGTTGTGCCATACTCTTTTTGAACACTGCTCAAAGGGGTTCAGAATGTACGAACACGGCTGGATTGCAACACAACTGTTTGGCCAAAGACTAACATCATCTATACACATGTTGTCTATAATTTGGAGTATGGCAACTCCAAAATAAAAACGAAACAGAGCCACCTGAACCCTTAGCTGTTACTTCTTTTTCTTAGTAGCTTTAAATACATTTGAGACTCAGCTGCAGGGTCTGTGTCTATTTTAAAGACGATTTCATCACCACCATATTGTAAGCTGGAAAAAAACTAGACTTAGCAGTACTAACATTGCCTTATTCTTCATTTTTGGGATGAGACACAACAAAGAGATGGAGTAGACAAGCACAGGATGAGATTTTTTCAGGCTACCTTACTTGACAAGCCCACCCACTTTCAGACTAGATTCTTAGGTACTCAGTTCTTACAGGTCTTTTAAAACACAAACCAAGAGCACGTTGGCAAACTAAGAGGGCGCCTAAGTATACTACATTAATAAAGACATTCAACAAATGCAAAATAAAGATTAGGTCCTACAAAAGATATTCATACAATTAACTGGAATTATCAAATTATGAGTCTGCTCAAACTAAACAATGGAAATAAGTTTGCTTCATATCAATGTATCTAAAGAATTTTTGTTTCAACCATGGTTGATCTTTTATATTGTCATTATTTTTTTGTTTGTTTTTACAAGGAATCAAGTAACCAAAATGCTTTACAAATAGGAAAATGAATATATTTGAGATGACATTTCTTTTGGAAAAATAAACCTCTTAGTATTCGTATTTGTTAATTGAATAACAATGTGAGATTGTGGTCAGATAGCAAATACCTTAAGCATGAATCTTGTTTTGGCAACATTTCTAACCTGATCCTATCACAGATGACATATGCATGTCATTCAGAATGCATAATGTACTTAAAATTGCAGAACTTAAAAAGGATTTCCATTTCAACAAAGGAAAAGGAAACAACTGAAAATAAATGTATGTGCTTACTGACAGAAGGAACAAATCAAAGCCTTGTATTCCCCTTTAAAGGACGAGGTGATCAAAATAGTCCCACCTGCTAACCCCCCCCTTTCAGACATGGATCCAACCCTTACCTATTGTGGTGTAGAGGACCTGGTCACAACAACGCTTCCCAGATAGCTGAGATCAATCAAAAACAAAGCAGGTAAGACTCCAGGAGTCATTAAAACCACCACAGTGTCCCTAATTCATAATGATGGAGACATTGCAGTAATGAGAAGCGGACAGGCCCTGTGACACACTTTGCCAAAAAACCTCTCCATGGTCGTCAGACCTAAAGGATTCCAGAGGGCATTGAAACGTTTGAAGAAATGAAGGTTACAGAAAAGGAAAGGAAAGTTGGGTAAAAAATTAAAAGTGGTTGGAATGTAAGAGAACTGCTCATGCCATGAAGTCGCTAAGGCTGAGGATGGGCCGCAGGGCCTGCCAAGATGAACCTTTCATAAAAGCATCCTTGTGAATGATAACAAACAGCCCTTTTGTCTCACAATCAACTGAAAAAAAATACTTTGGGATTCCTCCTTTTAAGTAAAATCAGGGTAAAACATGACAGAAAAATGTTATCTTTATGTGAAATATGTAAATTTCTTATTTAAGTACTTTCAGAAATATATGAAACCCTTACTGGCCTCAGTTTCTTTGTCCATGTGAACTGTAGCCCTTTTAGTTTGACATCACGTTTGTGAAAACAATTATTTTCTTGCCAATTAAACATGTTTGTTGAATAATGTATATGTTTTACATGTGTTTTTTCAGGCAATTCACTTGGAACAATGCTTTCCAGGTCATGTGAGTTAATACCTCCAACTTAATGTCTGACATTAAAAACATCAATAGTCCTAACCCCCAAAGACAACCTCAAGATCTTCAATTTTTATACGTGTCAGCATTTAGTCGATAGACAGCACTTCAAAAACCATGTAGTTTTGTACACCAAAGCCTTATGGGTTGTGCAGATGACACAAATGTTGTCTTTCTCCATGCATAACACACCTACCCCAAAGCTGACAACTGGGGTGGAGAGGGTTCGGATGGAAGGATCTCCTCCTCTGTCCTCCTCTGAGACGGCATCTGTCCAAATAAATTGATGGTTTCCATGGAAGGTGAGGGGGACAGGGAAGCTGGGTAGCTTGTTGCAGAGGCTGAAAAAGCCATATGAGATCGATAGCTGGGGGTACCCTGGCCTTGGGCAGGTGAGGATGAGGGGGAAGTTCTCCTTGAGAAGCTGGCTGCAGAAGGAGGGAGGAGCGTAATCTCAGACATCTCTGTGGGCATAGGAGGTTGAACTATGCTAGGACGTGGCCTAGGACGCACAACCATCTCTGGCGAGCTTTCGTGAGAACTAAAAGGACTTTGGGTGAGAGGTGAGAGTCGAGAAGGCTGAAGAACCACCTGATGCATGCCAGAATCCATCCTACGAGTCTGCCTTGGACTAAAATGTGGAGTGGTGTCAAACCACCGTGTATCTAAACTACTGAATGTGCTGGGGACAATATGGGCCATTGGATCTGTGTAAGGCAAAACCGGCACACCCATACCATGACCTGTTTGTCTTAGCTGCCCTAAATGTGCCTCTTGCATAGCTAAATGCCTGGCTGGGGAGCCACGAGGCTTGGCCTTACTTGGAGACTTTCTTGGGAGGTTCTTTGGGGCTTCCAATGGTAGGACAGCTGGATAAGTGGGCATTGGCAAAGCAGAGGAGGTTTTGAAAGCACTGTAAGGAAGAGTATGGGGTGGAGGGGGATAGTTGTGGTCGTGGCGAAGACGCAGGGGGTAATGCGGAGGAAAAATAAACTGAGGCCCCTCCAGGCTGGAAAAGGTCAAATCCAGTCCCTGCCAAATCTCTGGTGAGCGAGAGGAAGGAGTTAGCGTCAACGGAAGAGGGAAACTGGAGACAGCATAGTGTGGAAAATCAGCTTCTCCCATTTCCTCAGGAATCACAGGATGCATGAAAGGACCCTCACCAAGGTATGGAGGGGAGGACATGACAGAGCTGAGTGGGCTGGTTTCAGGCATGTAAAAAGGTGGTGGAGGATCATGATCTCCATGTGAGCCTAAATAGCCATAGAAAGCCCTATGATGTAAAGAACCTCGGATCTGCCCTGTGGCCTGCAGCCGACTGCTCTCCATGATGGTCATACCTTCAAAAGGCCTGTGGAAGCGAGGGCTGTAAGCTGGAGGATGAAGGTAGGATTCCTGACTGGAGATGGGAGAAATCTGATGAGGCCGAAGAGGAGCCATTACTGGCGGAAGAGACCTGGGATCATCATTCTCCTCATCTGACTGCCGGAATTCTGGGTAGAGGTCTGACTCTTCGACAAAAGGGAAGCCCTGGATTCGCCTGGGCTTCACAGACATTTCTGTATCAGTGGGATCTATGACAAATCTCCCATCTGGACCACGTCTGATAAGTTCAATGGGTGTTATTGGTTCAGCTTCATGTTTTGAGGTGTACTTCTTGCTTGTTATTGCTCTTTTTGTTCTCTTGTAGAGAGACAGCTCCTCTTTATTCTCTGAACTTGGAGAGGATTTCCTTCCATGCTGGTCATGACTGCCTTCAGATGACTCTGATAATGATGCCTTTGAGCGAACGCTCGCAGGGCTCACGATTCCTGAAGATGACCTTGGAGAAAGAAATCAAAAGGATTTAATAACGGAAATGTACATTTTCATAGATGCGGCAGTATTTGCTGACATTGGGTGGTATTCAAGAACATTAATTTTTAAGTTTAGAATGAGAACTATGAATTATGTATAGTTTTTAAATGCTTAAAAATGGAAAGAAAGATATTTTTAAACTTCTTGGTAATAACAAAAGAATATAAAAGAAAAACACTATGCATTAAGAAACTTAATTCTTTCTCTCGTCTACTTAAAATTGTATTCAGTGATTGCTCTAAAAGTAACAAAGGAGATCATTTTTTCCTATAAAATCAGATTTTTTTACCGATGTAAAATCTGAACCTGGACATGTACTTTAAAGGAAGAAGAGACAATGCAGAGATATCTAGTTGTACAGATCCTTTCCGAAAAAATTAGAATATGATGGAAAAGTGTTTTAATTTCCATAATTCTATTCAAAAAATGTAAATGTCATAGAATATAGATTAAGGGACCACTGTTTGATTATTTTCAAGTATTTATTTGTTTCTTTTTACAAAAATTGGGTTTCCAGCTCATAAAACCTACAAAAACAGGTGGCAGTCCAGTGACAGGCGGGGACGACGCCATTACAAAATCTATATTCTATGACAGTTTACAGTTTTGCAAGGAATTATGGAAGTGAATACACTCTTCCATAATAGTCAAACTTTGGGAAAAAAGGGTCTGTATGTGCAGATGCAGAGGTTGGGAAAACAAAAAAAGTTTTCACGTTTTCAAGGAGGTGCACAAAAAGTACTTTGTAACAAAACTGACAACAACAATCTGTCTTAGTTGAATGAGTAATTATTCATCAAAAACTCAAAATTTGTTGTTTAAAAACCTTTGTCAGACCACTTGGTCAGGGTCTACAAAACTGAACATACTAAAAACATAGCAAGACATGTATTAAAGACCCACTCCAATGAAACTTTGTTTTTGGTGTTATTAACATGTTCTTGTTACATTTTTCTCATGATGGCGGACATATATAAAAATTAGGATTAACTAGCATTTCTGAGTATTTCTTTATTCAAATCATTATGAATCAGGAGCAGATGAAAAATGCCACTTGAAAAAGCTTGTATTTGTGATGTAGAAACTACAATGGGCGAACCTCAGGCTCTCTGCTCTAGTCCATTCTGATGCATCCACCAGCAGACAACTAGATCCAAGAGCGGTCAACTTCTGATTGAAAACTGCGGGTTAATTTGCCACCTTGCCCTTTCATGTGTTGAAGTGTGTTTGGACAAGACACTGAGCCCCACATTGTTTTTTTTGGTGCCAGTGTTAGTTAGCAATTTGGGTCTTCTAAGAAGGTAGTAAACCACTTTAAAGTTATACCGGTATGCCAATTGCCATTTTACGTCTTCATTTTCTTTGTCTAAGCTCAAAGCTGTTCAGCTGGTTAGCTCCAATATTTCTAACCATTTTTGTTGCACCAGTAATGTTATGCTGGGGTTTTAAGGGGTTGTGAGCTAGCAGGAGAGAATGTAAATAAACGCATGATGGGAAATAAGCGCAGGGTTATTCTGTGCCAGCAATTCTGCCGACAACTTACAGGCAAATTTCTAATGAACCGATGCTGCTCTGCAGAAGCTATGTCCTGGAAAACAACACAAGTTTTTTTATTTTGACTAAAAAAAGATTTATTATAATTAAAGGACCACTGGGAACGCTTTGATCATAGATCAAAATATTATCTAAATGGGATTATAAATACATTTTTTAAAATTTATTATATTTCTTTTTTTAACGAATACTTTTCATATATATAAAAATAATTTAAAACATTGCTTTAAAGTGATAACAAAGTTCTCTTCAAAATATAAAATAAACAGAGTGATTAGGTTGCAGGAAAATGCTTCTTTGTAAATGGAATAATTTAAGTTTGAGCTACAATGACATTTTTTTATTGTAACGTTTTAGGAAGAAGAAATTAAAACAATTTTGTACACAGTATTTACACTCTGAGACTTTTTAAAGTTAAAAATACCTTAAAAATGCAACCAAGTTTTGAGTTTGTTAAAGAAAAAAGCTTTGTCTCTCAGGTGCTCCATTTAGGAGTCACCACAGGAAATGATGTCCCTCCATCTAAGCCTCTCCTCTGCATCCTCCTCACTCCCACCACACACCCTCATGTCCTCCCTTTCTACATCCATAAAACCTCATTCTTAGTTTTCCTCTAGGCCTCTTTCCTGGTAGCTTCAACCTCAACATCCTTTTAACAGCATCATCACTGCTCCTCCTCTCAAGATGTCCAAACCATCTCCATCTGCTTCATTACATTTATCTCCAAAACATCTACCATGATTTGTTCCTCTGATGGACTAATTCCTGATCCTCTCCTTGCTTATAACTCCCAAAGACAACCTCAGCATCTTCATCTCTGCCACCTTGAGCTCTGCCTTCTGTCTTTGAGCCTCTAACCTAGCAAACCTCTCTAGGTGTTCCTCCATCATCTCCCTGGTCTCACTACAGATCACAATGTCATCTGCAAACATCATCACACGCATTCCTGTCTAACCTCATCTGTCTATTTGTCCATCCCCACACCAAACAAGAAGGAACTCAAAGCTGATCCTTGCTGCAGTCCCACCTCCACCTTCAACTCCTTTGTCACACCTACAGCACATCTCAGCACTGTTTTCCAGCTCTCATCCATGACCTGAACATCTCCAGTGTTAGCCAGTCTCTAATAGTGGCCGGGCGAGAAAGTGCAAAGAAAGCCAGCGATGAATTACAAGAACTGGTGTGAATATGAAACACTGAGCAAAGACAGAAAGGTGGGCGTGTCTCCAGTAAAATCATGGGCATGAAAGTGAAGAGGAGTTTTGATATGGAGATTGACTTCAAAGAGAAAAGAAACGTTCACAGACAGTGCAAACCATAACAGAATACAATGTTCTCAACATTTCAATAAGTCCTGAAATGTTCCTCTGGGGTTGTTGTCTACATTTGTGACCAAATTTCACTATAAAATGAACCAATTAACCATCATCATGCTGTCTGTGATGGAATAAACACCGGCCTCCAATAGACACCGGTCTGGCTGCCAAATTTCTGGAATAAACATTTGGCTACAATTGGAAGCTAAACAGAATGATTTAAATCATTTCAACAATTTTTTTAATCAAAATTGCTGCGTTTTGGTGAATGTTGCTGTTTGTTTGTCTGTTTGGTGTACTGTTCCATTACAGTGTAGGCTCTAAGGGGAGGCACCACCAAAGGAGCATGGCTCTGCCTTTATGTGCACAGTCCCCTGTCAAGCTGGGTTGAGTGCGTTGCTTTTGCTAACTTGGTTTATGCAACCAAAATAATGCTTTTAAAAAGTTGGACAGTTTTCTTATGACCCATGTCCTCACTTTTTAAATAAACTAGTACATTTCTTGCATGTATAGCACTTGTTTAGTTATTGGATCTGACATAAATCCTCACTGAAAAGAAAAAGTGAGAAAGACAGTGGCTCTGCCTCAATGTAGAGGATGGTCCTGTGCTCATTTTTGTTTCTCAGTTGTTGCCAATAAAGTTAAATTGGAGTATGTTGTTTAATGCTTTGCTCTGACTGACAGTGAAAAAGGCAGATGTGATATCTCAGCTCCAAAAGAATATTGAAGAAGAATATTGCAGCAGCAGGGGACACAGTGAAGAATTTAAAGTTGTGAATTATTTCATCCATCCATCCACCTCGTTTATTTAAAGATGCAGTCCCAATGATGCGCTTTTGTTTATATGAACATTCTTCAGTATTTTTCATAGGGATAAAAGATGTTATTAGTTTTTCCTTTTTATAAATAGGCCTCAATAAGCAATTTCTTTGATTTAATAAACATATGTGTGTGTGTTTAGAAGAACTTCAAATATGTTTTATTACAAAATATGTGTTGTAAAACATTTGAAAAAAGAAACATTTTGTTTTATTCTATTTATTTTGCTTTTTTACCCCTTTTTTATTGATCCCAAAAATGATCCAAAACGTGACTCTAAAACCGTGTCACGATGGAATCATGAGTTTTGTGATCCGTTACACCCCTACTAGCTACATAAATGAAACACATGCATACATTCACATTCAGGTCAGTGGGTTTAGCTGTGATGCAGCATTATCCTTTGTGAAATGTTATCACTGGTCTACCATAAAAAAGCTATTTATTTTCTAATAACTTGGAATTTAACCTACAACCTGCTGAATAAGACTCTGGTGCAGTGCGCACAGCAACCACAGGCCAAGGAACAGTACCTTCTGTGGACTACAGCACTCATAGGTGCTGTGATTCTGGCATATCCTGAAAATGTCTTCATTTATTTTTTTCTCCATGTTTTTGTCCACAATGCAGTCATTTTATTACTAAAGGCAATCTCTGGACAAAGAAGCAGTCAACAGTGAGCCAACATAACCCAAGTGTGTGTGTAAGTATTTTGAAAATGTGCATTTGTGTCAATTTCTTGTATGTGTAAATGTGAATATAACTAGAAAAAATACACTAAAAGCTGAAAAAGATGCATACAAACTGTTCTTCCATTCATCACACAACCCACTACAGCAGGTTTCTCACAAAAAGCTTTCAAGATTAAACACATTTTAATTTACTTTTATTTCAATATAATTTACTTTATTTTGTTTAAAAAAAATAAGCCCATAATTTTATAACTAATGTCCTGTCTATTTTTCTTTTATTAAAACAAGATAATTAAACATTGTACAAGTCATTCTTTAAAACATCATTTGTTTCACTTGACAATCTGATTTAGGTATTTTTAAGGTTCAGGATGACTGAGACCAGTATTGTTGTTGTCTTGTAGGGGCAAGTGACTGGGAGCATGCAGACAGACCAGGGCCTTCAGGACCCATACCAATGTGTACAAGGGGGTACATGGTGTGCAAAATCTAGCACACTCACTGAGAACTGGAGGACTGCTGCTGGTAGAGTGCGCCCAGCCCTTCCCAGTAGTGCTCGAGACTGGGAAAGAAACTAAGGGGACTCCTGTAGAAATGTGGAAATTAGAAAGTAAGGAGCACTGAGGATGTCAAGTAAAGACAAGGCCTGCCAATAAGAAGTCTGTTTAAAAACAAAAAGGATAGCAATAAACAGTCAAACTTTATAGTACAGTGGACAAGGGTTTGCTCAGGTGAGAAAAACAGTTTTATTGCTAAGAACTTTTTCAAAAATAGTCAACCTGATGAAAACCTTTACTAACATTACGAAAGTTAGCTTCATTGGGGTTTTTACATAGTGATCCCTTACAATAACACTTTCATGGCTATGCAGTCTTGCTGATATTTATTAGTGCAATTGTGCATACTTTTTATAACAGTGCATTGTGTTCTGCATCATGATTGGTTGCCAGGGAACGGCAACTCCAGGCCTCGATGGCCGCATTTCTGCATGTTTTCCAAAATCCCATACTCTGGCATGTTCTAATTGGCTGGACACACCTGAAGTAGGTAATCAGTCATGAGTAGGGCTTGGATATCTGGATATCATGCAGACACTGCGGCCCTCGAGGCCTGGAGTTGCCCATCTCTGGTTGTGGACCAAAGTCAGTCAATCTCCTCTTTGCGAGATCTCCTGTAATCTCCAGAATGAATCTACTTTGCCAAATTTACATTATCTTTAGTTACATTCTAACATTTTATACGTAATTTTCTTCAGAGATTCAAACTTTCAGAGAGTTTAATAGGTAGAGAAAAGTTTGAAAAATGTTCATGTCTGTGAATGAAGTGTGTAGTAAGGAGTTTTACTGCCTTAAAACAGTATTTTTATAACTATATATATTTTGAAAAATAAAGCTGAGTACTTTGCAGATTTGCCTTTTGCAGTTTATTTTTAGAACATAACTCCTGTGAATGATGAGGGACCACTCTAAATGTCAATTCAGCCATTATGCTGAGCACTTGTAAGAAGTTTTCTTTTAGGGTGCCTCAACACTGGGATGGTCTTGTGAACCAAATATAAATAGGTGGTTATTGCTGATAAACTTTATCCTTTCATTTGGTTTGGCTTGTTTTGGACCATTGACTGTATACAGAGAAGTGGACCAAGCAACTGTGATGTCACCCATAGAAAAGGCCTTACCTCTGGCTTCAACAAAATGAAACCAATTCAGTCGCCATTTTTCATGACATGGATGCCGTTATTTGGAGCCTGATGGGATTAGAAAGTGGTAAATTGTCCAAATCGGTCAAAATCAGCATTTCTACTTCACTTGCTGTCGCCAATCAGGAGTGAGCTTGTTGGAAGTCTACACCATTTCCATTGAAAGCGGGCTCGGGAGAATCTGTCAATCAAACGTTTCGAATATTCGAGGTGGTAGTCAGCGGGCAGCCAGCGGGCAGCCAGCCCTACACGCCTTTATTTAGGCATCTGAATGGTCAGTTTATTACGTCAATAACTGCAATAAATTAAAAAAATGATGGAAAAAATGTTGGATTATCAAGAACATGTTAAAAGAAGGTATCAGAGCAAAATTACATTATTATTTTTGATTGTGCTGGCAGACAAAAATGGTTTAGTTGGCCAATAATGTGCACACTACTTTCAATTCAACATTTTCTGTGTTTTCTGTTCACTGTTCAGCATCTGATCTCATTTACTTGAGATCAGTAGAGGGGTCCCAACAGAACCACTCTTACCCATGGGTAAGAGTGGTTCTGTTGGGACCCCTCTACTTCCAAATGAAAGCAGCGAAGGATCTTGTTGGACTTTGATGCAATGACAATGGTATGATGTCAGTCAGATTTATTATTACTGAGTAACAAGGCTTAGATTAGTTTAGAAAATTGGCAGATTAAATTAAACTTGAAGCCACACTGTGCAAGGATCTCTTTGTGCATTCATCTTTGTGTGCAATGAGGTGTATAGCATTACAGATGCCTTTTACTATTTTCAAAGATACGCAGCGACGCCATATTAGAATGGTATAAAAACAATGAGACACGGCTTTGCAGATACAGTAAAATGATAATAAAATGCTTTTTTTGGTCGATTTTAAAAAGAAAAAACTATGATCATCAGAAAAATAAGATCTGTGGTTTTACTATTTTTGTACAATGTGCAGCAGATGAAGGAGATTTCAAAAGTTTCTATGAATAAATACCTTGTTACATAGGAAATGGAATGCATACCTGATGCATGGTTGGGATTTTATTCAAATCTACACGCAGACTAAGATTTACACAAACTGTTAAAATCCTCGTCCGTCATCGCCGCAGACTGCTTGTGGCCGTTGTATAGGCTATGGGCCGATCTCATTCCGGTGCAATGTGTAGCCCGGTCAGTCCGGGGGGGCCACGGACAGGAGAGGGGGCACAGTGAGCACCTTATCCACAGCTTCAGAGCAGCAAACTCCGGGCGACGTTTGCATTCACCCGGTGAGGGGCTGGGGGGTCCCGTCTTCAAGTGGATCCCGCCCAACCTCTATCTTAAGGACTCAGACACCAGCGCGACACACAGCTACTGAGGAAATCCTGGTTAGTTTCTTTTCCTCCACTTAGTAATCTGCCTAAATTCTGCGAGTCGTCAGGTCTGATCTGTTTTTCCAGATCTGTTTCTACAATTGTAGCACAGCAGTGAACAGGCATCTATCCCAATCCAACATGGCGTCCAACTTTGCGTATACAACAGGCTAGCGTGATATCTCTAGCCTATATATAACTCGTTGTTTGTGTGCGCCATGACACCTCTGGCAGCAGGACAAATCAAAGCACCTTGCACTTGGGTTGCTACAATTGCAAACATGTTGAAAAGTAAGAAAACATTATCTCTGAAGCTACTTATAATATCCTGAACTATTCCCAACTTAGTTTCCATGGGTCATAGAGAAAGAAAAATCTGAAAGAACTTCATTAGAGGTTGTGATTAACTGACAAACAAGATTAAGAATAAGTGAATAAACTGCCAAATTGAGACCAACTTAAACCACATTTTGGAGCGTCTGTCTGAGTATCTTTTGATTATTTTGAACTAAGTTCACGACACATTGTTTCAGGTATCAAGTATGCCAAGGAAGGACAGCCTCCATTTGAAACAGGAGTTTTCTTAGTTTTCAATGACAGACAGGGACCATAAACATGGTCCAGCAACAGTAATCAACTCAGTGAATCATGACATGCTTGAGAAATCTCCTGTTGCATTGAAGTTGCCGTGTTGCAGGTGGTTGCCACTTTCAACACTTGTAAGACAAAACATAAGATTTGACTGTGCGTGGGGATCCTTATGATTAGGCTGGAGTTTTGTATTATTTTTCCTAAGTAAAACATTGCATTATGAAACCACTTCATTCTTGTTGAATAACACTTTTGTACAAATTCTGTGTGATTGCAAGTGAAAATCTTTGTTAATTCCAACGTTGTCTTGCAATTTTAATTTCTATGCAATTGCTTGAAATAATGGAACTGACCGGGTCAGAGAGGACAGAGCCAGTGGTGGCAAATTGTGAGGTTAGAGATTTTCTTTTATCTTTGTTTAAACAAAGATAGTCTGATTTTTCAAAATTTTCTTAACTCAAAGAACACTTTCACACCGTGAATAGTTGCCTTGTTTTCAAGCAGCAGTCTGCTGACTTAACTCCAGATGAAATAGGGCATTTAGAGCTAAATCATGGTATGATAAGATGCTCCTTCATGATGTTTTGACCATTTTTGTCCAATTTCAAAAGAGGAAAGGAACATGGACACACCTGACTGCTATTGGTACATGGAACATTAAATTATTATAGTAATTCATTGGAGCTCAATCTCAGTCTGTACATGGGGGAACCACAAGTCTGATACACTCAGCAGAGACAAGAGAGAAATGTTCAGCAGTTTCCTTGTAAAAATGGGGGTTTAACGATTAATCAACTTAATCGATTAATGGATTTATGTCTTCCGATCCAACCAGAGCAATCTGTCTAAGGCAAGTTGTTAATCGAATCGACTTATACCATTAAAAGGTCATGTCAAAATTAAATAAATCTATAATACTGAACTTGGGAAATACCATTTTGATTGAGACATGGTAGGTTTATTTTACTATAAGGTAAAAACGATCACGTTCCAACACAGCAAACAACACACATGTGATGCAGCAAAACTGATCAACCATCATTCCAGTTCAATGTGTGGAAACACTTTGAATTTACAAAGTCATGTGACCATACAGTGTGCTAGTGTGTTCTAATTATGTTCCTTTGGATTATTGTGACATTATGTGGAAAAACAACAGTGGGACTGAACTTAATCAAACTAAAATGTGAATGGATTTGACATTCATTCTTGTTTACTTGTTTGTTTGAACACATATTTAATTTACACCATATTATCTTGTAAGAAATACGGAAGTAATATAGAAAAGTTCTCCTGCACTGTTCAGTACCAGGTGTTAATCTATGAGTTACACTAGTTGAAGTTTTGATAAAGATGTTCTGGATCCATTTTTGATCAGTGAATCAGATTGTTCAAAATGAACCCATCGACTATGAATCAGATCAGAAACCACAAGTTATGATATGAATCAAATCGTTGTTAAAATGAATCGTTACACCGCCAGTGAAAAGTGAAATACAATATCTGACAGTTTCATTGAGGACTATCAGTTTCATTATCAGTTTCATTATCATATACTGTAGATGATTGTATAATACATATTATTGTTGATTCTTTTTTAATGGCAGTTTCAATGGGTCCATTTTATTAACCCAAGGATAGATGCTACGTTTCTTAGTTTGTTAGGTAAATATATAACATCTGAATTTATTTCAATTCCATTTGTCTTGATCAGTTCAAACATAGTCACAAACCAGTCTTTAAATACACAAAAAATATCCCATCAGCCTTACTGTGCATGAAACACTCAACACAACAGATGATCCCTTCAAACTTTCACACTTGTAATAGAAATGTTTTAGTTTTAGGCTTTGACTTATTTAAATTAAAAACAGAGGGACATCTTAACCCATTTTAAATTAGATGTTTGAACAATGTAGAAGTGCATTCATGAGTGTTACTTACGGAGTCTCCATGCTTTTTCTGCAGTGGGTTAAGGAAAGAGGTGGATCTGGAGAACAGCAGAAATACAGAGAAAAGGTTTTGAAAGTTGTGAAAATGAAAAGAGCTGCTCCAACAGTGAAGGCAGAAAAATGCATTTAGGACGACAGAATGATTAGACTTCAAATCGATCAGAACATATTAAGCACAGAATAAATACAGTAACTCACATGTAAGACTATTTTTTCACTTTGCATGTCAGTGTTTTTTTCAGTTTGTTGATTTAATCTATTATGGTAAACTGCAGATTTCTGTTTGGGCTCTTGCTTTCTATAACATGTTTGCTTCATCTTTTTTCTTCTGTTCATCTGGGGCTGGATCAAGGGTGAAACAATCCAAAGACATTTGCGTCAAGACAATAATAAAAAGTTCCTCTATTTTATCCTCATTTTTTTCCTCCTTGAACTGATTGGGACAGTAAGTTATCAAACTTAGTCACAAAGATACGGAAGTACCGCTGATGTTGATGGCTGGAAAAATGGGTGGGGCTTTCTGGGGAAGCACTACAGAGGATGCGAAGTTTTTCTGAATTAAGATGGGCCCTCACTCATCTGAGTCTTACCCCCTGTAGTGAAGGGTCCCTCAGGGGTCGGTTCTGGGTCCATTGCTATTTTCTATTTATTTGTTGCCTCTGTCAATGCTGTTGCAGAAGCATAAGGTGGATTTCCTCCTTTCTGTCGACGATTGCCAAATTGATGTCCCTGTATGCAAGGGACCCGACCGCACGCTTAAAACAATAACAGACTGCCTTGCTGAAGTTAGGCTGTGGATGTCGGCTAACTTTCTTGACCTAAATGAAAGCAAAACTGGAGTAATTGTGTTTACTCCTAGTGGTCAAAGGGACTTTTGCTTTGCCTTTGTGTGTTGGCACCTAAACTTTGGAATCAGTTGCCACTGACAATTAGGGAGATCACGCTCTTGGAGAGTTTTAAAAAAAGAATGTTGCTCCATTGCATTGTTTTAGCATCAGCCTACCCATTATTTTACTGGTTTTGGCTTGGCTTTGTTCTAATGCAGTTACTGAGATTTTTTTCTTTTTCACCAGAAGGACATTTTACATTTTTCTATTGGTTTTCTGAAAGTAGCACTGCGCTTGTTGACAGCGGTGTTGCAAAAAGTCATTTAATATTTCATCCCACCTCTTTTCCTCTTGAGTTTCTTCCGGCGTTGCTTGTTGACAAAGAAAGCAGCCATTGTGCTGAACAGGATGGCTGCTGCGAGGAAGCAGATGGTGGCCACAATGCCAGCAAGGACAGGCCGAGTAAGTCCACGCTCATCCACCATTTCTGGAGGGGGGAAGAAGTCTGCAGGATAGGAGTCAGAGGAAAAGGTTAGGAAAGTATTATCACAATGGTAAAGTGCTGATGTTGTAACCATGACTTCCAGCATATATTTCAAAACATAAAAGATAATTAAAAACAGAATAGCAGGGGGCAATAGTTGTACGTGCACTGTCCAAATTTATTGAAAATCCCAGCCTGTGTATTACACTGATGATGTAGCCTCTTCCAAGCTAAATCCTAATGTCAGTATGCTCATGCGTTTCTCACTCCTGTGTGAATAGCATGCATTTGTGAGCCCCTTTAGAAAGAGCTCGTTACTCTGTCAGGCTTTGATAATTTATCTGTGACATTTTGTGACATAAAATCTAAGAAACTTCCATCTAAATCTCTGAGATCAGTAACGCTCCATGGGACAGTTGGTCAAAGGCAGCGCACATAAAATAAAATACACACCTACATTTTTTCCCATTGTTTTTATAATCCAATTCTTACGGAAATTTTATTTGAAAACTTCTGGATTTTCTCCACCTCATCCACCTGTTTTTTGATGCTTGTCAAGCCGTTTAGTCACATGTTGAAAATCCATCACTACTGCCTTAAAGTGGCTGCACCAACTGCTAAAGCTAGCAAAGTTAATACAAAACAAACATATTTAGAAAGTTTCTTTTTGTAGAAAAGATCCAATGAGAAAAAACAAAAGAAGAACCTTTAGTTTCAAAGTAAAAGAAAGTTGCATTTAACAGATAAAAACCAGGAATCTTTATTCCAAATAAGGATTTTTTGTGACAGCTGCTTCCACACACCAAGCCTCTGCATATTAACCAGCTATCCAATGTTAGCTTTAGAAAATACCAGTTTTAGGGACTTGTTTGCATTAATCTTTTGCACCTTAAAAGTCAGATGAGGCTAAAGCTTCATGAGCTTCACTTTGACAGTAATTATGGGTAAAGGGAAAATCTACACCATATAAGTGTACAAATAAAGTCTAAAGCAGCTGCAGATATGTTATAGATGATCATGATAAACTCAACACTCAATAGTTAAGAGACACTGGAAGCTAAAATTACAATAAAAATAATAATAGTTGTAGTCATAATAACAATTAATAATAATAATGATATTAATTAGTATTAATTAGTCTCATTTAGTTCTGATTATCCTTTCTTTAATTCTTTTCATGATCCTCTTCCTACCAACAGCTGCTTGTTTGGTCAAAACTGGTGGATCAAAACTGTAATTCAGAAAAGCCTTCACCCTTCCCGCTTCAGCTGGAACAGGGGAGTTATCTTCACTACAGAAGTTAGTCAGAGTTTAAGGTGAAGAGTCAACAACACTGGGCGCTGTGACACCAAATCTGATAAACTGTGGCCCTCAGGCGTAAAAAAAAAAAAAAAAAGAAAAAAAAAAAAGGAAGAAAACAGTTTCTTTCTGTCCTAACTGAACAAGTGCAGGGGGAGTGCTGCATCTGTGTGCCAAGTGAACATGTTCCCCTTCATGCTGTTGCCACAGTCAGAGTTGCAGTAAAGAATTCAGCCTATGGCTTTGCTGGAAATCCAAAGCAATGTAATCAATTTTTTTTTGCAAGTGTGAGGAAGGCGCTGAGGCGTGTGGATCCATAAGCAACCAGTTTTAATGAGAACAAGGAGCAGGCAGAGGCAAAGTCGTACAACAGGCAAAACGTCAGACCACAGGAGAAGGCAGGAGACGAGTAAACAGGCGAGAGTCGCTAACCAAGGACAGGAAGACAACAAACGCTCAGACTGACCAGCAGGAATGCAAATAAAAGACTACGCAAGGATAGAGTGACACAGCGAAGCTTATATGGAAGGTGCCTGATGACAAAATGAGAGACACCTTGGTGAACCATGGACCGGAAGCAGTGTAATCAGACTGGCACTCAATACTCCGCTGAGCGTTCCCTCTGCGGGTCAGAGGAGGGAGTATCTGGGCGAGCCCTGACAGCAAGACAGTAAATCTGACAGCAAGACAGTAAATGGCATTATTTCTGACCGGCTTGAAGGTCACACGTCTATATCAGCTGTACAGTTTTTCATTTCTAGGATTTAAAACATGTGGGTTTTTCTTTCCTGAGAACCAAACCCATTATTTATAGTGCTCTTTAGAGACATTTGTATTAGAATATCCTTTCTGCTCAGGTAAAGTACGTCTAGGTCTGAAGGCACGTTAAAAAGGACATCCTGGACCTTACACTGATACAGTATCTCATGTGTTTGAACTAGATTAGAGGAAGTTTAGTTTATTTTCTTTAAGAAAAGTAACCAAAAAACTGTATTTCTAAACTGTGCTTTATCAAATCATAAAATGTTTACACTTTTGCAGAAATGAGAAGCAAATTGTTGTGCCCTGGAGGCGTTTCTTCCCCCTCGTTAAGCAACGGCACCTGTTCCTGATCATCTCCACCTGATCTTCATCACCATGGCTTTTTAAGCAGCGTCAAACCTCCAGCCATTGTCAGATCGTTATGCTGCTTGTGTGCCAGCCAGCCAGCCAGCCAGCCAGCCAGCCAGCCAGCCAGCCAGCCAGCCAGCCAGCCAGCCAGCCAGCCAGCCAGCCAGCCAGCCAGCCAGCCAGCCAGCCAGCCAGCCAGCCAGCCAGCCAGCCAGCCAGCCAGCCAGCCAGCCAGCCCCGCTCTGCCAGCTCACCTGTCTGCCAGCCAGCCAGCCCCGCTCTGCCAGCTCACCTGTCTGCCAGCCAGCCAGCCCCGCTCTGCCAGCTCACCTGTCTGCCAGCCAGCCAGCCCCGCTCTGCCAGCTCACCTGTCTGCCAGCCAGCCAGCCCCGCTCTGCCAGCTCACCTGTCTGCCAGCCAGCCAGCCCCGCTCTGCCAGCTCACCTGTCTGCCAGCCAGCCAGCCCCGCTCTGCCAGCTCACCTGTCTGCCAGCCAGCCAGCCCCGCTCTGCCAGCTCACCTGTCTGCCAGCCAGCCAGCCCCGCTCTGCCAGCTCACCTGTCTGCCAGCCAGCCAGCCCCGCTCTGTCAGCTCACCTGTCTGCCAGCCAGCCAGCCCGCTCTGTCAGCTCACCTGTCTGCTCAGTCATCCTGCTCCACTATTCGCCTAATCAATAAAAATAACCTTCTCATCTTTTAAAACGTGTCTGCTCTTGGGTTCCACCCACCTCCTTCGTCACAACACAAATAAGTCGTTTAATAACATTTAATTAAAGGAAATTTAGATCTGGAACTATTACAGTGAAGTATTTGTTGGGTAAATTGAAGTTGCATACAATTATGACATACGGGTGATGCTGTGCGTATGGTGCGAGTACAGGCCCCTTACTGAACATGCGCAAATGCTCACGCGTGGAGTGGGCTCGCACATGAAAGTGCCTGTATGACGCTTGGAAAATGTCCACACACATTTTTGTTTGGACAATCCACAACCCTGATATTTTGTGCTGGCCATCTGCATTCCCCGAACAGGATTTTTCACCTGCAAACAGCCCGTATCGCCCCATAAGGGCAGGTGGGACTAAAGGTTAAACTTTGTGGCTGCAAAAACAAATAAAATGTATTTGTTTTTGTAGAGTCAATATACATTGACCAAGGTAACATGATGTGAAAGATAGAATTAAACACTTGTGTTTTTAATTCTCCGGTAGGTGGGGCAGATGGTGGTGTGCTGGTTCGCAGTCATACCTTACAGCAAGAAGCCCTGGTTCAAATCCCTGATGGAGGTGCATGACTGCCTATGTGTGGTCCTGTAGCGCAGTGGTCCCCAGACGTTTTCAGGCCTCAGACCAGTTCAATGTCAAACAATAGTTTCACGGACTAGCCTGTTTGAGGCTGAAGTGGATATCGGATTATTCTTTAAGCTTCCAGTTTTCTGCAGCAAGTTTCAACTTCATTTGTTCACTAGATGTCAAGTACAAACCATTACAATTTGATAATTTTTCCATAACCCATAACCGTCAAAGTGGAAGCTAAAAAATCAACTTTTAACCTCATCAAATTTAAAAGTGCAACACATAAAAAAATCTGTGAAAGTGGTATTTTCTAAATATAATAAAAAATATGAATCCCCTATTTAAGCATCTTTATTCACAGTATTCTCCTAACATCAGACAGCCGGTTGATGAATAATATACATTTTTATTATGGTGTGTGGGAATGCCTGGAAATTTACTAGTAATCCATATTTTCCAGAGAAAACTCCTGGTTTTTGTCTGCATAAAAGCTTTAAGCATTTAGTAGATGTATTTTGGACAAATTAACGAGTGACCTGACATGCCTCAAGAAAGAATTGGAAATTTTGGGGAGTTTACCTAAATAAAGCCATCATACCAATAAAGCACCATAATCAGATTAGAAATAAATCAGAAAAACGTAGCCTTACTGCGATCTGGAACCAATTGTCCCACAGAGTGGTACGGGTCTGCTGCTCGCGGGTTGGAGATCGCCTCCCTAAAGGACTGGCAAAATGCCACAGTGAACGCCACCTTCAGTCTGAAGAAGGTGACATGGGCCCCAGCGTCCCTGTGACACTGCACAGGACTTAGACATATTAGAAGATGAATGAAAGTTAGGTTTGCAATCGAGCTTAAACTTGTCTTCTCCCTGAGGACTTTTGGAGCTCTTGTTCATTAGTTCAGCCAAAGACACGCAGTGCTGTGTATGATCTTTATCTTGGTGCAACACAAATTTGATGTCGAGGAGCCTTTGATTATCTGTTGTTCCCCATTTTAACCAGGAGAGGACAGCAGAACAACTTCTTTAATCCAAGGCTCCCAGGAAAATCTTTTAATGCAGCAAGCAGCCGCTTCAAACAGGGATGTGCACTCTGTGACCTTTGAAGGCAAGCGATATGTCATCTTTCAAATGTCTAATCTTAGAATCCATTAAGTCTATCAGATCTGCAAGAACTTTGATTGTGTGTTTCTACTCTCGGTATAAAGCAGACACTTCCATTGAGCGATGACTTTGCAAAACGATGATGTCATACTTTTCAGGGAGCCACAAAGGAGCCTCAATGCAAATTGATCTTAAATTTAACTATGCTGAGGGAGCAAAATGCAAAGTTGCTCCTGTAACACGGAGCAGTTCTCATCAGCTGAAGCCTGCTCAGAATGCCTGATGTTAGAGATACATGGCTGGGTTCCTACAGAGACCAGGGAGACTGCTCTAAGTGAAAGGAACCAACCGCATCATCCATCTGTGGCTCCGAATTTTAACTACGTGCTTTTTGAAATGCAGGGGATGTAAATGTATAAATACTGACTGAATGTCCAGATGCTGAAAAAGCTGATTTAAAACACAAACCAACTATTTCCTTAACTTTAACAGTTTGTTTGGCAAACTTTGGACATGCACTTTCACATCCACGCCGGAACTCAGCATTGAGTAAATTACTTCTAAAGAGTAATTGATTACTTTCCTTTCCTTACTGGATCAAATTTGGAATTAAATACTTTACTCATTACCTATTTTAAAAAGTAATTCACAACTCATTACTTTACTTTTTTCCACTCATATACAAATTCTCAAAACAGCTTCAAACAAACAAGATCTTGTCTTTCATTTAACAGAGCTCCTTTGAAAATCAGATTTTTAATCTCAATAGGACTTTCCTGGTTAAATAAAGGTAAATAAATAAAGTTAAAGATGTTTCATTTTTAAAGCAGTTACCTTGTGAAAGGCATGATCATGGTTCAAGACATAACCTGGCTTCATTTGAATTCAGACGACAGAAAAATTACGCAAACTGTTACAACATATATGAGGTCTATGCTACAGCTCAAAGTGAGATGTGGAAAATTCTGTTACGTCATATTCATCTTTATGTTCATCTCTATGTTCATCTTTATGTTCATCTCTATATTCATCTCTATGTTCATCTTTATGTTCATCTCTATATTAATCTTTATGTTCATCTTTATATTAATTTCTATATTCATCTTTATATTCATCTCTGAATCAAACCTGAAACTAAGCCAGTCTTTTGAAAACACAAAGAGCTATTAAATGCCTCCATGTTTATTCTGGCTGACCTTATGGGCTGCTGCGAGTTTACCAAACTGCACACTTCCTCGCCCCCGCGGAGTGCATTGAGCACAAACTTATATTGACCACTAGTTACGTGCAGCTTAGAGAGAAAAATAAAGTAAGAAATGATGAATGAATACAGAGAAAAACGGCTCTTGTCTTTTCACACCAAAGAGCGGCCTCCAAGTCGTTTGTCATTTGTAATTATCGCATCAGCAAGAAGCCCTGGTTCAAATCCCTGATGGAGGTGCATGACTGCCTATGTGTGGTCCTGTAGCACAGTGGTCCCCAGACGTTTTCAGGCCTCAGACCAGTTCAATGTCAGACAATAGTTTCACGGACTAGCCTGTTTGAGGCTGAAGTGGATATCGGATTATTTTTTAAGCTTCCAGTTTTCTGCAGCAAGTTTCAACTTCATTTGTTCACTAGATGTCAAGTACAAACCATTAAAACCTCTCAGTCAGAAAAAACGCGGCTGAGGACCGGTCCATTTTGGAGGATTGATAAAACAACAGAAACATACAAACAATAACCGTAAACGTAATTAAGGCCTTTCTATTTAGTGTTGTGTCAGGAGTGGTTTAAAACCAGTTTATTTTACTATTATAAGATCTTCTCATTAAAAAACTTAAAAACAGTAACACAATGTAACCAACAATCTATTATTGGTACTCAATAAGAAACAAATCAGATTACTGATCTGCTCAGCTCTGACCCCTCCTCGCTGCAGTTCACAACTTATGTGAAATGTGTATCTGAATGGATGAGCTTGTTTGAGCTTTTATGTGAACATATTCGTTCGTACCCTAGACAGGGTGTAGAGCTAAACAGTTCCACGCCCAGGACGGAAACCGCATTGCTGTTCTTGAATCTGAGGTTCGACTATTGGGCGAACTCTCCTCTCCAGTACCCTGGTATAGACTTTCCCAGGGAGGCTGAGGAGTGTGATTCCCCGGTAATAGGAACACACCCTCCGGTCCCCCTTCTTGAAAAGGGGGACCACCACCCCTGTCTGCCAGTTCAGTGGTACTGTTCCCGACTGCCACGCGATGCTGCAGAGACGTGTCAGCCAAGACACTCCCACAGCATCCAGAGACTTGAGGTACTCAGGGCGGACCTCGTCCACCCCCGGTGCCTTGTCACCAAGGAGCTTGTTGACTACCTCGGTGACTTCAGCTTGGGTAATGGACAGCCCCACCCCAAAGTTCTCAGCCTCTGCTTCCTTAACAGAAGGCGTGTCAGCAGGATTGAGGAGATCCTCGAAGTATTCCTTCCACCACCCGACAATGTCCCCTGTTGAAGTCAGCAGCTCCCTACCTGCACTGAAAACTGTGCCTGCAGAAAACTGCTTCCCCCTCCTGAGGCGCCGGACGGTTTGCCAGAACCTCTTCGAGACCAACCGATAGTCCTTCTCCATGGCCTCACCGAACTCCTCCCAGGACCGAGTTTTTGCCTCTACTACAGCCTGAGCCGCAGCTCGCTTAGACTGCCGATACCTGTCAGCTGCCTCTGGAGTCCCACAAGCCAGCCATACCTGATAGCACTCCTTCTTCAGCTTGACGGCATCCCTTACTTCCGGTGTCCACCAACGGGTTCGGGGGTTGCCGCCACGACAGGCACCAGAGACCTTGCAACCACAGCTCCGAACAGCAGCAGAGACAATGGAGGTGGAGAACATGGTCCATTCAGACTCAATGTTACCAGCCTCCCTCGGTACCTGTTTGAAGCTCTCCCGGATGTGGGAGGTAAAGACTTCCCTGACAGAGGGCTCAGCCAAACGTTCCCAGCAGACCCTCACGGTACGTTTGGGTCTACCAAGTCTTTCCGGCCTCCTTCCCCGCCAACGAATCCAACTCACCACCAGGTAGTGATCAGTGGACAGCTCTGCCCCTCTCTTTACCCGAGTGTCCAAAACACACGGCCGAAGGTCGCCTGTCTAGGGTACTGGAGGGTTCGTGGGATTTCGCTCATCCTGTCCATATGTGTTTTGTGGATTTGGAGAAGGCGTTCGACCGTGTGCCCCGAGCTGTCCTGTGTAGGGTACTTTTAGAGTATGGGGTCCGGGGAGCCTTACTCAGGGCTGTCCGGTCTCTGTATGACCAGAGCAGGAGCTTGGTCCGCATAGCTGGCACTAAGTCAGACCTGTTCCCGGTGCATGTTGGACTCCGGCAGGGCTGCCCTTTGTCACCGGTTCTGTTCATAGTCTTTATGGACAGAATTTCTAGGTGCAGCCAGGGTCCGAAGGGGGTCTGGTTTGGGAACCACAGGATTTCCTCTCTGCTCTTTGCAGATGATGTTGTCCTGTTAGCTTCATTGAGCCAGGACCTCCAGCATGCATTGGAACGGTTTGCAGCCAAGTGTGAAGCGGCTGGGATGAGCACCGCTAAGTCTGAGGCCATGGTTCTCGACCTGGAGAAAGTTGGTTTGCCCTCTTTGGGTGGGTGGAGTGCTCCTTCCCCAGGTGGAGGAGTTTAAATATCTTGGGGTCTTGTTCACGAGTGAGGGAAGATCGGAGCGTGAGATCGACAGACGGATTGGAGCTGCGTCCACCGTCATGCGGTCGCTGTACCGGTCTGTCGTGGTGAAGAGAGAGCTAAGCCAGAAAGCAAGGCTCTCAATTTACCGGTCGATCTACGCCCCAACACTCACCTATGGTCATGAGCTCTGGGTTATGACCGAAAGAACAAGGTCCCGGATCGAAGCGGTTGAAATGAGTTTCCTCCGCAGGGTGGCTGGGCGCTCACTTAGAGATAGGGTGAGAAGCTCGGTCACCCGGGAGGAGCTCGGAGTAGAGACGCTTCTCCTCCACATCGAGAGGAGCCAGTTGAGGTGGCTTGGGCATTTGGTTCGGATGCCCCCTGGACGCCTCCCTAGGGAGGTGTTCCAGGCATGTCCCACTGGGAAGAGGCCCCGGGGAAGACCCAGGACACCCTGGAGAGACTATGTCTCTCGGCTGGCCTGGGAACGACTCGGGGTCCCCCCAGAGGAGCTGGAGGAAGTGGCCGGGGAGCGGGAAGTCTGGGCATCTCTGCTTAGACTGCTGCCCCCGCGACCCGGTCCCGGATAAGCGGAAGAAGATGGATGGATGGATGGATGGATGGATGGATGGTATTCGTTCATGAAAGTCACATCTCCATGTAAACAGGCTCTGTGTTTGGGAATCAGCTGTTGGGATAAATCCATATTTTAATGAATATGTTATTTACTAATGTTTTTTATTTTGTTTTGAAGTTGTGTCCTGTTCTTCTGTTCCTGCTCTTATCCCATTTGCAAAGAAAGGTTCCACATACAACTGTTCTTGTGTTCCACGCCTCCGGACTGCTTTTAGCGCTTAAGTGACTGAAATGTGAACGAGAGAATCTGGACGATTTCAAAACCAAAAGATTTTTCAGAATAAAAGCTCGTTCAGACCTTGTCCTTTTGCTCCCCTGACCAAACTTTACAGCTCAAGTGATCGAAGGTGTAGCTAAGAGACTACAATTATGTTTCAATATAAAAGATTTTTAGGATTCAAAACACAAAAATGTATTACTTCTTCTGCGGCCTGATGACGATCCACAGACTGGTACCTGTCATTTCAGTGAATTCATATGTAAAGTCCATAGCAACCGCTAAATCCCTATTCATATGCTGATATTAGTGCCTGTTATTCTTTGCGTATTGTCTTTTCAAATCACCTGAAAATCATAAATAAAAAGCACATAGAATCTTTTTGCATGCATGCACATTTTTGTGGACTTTATCTGCAAGTCTAGTAAATTAGGCTCTAATATGTATGTTACCTTCATTAAGGGGTTTATGCATTCTTTTACTGCCCAACACTGTGGGACACCCATTTGAAATGCCGGTGTAGTGGGTTAAATTGAGCTCACCTGTGCTCGAAACTCCAACAACATTACTGGGCTCGCTGATTGTATCATCCATTACAGCCATGATACGAAACTCATACCAGGCCTCCTGGAGAGTAAAAACACAAACAGAAATCAGCTCTGAACTAACACTCACTGCTCCATGAGACATGACCAGACCAATAATATTCATCAGCCTGTTGGGATTAATGTTTGTTGTGAAGTTCACCCCTCAGATGTTCCTCATGAAGAGACCTACAACATGACAGATATACATGGAAAGTGACAGGATATGACTCCTAAAGTGGTGGGACTGTGCATTGTCCCTTCTTGCATTTGAGCTGGTCTTTTCTGCTTCACTTTAAAGCCCCCAGCGTTCTGCTCCTCCCACTCTCGATGGAGGGGGCCGGCTGTGCTTGCTGGTAGGACAGGGCTGTTGGTTGCAAATGGTTTCAGCAAGTGAACAGAGATCTGCCTTTTTAAACTTTGAACCTAATCTTCAGGCAAAATTCAGCCTATGGTGAATTATAATTCATGCAACTGCCTTCTGAAAAATCTATTTTTATAGAACGGTGGACATTTGGAACAGAGATTTTTCTTAGAAAAAAAGCTTGGAATTTGTGGGATCATTTCTATGCTTCCATGAGGCTTTCAGGGGCTATTTTCCCCTTCAGTGAAGTTTGCATGTTCTCCCCGTGCATGCGTGGGTTCCGTGGACTCAGGCTTTCACCCACCGCCCAAAACCATGCTTCATGGGTTAATTGGTCACTTTAACTGTCCCAAGGTGTGAATCTGAGTGTGTTTATGATTTTGACCCTGCGACAGACTAGCGACCTTTGCTCCACAGCAGCCGAATTGGGCTCCAGCAGCCCCGTGACCCCGTAGGGGATAAAACACTTTCAGAAAATGGATGGGGGGGTGCATTTATTTGAGCGGAGACAGTGCACATTAATGAACATTTCTGTAAATGTGCAACTGTTAGCTGCACAGCTAACTTTTAGCCCTGGGCAGGTTGTAGGTTTGCTAACAACAAAAACCAAAAAGACATCAAATCAACAATAATAAATATAAGTGATACAAAAAAAGCAGTAAAAGTTAAATAGAAAATCCACACACTCCACACAGTTTATAAAAACTTACAAGTAAATTGATAAATTATCTATAATGAAACAATTTAAACAGTCAAATGTGTGAAGCATCCAGTACTGACATACAATATTTACATGTGCAGGCCCACACAGTTAGGAAAAAAGGACAGTATGGAACCCCAAACTGTTCATATCAAGATAAATAAATAGGATCTTGTGCAATCAACCAATCAATCTGCTGAAAGATTGTCTCAATTTGATCAGCTACCGTCAACAAACCTGCATGGATGCTGCAAAGGTATGTCATCTTTCTAACTGGCACATAGCAGAGGGGGGGTTAGGAATACGAGTCGATTACAAAGGATCAGCCAATGAGCGTTTAGATCTCACTGATTGACTGATTTTGCTGAAAAAGCTCATTATGAAATAACCAAGTCATTCTGAAAAACAGCAATGTGAAATAAAAAAAAAACTACTTTGAAAAATATTGATTTTGAAATCTGAGGTTCTGAAAAAAACTATAAAATTACTATATAAATATAGTAATCTTCAACATTATAAAAATATGAATATTTTAAAATGTTATGCCAAAATGAGCAGGTTTTAAAGCTGAATTCAACAGATTTAATAATATTATGGCAAATTTAATATAAATTTGCAGGTTTTTCACAATTTCATGATATTTTAAATATATTTCTGAGATATTTTTTGGTTGAATGTCTGATTGCACAAGATCATATTTATTTATGAACAGTTGGAATGTTTGTACATTGTTTTCTTTATCTGTACCATGCATAATCATGCAGGATAAAGAGAGTTAAAGGGCTTGTACCATGCAAAATCAACTTTTTGAGCTTTTAAGTGTATTAAAATGTTCATTCCTTATGAAACACAACCTCAAAGTGGTATTTTGAAAACACGCGGATCTTGCAATGTGACGTAGACAAGTGAGAACCGCCCCTTCCAGGAGGAGTCTGCGCTGCCAGCACCGCTCCAGGCTAACACACACACACATTTTCTCTGTAGAGCTAAGGCGGTGATTAGCAAAACCCTTTTATTTTATTTGGTCAATATGCACATCCATCTTTGAAAAAGTTTGGATGTTGTTTGTTTTCGTGGTGAGACGCATACACGTTGCAGAAGCAATACGTTGATGTAATGAAATGGGAGTCACCCACAAGGAGCGAAAGGCGGAGCCTCAGAGATTGAGGCGACTATCTTCCGGGTAGAAAAAGAAAATATGTCATATTTTGTTATAGTAAAATTGTTCTTTACTGTGCAAAAGGTATAATATTATGGATATAGTTTACACTGAAAGGCTTAAGAAAAGCATGATATAGGCCCTTTAAGCCAAATTTCAAGTTGCTAGGTTCCTAAATATATTAAAAGTTGGACCCTCTCTTGGGGTGAGGGGTACACTGTTTCAGATGTTACAGCCCTTAACAGAACTTTAACTTTGAAGTTCTGATAACAGCAAGCAACACATATTCAAAATGAGTCACAACTTCTGGACTGCAGAGATTGTTTTTGCAAAATATCACACAAGTGCTGCACTTTGACAACTTGATATACGGTTTGTAAATGGAGTATACTGATATAGCGCTTTGCTACCTTCTTAGAAGACCCAAAGTGCTTTACAGTTGCAATCCCATTCACCCATGGACACACACGTTCACACACTGATGGCAGCTCGCCATCCCATAACCACTACGAACAATGTGGAGTTCAGTGTCTTGCCCAATGAGACTTCAACTCATGAGCGGGTAGGCAGCAGCAAAGTCTGTCATCTTCCAGAGATTGACCACCCAACCTCTGCACCACGGCCGCCTTGTTTATAAGAAAGTTAAAAAAAAGAATAAAAAAGTGATTTACAGGAACTTACTGTAAACGACTGAGAATTATGGGAAAATAAACAAATGTGCGATTTTATTTAAAAATCAACTGCTGAAGAACATCAATGAACTGTAAATGTATTATACTGTAAAGCAGTGTAAAAGAAAGTGTTGTACCCTGGAGGCGTTCCTTCTCCTTCGTCAAGCACCGCACCTGTTCCTGATCATCACCACCTGTTCATCATCACCATGGCTTTTTAAGCAGCGTCAAACCTCCAGCCACTGTCAGATCGTTATGCCGCTTGTGTGTCAGCCTGCCTGCCACTCCGTCATCTCGCCAGCCAGCCAGCCAGCCAGGCCGCCAGCCCGCCAGCCCGCCAGCCCGCCAGCCCGCCAGCCAGCCAGCCCGCCAATAAACAACATGCCACTAGACTTCCTCCTCACCGGTCCTATGACTGTGCTACAGATTTGCTGCCTGGGGTCACTCCGGTCAGGGGACGGGTGTTTCTTTTGTCACAACCTGAGAACCAAACGATGCAAGCCTACATCCAGAAGGAACTGCCGAAGGGGTTCATCCGACCTTCCACGTCCTCTGTTGGTTTCTTCTTTGTGAAGAAGGACGGCAGTCTTAGTTCATGCATTGACTTCCCTAGTCTCAGTGAAATCAGTTAAGTCTCTTTACGCCCTGACGCTGGTTCCATCGACCCTGGAACAACTGCGTCAGGCCCGCTACTTCACAAGGTTGGACCTTCGCAGCGCCTACAATTTGATATGCATCCATGAAGGCGACCAGTGGGAAAACAACTTTTTCAACTACATCAGGGCACAATTCATTGTTTGCCTCTCTGTGCCCTGACCCTTGCTTGTCCCTCGACTCCCTGTCTCGCTTCATGGTTTTGACTGCTGCCTGGTTTTTGACTTTGTCCTGCCGTCTTGCCCTTGTCTGTTTGTACTCATCATTAAAACCTGTTGTATGTGGATCCCAATGCCTCAGCCTCTTTGTTACACCACCACTCAATTTTTTAACTCTCCAAGTCTGGCCCTTTTGTAATACATAAAATAACAGTGTTAAAATGTTGGAAATAATTGTGTTCTTAAAAATATATCAGGGTAAAGAATTACTTGGTGAATGTCAAGCATTCAGTTTCAAATAAGCAATCACTGGAGCATTCTTAGTTGGTTTCCTGACCTATTGTCTGAAAATTTAAAACAGATAAGTTACGCAGTGTAGGTAAAATATGGATGCATGAATAATCAATAAGAATGTGGGGGTGTGCAGGGGAAGAGGAGATAAAACGCATTGTGAATCTGAAGCAGTAGTTAGATTAAAGAAAAAGTCCTTTACATCTCACAGCGGCAGAGGAAACCGACAGAATGAGATGAAAAGAAGCTTAAAGGAAGCATGGTTTGAGAGATCTTAACCAGCAGTTACACACTGCAGCTTCCAATTGTGTCGTAGAGCAGGCTTGAGGAGAAGGCTCGCTCTCAGTTTTTCTCCTTCCCATCATTGTGTGGAGTGTGAAGGCTGCAGATCTGCACAATGATAACACTCTACGGGCAAATTTACTTGGTTCAGGGGCCACATTCAACTTATCTGATCTCAAGAGGGTAACATAATAGCAAGATAATCTGTCGTCACCTTGTTACCTGTAGCTTCTTTTTTTTTTTCCCAGTTGGAAAAATTGCCTTAACCAATAAAGTAGCCTAATCACTTATTTGTACACATTCATTCACAAAGGCCAATGGAAATCAAAACAAATGCATTTTACTAAAAAAAAATAGTTTGTTCAGTTTTATACAGACTGAACATTTTACATCTGACATTGAAGCAATCCTGATAGTAAACTCAAGAGGAGGCTTTGGAAAAACAAATTGAACACCCTGTCTAAAATATAAATGTGCAAATTATTGAAAAAATTAAGCTAAATAAAACTTTCAAAGATTTGTGAACTTAAGAATTTGGAGTTAACCTCTGTTTCCCCCCATTTCCTCCTAAAACTTCACCAGGCCGTTAATATCAGGATTCAAATCCAAATTCAACATGTCATTCAAGATGCCAAAGAAAAAGATTCTAATTCAGATACCTGTTTTTTCTAAGTCAAATTTAAAAAGAAAAGTGAAAATATTGTCTCTGGTACTGACTTGGGATACATTTGGATACATATTGTATCGCCAGACTCTTGCCAACACACCCCTACATTATATTCAAGTTTATGAATTCAATTGTAACTAGAGAAAAAAGTGACAGACTGATGTTTTATTCATTTCTATTTTGTCTACATCCAAAATGTAACTTTAACAAAAAATGTTTTATTCATTGTTGGGAGGGAACAATTATTTAAATTCTGTTTTAGTTAAATGCGTCTGCTGGCCACTTCACCTTAATGCTGTTTCTTTTATTTTGCTATGACTTATATTTAAACTTAACTTCAGTCTTTTAATGGTCTGGAATAGAATTTGTCCTGCAAACAGACATTATTAGAAAGCAGCTGTTTGAGTTAGAAAGACGGCTTGGACCAAACACTGGGATCGCTGCTTGTTCAGAATTCCTTTGTGCTTTGGCAAAAACCTTGCAGATCAACTAAACTGTTTTACCTCAGATTTCGAAAAGATTTACCAACTCTTAGAGTTGGTTGGCCAAAGTTGATGCAAAATCAAAGTTCCGTCATTCTTATCAAAGTGTCTTGAATAAACTCAAGAAAAAACGTCTTTTTTATGATCTTTCACATTTATACTCAGTGTGAAACCTGGTTCTGTTTGGAGAAAACAGAGCTGACATCCTGAAAATGATAAATGTTTTCTGACCAATCAGGTGAAATTGAATTTCCCACAGTACACCTGACCACGTCTCTGTGACACACTGGTTGAAACACATTGTTTAATAGACACAATTCAACTGTTAAAGGGCCTATACCATGCTTTTCAGAGTCAACTATATCCATATAAATATGATAATATATCACCTTTGGCACACCAAAGAATACATTTTTATTAAAATATGAGTTATTTTAATTAGCTTTTTCCTACACAGAAGTAAGACGCCTCGATCTCTAAGGCTCCGCCTTTTGCTTCTAGTGCAGAGGTTCTCAACCTTTATGACACTGGCGCCCAGTACAAAGTGATTCAAGTTCCTTTTAAATATTAACATTTTAATGTAAATTGAACTACATCTTTTTTAATTTTTAATTAATAATTAAATCAAGTCATTTTATGGTTTATTGAAGTGAAAAAAAAATGCTAAAATGTGATCATCTCAAAGACATTTATTTTCACACTGAACATGTAAACCACAGTTGTCATGCTTAGAATTAGAATTCCAAAAATATTTATAAGGCATTTTGATAAATTAAATTGTGTGGTAATAAAACAAGCACACTTAAAATAAGTTTCAAATTTAATAAGCTTTAAATGACATTTAAAGAGCTATTTAAAAGATTACCTTATAATCTGCTGATGAACTTGACAAATTATCAGTCTTAATTTTTGTACTAGAATCTATTACAAAAATACTTCATTTTCGATGTCAATATATATATTGACATCGAAAATACGTTAACGGATGTTAATTGGATGTTATTCCTGAGAGAATTAATAATATAATGCACTTAAAAGGGCCCTGCAAAACAAGACCTAAATGTTTGCTATATTAGAACGCTTGCTAATGGTTAATCTGCTGCTTCTCAAATTACTTTTTTGAAAGAGTCAGCTTTACAGATCTTTACGCCATCTACCACTTAATCCACAAATGAAATGAATTAAACAGGATAAAGCCTGTTTTTTTTTTTATAAAACATCTTTGACATACCTAATTGCTTACCTACCAATGTAGATATTCAAGAGTGGCAGAAAAACTGAGCAAAACAGCAAATGCCGGACCTAACATGGAGTTCATATAAAACCACTGCTGTCAATGGATTAAAAAATTAATTAGATTAATCACTTTTGGATTAATCACAATGTTTTACTAGGTACATTTTATATGACAACAAGCGGTTTTGAAGAAAAGAAAAAAGCCAGAGCGAACATTTGTTTTTGATTCCCTTCATTTTTTTTTTCTAAAATGTTTTCATTTATAAAGTGCTAACTGAGATATCCCAGAAATGGAATGTGTGTGCACAAAACACATCAACATTAAGATCAGCAGAACTCTAAAGAACTGTGAAGACTTTAATGTTTGCAGTTTTACTCCAAGAAACACGATGTTGATATACAGCTATAAGAAACAAACATTGTGTTTCTGCATTTTAAATAGTCTGGGTGAATACTCAAATCTGATTGGCTGCTGGGTGTTGATATGCACTTAAAAAGAAGTTCTGTTCACAAAGCCCAAATATCCTATATCACTGTGCAGGATTCAAACTTAGCCAGGCTAAAAACAAAGTTTTTGCTTTATCTTTTGGACAAAAACAAGCGGTAAGAGGTGAACTTTCTCTCTGATCTGATGCTTTATTGAACCTATTGTGACGATCAGCATATGTATCGCTTTCTTTTGCCGCTGCAGTCATGGATTGCCAGCACAGCAACGCATTCTCATGTTACCGTGACAACAGGCGGTTTCATATATGAAATAGTCCTATTTTTGAAAAAAAAAAAAAGCGATTAAAACCCCAAAAAGAACAAGAATAAAGTACTAAAAATTGATTGAATATTAATTTTCTTTGTGAGTAACCATGTTCTAAGTGGAATAATACCCGACGCTGAGTGGAAGACGATCGCTTCTGGCAGTTAATGAATCTGCTTTAATAAATAATAATGCGTTAAATTTTCTTTTATCGCGTTCGTGAGTGCATTAATGTTGACAGCCCTAAATAAAACATAAAAATATTTCCATGTACACAACGCTGGTCTGTCTGAAATGGTACCAAACTGTATCACACAAGTCATTGTGGGTTAGGGTCTTTAACAGCCACAACAGAAGTGTGTGTATTTTTACTTAATTTAGAATTTTAGTTAACATCGTAGGAAGTGCTTAGGCCTTAAAGTGGCAGATGAGGTTATTGTTTAAAAAGTAAAAAACAAACAGGATCTGAACAAGGTTTCTAACCTGGATGAGGTCTCGGGCGAGCAACTCCAACTCCACAGGGGGAATGCTGTCATCTAAGATCTCCCAACGCTCCCCCAGGCGAAACTCCATCACATAATGCTGGATAGGTGCTGAGTGATTGGCAGGTGGGATCCAGGTGAGCAGGACTCCCTGCTGCGTGCGATTGGCTGTGAGGCACCGTGGTGGGGTAAGCAGCACCAATGGCTCAGGGGAACTTGTAGGAAATACTGGCAGAGCACATCAGAGTTGGACTTGTGTGAGTTTGAGCTTTAAACTTTCAGCTTTAAACTTGTTGAGCACTTCAAGTTTTTTGAGGTTTTTTTTTTTATCAAATAAAAGCATAAAACAAAACAAATAAATATTGAGTCGTGGAGTCAAAAAACAGCCTTAAGAAACGTATCTCTGTAAATGGTTTTCTGTTGATCAGGGTATTCATGTATTCAAGCACTAATCAGTGATGAATCATCGATCTGCACTACATAGGGAACATCACAGCTCTGGAAGCCATCCAAGAGTGCCACTTCTTGTTGCATTTTGGAAGTTTTTTCTTCAAAAATGATGTCCTGCTGAAAACAAATGCTGCACTTGGTGACTAGACTCTGAAATCACTTCAGATGTGTTTGGTGCTCTTGACAGACAGGGAACAGTCTGGACTTTTAATTAGGTATTTAAAAGCAAAAACACTTGGACTCCGTCATGCTCGTTTTCTGAATACCATATGTTAGCGCCCAGGCCTCAGAAGCAGCAAACTAGCATCTGCCACACTGCTTCCTGCTGACTGTGAGGTATGGCTGAGGAGTTGCTGGAAGAATATTCATTTTAGTGAAAGGAAGTGAAATCTGCTTCAGCCATGTGCATCCATTTCAGGGAAATGACCTCGCCCTACACTGCAAGGAAAGCTGAGTTTCCTGCTGTCAGAATTGTCTGGCCTGTGCAAGGCCTTGACTCAAACTCTACCAAACACCTTCGGGATGAACTTTTATATATTGCTCAGTGATCTCAACATGATGTTGTCAAACATGATGAATTGGGTTTTTATTTCAAAAAGTGTCAAACCCTTTAAACAAACAAGAATGTTTTTGTTTCTGTGATCAATCACAGCCCTCAGGAATAAACTCCTGTTCAGTACTTTAGTAAAAACAAACTGACATGAGACACATTTTAAAATCACTTAATGCTCATAGCACATCATGATGCTAAATATTTTACTACTTAATAGGCCCTTTCTTTTTAATTTTCACAACTCAGTGAAAGAAACACAGCAACCTGCAGCTTGCAATGCCTGTGATCAATATCTGAACTTCGAAAGTGATTCAGATCCACAGAGTTTCAGGATGTGAAGCTTTAAACATTCCAGATTTGGGATTTTCAGTGTGTTAAAAGGCTCAGAACTTCTACTATTGTCAACCTTTTCTTTAAAGTTAAGCATATGTTAGTTTTTATTGGTTTGGAGTCAGTGCTGCTTTTTGAATCCCTTCATGCTGGGACTGTACAGTGGAATCAGTCAGTCTACTCTGACAGTAAATCACTCACGTCTATCACAGACCTGCAGCTGTTTTAATGCCTTAGTCACAACTGCCCTTACAGGGGCATACGAGCCGTCTGTGGGGAAAATGGGCAAATCGCTAAGGGGCACGCAAAGGCCCGCCCAGAATTCTAAGATGGTAGACCACTCAGTGATCCCGTAGAAAGAAAATGTTTTCAAAAATGTGCGCCCCCAAACCCTGCTAACTGAACAAAGTTAGTGCTGTTCACGTAATGCGCCTTGCACACCCATTGTGCGCTCCTTTTGTGCAGTCTGACTGTTAGAAATGAGGTTTTAAGACATTGAGAGTGTAGTTTGTGTGGACAGACAGCTCTCACATATCACCTGCACACCTCAAGCATGCAGCATTTGCACGCAGTCAGTAAGGAACCAATCCTTGCACCTCACTAAAGACCAGAGTGTCATGTAGGGGTCAGTACGACAGCATCAGACAGAAGTGTGTGTAACTTACATTGTCCTTACAAATGCTTCACGATATACTTACCACACATACGACAATGGTACTTTCCATTTTCATGACATCCCTTGAGATGGCAGTATGAGCCTTAAGGGAACTGCGAGACACACCTGGGCTTCCCTCAAGATGCTGCCGCACCTCTCTATGACCCTCCACGGACCCGGAAAACCCAAAAACCTGCTGCAGCCGTACGGGTTAATCCCTGTACGGGTGCATGTGACTAAGGCACTGGCTGCATTGTGCTGGCTTGAGAGTTGACTTTAATGTTTGGTAGTTTTAACTCACTAAAAATCTGCCCCTTATTTCTGATGGAATCTGAAGTCACTACCCTCCCTCATTCTTAAAGGTCCACTGACAGGCTTCTGTATGTAGAAGACGCAGGACCACAGATGACCTGGTCTTTGCTGTGGTCCCCAAAAACTGCAAAACAAACAATCACATCAGCTTGTACGTCTGAAAACTCACACAGGAAGACAATCACACACGTGCACTCTCAATGGTCTTCACAATTCAAAATCAACACCCAGTCCAGGTGAAATGGTCAACTTCAGATCAGGGTGCTAACATTGCATCACTTTGCGTTGCAACAGATTCTGCTCTCATTAGATTTTCGTTTTGTTCGGCCCTTTTTATTCTTCCAGCACAGTCATCTGTTGCTTGATCAGTGGGTAAATGATTAAGAAAACTCTTCAGTTTAATCTGTAAGCCACTTGGACAGCTCAATTTCAATTTTATCTTGTTAAAATGATCAGAACTGATTTGGCTTGTACCAATGTTGAATTGATTAATGAACTGGATTTTAACAGCCAGAATTAGATGTATCAAGGCTGTTATGTGTTGCCTTGAAACCACTGTTGTGTTCTTTTAAAAAACAGAAATTAATTTGTACTTCTCACATCTTTCTGCTCTTCTTTTTATGCAATGCGCTAACACCTTTCTTTTCAGTAGAGTAGAGCAGTGGGTGGTGCACTTACCTAGTGTGTTCACAGTGACAACCTCGCTGAAGGGGCCTGTGCCAAGCTTGTTCTGCGCCAGAACACTAAACTGGTATGTTGTCTCTGGCTCCAAGCCGGACACCAACATCCAGCCATGGCCTCCTGGCACGGCTGTGGAAAGCCAGTCATGCGGACCTAAACGCTCCCTCTTTATCCTGCAGGAGTCCAGTGAAAAGCAAGAGGCCAAAGAAGACACAGGAAGGAGGAGAATTGATAGAAACCGATCTTCATCTGGATGATTTACAAGTCATTCATCATTTTTCCATATGAAGCATATCAAATGGAAATGCAATACACCAAAAACTCAATGAAGATCAGTTTCTTTCCACCATTGATGAAGCATGTTGAAGTCAAACGTTTGAAACCTTTGACTGTTGAAAGCATGAGTTTGACTTGATGAGGCCATGCTCTGCTCAGAAACTGCGCATCATTGCTTCCATGCACAACATTTGTCTGATCATCCCCACAGGAAGGACACTTCACATGCTCCTGTCCACGCCTCAAGGACAACGTTATACACCAGCAGCACTTGTATCCCACAACACTATGGCTTCATTTTACCTGCAGAAATATGAACTCCATGAATGATGGGACCGTTTTTATATAACTTTTAGTGTATATTTGTAACATGTGTGGTTTGATCTCAATATAAAACTCAGTAAGTTATTTCCTAGCATAAATGAAAAACTAAATGATGTTTAATTAAACTGGATTGATTCCTTTTAATTTAACACTAGCATATCAAGCCCAACAAAGGCATGAATTAGGGTTAATGCAAAGCAGTAAAGGGACTCTAGTGTTTACTTTGCTGAAGCTGTTGGTTAAATTCACCACATTGTTACTATTTTCATTTCTTTGGATGTTTCCTGATCCTTCTATAAGTCTACCATCAGGATACATACGTGACTAAACCTGAAAGGCTGTACAATAATTTCACCCATCAAATAGAAAAAAACAAAGAAGACCCAACGAGCTGACATCCAAACCACGACCTCAGATATCAAAAGTTCAATGTCTGAATGCCAAACTTGGTGATTTATTTGGAAAAGTTTATGTATCTCAGTGAAATAACATGTAGCATGTAACATGTGGCGCATTGTTTAGCGCTCTTGCCTCACAGCAAGAAGGTTCCCGGTTCAAGTCCTGGTTGGGGGACTGGAAACAGTGTCACCAATGGGCAACCTTTTTTGTGTGGAGTTTGCATGTTCTCCCCGTGCATGTGTGGGTTTTCTCCGGGGACTCCGGCTTCCTCCCACCATCCAAAAACATGCTTCATAGGTTAATTGGTCACTCTAAATTGTCCCTAGGTGTGGATGGGAGTGTGCATGTGTTTGTGACTGTGGCCCCTGCGACAGACTGGTGACCAGTCCAGGGGTGTCCCCTGCCTTCGCCCATGAGTAGCCGGGTTAGGCCCTGGCAACCCTGTGACTCCGAAAGGGATAAAGCGGTTCAGAAAATGAATGAATGTATACAAATATTAAATAGATTATCTTTATCAGTTAACATTTTCACTGGTTACCTTAACAAAACACACTGACTGGTGTTGGAAACGATAGGTAGCATTTAAACTAGCACTCCTCTAATTGGCCGAGACAGCACATAACCATAACTGGACCATGAAGTTTTCCTTTTTCTTCCTATAAAAGTGCATGAGGAGTATCTCAACTGAGTTGGTTTCGAATGTCTGACATTGGTGGCCTCCTAGGTGCTGACTGTAAAGCCAGATTCCAGACTACATGTTGTGTAAGATGAATCTGCTTGACGTTGAGAAGACCGTCACAGTGACCACATCTGAATGTGCAGTTTAAAATATGTCATCTGGCAAAAGGGACCCTCCTCAGAACGTCCCAAAACAGTTTAGGAGACTCGCTTACACTAGGGAAAATCCTAAAAAATAAAATCCTTTCAATTCTAACTTATACTGGGCTGAGCTCTTTTACTTATGTTTTCCCATGCTGTTGTTTTTGTAATCTAGGTAACAAACAATCCCACCAATCCACTGTTTAACAAACATATTTGTGCACAACATGAACAAATAACCTGCCTCTTTCTCTGGAACTCTAGCTGGATAGGCTAGTGCCAGCGGCAGGGCAGGTGAGGGCCAGCATATAGTATATCCAAAACAGAACCTCTGCACAGAACAAAATCTGTTCCACTGCTCCTGACAAAGACAGAAGCTCGTGTGCCTTTTTGTGCATGGAGTTTGTACTTTGCAAAAAGGATAAAGCATTTGCCCAAAGTTCAGTCCTAACACCAGGGTGTGACAAAAGGCACGCAACCATCAGCCAAACCAAATCAAAGTGTCTTGGGTTAGACCTGGGTTAAAAAAGTCGAAGTCCTGGCAATTACCAGGGTTGGCACAAAGTGGAAGGCAAATAATTAGTTTGAAAAACAAATTAGATGTAAAAAGTGATTATAAATTGAGCCTAAGCATCCCTAAACAAAATGTAATAAATTTGAAAAGTTAATGAAAATATTTCAACCCAGGCCTTCCTTCACATCGAACAGCAGCAGCGCAGCAGGAGCCTCAGAACAGAGAAGTCTGGGTTATGTCCAGTTTAGTTGCAATGCTTTTATCTAATTTGTTTTGGGTGCATTCCTCAAGAAATTTGGAGATTAGAGACAGAAACTCACTGACACTGGAACTCCAGGTAATTTCCATCTTTATTCTTTCACAACTGTTCTGAACGTAACCCTGGAAAAGATATTTTCAGAAACAACAGAGGATGTACTGAGAGAGTAAAAAGCAGGAAGCAAAGCATGCTGGGATGACTCACACATGGCCGTACCAGACTGAAAATGTCTGCTGGAAGCCTCCATTGTAGCCGGCCTCCCAGGACACGTTGGCCCAGGTAGAAGAGGCCACTGCATGGATGTTGGTGGGAGCATGCGGGCTTGTGCCTGCACAGAGAAAATAAGAGCAAAACAACCTGACGTTAGTTATTTAAGTTTCCCTTCTAGATTTTTTAACCATGTTTGACTCATATTGGTGTTTTGCACAATCCATCTTGTAAGAAAACAGGACAGTAAAAATCGTAACAATTTAAACTGACAGAGTGATAACAGGTTTGAAGACAAGCGTGATGCTGATAAGAACACACCAGAGCTAATCTTTAACTGCAGAGCGTTCATCCCAACACAGCAGGAAAATGACTAGGAAAACCCAAAAAAGAAGTCAAATGAGAAATGTGAATCAAAGCAGGCATCTATTTAAAGAAAATGGGTTGAACCTATCAGGTCAGGGGTGAAACGGATCAGTTCCAACCTCGTGTACTTTTCAAATAATTCTTTTGTGTTTGATGCCCAGGCTGAGAAATACAAAAAAAAAGGAAGAGAAAACAAAGTCAAGCAAAAGCCCAGAGGAGCTGCTGCATGTTCCCCCACCAAAGGAAGGTTTGATAAAAACAAACATCAGAGGGGTTGCCATTGTAGCTTTATCAGGAATATTGTTGGGACTCAGTTCATTACAAAATCCCATCATTTGTCAACTTTTAGTTCACAGAAAAAGAAACAGGACTTCTTCAAAACACAGAAAACGGCATAATAAAAAGATTCTCCAGCTGTGAGGCACAAAATGCTCCAAACATGAGAAGACAGAGACAGCTTATAGCTTCAACCATCCATCCATCCATTCATCCATCCATTCATTTTCTTAACCCGCAGGGTCACAGGGTTACCAGAGGCTGTCCCGGCTACTGTTGGGCAAAGGCAGGGTACACCCTGGGTAGGCAGACGGGGCAAAGTGCCAGCCCTTCACAGGGCTCAGCTCTAATCAGCTAAATCTAGTTCAGATCCATAATAATGTTAAATTCTGCTAAGAAAAATGTCATTACAAACCTGACATTATTTTAATTCCTCTTATAATCTGGATTCTGTGGTTTTAACAGAGAGTTGGGTAACAAGATGAGTAAGATGAGTGCCTTTCTTATTCAATCCACTTCACCTCACTTTACTTTTACATTCGGTGGAGGGGGCTGTGTCTTCTTTAGGATACAGTTACTCAGAGGCAGTCATTTAATTTACCCATCAATGTTGCACAGGTATGGTGCACAGGTAGAGCGGTTGAAGATTGCAGGTTCCATTCCCACTCTGCCCCCCCATGTGTCAAAGCGTCCTTGGGCAAGACAGTGAACCCCACATAAATGTCTAAAATCTGAACGTCTTCTACTTACAATCTTTTGTTTTCGTTTTGTTTACAGACGGTTGGTTTTAAATTATAATTTATGATCTTACTGTTTTAATTGTGATTTTCATTCATCCATTCGTTTTCTAAACTAGCTTATTCCAGTTTAGGGTCACTGGGTCGCTGGAGTCTACCCAGCTACTGACAGGGAAAGGCGGTGTTCACCCTGGACAGTTGGCCAGTCCATCTCAGGGCCACCCATTAACCCATGAAGCATGAGCTTTCTAGCCCATAGTTGTACTGCTTTGCTGGTTGTTAGTTTTTTGGCTGTGATTTTACAGTTCTGAATGAGATTTGTTGTCAATATGCTTGCAGTATGAGTCATATGAATACGTTTACATTTTTCTGCACCAATAAACTTGCCTTGCCTTTCTTCCATTAATAGCAAGGTATCAAAGGTTTTGTCCATCAGTAAATATTTTCTAGGGTAACTGCTTTTTTGCAAACATGTTTGCAGCATTCTTAGGGGGGAATGGTTTCACCAGAGGCTGGAGTATGAAGAAGCATAAGAAGCCGCATTTCTTCTGTTAGCTTAATTTCAGTTTTTACCTCAGAGAATTTTTGAGCAGATGTGACATCATCAAACTACAAACTTTTCTAAAAATGTAGACAAAATGGACAACTACGCTTAAGTGCATGTTTTCATCGAGCCCTGTGACGGAATCCTACCTATGACTTGGACATGCGTGCTGGCAGTGATGCTTGTGGCAACATTGGTGGCAACACATTCCCACTCCCCGTGATCTTCCTTTGTGAGTGACTTCAGCTGTAAGCTGCCTCGGGGCAGAACATTGTGCTTGCTTCTGCTGGGCTTTCCAACCTGCAGTCACCCCAGACCAAAACAGAGAAGCAGAGAAGTGCACCACACACTGGCATGTGCAAAGCTGCCATTTACAGAGCAAAAACACAAGTCCATATGTCACAACTTTAAATGACTTCAATAGCCAACATTGAAAAAAATCATTTAGCACTTAAGTGCGTCATATGATCATTCAGACAACTTAATTAACATTCTGGATGTCTTCTCTTATATAAATTTAAAAAAACAGTGTAAGTTTAAACATAAAAATGAGTCTTCACAGTATCACAGCTTTCTGAAGACATGGTGTGCCAGCAGGATTTACTGACAGTCTCTTAACAAATGTGTCCCTCACCTTCCTCCAGGTGATGTTGGGGAAGGGGTCTCCCTCTGCCTCACATGGGATGACCAGCTCTCTCCCCACCTCCTGTCTGTACTCCCCTCCAGGAACAACAGAGAATTTTGGAGGGTCCTGTTAGAACAAAACCATTCCAGCACACACGTTAGAATCTTTCTATCTTCTCCTATCTAATGTGGGTAAATTGTGTGCACCTTTAGCACCAGGGGAGCAGGAGTGGACCACCCCATGGAACCCAGGGCATTGTAAGGCATGCAAGAATAGGTGCCCATAGAGTCCTCCGTCACTTCAGCCACACGGATGCTCCCATCGTCCATCTGGCTCCACCCAGGAAACTGAAGATAATGGTCACCGTCAATAAATATTGAAAAGAGCAAGCTTTACTATAGAACTTCCAACTATTGCTAGAGATAAGAAAAGGAAGTGCTTCACTTTATCTATGCGCAGAAAGAGGCCGTCTTTCTTCCACTTAACGAGAGTGACAGGAGGGTTGGCATCCACTGGACAGCGAATGAATCCAGGCAAACCAATGGCCACGTAAATGACAGACGGCATGTTTACCACTCGGGCAGGATCTAGACAACAATGAGAGGAAAAGACAAGAGCCAGAAGCCTGTTGTGGTGCTCGAGCACTGGACTGAAAAATGTCAAAAATCGAATGCACAACCATGTTTCTTTGAGAGCAGCTAAGCCAGCAGTGAAGGGATCTCAAAGGAATCTTGTTGAAGATTGAAATTTTCTAAATCATTTTTCTGCACACTTGTTATTGAGCATTAATCTGATTATCTCAATGTGATAATCTGAATGCGTTGATGTTACTGATTTATGTTCACAGACTTTTACTTTTGAAGTGATGAAGAACACCCCCCCACCACCACCCCACCCCACCACCCCCACACACACACACACACACACACAGCCTCTACGTCCATGATGACTGACAGCACCAGGCTGTTTCTTCATTACCCTGAATGGGGTAAAAATGCTTTCAACTGCTTGGCTCAGTTTTGTGAAATGAAAATTGTGACAGTGTCATGTGCTAAGTGTTGTTCTTCTGAATTTGCCTTTGCAGAAAGGTTTGATGCCTCAGAGCAGCAGTCCTGAATCTTGCTCCTCAGGTCCTCCCTTTTCTGGGGGAACTGAACTGCACAGGACACACTTTTCATGATAAATGAGATAAGGAAGACAGAGAATGTGATATCTTGTTAATGGTCACATTTAGTCTCTGTCTGCAGTCAGGTCAGAAATTAAGGAGTAATCCTAGACATAAACATTAACATTCAATCTATAATATTATCATCAGGAAACCACCTTAAAAACATTGACAGAATCAAAGGCAGATTGTCTAAATCAGAGCTAGAGATGCTTCTTCACACATTCATCTCTAGCAGGTTGGGGGGGGGTGTGCCACAGAGAGAGGTGTGTGATAAAAATGAGAGGTGATGTGAGCAAGAAGAGAGTAAAGGGTGCTTTTAGGGAAGTGATGGAGGGAAGGTTGAGAGAGGCTGAGTGTGGGACCAGCCGAAAAAAGAGAGACAGAATGACGTAAGGTGGAGAGCTGAGCATGTGAGTGAAGCAGAGAACGAAGCCATGAAGGAGAACAAATGATATAGACAGGAAGCATGAACTGTTTCCAGAAAAGCTCTCCTGTGAACATCAACCCGCCAGCTCTCTGCACCCAGAGGAGTCCCAGAAACAGCAGCACAGACCAGAATATCAGCCAAGACTAAATATAGCACAGAAAAAGCCCCATCACTTGTAACAAGCTGGTTCTCACCGCAGGATGGTGTGGGTACATTATTTTCCTGGCAGATTTTCAAGGACTCAGAGCAAAAGGAGAAGGAAAAAAAAGTAAAGAGGGCCAACGGGCTGAGGAAACACTTGGAAGATGAGCAAAGGGAATGGCCCTGCAGTCTGACAAAAAGGTCTGCGGTCTTACAGCAATGATGTAATCTTTAACTCTCTCACCACCGAAACGGCTGCTGCTGCCAGTCTGCTCACACACACATCACACAGCCAGATTCAGTCAGCACCGAAAAATATTCAATAATGTCTGCTTTCTGACTGATGTCAGAGGTTGTCGTGTCTCAGCTCCTCAGTCTGGTGTCTGAAATCACACAGCTGTGCGATGGGAACTTAGGTGTACACGAGGGGTAGGCAGTCATTAGGAAAAAAGAGCAAAACAAAGACACACACTACAAAGTTTTGTTTAACAAATTCCTCACATATCAGGCTGTAGAACACAATATGAAAAGAAATATTTATGGGATTTCTTTTGAATGGGTCAAAGAGTTCTGTCTTCCCACGAGGGCTCGGTTTGTTAGAACTTCAAGCAAAGTAACAACTACCATACAGCAAAAAACGAGTGTGTGTGTGTGTGTGTGTGTGTGTGTGTGTGTGTGTGTGTGTGTGTGTGTGTGTGTGTCTCAAATGCAATGGTTCATGCACTGAAAATACAATAGGTATGGAAAGTATTCAGACCCCCTTAAATTTTTCACTCTGTTATATTCCAGCCATTTGCTAAAATTCTTTAGGTTCTGCTTTTTCCTCCTTAATCTACACACAGCACCCCAAATTGATATAAAACACAGAATTTTTGACATTTTTGCAATTTATTAAAAAAGAAAAACAAAATATCACATGATCCTAAGTATTCAGACCCTTTGCTGTGACACTCATATAGTAAACTCAGGTTCTGTCCATTTCTTCTGACCATCCTTGTGATGGTTCTTCACCTTCATTTGAGTCCAGATGTGTTTGATTCTACTGTTTGGACTTGATTAGGAAAGCCACACACCTGTCTATATAAGACCTTACAGCTCACAGTCCATGTCAGAGCAAATGAGAATCATGAGGTCAAAGGAACTGCCTGAAGAGCTCAGAGACAGAATTGTGGCAAAGCACAGATCTGGACAAGGTTACAAAAAATATCTACTGCACTTAAGGTTCCTAAGAGCACAGTGGTCTCATTAATCCTTAAATGGAAGATGTTTGGTACGACCTGAACCCTTCCTAGAGCTGGCTGTCCGGCCAAACTGAGCTATCGGGGGAGAAGAGTCTTGGTGAGAGAGGTAAAGAGGAACCCAAAGATCACAGTCGCTGAGCTCCAGAGATGCAGTCGGGAGAAAGTTGTAGAAAGTCAACCATCACTGCAGTTCTCCGCCAGTCGGGGCTTCATGGCAGAGTCGCCCAACAGAAGCCTCTCCTCAGTGCAAGACTCATGAAAGCCTGAATGGAGTTTACTAAAAAAAACACCTGAAGGACTCCAAGATGGTGAGAAATAAAATTCTCTGGTCTAATGAGACCAAGATAGAACTTTTTTACTTTAATTTTAAGCTGTATGTGTGGAGAAAAGCAGACACAGCTCATCACCTGTCCAATACAATCCCAACAGTGAAGCACAGTGGTGGCAGCATCATGCTTTAGGAGTGTTTTTCAGCTGGAGGGACAGGATGATTAGTTGCAATCAAGGGAATGATGAATGTGGCCAAGTACAGGGATATCCTGGACCAAAACCTTCTCCAGAGTGTTCAGGACCTCAGACTGGACCGAAGGTTCACCTTCCAGCAAGACAATGACCCTAAACACACAGCTAAAATAACCAAAGAGTGTCTTCACAACAACTCTGTGACTGTTCTTGAATGTTCCAGCCAGAGCCCTGACTTAAACACAATTGAGCATCTCTGGAGAGACCAGAAAATGGCTGTTCACCAACGTTTACCATCCAACCTGATAGAACTGGAGAGGATCTGCAAGAAGGAATGACAGAGGATCCCAAATCCAGGAGTGAAAAACTTGTTGCATCTTTACCCCAAAAGCTGGCTGTATTAGATCAAAAGGGTGATGCTACTAAATACTGAGCAAAGAATCTGAATACTTAGAACCATGTGATATTTCAGTTTTTCTTTTTAATAAATCTGCGAAAATGTCAATTTCTGTGTTTGTTGTGTCAATTTGGGGTGCTGTGTGTACATTAATGAGGAAAAAAAAAATCATCTTTAAGGATTTTAGCAAATGGCTGCAATATAACAGGGAAAAATTTAAGGGGGTCTGAATATTTTCCATACCCACTGTAAATCCAAATATTATTAATATCCCTGGAAAAAATAAAAATGAGTCAAAAAGTGAAAGTCACAAGAGCTTATGGGTTAACTGTGAGGTGTGGAGTGGATTTGATAGAATTTTACACAACAAAATTAGGTAAAGACTCACATTGCACTGTCAAGTAGGCAGAGGCAGATGGTGGCTGGCCAAGGCTGTTGCTGGGCACACAGGTGTATTTCCCAGCATCCTCTGGCTTCACTTGGGCGATGATGAGGGAACCATCAATGAGAATACTGACTCTTCGTTTCAGGTCACTGTGGACATAAAGACGAACGAGGGACTAAGTTACAACAGGAACAAGTGTGGTTTCCTTCATAGCAGGTCATTTGAAAGAAACATTTATTTAAATGAATAAAGAAGAGTTGACAGCTACAAGTTTATCAGACGCTGATTTAAGTTTGGACAGAAAGTGCTGTCTCCTGGTACTGAACATTTATTTGGTATGTCGGTCACTATAAAAAAAACTGTACTGATGCATGTCTTCTCTTATTTTTGTAATGAAAACCTCAAACAACCTCATGACACTATAATTCACCACTGCCACACTTTTATCCTGCCCTTTGCTCTTAATCACAAAGATTATTTTTTGACTTTTATGCTTATAATTGCTGGAACAAAATTTGATTTAAGAATCTATGCAGTGGGACTGGCTGCTGTGGAACTTTGCAACTCCATAGGGTTCAAAGGTGAGTTGAAAATCCCAAAACCTTCACTACAAACATATGTTTGTACAGCACAAAAACAAGAATGGGTGATCTTTTTTTATGGCTACTACCAAACATTCTATCAGAAAAACTGTAAAAAAAAAAAAAAAAAACCAATAAGGGATTTTTTATATATCTTTTCACTCACAGAGCCCGCTGAATCCCTTTCAGCATCACATTGTTACTGGAGCCAAACCGGCTATTGTTCGGTGACGGCCTGTTGGTTTACCCGTAACAGGTCGCCAGTCTGCTGCTAGGCACTTTTTAGGCAATAATTACAAATAAAGTTCTTCATCGTCAGGGATCGAGGCTAAAAGACCTAAATGCAGGAGACCAACTACAGTTGTGCTTTTAAGATTGCAAGAAATTTTAATTTCTTGTTTATTTTCATAAAATATGAATGATAAACCTAACTTTTTTTTTCCGGTTCCGGTTCACGACAGAGCGGACGTGTCTTTTTCGGCTCTCGATTCCTGACGTTTCTTTGAGCGATTTTTATGCTAAACAGCAGAGATTCTGCAATAGAGAAAGCTGAACATGGCACCAAAGGCTGAAATGGCAGAACTTAAAGTAGCTGACATCCAAGCCAAGCTAACTCCATTGTTGGCATTGGAGGCTAAGCTAACACCTCTGCTGGATGTTGTGCAGGAATTACGACAAGAAAAAAAACTAAATGAACAACGGGATAATCGGCTTGACCTCCTGGACAGAAGACAGAATGACGTGGATCAACAACTAAGAATGAATAATATCATTCTCACGGGATTTAAACTCAAACCAAGAGCTAAGCCTGGCGCAGCTAACATTAGCATGGAGGCTAGCGGGGCTGTAATGGCAACAGCTGAGACCGTGCAGAGTCAAGTTGGATCATTCCTCACTTCTAAAAGGAATTTCCTTGGATTTGAATAATATTTAGATCTGCCATCCGCTTCCCAGGAGAAAGGAGTCAGATAAACCAGCGATCCTCATCAGGTTTGTGAATCAAAAGCCTAAAATGACGCTCTGATGAAGCAAAGAAAACTGCTAAAAGGGTCTGCTGTTTTCATTAATGATCATTTATCCAAATTTAACGCATCTTTGGCTAAACATGCCAGGCTCCTGAAGCGGAAAAAGCAGATCCAGAGCACATGGGTGCTGAAATCCAGGATCCATGTAAAACCACTTGGTCCACCGGACCTGACCAAGTCAATGGTCATCACCAACATGAACGACTTTGAGAAGTGTGTGGTCACAGACGTCTGAGCCTTTATTTGAAGCGAAATAAGAATCAAAAATGATTTCAAGAAATATGGCCCCCGGGATCTTCCACTGACTCTTAGATCAACTTTGACCTGATTTTCAGCAGTGATTTCTGCCCTGCAGACAACTGGAGCTCAAATTACTTGCTGTGATACCAGCTGAAGGACAGTGGACCTGACAAACAAAGTCTGCAGTCATAACAACGAGGAGAACTTTATAAACTCTGTTCAAACCTGAAGGACGGCTGTTAATCAGACAGCAGAACACAGAAATACTGTCTTGGCCAAAGGCTTTAATCGAATCACTTGACATGGTTCCCTAAAGTGTGATTAATGACAAAGGATCTTCTAATAAAACAACCTGCACTTATTGATTCTTTATTTCTGTAAATGATCTGTCAGACATAACTGATTTATTGTTGCCTCTTTTTATACTTGATCTGAAGAAACGACTTTTCTGATGAAAATACTCAGCACTTATTTGATTTTTAATATGTTTTGTTTATTTTTTTTATTGTTATTCTTGATTTATTCACATCACTGATTCTTTCGATGAAACTATTCTGCCAAAAAAAGGAGAAAAAAAACTGATCTCTATAATGACTTGTTCACATCACTGATTATTTATTTATTTATTATTTTGCATATGCTCCAATCAAGTCTAAAATAATGTTGTACTTACATGCAAAGCAGTATGACTTATTGTTACTCTAGGATGTTTAATGACCTGTATTACTGTCAGTACAGAATAAATACCTGATGCCACCTTATTGTACATTTTGAAACATCCATTCCACAGTTTTTCAGTCCTGGATCACAGTTATAGTTATTTGTGAGTTTTTCACTGTATCCCTCACAAATTTATTTGGTAGTTGTGGCAGAAACGTTAGTGATTGGTTTCGTTTCTGCCGAACTCCTCACTTTCCACTTCTTGATCAAAGTTAGAACACAGCTGACTGGCATTGTCAGTTCCTTGGATATCTTCTTATGTCCCTCTTCTGTTTTTTACAGTTCAGTTACCTTTTCCTGTAGTTTTTTTGACTGTTCTTAAGCATTCCCCATGACCATGGGTCCAGAAATGTCAGTGAAGCACAGGATGCAAGGGTCTGTTGGGAGTCCAGAAACTCCAAGACCTTTTGTGCACAAACATTGATTACAGGCAAACGAGTGACAGGTGAAGAGGGTTACCTTTAGCGACCATTCAAAGCCTTTTGGATCAGCTTGTGTGCATGTTTTCAGAACAATGAAAACTTTAGAACAGGGTCCTTTGAGAAGTTTCTGTTTTCATTATGAGTTGAAAAGGGTAAACTCAATTTTTTGACACCTCTGAGACGGACATACAGTTGAGGAGAGCTCCCTCAAATAGAATTTCTCCAGTCTTGAAAAGAAAGTCCAGGAAATCACCTCACTGACCAGCCACCAGCAAACCCTTGCTGCTGAGCTGAAAGGCAAAGAGAACCTTCAAGAAACTTATGCTGGACTCTGCCAGGCAAAGAAATCAGCCTCGAAACTCAACAAAGAGCTGGAAAAAGACTTGTAACGGGTCAACAAGAAAGTCCAGGACCAGAAAACTATGTATATATCTGCCGGTTCAGATATATATATATATATACAATGATCTGAACCGGCAGACCTTGACTGCAGCGGAAAAGAAAAGCAACATACATATATATGTATATATATTTATAAAGGGTATATATGGGGTGGTTGTCCTGTTGGAAGGTGAATCTCCGCCTCAGTCTCAAGTGTTGTTCAGACTTCAACAGGTTTTTTTCCAATATTGCTCTGGATTTGGCTCCATCTGTCTTCCCATCAACCTTTGTTCCTGCTCAAGAGAAGCAGCCCCAGAGCATGATGCTGCCACCACCATGTTTGAGAGTGGGTATGGTGTGTTCAGAGTGATGTGTTAAATTTCCTCCACACAAAGCGCTTTACATTTAGGCCAAAAAGTTCAATTTTAGTCTCATCTGACCAGAGTATTTTCTTCCACACATGCTTGCTGGGTCACTCTCATGGTTTATGACAAACTGCAAACAGGCTTTTTTGTGGTCTTCTTTTAACAATGACTTTCTTCTTGCCATTCTTCCATAAAGTCCAGATTTGTGTATGACTGATGGTTGTCCTATGGACAGATTCCTCCACCTGAGCTGTAGATCTCTGCAGTTCATCCAGAGTCATCATGGGCCTCCTGGCTGCATCTCTGATCAGAGCTCTGCTTGTTCAGCCTGTTAGTTTAGGTGGACGATCATGTCTAGGTAGGTTTGCAGTTGTTTCATACTTTTTCCATTTATGGATGATGGACTGAACTGTGATTTGTGGGATGTTCAAAGTTTGGGAAATCTTTTTATAACCTAACCCTGCTTTCAATTTCTCCAAAACTTTCTCTCTGACCTGTCTGGTGTGTTCCTTACACTTCATGTACATTTCATCACTAATAACAAAATAGGAATTTGCATGATGGATATACATTATTTGAGCGCAGATAAATCCAATCCATTATTATTTACATGGACATCGGTTAAACTTGTAGATGCAGATGACTGGCGATCATTTCTCTGTGATTTATTCAGGACGGATGTAGTAGGTAGGGAGACAATTCAGATTAGTTCACCTTTCTCCTAAAAAAAAAAAAAGATTGTAGAAGCTTTTAGCTTCACTATCTTCACTAGAGAATGGAGAAAAGATAAAACAGGCTTAGCTTGATAACTTTACAAATAAAAAAGCCAGAAAGGAGACATTTTGAGGACAATACACTGACTGTTTGAATAAATACTGTGTGTTATTACTCACAGCAAGAAGGTCCCCGGTTCAAGTCCCGGCTGTGGGACTTGAAACAGTGTCACCAATGGGGGACCTTTTCTGTGTGGAGTTTGCATGTTCTCTCCATGCATGTGTAGGTTTTCTCCAGCTTCCTCCCACCGTCCAGCTTCATAGGTTAATTGGAAGATATGTGCAGGAAATGCAGCACATATGTGCATTTTGGTTGCACGTATTACATGTGATCAACATTTATTTCCATTATTTTTTGTGCTGGTCACACGTAAATATGCGCTAAAAAGATCAGCCTTCTTCTAGACCATCCATATTAGCACCCGCAGCTCGCCTCTTATGTCCTCAATACTAACCCCCCCAAAAAAACAAGCATTTCTGGATGACGCCTGTGTGTCAGCATTGCAACATTTAATATGCAAATCGGAAAATGAAAAAAAAGTCAATTTTCCTTTATTCGTTTTTGATTTTAATCTAAAAAACGAATGACACAGATTTTTAAAAAATTAATTTGTGTCTGTCTATGTCTGTGTGATATTTTATTTAGATTATTCTAAACACTATAAATTATTAAATCATTAAGCTATAAATGGATAAATATTAAAATAGATAGAAAATGGCAAAATAAATAGAAATAAATGTGCATTCTTAATACAAGTAAATAATTCCCTAACCAGTTTTTTTACAGTAAACTAGAAATTTTTTTTGTACCAAGCAGTAAGATTTACCAAAGGGCAAAGCATCATGATACATGAATTCATTTACAGATTATTTTATTTCGGAAAAAAAAAGATTAAGGCTTTTTTAAAACTTCTACCGAAATATTTGCATATTAAACAAAAAAATTATGTTACTGTGAAGCTTCAAAATATGGTTATCTATGGAGCAAAATCTGAGCCATAAAGATATGAAACCTAGATGACACAACTAGAAAAAATTGATAACAAAACTGATATATTGGTATTAGGCTAAAAAAAAGTGTCTGAAACATTCTGCAAATCTATTAAAAACATAATTATTTTTTAGGTTCAAATAAAAAACTGCAATCGTGGTATTCAAACCCAAGTGACTCCAAGGAAAAACATTATAGCTCTGCACAATCCTACCACACCACCTGTGGTGCAGGCAAACAAAATTTGGTTAACAAGAGCAACATGGAACTGGACGTGTAGACCAGTTTGGTAAACAGTCTCTCACCTGCAATGACTTTTTGTGGTTGCCGGAGGATGAAACACAAGCACGCAGGAGCAGAGGAGCGCTTGGGGTGTCTAAATTGTCCAAATGTTGGATGTTTGCGTAGAGTTTTGAATGAGAAAAAACCGCCACAGTACAGACATTACAGGCATTTTCTGACCGTAATTATCCAAATTTCCAGAGTCGGTGAATGCACCAGGACTGAGGTTACCACCCTCAATGATTTTGACTGGTCCTTGTTTGAATAAAGAACAACTTGTAGACTAAAGTAATGTCAACAAGATACAATCAGTTTTATAAAAAACATGGGGTTTTATGCTCAGACCTCTACATCCACACTCACAAAAAAATTTATTTATAACCTGAAAAATCCTAACCAAGCAGTTTGGACAATTAGATTACCATGTAGACCACTCAAATCAGATTATTGCAGTTATCTGATGATTCCACTTTTTCAGATTTTGTGGTAAAACTGCAGCCTCATCAAACAGCTCCACCTCCCAGTTTTTGTGTTGCTTTTTTGATGTGATGCTCCAGGTAAGCCCACACTGAGTCAACTGAGCAAACTAGAAAATCATCTTAAAAAGAATGGAGGATGTAAGCGGGAATTTGCTCACGAGATATTCTGTGACTTAAAGGAAAATGATCATTCCAGCACAACTTTCTATGAACAAATGAAGGATTGTCTGACTTTGTTCTGAATTTCATCCCCAAATCCCCATTTCGACCTGCTAAACCAGCTGATGTAGGACACAAAATGAGGTAAGACAGCAGCCAGTGACAACAGCTCATAACTTTACTTCTTGAAGAAGACGTTGTCCTCCTCCCAGAACCAGGTGTAGGTCAGGTTGCGAGGGTAGGCCTCTGCCTGGCAGGTGAAGAAGGCGTCCTGTGAGATGTTAACGGTTATGTTCTCTGGTGGCGATATGATGAACGGTGGGCCTGGTGGAGGACACACACAAGGGTCAGACAGGTCACTCAGCTCAGCGGCAAACTCAAACTCCACCATGAAAATCGATGGTGTGGTTGTGGACAGCTGTGGTTTCTGTAGGTTCCTCTGAGTCCATGCAGAGATTTTCATAGAGAATCATGACCATGATAATGTTCTGAAGGCAGTACTGCCAAAAACTCACACGTGCACTGTTAATTTTTAAACTTTTCAGCACATTTTAATCCTGAATCCCAGAAAGTTTGACAAATATGCTGTAGATTTGAAGACATTCACATTCATAAATGTCAGTATGACAGCACCAACTTTCCTGTCTCTTTTTCACTGTGTGAGCAGGTCAGTGACTGTCTGAAATAACAGCAAAGCGACAGCAGAGGCAAGCCCAGATTTAGGCATGGGCAAGGAGGGGCAATGCCCCCCAAAAGGCTGGGACTGCTCCCACAAACGTGACGCTCTGCAAACATTCCAAATTTCAAAAATTATTTAAAGACAAATAGAGCACGCTCTGCTCTCTGGCTCCCATTCAAAGTATCTGCTAGTGCTGATTGGTAGAAGAAAGGGAGGGAGTGGCCTCTTGTTTCACTCCCACTCCTCTTCTCAGTGGTTACTCAGTCCCAGCAGGGCAGAGCTCAGCCGCTGTTCAGAGTTTTCTTCTGCTGTTCATTGCTTATTGTATTTAATCACTCGCCTTTTTAACTCGTTGACCTCCATCTATTACTCTTTTCGTTTTAGTTTGGAGTAAACCGAGGAAACGAGTTGACTATGCGCAGATTTCTGATTGCTAAAACTAGCGCTAGCAGCAACACTGCCAGTGCTGCGGCATTTGCAGCAGCAGCAAAGACCGACTCGACGATGGTTCTGCAAACTTTAATCCCTGCATCCAGCCCAGCAGATCTAGTTGGTCTAGTGTCTCAGCACAGCCCCTGCTGTCCCAGTTGCCCCCAGCCCTTGCAATGGTCGCTGCAGATTATGTAGATTTAGGCCTGAACACATAAAGCACGGTCACAACCCACAGCTCTGGTTTTCCCCAAGTGTAATTTTGGTAAGAACACACTTGTTCTGCCCAAGCTGGTATCGTGGAAGACCAGGGCTGGAATATTCAGCAAAGCTTAATGCATGTTTTTGTTTCCCGTGTTGTAAATTTGGATGGAACAATCACATTTGGTTTTCACTAAACAAGGATTTAATAATTGGAAAACGGCACCGGAGAAAGACAAGGGACTCGCAAAAAATGCATCAAGTCAATGCCAAATACAAAATGCAAAAACCTGGTCTGAAATGTCCCAAAGAGAGGCCACAGGTAAAACCATTAGTAATCGAATAGGGCCCTCTCCAGTTGAATAAAATAAATATTCTATAAAAACAATTAGGGATGTAGTTCGGTTCCTTGCAGTAAATGAACTTCCACTTCATGGCAGTGTGGGAAGCTCAAATCAGGATTCTCTGAAGGATCGTTCTTAAAAATGATTGACTACACACTGGCAAAGAACCCCAAATGTAATGAAATTAACACATGTCCCACAAAATGCAAACTCCACCTCTAACAACATCCAGAAAGAAATGATTGAAACATTGGCCAAAATGGAATACATTAAATCATGGATAATTATGACAAAGCAGATTCTGTTGGGATTTACATCAAAAGTGGTGGAACCAGAGACAGATGCAATGTGGAGAATCTGTCAGTTATGATTAGATTTGTCTGTTAAAGTATTCAAGAGCAACACCTGATTGGTGTGCTTGACCTCAGCCAGTTAAATGGAGAACGTATTGCCACCCAAATTCTTTAACATGTTTCTGCTTCAGTTCATAGTGCAGCTGAATGCTTTCTGAATGCTTTCTCAACCTTATTAGATAATGCTGGTTTCACACAAAATGTAAAGGAACCCACTCATTGTCACATGCACACCCTGGACCCTGTATTAACTCATGGTATAGGGATCAGCCAGCTGAGTGTGCTCCCTCATAACCCCATACTCTCGGATCACTTTCTAATCACCTTTCAGTTTGTTTTAAAGAATTCCCCTGCTCCAATAAATAAAGAACAGCTCAGAAGAACATTGACTGACCGTTCTGTATCTGAATCAAGTGGCTGACAGGAGACAACAGTTATAGCACAGTTAGCATAGTTTTTATGAATTTTAGGGGTTTGGGAGGATTTTAAACCCCAACCTCTCAGTATGCCCACACTTACCCACCCCCAATATTCCGTCTGCACCTCCAACAGGGGCTGGTTAGATCCGGCCCTGAGCAGAAGAGCACTAACCCCACACACTATCTTCAACTCGTGCGTTTCACTTCAGAGCTGACTGTGTGAGTTTAGAAAACCATGTTCCTTGTAAAGTGTTGGAAGACTTTACGTTAACAAAAGAGTCCTTATAGTGAAGATGCTTAAGTTTCTGTCTGAGAATACAAATGAGATTGATCCTTGTCTCTAAAAAAGGTAAATACAAAAAGCAATAATGGATTATTCATTCATATAATTTTTAACCTATTATTCATTTATGGCAGGTGTTACCAACCCTGCTCCTTGTGAGCTACCACCCTGCTTATTTTGCAGTTAACACTGCTTCAGTAGATGCTGATCATCTGGATTAAATCAGTTCAGTTTCTGATTGAACACACCTGATACAGGTGAGTAGCAATTACTCCAGCAGGTTAGCTGCAAAACAAGCAGGGTGAGAGCTCACAAGGACCATGTTTGGAGACCCCTGATTTATAGTTTCTGTGGGTCATGGTGAAGATCAAATCCTGAAAGATACCTAAACGGAATTTTGATTTAAATTTTAGAAGCTGGGAATGAGCTCAGTTCTGGCTTGGAGTATAAAATACCAGAAGATCAAAAAAGTATTTGTTGCAGGAATGTGGGTTAAAACATATTAAATCACCATAATTTCTCATGGTTAAAAGGTGGAAATACTTTCAAAATGAAAATTTCATGACTAGAAAAAGAAAAATGATTTGTTTTATGGTTCAGTTTCACAGCAAGTAAAGCAGCCGGCATCACTCGATTAGCGCCCCCTGCTGTTGAATGGAAGATCCTAACTTTAGAATGTGTGGTCAACTATTGTGATTAATGAAACAGACAGAAGGCTGTGGACCAAAACGGGACGGTTGTAGACTCTACAAAAGTAAACAGATCTCCAGTCCACCTCTGGTGTCAAACAAATAAAAATAAAGAAAAAGAAACGTTTGAGGTGTGGTGGGGAGGGGGGCGCTAATGTCCGAGCAGCTCGTTGTTCCAGCAGATAGACTGTACCATCGACAGTATATGGACTGTACCAACGGGTTTTCAAAGTGTAGTGGAGCACTGAGAAGCTTATTTACAAGAAATATAAAACTTATAGTTATAAGGCCGCCCATTACACTACTAATAATCAAACATTAGCGTTCTACTAAATCTGCATTAGCCTAGCTAGCGATGTACAGCTTAGCAGGCTAGCTAGGGACCATAAATTTACCGCTGATTGTGGCTCTGTGGCGAAGGCTGTTGCTGATGATCCAATCTCAAATGTCTGGATAGCCATGAGAACATCTCATCCAATGTTTTTGGCCAGAAAGTGGGACATGTCTTGAACCAGTATAAAAAAAAGGGCGACAACTCTGGCACAAATCATTTCAGAGATGGAGCAAAAATCCAGCTTTATTTTGGTAGGCCACTTCCGCTTATCTGCAAGTTAATTTGCATATAATCTAAACATTTAGCTCCAAATTAAACATTTAGCTCCAAATTAAACATTTAGCTCCAAACTAAATATTTAGCTGTAATCTAAACATTTAAATTAGACTTTAATATTTATCAATCAAACAAAGATTTTAAATATTTAGTTTGTAAGTTAAATATATAATTATAAAAATACATTTGAAAAACCAAACCTATTTTTTTCTCAGAAAAAGAGGCTAAATGATCAAAAAATATTGCTGTTAAAATTTTACTACACCGGCTTACAAACGGCACCCTATACACACAGGCATGTTCACACAGACACACGTGCGCATAAACAAAACATTGGGTTTTCTTCTCTCTCGTGCTTTGTTTCGCACAAAGACAGACTAGTGTGTCAACATGGGCGTGTGAACAAACTCGCACAGCTGAGCCAGTGTTTCTGCTCCTAAGTGTTAGCCCCATATGTTAGCTCTGATTAGTAGCCCACAGCCTGATCCTTTAACAAGCAGCACATTTCCATCTGCCAGGCCATTAGCAGTACAACCAGGACTAGCTTGTGCTGGATGGATGTGTAAGTGGTGTTGAGTGTTTTTGTGTGTATGAATGTCTCAGTGTGTCAATGCCAACCCGCTCTGTTTGGAACCAGCTGACTGCTGGAGATTTGTTGGCACAGGAGTCTCTTAGCTGGGGCTCAGGCTTTCCAGGAGGACATCCATTAATCCCCTTGAATTATACAGGACAGTGAAAAAGGCATTCTGACTTAGGCTCAGTCACAAAAGGACATCTCAGTGAACATTAAACCAAGAGAATAATGAGGAATTGAAACAAACATTATTTAGAGATTTTAATATTCATAAGATCTTCATGAGCATCTCATCAACTGTATTTGAAAGACAAGTAATCAGCAAGCTTGAAGCCTTTCTGGAGAAGAGGAACTACTTTCTGGTTTTATGGTTACATTCAGCTTCTCTCACAGGTGTGCTTAACACACAGGACAGGTAGAATTCTGAAACTGCTCCACTTCCAGGCCCAGTGTTTCACAGGTAACTCTAAGTAGAAATTTTACTGGTTCAGAGCTGAAAATTCAACATTTAACAGTAAGGAACAAAAAGGGTGTAAAGACTGAGGTTCCAGCTAAAATGAATCAACAAAAAAAATCTGTTTTAAACAGCAACCGATAACTAAATATGTACAACATAAGACATTCAACACATTAGATGGCGGAAACCAAAAGACACTGCTTCTCAGTATGTTAAAATGTTCCTCTATGAGACGCCCTGTAAGTAAACGCAAAAGTAAATGTAAGATGCCATGACACCTTAAGTTTAGTAAAATGTTAATTATCTTGGAATACAGCCTCCAGATCGGTTTGCTTAGTGAAGTCAATTGAGCCAAAACTCCAGTGAGCGCCAACTTCTGCCTGTTTGTGTGTGTGTGTGTGTGTTTATGTGTCCCATTACAAGAACATGAAGATCAAGGCGATGTTGGTGCGGCTGGGTTTCAGTTTTCCAGCTTCAACAGGTAACATGAACATGGGTCCTGCTGCTCAATTTGGGGTTTGCACTTTGGGGTCTGCACTTGGGAGGATGAAGGCCTTGGCAGAGGTAGAAGAGTTTTTTGAATGCATTTTAAAACCATAAGGGCATAAGAAAACAAAAGAAGACTCCATGTGGCTTTCCTCCATTTGTGTTTTCCTGGGAAAAATATCCACATTTGATGTTGTCTAGACGGTAAAAATATTGAATATTTCTTTTTTTTTTTTTTTTTTTTAAACTTGTCCTGCCCAACAGCTGAGAAAACAGATATGAGCTGAGAGCCTCTTGTGTTTGACAGATTTTACTCTTACAATCGGGGGTTATAAATCAAAATGTATGTTGGTATAAGCCCCTTTTGTAATCTAAACGATACTTTATTAATTTTGATTCATTTTATTTATTTATTTATTTATTTGTGTTCTTTTTGTTGGACCGGACGGATGATAGATAATGGATTATAGAAGTCAGAGAAGGACTACTGGGAAGGGAAGGTAGAGTTGTTAATCTACTGGCAACAAAATGCTGGATCGTATACCCATTGCAATAGTGAGTGTTGGTCTACAATGGGCCGGGCCTGTCCACACACTCAGCTGTTACATACCTGCCAGCTCCAAGAGTGTTCACAAACTTGTCCACATCCAGTTCGCACGCACACTTGTGCATACCAACCAACACATGTAAAGCATTACATTCTATCACGCACACTATTTGAGGGTGCAAAGGTGAGCCGACGCCTGTGCTCAGGTGAATGTTATGTTAAGATGAAGTGGATGATGGAATGCACAAAAAAGGAGGGAGAACCTCCAGCCATCCCCACACCAAGACCCCCGCCGAGGCGGCAGCGCCGACCAGAGTCCACACCCGCACCCATACGGTGGGGTCAACGGAGAAGATCCACCCGCCCGGCGGTATCCCATTTGCAAAGAAAGTTTCCACACTCAACTGTGCAAGTCTGGTGCAGTTCCACACCCCCTGGACTGCTATTAGCGCGACTGAGTGACTGAAATGTGATCGAGAGAATCCAGTTTTCAAAACCAAAAGATTTTTCAGAATAAAAGATCATTCAGACCTGGTTCTTTTGCTCCACTGACCAAACTTTACAGCTCAAGTGATCGAAGGTGTAGCTGAGAGACTACGGTTATTAAAAAAAAAACAATTTTTAGGATTAAAAACAAATCAATTAATTATTTCTTCTGTGGTTGGGCACTGGTGAATTGGACTACAATTAAATTGCCAGTTGCACTCTACTGCTCCCTCTTAACTATTAAAAAGGAGGGATTAAAGGTAAGGGAAAGATATGGTTAAAATGTAAGAATCTGCAAAGTTATAACATAAGAAGTATTCCCCAGACATACCTACAAAGAAAAGGCTAACTAAGGTTAAACTCCGACTTCCTGCCAGTCAATATGTACTCATTCTGTTTAGTCAAAGTGATTCATCCAGAAGCATGCAGTCATGTCCCAGAATTCAGTATGTGATGTGCTCTTCTGGTCTCCAGGCTGGCTGAGCTGGGTCTACTTTAATCTATGCACAAAGAAGATTTAGTTTACATAGCTTTAGAATCCACAAGACGTTCTAACTAAAAGAGCAAATGCTTTGAAACATGAATTCATTTACAAGACTTTTCACACATGGAAAGAAAGCTATAAGCAAACTTCTCTGTATGCCTGTGATTATCTCCTCTCTGTGTATCTATGACCTGATGCACACCTGAGGGCACCCAATAGGCCATGAAGACAGCCAGAATCTGACGATACTGAATCACTCCTAGGTTTTGAAGCCCTCCAAAGGACTACATATTTCACACATAGAACAGAGTGGACGACAACTTATCATTGGTTACAGTTCCATGAACACCATAGCTATGGTGGTCCTTCTTGGTCTTAGGGTTGTTGAGTTGAAGGTTTTGTGGAGTCAGGATGTACAGCCAGGGGATGCTGCATTTTTGACTCATTCATTTGGTTTCCTGGACAATTGCTTACACCTGAACATTACACCTGGTGCAGAGGTAGAGCGGTAGATCTCTGATTGAAAGATCACAGGTTCGGTTGCCGTCTTGACCCACCATGTGTTTTGAAGTGACCGTGGAAAAGACGCTGAACCTTATATTGCTCCTGGAGGTTATAGGTTGGCCCCCGTGTTCGGCAGCAGAGCCAAACACTGAATGTGTGAATGTGTGTTGAATGGGTGAATGGGACTGTGGCTGTCAAACGTTTTGTCAAGCGTTGGAAGTGCTATACAAGTACATTACATTTTCTACACAGTCTTATGTACTGAGGCGACTTATGGGAAAAAAGTTGGCACAGCATACTCACCCTGAACTAGCAGTCGTGTTGTGTGGATGGCCTCACCCTGGAGGCTAAAGGCTCGACACGTGTAGGCTCCACGGTCTTGCCGGGTGATGGATAGCACCGTCAAACTCCCATCTGACAGCTGAAAAAACACACATTTATAAAAGTAACTGTCAGGAACAGGTTTGATGCCACGTCCATTTTTTGGCAGATTTTTTTTTCCTCATGAAAAGGACTCTGTAACATAATCTTTGCTTGGGTTACTTCCTGTGTGTAAAGTTACACAGCCCTTAAGCAGACCTTCAGCTTATCTCCTGGTTACATAGCATTAAGGGTTGGACAGGGAGGTTAAACTTCCAACTGGTTTCCAAGCGCATTGCACAGAGGATGATGCATTATCTATCTTTTTCATTCTGCTTCACCCATCTCTTTCGAGGTGGGTTGTTAGTACACTTTAGTGTTTTTGAGATTAGAAACCATGTTGGTATTTTGGTTCCTTCTAAAAAAAATTACGTTACTTATTACCGATTTGAAAAAGTCATTCATTACTTGTTACTCTACTTTTTTCCACACATATACACATTCTCAGGGGAAAAGCAGCACAAACGAGATCCTCTTGTCTTTCATTTAACGGGGCTTCTTTGAAACAGAGATTTTTTAATCTCAACAGGACTTCTGTGGTTAAATAAATGTAAATACAAAAATGTAAAAACTTTATTTTTAAAGCAATAACCTTGTGCAAAGTATGAACATGGTTCAAGACAACCTGGCTTCATTTGAATTCAGACAACAGTGTGAAAAATAACACAAAAATAAGTTACAAGTAATAAGTTATGTGGTCTATGCTACTGCTTAAAGTCAGATGTAGAAAAAACTAAATGTCTATAATAATGTATATATTCATCTCTATATTTATGGCTTTATTTATGTCTAATCTGAAACTACGCCAGTTTAAAAAAAAAAAAAAACACAAAGAACTATTAAATGTTCTATGTTCATTTTAGTGGACTTTATGAGTTGCACCAGTCTCTCTCTCTACGTCTGTCTTATGTGCACTGTTCTGTACCTCTGTGAGTCTACCAAAGGATACAACCCCCCCACCTCGCATCAGCGGAGCGCATTCAGCGCAAACTCCTATTGACCACTAGTCATGTGCAGCTTAGAGAGACAAAGACTGGGTGAATTAATATAGAAAAAAAGGGCTCCCAGGAAGAATCCGGCTTTTGTCTTTCACACCAAAGAGTAACCGACACATCAGTACACAGGCCGGGTCTCTGCTTTGCTGATCACCTGCAGCTCCGCAGGGATGACAGGACTCCTTGTAGCCTCTCTTTTCATCTCATCTTTGAGACTGTTTGGAAAGCACTGTGACTGCAGCAATGAGGGCATGTCTGTGCTTTGACCGATCCCCAACTCTGTGCGCACATGTGTGTGTGTATGCATCAGTTACTCTGTTTTTTTTTTTTTATTAATCTCTGTTTCATTTCATTTAAAATTAAAATGTCAGAGTTTCTATAGCCAAGTAATTGTAATTAATTACCGAAATTTAACTGTAATTTGTTACGTTCCTCTTTTACTTACAAAAATTACAGTAAATTACAGTAATTTGTTACTTTGTATTCCTTTATCCCCAACACTGTTAGGAAATAATCTGGAATGATCCAACAGACTAAGCCTAAACCCACATTTGAAGTCACAGCAGTTCTTACACTTCTTAACCCTTACAGAAATGGTCTATTTTTGCATTTAATCAGCTATAATCTTGTAAAAAATGAGTATTGGTGGGAAGACAACATCCGGAATTAAGAGTTTAAGCAAGCAGACCTAATCTAAACAAAATCCTTTCCAACTGTTCTTTCTATCTGAAGTTCATTTAGAGATACCCCAATCCACAGCCTTGTTCTGGGTACTGCCCTTCTACCAGTAAAGGAGGGATAGAATTAGTGGGGAAACCCCAAAAGCATATGAACCTTACCTCGGAGAATGATTCTTCAACACTGTGTCATCAAACTCTCTGAGTTTCCATCTTTTTTTTTGTTAAAACGTCACAGATTTATCACCAAAATTATCTTTCTCTTTTTGGAGTGGCCATGGTGCAGCAGTACAGCGGACGCTGAACCCCACATTGCTCTTGGAGGTTATTGGCTGATGTTTGAGCCGCTGAGCCATTGTGTGTGTGTGTAAATGGGTGAATTGTTCTGAATCAGATGGATGTCGGGAAGCAGGAGCGGGCTAACTCCGCCCACAGTCCCACCCACAACTCAGAGGTGAATTTTAATGAACTCCTGCTGCTCTGCAGAAACTATGTCCTTGAAACAACACACGATTTTGGATTTTAGTTAAAAAAAAGGCATATTCATGGTTTGAATGCTTGGAAAATAGATCAAAAGATGACAGGAGTGGGACAAGCTTGACAACTTTTAAAAAAAAGTGTGTGAGGTGGGCTTTTCCTCTTTTGAAAGGGAAATTTAAAAAACAGTTTAAGTTTAGAAAAAAAAACTAAAAACTAAAAACAATGCATACACTTTTTTTTTGTTTTTTTTTTTTATTTAGATGAACATCTTAAAACAAATGTTATTTTGGAACGGTCAGTAAACAACACATTACGAATGCACTTTTACCTTTGGTTGTAACATTGGAGAGATATAATACGAAATAACAGGTACCTTATACTTGGCACTGCTGACCATGAGGCTGCCTTCTCGCAGCCAGCTGACCGAAGGTTTGGGGTTTCCGAATGCCATGCAGGTCAAAGTGATGCTCCCCCCCTCCTTGGCCTCGACATACTGAGGTGGTGTATCTGTAAATGTGGGGGGGGCTAAGGAGTGAAAAAGGAGGCAGCAGATTAATCAGTGGTAAAAAAAAACTTTTGAACTTTATCAAACTAACAAGTAAAAAGACTCAAATGAAAGTACATGAGTATCTAACGAGATGTGTCACAGTTTACAGTTTTGAATCAAAAAGGTTTGTGACTAAAACACAGCCATGGACATTCTTTTTTCTATTTCACTGAACACCAAGGAATATTTCTGCTTTTTTAGCAATGTTCCTCAAAACTAGTGCTCTGCAATAGGACAACTGTTATTTTGTATAAAGTTTGTTTTACTTTAGTTCATTTTACTTATTTTCATTCATCATTCATTCATTTTCCAAACCGCTTTATCCCTTTCGGGGTCACAGGGTTGCCGGAGCCCAACCCGGCTACTCATCGGCGAAGGCAGGGGACACCCCTGGACTGGTCGCCAGTCTGTCGCAGGGGCCACAATCACACACCCATGCACATTCACATTCACACCTAGGGACAATTTAGTGACCAATGAACCTATGAAGCATGTTTTTGGACGGTGGGAGGAAGCCGGAGTACCCAGAGAAAACCCACGGATGCACGGAGAACATGCAAACTCCACACAGAAAGGTCGCCCATTGGTAACACTGTTTCAAGTCCCCCAGCCAGGACTTGAACTGGGAACCTTCTTGCTGTGAGGCAAGAGTGCTAACCACTGCACCACCGTGCAGCCCAATTTTTTTTTTAATTGATTTAAAAGTAATTAAATAATTATTATTTTTACTTATTTCAAACATTATAAAAAAAAAAACAACACATAAATCAATACTCTCAATGATAACAACAGTCATTCAGCCATTCAATCCTTTTTAGTTTAAGGTGAAAAAAAAGTCTCCAGCTGACAGAATTTAGGGGTGTATTCAGACTGGAAAAATCATTTGGTCCAGACAGAGACTACTTTATTTGTTTAGCATCGAGTCCTGAAGCTTGACTGCGGTCAATCGGACTTTACCATTTCAACCTAAACCTTGTAAATAAAACCGTGTGACTAAAAATCTATTCACTCTTTGGCCACAAATTACAGGGGCGGGGCAAAGCAACTAGAGGCGGAAATTATGGAAGCCCTGCACTTTCCAATTCTTGTCAGGAATTTCACTCATTCAAACTTTATTTTGTTGACCAATTTTCAACATCTGCATCACTGTTAGATACAACACTTTTTACTGCCACTTTGGTACGGTGGAGGCATGGTGCAAGGTGGTTACTGGCAAGACAACAGCTTTGAAGGTATAATGGTAAGTATTTATAGCAGATTGTCAGTAAAACAGTAAGAAGCAATGTGTATCACATTAAAAGTAGTTTTAATGAGCCTGCATTCATTCAGCCACATTTCAGTGAGTTGTGGTGTCTCATCGTTGTGTTGTTATGGCACTGTTTGTAAGAGAATTCTGTTAAGAAACTACAAGGTAACTTTTGATGGATGACATCACAGCTGTGCGTGGGCCACATTACAAGACACAGAAAAGCACATAAGAAGCGTTTTTAGCGTGACTACAGGCTAGGGTAGCCATTTTAGTCCAGTTACTGGACTAAAAGGGCCCTCTTTGATAGACTCCTGTCAAGAATACAAGAGAGGATAGAAGACAAACAGCACTGCTTTCACACAAAACCTTCCAAATACATTTTTTCGTTTTTGTATAAGTGCTCTGCGCCCAAGTCTTCTGGGTTGCCCTTTTCATATCTGCACTTACATGTCAATAGCATGTTTGATTCCATATCTAATCAACTCTGGACTGAGGTTGATCTGCTTACATCCATAATCCTGTGGTCTCTTGTGTCCTCAGTAAATCATCTCGTCTGCAGCAATGAGCAGAGATGAAGTTGTAAATCCATGTCTGATACTGTACCACCCAAGACCAAACTAACTAAAGAAGTTGTGAGCTCAGAAACATGTATGACTCTCAAATCGGGTCATGATCCGACTGATACAGTGGGGATAGAAAGTTTGGGCACCCCAGGTCAAATGTTATATTGTGTTATATTGTTATATTGTGCATAAAGAACTCAAGGAAAGATTGAAAAATCTCCTCAAGACATCAGTTTACAGATGACACATTCTTTTTTTATGTAAAAAAAAAAATCAGGCCTTATTTCCATCATTTACCCGTTCAAAATAACAGAAAACAAAATATTGGAGTGTGCTAAAGTTTGGGCACCCTGCAGAGTTAGTACCTTGGTAAGTTTTTAGCCACAAACATGTGAAGGAACGTGAGTCGTTTGTCAGCTCTCTGACCTCACCCCTCTGCCCTGCTGTGGAGATTTTACCCCGATAAGATTTCTGCTCTTCATCACAGCCACATACAGCATTTACATTTAATCTCTTCCTCAGGAAAGGACTGAGGGGTCACAGATTAGCTGTGATGACAAATGAAAGTACAAAAGTGATATAATTCACTTCTGCATGTTCTTATGTTTCTGAATTTCTGAGTTAGTGCATAAATTAAAGCAAAAAAAGTTTTGGTTTTTTTTGTCCTGAACAAGCGTCAACATTTCCTGTCACTGAGCTGCAGCTTAACTTGGGAACTGGATTTATGCTTCCAGAAGTGGAGGGCTTTTGAGTTTGTTAGTTTATTGTTTTTGCAGACCTTTGCCTTCAAAGATAATATACATTTAGTCTAACTATATTGTAAGAGACTGGAATGTTTGGCTGAGCTTAATGTCTTAAGTGTCTTTGACTCCCACATCTAGGAAAGCTTGAGTCCACTTGAGTCCAAGTGAAGGATCAATTACATTTCAATGACAGATTTTTTGCAGCAGAACGCCAAAAGCTCTAAGTCACACACTCTTCAACCCACTCATGTCTCATAGCAGACATCAGGAAACAGGAATTTTAATAGGGATCACTTTTAAATGAGTGACGCACCAGTTCTTAAAAAGCTACGTTAAAGTGACCTTCTCTGGCATTTTTCTCTGTTTTATGCATAGAAAAGGTTCAAGAGCTTTGTTTCTGTCCACCTGTGACCTGCAGCAGGTTCAAGATTGGCGGTCTACAATCAAAAGCACTGACCACTAAAAACAGATGATGTACTTAATATGAATACCAATATAACAATCTAAATCACAATCTCTGTCTGAACCCATGCTGACACAGATGATTGTGATCTTGTACTTCAAAGTCCTGCAATATGTGGTAATATTGATATATATATATTAAAATAAAGTTTGTAACAGAAATAATGCAGCATTTTTCACGGACAGCCGCTCTCCTATGACTGAAGAGTGTGTTTGCATCAAGCCTGCTTTGACAGGAAGATAAAGACCTATAATGGAATGACAGGAGACAGAAGAAGAGGGGCAATGCTAGAGGAGAAAGAGCATGGATCAAACTTAACTAATGTGCCATGACATCAGGGATGGTGTTGGCAGCATGCAGGGCTGTGGGTATGCTACTGTTGCCATAGCAACAAGCGTCATCACAAAGATAAGTGATGATGAATGCTGAAACCATCAAACAAAATAAGGAGTTTTGTTTGCTGAAGGTTATTGGATGTGATGTAGAGGTAGAGTGGTCAACCTCCGATCAGAAGATCACAAGTTTGATTTCCATCTTGCCTGCAAATGTGCCAACATGTCCTTGGGCAAGACACTGAACCTCACATTGCCCTTGGTGGTTATAGGTTAGCTCCAGCAGAGCTGCCATCAGTGTATGAATGTGTGTGTGCGTGTGTGTGTGTGAGAGAGAGAGTGGGTGAATGGTACTGTGACCTTAGGCCTTCAAAGTAGGTAAAAAAAACGTGCTATATAAGTTTGCATCAATTATTTGTTTTTATTTGTACCAGTTTCTTCTGCCATGTCTGCCATTACTCATAACTCAGTCTAATTTAGACTGCAACAACGCAGACACAGTTGGATGCATTAAGGTTTGGTTAGAGACGTTGCTGCCTACTGACACACTGACCCTTACACCTTAATTAACACCTGTCATACAAAAGAAATGGTGCTTAATTGTGATTGTTGATAGTGATTTGATTTTTTGGTCTAGACCAAGACAACAACCTTTCCTGCTAGAGGGAACTGAGGTGAAAGTTTTGGAAACACAAATCACACCATAGAATAGCCAAAGATGAGAGGTAGTGGGCTGGGGTTGGTTTGCTCATAGCCCCCAGCTCAGCTCTCTGGTGTTAAGGTTGATCCTGGTGAATGAGAAAACAGTATCCCTGCTCACAAGGAAACACCCCTGGGTTGGGGTCATGTCTCTTACTGTAAATGATAAATTACATAATTATTTATGTATTTATTATTTTCTAGGCCCAAAGAGCTTCATAGACCCATTCACCTATTCACACACAAATTTGCACACAGATGGTGGCTCTGCTGTCAATCATGGCACCAACTTGTAACCCCCAGAAACACTGTTTTACTCAGTGTCTGGCCCAAGACACTTCAACAGATGAAGTGGAGAAAAGGTGGGAAGCAAACCTACAATTTTCTAATCAAAGGTCTACCGTTTTACCTTTCCACTACAACTGCCACTATGGTCTCGACTTATGGGCCAAACCAACACATTCTCACTCCCAACTCGTCATCCGATAGTTTTTCAAAACAAAACTTTCAGATGAACAGAATCTGTTAGTTTCCTAACATAAAACTTTCTTCAGAATCAGAAAATAAACAAAGTGGAAATAATCAAAGTTAGCAAATTTATTTTTTTTTCTGTCTGCAGCCACATATAAAGTGAAGTGGCCCTTGGACCGGTACCATACCATGGCCCGTGGGTTGGGGACCCCTGGTTTAATGGGAACAGGCGGCATGTCTAAAAAGTTAGGGTTACCCAAAGCGTCGATATGTGACACAAAGGAAGTCCCTGAGCGTTCGTCCATTTATGACAAGCTGGGAGTGAGAAGGTGTTGGCCAAACAGCAGTATAGATTACCCAGGTTTCTTGAAGTATTGAGGTGGGTTAATAGAAAGTGCACTAACATGGACTTGTGTGCCAGTCACTGTTTGTCCATAAAGAACATCATGTTAAAGCTCTAAAGTGTCTATCAGTGCAGGTTGCAACAAAACACCTTAGTCAGTAAGTAGCTCAATGAGCGACTTTGCAGTTGTGTCATCTGATCCTCTGCCGTATGTCTTAGACAAAGATTTGGATAAAAAGACCTGACCAACTCAACAGGCCTCAAGGAATTGTGAGAGTCTAGAACTTCTGGCTAAGCTCACAGTCTGAAGGGTCTTCGATTCCCACATCTAGGCAAACTTTAACCAGGTTCCTGAGGAGGATGGAGAATTGAGTTCAAGTGGATCATATTTTCCATGTCCATTGGTCATTGCAGCTTTCAGGAGCTTTGGTTATTCAGATTCAGGTGCCTGTCACCCCAACAAACCATGAATCCTGTTGTGGCAGCCAGAAGTAAGTGATGCCATCCTAACGAAGAAGGAGTCCTTTAAACTCGGGATGGTCTTAAGGTAATTGACTGGTATTGGCAGACCAAGCAACGGGCAGATGAAGGTGCAAACACTCATACCAGGGAGAAATTTGAAAAGGCCATGATATCTTGGCAATCCACATGTTTTTCTGGATTCGGAGAAAAAAAAATATGTTCTCCATAGTCGTATTCTGCTGAAGATCCAAGGGATTTCAGGGTCCCTTACTTATGGCCATTCAGTCTCTGTAAACAAGAACAGGAGTTTGGTTTGAATTGCAGATATAAAGCACCGAACTGAATTCCCGGATCTACACTAAACCACTTGGCCCACCGCACCTGTCCAAGGCAATGGTAACCACCAACATGAGAGACTTTGAGAAGTGTGTGGTCACGGGTGTCTGAGCCTCTAATTAATGCAAAAAATAAGTCAAATATGATTTCAAGAAAACATGACGCCTAGGATCTACCACTGTCTCTCAGGTCAATTTTGACCCTGATTTTCAGCAGCGATTTCTGCCCTGCAGACAACTCGAGCTCAGCTTACTGTGATATCAGCTGAAGGTCAATGGACCTGACAAAGTCTGCAGTCACAACAACGAGAAAAACTTTTAAAAACTCTGTTCAAACCAGAAGGATGGCTGTTAATCAGGCAGTAAAAGAAGGAATACCGTCTTGGACAAAGGCTCTAATCATGTCACTTGACTTGGTTCCCTAAAGTGTGATTCGTGACTAATGATCTTTCTAATGAAAATAATCTGAACAAATTTTTTGATTTTTTTTTATACCTGATTTAAGTAAATGACTTTTCTGATTAAAATAACCTGCATATCATTTAGTTTGTTTATATTGATTTATGTAAACGACCTTTTCAGATGATGGAAACCTGCTCTATGTTGCTGAGATTTCTAATGATAAATAATATACATTTGTGGATGTTTGAAACTTACATCACCAATTATTTTTTTCTACATAGACTACAATCAAGTTTAAAATAGTGTTTATATCTACATACATAACCATGTGATTTATTGTTATTTAAGGATGCTTATGACCTGAATCAATGCTGGTAAGGTATAAATATTGGGTCATAAATTACAAACCAGACATTGATCATTTATGTAAAGTAAATTATATGGCTGAACCAGGGTGGGATTATACAAATTCGCTTCTTCCCACTCCCTTTCAAGCAATCTATCATTCGATACCTAGTTTTCATGTGTTTGACATGTTTTTATGGATGTAAACCTTTGTTGATTGACTGTGTTACATATGTGTTATTCTTACCTGATTGCTTGAAATAAGCCATTTTAAAGCAAATCAAAGCAAATCAAGGCAGCAATAAGTCAAACCATTTTCAAGAGTCTGTTGGACATTTTGCTGCTGGTTCTGTTTATACCTTTCATGGACAGAATTCTAGGTACAGCCAGAGTCCAGAGAGAATCTGCTTTGGGAATCGCAGGATTTCACTCTTTTGCATTTACTTTTTGTAGATTATGTTGTTCTCCGGGTTTCATTGAATGAAGACCATCAGTGTACACACCAAGTGTGATAAGCCTGAAATGAAAATGAGCAGCTCCAAGTCAGAGGCTATGGTTCTCGATCAGAGGAAATGGGCCCCATATGGATTGGATTGATAGATAGATGCAGCAGTTGCAGAAGCACCATTGCTGCATCAAGCCATTGTAGTGAAAAAGGCAAAAGTCTGGATTTGCTGGTCAATTCTTGTACTTACACTCATTTACACTTGTGAGTTTTGGGTCATGACCTAAATATACATTTAGGTACATTTTAGGATTTATGTAAAATTTCAGTTGATTTAGATATTTTAAATGTCAAATTTATTAAACATTTAACACGTTTTTGTTGTTTTACATCCAACCATCCTAAAATTAACTTGTGAATATTAAAGACAATTTCTAAAAGTAAGTAATTTTATTAGCCACTGCAACCCTGAGATAATTTCTCAAGAAAACACCTTGGCATCATTTCCATTCCCAGTTTGAATTATCGAGTCAAGGATGAGACAAAATGCGTAATTATGAAGCAGGGATATGACCTGCCGAGACAACAGATGGCAGCACCGTAGAAGCACATGCAACTCAGCTGTCAGACAGACACATGACTTCTGTTTCAAAATAGATGGCTAGTTTAAGCATTTAAGTTATTCTAGGGGGTCTAAAGGTTTACATTTTTGGGGGGGGAGGGGCTGAATGAAGTCATTCATTTTTTCTTGCTTTTTGAAAATAACATGGACAGAATATTTTTTTTTCTCTTTAAGTCATTTGTCAGCATTTTAACTTTGTGCGATGGATATTTTTGTTTGGACTGTACAAACTGTTTCTTTTGTATGATCTTTTATCCTTGTGATCCTTGTGAAGTTATTTTGGACTGCTTAACACCATGTCTCCTGAGGCTTTGTGAGCTAAATATAACACATCTTTCCTAAAAATATTTTGATCTACAAGACAAAGAACATCTTAATGAAAATACTGTTGGGATGATGATCACATAATCTGAAAAAAGTGTTAAAATCGTAACAGTGCACAGAATCTCTGCACTTACCGTTGACAGTCAGGTGAACCCAGCTACCGTTATGGAAGGTGTCATACTGCTGCTGGAGCATCAGCACCTTACACTCGTACCAGCCATGGTCATCTGATCGCACATTGTCTATCCGCAGGGAGGACTTGCCATGTAGACTGGCCCGGCCTGGCCCAGAGAATCACAGCGTCAGCAGTAGGGGCAACAGAGAGGTGGGGAGGATAGATGGATTGAACAAAATGATTAAAAGCAAGGAAGTAGAAAGAACGAAGAAAGATAAAAAGGTGTGTGAGGGGTGAGAACAGTAGATGAATGCTGAAGTGAAAATCAACCTTAAAGATTTCAGAAATAAATATGCAAAGATCACGCTGCTGCTGTGGGCTTCTGATAAAAAAGCTGAACAAAAAACGCACAATGAAAAGGCAGAATTTGTAGTTGTACACATTTTAATAATTCAAGTTAAAGAAATCTGCGGTACAAGACATGAAAACAGTTAACAGCTCAAAATCAGCAAATATATTTTAATTCTTTTTTTTCTGGATTCCAGATTAAGTGTTTTGGTCATGAGCTCTAACTGATCCCAACACCCCACCTTTAGTTTCCAGATTCAAAGGTCATTATGTCACGGACAGCAAAGATGCAGCGCTCTCATGAGGGGGAGCTTTTTCTGCTCAACACTGCCTCTGTAATCTTAGATTTTTTTGATAAAGTTTCATTCAAAGTGGATTCATGTCTGTTTTCATATTTAGAAAATAAAGGTTTTATGAATGTCCCATTAATTAAGTTTGTTGTATTTATCCACCAGCTCTTAAAGTCCACTCCAGGAAAATATTCTCTGACTTTAAACCAGTTTGTGGTCATAAACTGGCAACAAGCGGCACAACTCGTTAGCATAGCATTGAGTGTGCATGGGTGTGTGATTGTGGTCCCTGCGACAGACTTGCGACCAGTCCAGGGGTGTCCCCTGCCTTCACCCATGAGTAGCCAAGTTAGGCCCTGGCAACCCCGTGACCCCGAAAGGGACAAAGCGGTTTAGAAATAAATAATAATGTATATAATAATTAATTATTATAATTAATTAATAATAATAATGAAAACATATTGAAATAATCGATTAATTAGAATTTGTTGTTTTAGATGATTTATTTTGGGGAAAATCAGGATATTATTTTCTGCTTTTTTGGGCTTCTGTTGGTTGGAGTAAAGTCCTGTCGCCCGTCTCTCACAACAAGCAGACAGGAAAGCAGCAGCAAGCAAAGGAGTTTCTTCTGCGAGGCCGAGAAAAAAACCTTGCTGCATATTTACAATCGCACGCCACAGGTAAAGCGCCCCCCACCCCCATTGTGTAGCGTTTAGCTTAGGCTGATGAAGCAGCAGGACGTGGAGGTTTTTAACGGGATCCGAACATAAATGGAGGATAAACTAGCTGGACTCACAGCAGCAACAGAGTTTAATAAAAAAAAGTGTTGGTTAGGAGACTGCGCTGTTGCTACACACTGATGCTATCATGCTCACATCCACACCTAGGGACAATTTAGTGACCAATGAACCTATGGAGCATGTTTTTGGATGGTGGGAAGAAGCCAGAGTCCACAGAGAAAACCCACGCATGCACGGAGAACATGCAAACTCCACACAGAAAGGTCCCCCATTGGTAACACTGTTTCAAGTCCCCCAGCCAGGACTTGAACCGGGAAACTTCTTGCTGTGAGGCAAGAGTGCTAACCACTGCGCCACCGTGCAGCCAATCCAAATATTAAGAAGAGAAAGGAAGTCAGTAGAGTCATCCGCTCGTTGACTCAGTCCTGAGCAGATGCATGTCACCAGTTCTGACAGTACAGCTTTACCTCATCTTACGTACTGCAATATCAGCTCCAGAAGGACAAGGGCCCTGATAAACATTACTACTGACATTACAGCTGAGAGAACTTTATAAACTGTTCAAACCAGAAGGATGGCTGTTGATCAGGCAGCAGAGAAATACCGACCTTGGACAATGGACAGAATATGGACCTTTTTATTTCACAGCATTACCATATAATTTTAATAATAAATTACCAAATTAATTGTTGAAGATGGTTAAAATGACTGATCTCCAATCATATCACTTTACTTGGTTTCCCAAAATGTGACTAATGTTGCTGATTTTTCTAATCAATATAATCCGCAAATATTTTTACATTTTTATACTTGATTTATATGAATGATTTTCTAACAAAAAACAATCTGCATATATTCTGGATTTGATGCTTGATCTGCAAATGCTATCATGAATTCTGAAATAGTGTTGCTACCATGATCCTTATGTACTTCATCATGTCGTATTATTTATTGATACTTCTTAATGACCTGTCGGTATTGTATCAATATCGGATTGGACGTCATGAACCAGATAATGATAACCTATGTAAAGAAAAGGGTAAGATGGAGACGAGGTGGGATTATATAAATTCACTTCCTCCCACTCCTTTTCAAGCAATCTATCATTTTATACCTACTTATTCTATGGTCGAAACAATCTTTGTGTGGATATAAGTATTTGTTGATTGTACTGTTTATGCAATATTTTTTGATTGCTTGAAATAAACCAATTAAATTCTGATTCCAATTCAATCAAATCCAGTAGGGAGACAAGGAGAATTCAGTAGTCAAATCTTATAAGGTTTCACTTGGTAATGCATAAGAAATAAGATCTGGAGAGTTGATGAAGGACAATCTGGCAATGCAGCAGAAAGACAGGGCTATTTAAACAGGACAGGATCACACAGGTAAAGGCAATGATTAGGGATGGGCCAATATCATTTTTCCGGCCGATTCCAATAACCAATATTTTCTCTGCAGCTGTGACATTGGCTGTGTAGCCAATGTTTGCAGATACTGATAATTAACCTCTTAGGACCCAAACTTTCATTTGAGATGCCTTTTTTAAGTCGCGTAGTTATTTAGGGTTACTGAAACCTTTTAGTATAAAAACTAAGTATGATCTTTTAAAATTATGCAATTCTACAGAAAAATGTGCATGTATGTGCACACTGGGTCTAAATTTCAATAAAACACATTAAAGTCACCACTGCGTTATAGAGTCTAAAATGGTTTGTTTCCACAAAGAACACAGCAATTTTATTTCCTGGTTGCCTCAGTTTGAAGAATCTGTCCGGCTGAATCTGTCAGTGATACCAGTGCATCTCTGGGCTTTGGATTGGTGAGTCTTTTCTTTTTTGGTAATCAGAAGCAGGTCATCAAAATATAGGCACCAACAAAATGGTCAACCTACAACACATCTGCTGATGTGTTGCGCAGGTCCCCACTCCTGGTCACAGTGACATGATATTAGAGCAATCAGAAAGCATTTTCATCAAGTCTTTCTCAAAATATTGCATTAGCATTTTAGCTGCAGCAGAATTAGCTGTAAGCTGATTTACACGTGCCTTTCCTGGGTGCATGTATGGTAGCATAATAGCATTTTCAACAAAACTAAGTCTCCTTTTACATATGTGTACATCGTATTAAGCAGCTTACTAGATTTTTACATTTACTTATTTTGTCAGATTTGCATTTCAAATGACATTCAAATCAATTGACAAAACTACAATGCTAGTATGCATTTTTAAACAAGAATAACATATGAAATATGTTTGGGCTTTTTACCTGGTCGAGCGTTGGGTTTGGAGAAATCGACTGTGTTTTCTCTTCTGTTCTCTGCCATTTTTAACTTTCTCTGTAGTGTGCTGTACTCTGCTGACACCACTAAATAGTTGTAGAAGTGTACAGACGTAGTCATCTGCCCTCAGTTAAGTAGAATTAACTATGGTGGTAAAATAGCCCAAAATGTGTTGTCCACATGATTGTGCGCAGGGTCTTTTGAGGTTAAATGTTTCATTAACACAAAGTTTAGAGATTTCCTTTTCTTTATTAGAAATGCAATAACCCACTTCAGCGTGAAAGATCAGTTCCCGGCAGAGATCCTGCGACACAGGAAGATATTTTTTTCGCTGAAGGGAAGCACCTCAGAGCTGGGTCTCAAGTACTAGTTGTCGTACACAAACCATTTGTTGACAGACGGCTCTTTCGGGACCCCGAGATCACACCATGGCCATGCTGAAGACCTGACATCCGCTGATGACAGTGCTGATTACACTGGCTAAACTGATTCAAATGAATGCATATTGGCTCATGATAATGGTAAATGGCGTATACTTTTGTAGCACTTTTTCTTGAAGGCCCAAAGCGCTTCACAGTCAAAGTGCCATTAACCCCATTACACACACATTCACACACTGATGGCGGCTCCGCTGCCAAACATTCTGCACCAACCTTCCATCAGAGGCAATGTGGGATTCAGTGTCTTGCCCAAGGACACTTCGACACATGGGCAGGCAAGGCGGGAATCTAACCTGCAATCGTCCAATCAGAGGCCGGCTGCCCTACCGCCGCACCACGGCTGCCCCCTCATCAACAATCCACACTTCCATCTCGTTGAAGTTTATTTCTCTCCCCTCTCATGTTTCTGTTGTTTTGTTATTTTGGTTTTTTCTTGTTTTTCTTTTCTTCTTTCTTTTTTTAGTGCCCCCCCTCCCCCCATATGTAAAACAACCTTGTGAGTAGCTATTTACTTATGTATACACATGATACCGCACACTCGCCAAAATACATCAAACACCACACATAGGTTCACGTAGGACACATACAACAGGCAGCTCATACTGCCAGGAAACCCTCACTCACAAACGCAGAGCGCTCCTCTGCGCACTGGTCAGCGAGCAAGCGCACAAGGACTACTAACTCATTTCTTAACAATGTAACTCTACCCAGATTAAATGAGGATCAAAGCTCAAACTTAGACTCTTCGCTCTCATTGGCTGAACTTCATAAAGCTCTGTCGCTGCCCAACAACAAAGCCCCAGGGCCTGATGGCTTTCCTGCTGAGTTTTTTAAGGAATTCTGGGAACAGCTGGCACAAACTTTTTTTAAAATGGTTACATTTATCAAGGAAAGCCAATCACTGCCACCTGACATGAATTCAGCTAACATGATCCTCCTTCTCAAATCAGAAAAAGATCCCACAATTTCTTCAAGCTATCGCCCCATTTCTCTAATCAATGCAGACGTAAAAATTTTAAAATGTTCCCCCTTTCTTTTGTGCCATTACCCCTCCTCTCAAACATCCTTCTCTCTTCTTCCTCTTCTTCTTTTTCGTCCGGCCAACAAAAAAAAGATACAAACATAATCAATAGAAAGTTTGGCCTAAATTACAAAAGGGGTTTATACAAATATACACCCCCTCCATCTTTGCTCTCTAATCCATGTTCGTACCAGGTCTTCTAATTTGTTGTTGGCTTTCTCTGCTCACCAGGAAATCGGTTTGGAAATCGCTCAATGTCACAGGCTGGTTGTGTGGTTTTTAGAGGAATACTCAGAGATGCATGAACGGATCAAAATACCTCTTTGGGGTTGTTTATAGTGAGGAATGAACATTATGGTATAGGCCCTTTAAATATAATGATTTTCAAATAGAGTAAAACAGAGTTTGATTTGTTGCTTGAACGGTAGTGTGAAGAAGCAAAGCTCAAAAGCTTCAGCATCTGCTGAAGCAAAACAAGCAGGGCAACATGAAATCGCTATCAGACATGAATTAGACCAAAATCCAAAACTCCTAAAACTGAAAACCTTGATGCTGAGGTGTCTGTTTTATCACATTATCTTTCCTTCTGCAGGAAAAGGAGGTAAGCAGTGTGAGCTGTGTCTGCTGCAGACTGAGGAATCAATCAGCTGCCTTTCCAAAAGGCGCTGCTGATTACTATTGATCCTGTTAAAGTTGAGTGTTTCTCATTAGAAGTAACCTATTTTTAATTTGACTCTTTTCAGTTTCAACACACTAACACACGTTTACTTCTGAGTTCTAACTTCCACTTACATGTGAATGTGAAACTCTGTCAATTTGAACAGGATGTCCTTGAAAAGAAATGCTAAAAAAGCAATTGGTCCCAGTCTCCATAGATGGGCTGCAGTCACAGGGAAGTTGACAGCAGGTGACTGCAATGTTCCATATAGGTCAACAGAAAAGAAGAAGACGCACGTCCGCTCAGTGGTCGATCCAGTCCGTCCCAGAAAAGGTCATCAAGATGCATTGATTCTCTGATATCCGATAAGCTGATGACAGGCCTTTCATGACATGAGTGGTTTGAAAGTCAGAGGTCCAGGCTTTATTCTGGCCACAACATTTCATAGTTTTAAAAAAACAGTAAATATATTTCCAGTCACAAATTGTGTGTCCAGTGCTGGTGATGTGTCTTTTTCTTTGGATTTTGTTGGCCATCATATGAATGCAGAGATGCAGCTTGTTGATCTAGAAAGATTCCTGTGTTTGCCAAAAACCTTCTCCAGACAAGACCTAAAAAAATGTCCATTCAAAATAGATCACTGGTTACTAAACTCTTGCAGTTAGTGCTTCCATAACATTATTTTTTGTGCAATTAATTCATTGTGACCTGTAATTAATTAATCTAATAAATCGATTTTAATGGCAATGGTTTTTAACAATAATTGCTGTGAAAAGTTTCACTTTGAGGTATTTTATTTAAATTTGTGACATTGTGGTGCAGAAAAAGACCTAAATAAAAGTAAAGACTGGCTTTATGAAGTTTTTCATTGTAAAAAAACGTCCAACCTTTACTTTACCACAACTGAAGCGCACATTTTTCCAGAGTGCCCTAATTTACCACATCAAAAACAGTAGGAACACTTTCCGGGCAAACCAAAGAATATTAAACATGAACGTCTTATAAATACCATAATCCAAATTGAGGAATTAAAGTATTTAGAATATGGACTTTTTTCTAAAAAAACTTTTGCTTGATCATCTGGACAAAAGCAAAACGCTGAGAGGTGAACTTTAATAAACTATGCTTTATTAACTCCTCATGACGATCACTTTTATTAACTCCTCATGACGATCACTTTTCGCACAAAGGAGTGAGAGCAGAGCGCGGTACGTGTGCGCCAAACAGTGAAGCTGTTACCAGGACAACGCGATGCTCCTACGGTTTAAACGGTCCACTTTTGTAACAAAAAAAAAAGAAACATTTTTATCTAAAAAATAAAACCGAAAGTTCTAATAATGTAAAAATAGTAAAATTTTTCTTGAATGACCATGGTTTGAGCGGGATTATGCTCCTCCAGGCGTGCAATTACACAGAAGTATTTATCAGACAAAAATATGAGATCAACACAATAAATGAAATAACGCGCTAAAATGTCAGTAATTAATTAATTGTGACTAACGCAATAATTTGAAACCCATACTTGTCATATCCCTTAAGTTATCTTAACTTATCCTCAAACTTTTAAAATTTTAAATTCAAACTGCATTCAGAGTGCTTCATTAATGATGCACATTGTAGCAGCTAAATTACAAGTAATTACCTAAAAATAGTCTATTTTCATATGTAGGATCCATAAAGTTATATTCTATTCTAATTACCAAAAAGAACACTATTGTGTTGTCTCTAGATCCTGTCAGCTGCCAAAAAAATCTTTTCAATGAGGTAATTCTAACTAAGTTCAATAAAAAGTGTATGTGTACTATTGACTCTCTGTACAGGGGTTGACCTGTACCGGTGCTGTGAGTTTTTGGGTTGTCCGGGCCCTACAGGGTGTAGAAAGGAGAGGCGGCATCTTAATAGTAGTGCAGGTGTGTCTTGCAGTTCCCTTGAGGTTCCCTTGAGGTGACCACCTCATGGAGAAAGTAAAGTAGGAAAGTAGGATTGTTGTGAGGTGAGTATATTGTGAAGAATTTGTAAAGATATGTAAGATTCACGCACTTATGGCATACGGGGGATGCTGACGCATAGCGCCCTTTATGTAGCCCTCTAGCCATCGGAGAGATGCACGCATTGGGTCCTTACAGACTGTACACAATGCTGCACGCATGGGGCATGCACGTGCACGTACGCAGGTGCCTGAAGGTTCCCGTAGGATGTCCACACAAGCTACACTCTGAATGTCTAATTTCCTTCTTTCTAACAGCCAGGGTGTGCGCACAGGACACACGAGGACTGCAGACATTCACGGGCAACCTGGGTGCACAGTACAGATTTGACCATTTTTCACTCACAGACAGCCTGAATCCACCTGTAAGGGCACTTGTGACTAAGCTTCAACTGGTTTAGGGGGATTTCTCCTGACCAGTGAAGACTGTCAGAGTTGCTAAAAGCAAAGCATGAGCCGGTTGTTGGACTCACGCCTGCTGCCTGCATGGATGATCCTGTAGTCAGTTTACAGAACTCCTGATTCATGAAGCAGTGGCCTTTGCTTGGAGCTGCCACACGCTGTTGTTGCATCACCCAAAAGGCACTAAAGCGCTGTAGTGACATTGATTCTCAAAGAATTCCGAATCTTACCAGCATACTCTGGGTCCACATGAGGGGGGTAGAAGCGAAAGTTGATGAAGAAAGGAATTGGCATTCCATACTTAAACCACTCCACCACATAAGGCTGTCCGTTCAGGGGGTGGGGCACGTTGCATCCCAGGATGACGCTCTCTCCTGCACGTGCTGTCACAAACTGGGGCTCCTCTCGCACTCCGTGGGCACCTAAAGAGACAACATATAGAGGTTAGGCTCCAGCACCAGCACTTCAGCTCCACTTCCAAACATCAACCCAAAAAGACTTTACATTTACACTGCTTAAACAATGGATAGAGACACACGAAATCACAGGTCCGGTTCAGAGTCAAACACAAACAAAGGCAATAAGAGGGCCAGAGGTGCTGACTGGGGCCCCCCCAAGCGGGAAAATATGCCCCCAAATGAAGTCAGGTTGTTTATTGTTGTCACTCGAATGTGTTCCCACTTCATTGTGAAACCATTTGAGCACCCAGAGATCAACTGTTGATTTGATGTAAACGAGGCTGAAAACAGATAATATTACTAATTCATAACACCACACAATCGTCCTAGAAACCAAAGATCCTCATCAGGAGCCTAAAACAAGCAAATACAAATAGACAGCAAGAGCTGTTTTTTGGAATTTGGGGGAAAATAAACTGACATGGGCTCACATTATGAGACAGCACACAAACTGTGTTTACTGTAGGATCAAGCAAGTACTGTGGTTTATAGACGGCAAACCAATGCAACAGAGAGCAGAAAATGAACACCTGGAATGAGATTGCTAGTAGATGGTTTTTGGATGCTAATACGTGCGCTAATGTCAGACGCTCAGGCCATTGCCAAACCTGCTCTGCAGCTGGTCAGTCTGTTTGCAACGATTAAAAAAAACAATCAATGTTAGTTTAGGTGACCATGACAAGTTCCATATGATCCGGAGGCCTTTAGGTTGCAATACTTGATTAAAAAAACATTCTCTTTTGGTTTGACATTTAATGTTGAAGTTGAATGATGGCAGCTGGACTTCAAACCTTCTTGGAGCATTTGGCCATTTTTCCACATGCCTTCAGAAGTCACTGTAAAAGATTTTAAATCTAGTTGCCATGACTCCACTTCAAGATGTCGCCTGAATAAATGAGTACCTTCACCAACATCTTTTCAAATTTTAGACAATATTTGAACAAGCAGAAAAACGCATTCACTCCATCACTTATCTGTATTAATGCACTTCCTCCTCACAAACATTTACATTTTTTGCAGTCTTTTTTAAAGTGTAAATGTGTGACGATCTGCTCCTGCCTTTCAGGTGTGCGAAATATTGCTGCCAAACCGAGGCTGCAAATTACTTCATGTTCATACAATCCCACTGTGCACAAACACTAATCTGTTTCCATCTACTCTACTCATTTTGAGAGTTCTTCCAAAAAAACCAAATTCCATATTTCAATAAAAACTGACAAAGTAAATTGTGTGCACTATTTTACACATTTAACATAAGCAGTTTGTAAATACTGTGTAACTTTCCTAAATCATACCTGTGTTTCATCTTACATGTTCGATTTCATTGGTAAATTCTTTTTTCAAAGCTTAAAGCACGTTTGCAAATAAAGCCGTCATGCTGTGTCTTCATTTTTTAAGAAAACAATTACTGTGACTTTCCCACGTCTATATTAGCCAAGTCAGTACCAACCAAATTCACTGCTCACCCCTGGCTTAAAAAACAGAAAAGATTCAATGTCTTGAGCTCAGAGATTTTTTAATGAGAAAATATTTTGATGTTTTTGTGTGTGGAACCAGAGATAAGGCATTTTCTTTGGATGACATCACAAGCACTTTGTCCATCAATGATTTAGACTACTGACATTTGTTGAGCTTCTGTACAAACTAGTGCACTAGGTTTATTAAATAATGACAACCCAACTGCTATGAGCTACAGGTAAAACTATTGTTTAAGATGTTTGGAGACATCACTATACTTGTGCTTAGAACTGAATTGGGTTGAGCGTTTTATCCTGTAATTAACAGCAGCAGAGGCAGTTTCTCAATGAATTATAAATAGAAATATTATAGAAGTGGTAAGGAATGGATACTCCAAATCTGTTGTGAAGTTAGAGAGCAGCTCTGAGATGTTATGGAAGAAATTATTAAGAGACCCTGGAGGCCCATAAATTATGAACTGTGAGCTTTGTGCTTCATCCAAATCCTTACAACACACAGTCACCACTTAAAAGTTGTTAACACCGAATGAGTTTTGGAACTCAACAGCAACACCTCTGATATCAGTTTAAAGGACATCTGAAAACTTTGGGGGCTTCAACAGCTTAACCATTTCAAGATTATCCGTCATTATAAAACCGTTGAAACCGTCATCTCTTGTTGCTAAGAGATGAAGCATTTGATAAGGCCATTTTTGTAGAAGAAGTGGAAGAGCATGAACAGCTCGAGCCTAGAAGGGAACGGTTTGCACATCAATGGATTAGAGGAACAAAGAGGGCCCAGCGATTTCTTGTTGTTAGCTCTTTTCAATTAGACGGGGAAAGCCACTGTTTGCACACTAGCAGCTGAGAGCACGCATAGGTGTCACGAGAGATGAAAGTCAGACCAAGAAAACTGGGATTTGTACTTCTTCGGGTTTTATGCTGCAGAGAGCAGTTTGTTCAGAGAGTAAATAACCAGAGGAGGCAGCCTACTTTCTGATGAAGAACAAGTTTCATTTAGAACCTCACAGTAAAAATTGCATGTGTGATGTCATCAGAAACTTATCTTCACTTTGAGAAATATTTCGCTTCTTCTGGTGAATCATTTTCATGCTCCTCTGCTGTCAGCATGCGAGGAATACAAGTGCACACCGTACGAGATTTCCCCCCAACACACATATACGATGAGTGCGCGCTTGCACCCACGTCAGAGTAGCATTTGGCTGCTGACGCAGGGGGAACATGCAGCAGAAAAAAAAAAAATCCAGGTAGAACTGGAGGATAAAGCTGTTGTACATCCAGCAGAAGCCAGAGAATGGAATCAAAGTGTTGATTTGGAGACACAGGTTTTCACACTGACTACACTGTCATCCTGCGGTTATGCTAACTATTTACGAGAGTTTTTTTAGTGCATTAACAAGATATTTGCACTTGTTTTCATCACATGACTTAATTCATAAGCTCTTGTCTTATTCAAAAATGTCAATAGCTATGTTCTGTGCTTTGAATTTGTTTTGTTAATGCATTATGATGAAGGGTGAAAGTTGAGAGCTGTTATGCATGTGTGTGCGTGTGTGCATGTATGCGAGTGTTGGCTTGGATCTTATTTATACCTCAATTACTTCTTTATTTATGAATTTATATTCTGTCTTTTTCAGTTGTTATCTGCTTAAAGAGGAATCCCTCGAAAACAAGATGTGCCATCTCAAGTGGCTGATCCTCCCATTGTTTAGAAAGGTTAAATAAATAAATAATGAGCTGGGGACACACAGAGTGCTTCAATGTCAGACAAGATTTTCACCAACTGGACTTACAGACGTGGCTGAGAAATACAACATAATACACAATAAATATGCCTTACAGAGCCGGTGTTGGGCTGAACTCCCCTTCCACCGCCATGAGAGGGCTGCATTTTTACTGTCATCATGACTACAATCCAAAACATAAAAACACTTAATTTCATCAACACAATAATCATCTGGAGGCAGAATTAGGAAAATATGACAAACAATTGTATTGCACAACAAAAAAAATACATAAATAATAAAAAAAAAGAATTAATCATTTTCATTCTCTATATGTTCATGGTTCAGACGAAAGTTGCCTGACAGCTCTCCTCATAGAAGTCACAGGACACTTTTTATTTGTGCCAAAGAGAATAAACAAGACATTTGTGATAAAAAATAAACACTTCATAAACCAAAAGCAGAGAGCAAAGACTGATTAGAAATCTGAGTCACTTTAAACAGTTTTTATCTGAGTTTCTTGTTATGCTGTGACATCATCTGCATTTAACATAATATATTTTTCTGAAAATAACACCTGTAGTTTTTCTTTGTAAAACTAATTTGTCTGGTAAAAAATGTGCCTGACAAGTAGATTTTTTCATCCAGCGGCTAACTTGTCTGGTGAGTCAAAAATGAAATGTTGACCAGTGGTGTTGTGACTTCAAACCACATGCAGCAAAACCTGCTTGAAGGTTGTAGCTGCCAAAAGTGGGAGTACGATAAATTTGTTTCTACGCCTGAAACGGAGAAGAAGTGTTTCTGTTTCTGAGATGCTGAAGCTAACTGTAGCTCACCAAACATCTGCTGCATTGATCTACACACATGTTTACAGCTTGGATTTAGTTCAACTTTGTGCTTCAGCAGATTTCCAAAGGAGAAGTTAAAATAAAATACTTTTGTTTAATATATTCTGTCATTTGTATTTTTTTTTAAAGAAAGTAAAAGGAGGGAGAAAAAAATCTATTAAAATCCAAAATCATATTAGGTGTGAAAAAATCTGTGATTTTTTTTTGGCCACATTGCCCAGGTCTAGATAGGGTATTTAAAAAAGTCATAGAAAAATATCATTTGCATAATAATCTGGTCTGGATGCCTCCTGGACGTATTCCTGGTGTTCAGAGTATGTCCCACTGGGCGTAGGCCCCGGAGAATACCCAGGACAGGCTGGAGAGACCGCATCTCTGGGCTGGTCTGGGAACACCTCGGGGTCCCCCCAGAGGAGCTGGAGACAATGGTCAAGGGAAGGGAAGTCTGGGCATCTTTGCTTAGACTGCTGCCTTGTCCGGAAACAGTGGAAGGATGGATGTAAAATTCTAATGTGTGTACTGTATAGTCAGTTCTGCCTGTGATTTTATACATATTTGTTTCTCTTAAAGACCTCCTCCAGTGAAAATCATCCTTCATGTGTTTTTAACATGTTTCAATGATGCAGTTACTGATGGGTGTGCCAAAGTCTCTCTTCTCCACTCTGCTCCTCCACCCTCTTTATTTTCCTCATCCAAGGTGGCCTCTGGTTCAAAACTATACGGCTGAACTGATTCAATATTGCTCGTCATTATTGTTACACCGCTAATGTTAGCTTGGGGCTACAAGCTCACCCAACTTTACTAAATTATTAGCTCAGATCAACTATAAACTTAACTTAAGACTAACTATAAAACCCCGTTTGAAACTCTGAAGCAGGTTTTCAGGGCGGGTTTGGTTCCACCTCCTTTGGTTTCACAAAAGTGTACTTTAATGTGAGCATGCACACAGAGATGACAATAATCCTGCGTGGGGAGGGTGAGTAGGAACTGATGTCAGAAGAACGTGAAAAAAAAAACACACATAACACAAATAGGGTGGAAATCCTTGAGAGAAAAGAAAAGTTTTGTCCGTAAAGGACACCCCTAAAATATAACTACAAGCTTCCAACCTGATCTTCTCTTTGCAAATTATGGAATTCAAGAAAATTGAAAAGAAAGGTGAATCAGGGCAGATAGAGGCTGTTCTGAGTGAAGAAGAGGTGGAGTACTGTTTTTGACTGGATGCCGTTATGCTGTTGAACAATGGATTTATTTATTATTTGTCCTCTGTCTCAACTGCATTATCTGTCTTTACTTGACAGGCAGCCTTCTGAGATCTGTGATATGCAGCAGCCTCCAAAGCCACTTTCAGATAAAATGAGCTTCAAAATTGAAATTTGTTAAAATCTTCGTCATGAAGCTTGGATTAAAGTCATCAAACTGTTTAACCAGCACCAGCAGGTAAATCTCTTCCTGTAATCGAGCAGCAGACATATCACTGCAACATCCGCATCAAGAGAGTCCTTTGTTCCCGCCAACAGAAATGAAACCGAGCATGTGCAGAAGTGCCACATTATAAGAACCAGATGAACAAGTGATTCCCCCAGTAACACCCCCCCCCCAACATGTTGATTGGCTGCCAATGACATCATCTCAGATTGCATGAATGCCAGCCCCTCTGGAGGTATGACTTCACTGTTTGTAACTGAAGCAGCAACAAGGGACTGAGGGAGCTGAGGAAGAGCCCCCCCCCTCGAACACCCGTCCCCCGACACACTCTTTAGCTCATTTATATGGAGAGACTCACGGGAAGACACCGCAGCGCAGTGACAGCACTGAGGTGTAGCCACTGATACACAGCAACTGGAACTTCCAAACTAACATAGGCTGGAGGTGGGTCTCCACCACTACACAGAACACTGGCAGACACCTTCACTTCACAATGATCACAAACGTGTATGTGAGGCTAAAGAAGCATTAGCAGTCACAGTCAGCCATGTTTTTGTTACACTGTCAGAGATGAGGCTGAGCACCATCAGCTCACTAACAGTACTCAACACAGCTCAGGTACAACACTGGCCTCTCTGATGTTATTTCCAAACACTGGGCCGTTTAACGCAGACTTTAATCACATTCACCTTTTTCATCCATTTCTAGAACCTGCAGAACTATTTCAGTGCCTTTAAAAAGCAGAGTCCCTTCCAGAGATGGTGATATTTAAATAAAGAGAACCACTCACCCTAAATTGCAAAGAACATCATAGTATAGAGAAGTCGGAACACAGGTTTGTACTTTTTTACCAGCCCAATGTGAGTGTGACCTTCATTACAAAGTGGACGTGTTGGATCAGATCAACTGGTGCACGGTGTATGCTAGTTAGTTTTTCGCTCCAACGTCACATGTCAATCATCATAAAACTGTCAGGAGAAAGAGATGGGTGCAAGGCCCCTACTTTGGTGAACGCAACTGTAAGACAACAAAAACAATGCATTGTGGGAAACGGGATCCAGAGATCTTGAGATCGGGGTCTTGTGAGATACAAGAGGCTCTCAGCTCATATCTATTTGCTCAGCTGTTGGAGAGGCTCCACGGTGGTGCAGTGGTTAGCACTCTTGCCTCACAGCAAGAAGGTTCCTGGTTCAAGTCCCAGTTGAGGGACTTGAAACAATGTCACCAATGGGCGGTCTATCCAGTCTCTGGACCTCAACAGAGAAATTGTGGATGAAGTTGAAAGTCAGTGTTTTCCAGCAAAAGCTCCAAAACATCACAACTCTGGAGAAGATCTGCATGGAAGAAGGGAAAAGCAGCAGCTACATTGTGTTCAAACCTGTTGAAGACCCACAGGAAACCTTTGACCTCTGTCATTAAGCCAGGGTTAGCTTACACTAAAGGTAAGCCTACATGAAATCCTTGTTTTTTGTTCTACTGCACAAATAAATTCTTTAAAAATCAAACAATGTGAATTCTTGGATTATTTGTTCCCATTCTGTTTCTCACAGCTGAAGTGTTTCTATGATGAACATTGCAGACCAAACTTTAGCTTTTTAAGTGAGACAGCTTCAAGAACCTTTGACTGACAAATACTTTTTTTTTGTCCTGTGGACTAATCAGCTCATAACCCAAAGAAACATCAGATCAGTGTTGAATATAACCCCAGTCTAAAGGATGGGATCAGACCTGATTCTTGGTTGTCTGCTTCTGATGAGGGCTGCTGGTGATGTGGAATAAGAGATATCCAGGGAGCAAGAGTATCAGAACCTCCTGCTTTCTTCAAAGAATGCCACATCCTTCAGCCATATGGCTAAATGTATTAAGACAAAAAAAAATCATTTAACTTTATGAGACAGTGTCTGCGGTTGGTGAAATGTTCGAAGGCTGGATTCTGTCAGACAGCTTTAAACTACAGCTTTCACATCAAACTGTTATCAGTATTAAAACTGTCCTCCTTCATGACCTACTTTCTCTCCTGCTGTTGACGTGAAGCTTTTCTAAAGGAAGTTTAGTATTTTTGCTAATCTGCAGGCACCACTGCAGCACATACCACAAATGCTTGGTGTTCTTAACTGTTGTTTAATGTTTGGATGCCTTGTTTGATTGTGACCATGTTCAGGCAGCATGTAAACTGACTTGATTCAATTTAAAGGACCAATAACAGGCTTGCATATCTCCATATAATGATCATATATTACATTCGGCAAACAAAAGAACAACATATTTATGAAATCTGAGTTCTTTTTGTAAACTTTTTTCCTACCCAGAAGTAAGGCAACTTTATCTCTGAGGCTCCGCCTCCTTGTGGGTGCCACCCATTTCATGACGTCAACCTAGAGCCAGCCTCGGCAGCGCCTGTCCATGAAAACAAATAACATCCAAACTTTTGCAAAGATAGATGTGCATATTGTGTATCTGCCTTTGGTAGCCCGGACATTTATTACAGAAACGTGGCAACCGCCCCTGCGTTTATTAGAGACCGGCGTTTATTCCATCACAGACAGAATGGTGATGGTTAATGAGTTCATTCTGCTGTGAAATTTGGTCACAGAATGCAGACAACAGCAGAGGAACATTTCAAGATTTATTGAAATGATGGGAACATTGTATTCTGTTCTGATGAGCTCAGGCTGTGAAAGTTTCTGTTCTCTTTGAAGCGTCATCAATCTCTGTATCAAAAATCCTCTTCACTTTCATGTCAATCATTTTCCTGGAGACACGCCCACCTTTCTGTCTTTGCTCAATAAACTGGGCTGAAACCAGTTCTTCTAATTTGTCGCTTACTTTCTTTGTACCTCCACCAGGAAATCGTTTGCCATTTCTGCAGCCGTCTTTCCAGTATAACCATCTGCTTGCGCCATTCGTGCAGATTTCTCACCAGAATGTTCTTCGGGGTTTAAACGCTAAATCAAATGAGCGTTTCTTGAGCATCACAACACAACATAAACACCACAGACATAACGTTGTCTGCATAACTGTGCACGGCCCGGGGGGGGCTCCTAAAAGAATCCAGCCACTGTGGAAACCAGCGTTCAACAGTAATAGACCTGCGGATATAGGAGACGGGACACAATTGGAATATGTAGGGTATTGTGCTTTTAAAATGAAAGTGTTTTGCCGATGACCGCTAGCTCTGCAGAGAAAGTGTGTGTGTGTGTGTGTGTTAGCCTGGGGGCGGTGCTGGCTGCACAGACTCCTTCTTGAAGGGGCCGTTCTCAGTTTGTGATGTCAGCTCGTGAGAACCTGTTCGTTTTCGTGGGTGGGGAGGGGCTGGTGCTCAGAGTGCAGGTTTTTAGCGGAATACTCTGAGATGTGTAACAGATCAAAATACCACTTTAGGGTTGTTTATAGTGAGGAACGAACATTGTAATACACTGAAGTAATACACTGGATGTAGCTGGCGCAGCAGGGGCGTCAAATTTCAATGTTAAGTCAAAGTAAAGACACTATTTGAGGCAGCGAGGTGCAATTTTGGCATCCGGCGCGGCTAGATTGGGCAGCATGTCAACCAGTCAGGGACTCAGCTTTTGGCACAAGACGTTTTGAGTGACTAGATCAAAGGGTAGAAAAATGAATTCAATTTGGCTGCGCGATTGCTGGAAACTGTCCGGATATTGATGGGTGAAGGTGGGATATACTCTGGACAGGTTGCCAGCTGATATTGCAGAGGACATTGACATCTGAAAATGCTTTGCCATCTTCTTACAGCCTTCTCCTGCTTTGTGTCAGCTATTTTCAGTTTCATTGTTCTGGACAACTGCTTGGAAGAACCCTTGATGCTGATTGTTGAGGGAAGGTTAGATGACTCAGATTATTTAAAATCTTTGAGATTGAAATCACCTGGTGATTGTGAATTATCCATGACACTGTCAGGTCTAAGCTTTTCCAAAGAAGGCGGTGCAGACTATAAAATCTGCAGAGTGCCCACAGTTTTGTACTCATCACTACATTGTTTTCTGCAAGTTTGAAAGGGTATAGGATTGAAATAAAGCCACACTTTTTTGACATGATGAACAATTGTCTCATCTGTAAACTGATGCCTTTCGGAGGTTTTTCGATCTTTCTTTGGGTTCTTTATGCACAACAATAGAGAATTTTACCCGAGGTGCCCAAACTTTCAATCCCCACTGCATAAACACAAGCTCCTCGCTCAACATCATACATGTTTTCCATGATGTGGTCAACCAGTGAAGTTTGTCGGCAGTTGCTCCGCAGCTGGGGCATCAAGGCGTTGAGTAGTAAATTTAACAAGCGTCAAAAGAGAAGTAGCAGACGCGTGTACTTCCCCGCCTCTGGGGTGTGTGAAGCATTAAAGTCAGACTGCACACAAGGAGCGCAAAATCTATTGTTTTGCTAAATCTATTAGAAAAGAGCTTCCTTGTAGTTTGCTTATAGGATTGCGTCCTCTGTTGGCTCCTCTTGTTGTCACATAATGTGAGCACAGCTCCTGCTGCATCAGACACCATCCCTGTTTACTGCTCACTGTCATCATTCATGAAAAATCAGGGGTAACTGCATTTAAATAGCGTTAACTCTTTTTTTATCTGCAAAATCATTTTTGACTATACTTGATTTCTTTATGTTTATGTTATTCATAACCAATGATGTCCAGAAGAGGAAAGTTAAAGCTTTAGTGTTTTGTAATCTAAAAAGTCTTTATGATTGTTTTAAAGCCATGAAACATGGAGCCAAAAAGGAAAGTGAATTGTTGCTGGTGTGTGTGAATGCCCTGCAGTGATTGTGCCCCCCCCCCAGCACTGGGCTCCGATGCAGATATCTGATGAAGAGCTGGGTTTACAGAAGAACTGCTGAGGCCATCATCAGGTATCTCATAGCTCCATCCATGAATGTTTAATAGGACTGGACAAGTTGACTTGTAGGAAGCTGACTGCGCTGCATCAGTGGGTCAAGCTGTAAAATGAGCCAGAAAGGAAGTGAGCCAGCTCAGGATGGAGGGCTGAAAGAAGGGCAGGAGATGGGAGCGAAGCAGTGGGGTAACAGGGTAACAAGGTACTGAACCAACAGTACACAGGACATAGAATTTGACCAAAAACAAAAGAAGCCATAGTCAAAACCCCATGACTGAAAGTTCAGACAAGAATGACTGAAAGTTCAGACATGAATGACGTTCTTCAGTAACCCTGCAGGATGAAGACACATGCAAAAGTTATTTGGAGTTAAGTGACTTTAGCTGCATGGTCAACCTAAACTGGCTGCTGTCAGAATGACTCAACCCTTCTCTCAGATGGAAGCTTCAGCATTTCAAACCTTTACTGAGCTGTGGGAGCAGCTACACATCAGATTCACTGGGCCCGTTTTTTTTCCTTAGAGTGGAAACCAACAGAAACTGAGCAGAATTGTGTCTGAAGTGAGAAGCACACAAAGAAATACTTTAAGCTCACAGAATACACTTCACTGCCGGAGCTGAAACAGATCCCAGACGATTCGTCTGCCCAGATCCCCCTTCAGTCTGCTGTGTGTCAGATGATCCGAGCTTCCACTGCAGCGGTTTCCTCCGGTTTTCCCAACGGTGCCTGCAGGTTTTGCAGACACCATAATTTCTTCCTTAAGAAGTAATGCACACCACTGGATCCACGGTACACCCAACAGCCTGACTGTGTTCAAGCCAACTAGCTTGTGCTGCATTCACAGGACGTGGGACAGCTTGCTTTGCTGTACTTTTGAGGCGATTTGTGTTGCGTTTTTAATATATCAGGGTGCACGATGGTGAGATTTTCCAGGCCTGAGCCGCCCACAAAATCAACAATATATGATTACAGATACAGTATAGAAACCAAATATAATCAACTCTTGGCAATGATTGATGGTGCATTCTAAAGCAAATGCAATAGAAAATCCTCATAGTCGAGACAGCATCAGCTCCTCTGGAACAGAGATATTTCCCTTAGACTAAAAAAACATCTTTAGTCAATCATTTTGAAGATTCTATTTATGTCTTATCCTATCTCATTGCATTTGCATTCATTTCAGACTTAAATATACAAGACACATTTTAAGTTTATACACATGCACGGTTGGTGAGTGCAGTTTTCGGCTCCAGGATGCAGCATGTACACAGGGGTCCATTGATCTGATGGTACACAAATGTATATGATGAGAACCTGTGTTTTCCATCACAGCCTTGAACCAAACCCCTTCACATCAGCTAAAAGGAGGCTGCAGACAGCAGCTGTCTGTCAAAGCCCCGAAAAGATGGCTGACTGGCATCTGAAACAGAATGACTGCAGTCAAACGTACCAACAGCAACAGAGCTGTTACTAAGACCTCTCAAGCATAAATGTCAATAAGTAGGAGCTTTAATAAACTTGTTTTATGAAGACTTTCCAGAACTGAAGAAGACGATGCCACACTTCAATTCAGCACAACCTTTGTGCAAAGAACAAAATGTGCACACTTGTTAACTTACTGAGTAAGGTATTCTTATTACAATCAGTGTGGAGTAGTAGGGGATTACCTAAAACAAGCTCAGACCCAGATAGGGGTGACCAAAAACCACGCTGTCTCATTGTCAAGTTAAACATCAAATAGCAGAACAGATAGTTCACTGACAAAGCTATGTCCTGCTGTGTTTCAGCACCAAATCAAGTAAATCCCTGATTGTTTAAAGTCGGACAGTATTTTCACTGAGCAACATTTAAGATATGGCGGATAAATACAACAAGATTCATTCATGGGACACTAATAAAACTGTATTTTCTAAATGTAATAACAGAACCTTTGTAACATTACAGAGCCGTTATCACTCCAAAAACTTCAACCTGTCAGACATGCTGAATCCCCCACCCCTTCCTTGTGAGTGAGCTGCAGCGTTAATGGTAATGATTTAAAATGAAAATCCCAAACTTTTCCAGGCTGTTTTTGTTATGATTTATTATAAAAGTGATCACTAAAACTGGAAATACCACCAATCTTTCAATCTTTCAAGTTCAGACCTTCACAGCAGCAACAGTATAAACTACGATGAAAACATCAGAATATTCACTTTTAGTTCCTAGCTTAGTCACAGGACGTTGACAAAAATGTTTGTCAATTTGATGTTTTGTTCTGTAAAACTTGGAAACATCAGAATTTATTCGTAGAATTAATGCTTTGTTTTTTAATGGAACTGATCAAGTAGTTTAGAGTTCTTTTTTATATTCTCTTTTTAAACTTGAAAGCTTTTGCTTTAACTCTTAATTTAGTTTGTAATATTTATGCCTTTTCTTAATTAAAAATCTGTTGCATTATGGTCCTTCAGTGCATGTGTTACGTTTAAAGTTCGATAGGAAATAAAGATTTAAATCTAAATAACCTGCTGATGAATACACATTTCTCTAATGAGCCACAGAGAATTCAAATTTGACTGATGTAGTTATTTGGTTTATATTGTGATAAATATCGTTATCACCTGATATGAAAAACTATATCGTGATATAAAAAAGTTTATACCGCCCATCCCTACTATGAAGTCTGCTTTCATGAAACTTACGCTCTACTTTATTACACGGTCTCTTATTTTACGTACCTCCAAACTGCATGCATGTGGTTCCAGCAGCAGTGATCAGTTTTTATTTTGGGCTATAGAATAAAAATTGAAATTGAAGTACTATTTCATTTGACAAACTCTCTTAGCGGGTTGCAACTGTTCTCCAGACTCCATAAGTTTCTGTGAAGCAGAAGCCTATGGGTGTAACGAAGGCACCGAGGCGTGTGGATCCACGTGCAAACTGTTTATTTTACACGGGCAGGACATGGCGAAGTCCAAAGGCAGGCAAGGGTCATAACCGAGGAGCTAGGTGGGAGACGAGGAAACAGGCAAGGGTCAAACACAGGCAGGAAACAAGAAAACAACGCTTAGTCTGAACCACAAAGAGAACAAGACTACGCAAGGATGTATACAGAGAGCAGAGCTTATAACTGGTGGAGGTGACGATGGAATGAGGATCAGCTGCGAGGACGGGAACAGGATGCAGTGCATGCAGGGATATGGAGTGAAGAAGCAGACGGCGATCAGAACTCGGGTGAAGGATCCCTCTGGTGGTCGGAGGTTGAAGCGACAGGGTGAACCCTGACAATGGGTGACGTCACAGCCGACTTCGTTCATTTTTAGTTCCAGTCTGTGATTCCACTTAATGAACTCACTGCAAATGGGAAGCTTAGTTGGACAGTGGCTAGAAATGGCTAAAAGAGCAAGAAAAAACTTAGAAACTGGGAGAATTTTTAGTTTTTTAAGTTATTTAATATTGTAATGGACGAAAGAAGGCTCAGAAGTCGTAGATTTTCGAACGCTCATAAAACATAAAGAAGGGGGCAGGTCTCCTTCCGCTTGGACTTGGTTCCAAAACCGATGCAATATCATACCTGTAAAAATATTAGTTTGAAGGGATTTCTTTTCAGAGGCAGAAAAAGGCAGGGCAAAGACTCTCCAAACAATGAGAAGTGATAACAAACTAACAATGTCTTTCCTGCGCCCCCATGATTCTACAGGACATTTCTCTTCAGATCTGAAGCTATGACCATGAAAACTGCAGAAGTAGCTGGAAGCAAAGCAGGAGGTCTGAATTTGATGCCACGCCTCCACAAAAACACATGAAAACTGAAGACAAACACAATTTACATGCTTGTGCTAAACCACCTTACAGAGAAACAGCACCACTGCTGTGGTAGGACAGGAGGGATAGTTTTATTCTCAACTCTTGGGCGTGTGAACACCTTACTTAATAAAAACAAGCATTGGAAGGAAGTCTGGGGCTTCGTTACTCTTTCCATCAGCAGGCACTTCCTTCAGCTGAAACTTTTTCTCAACAATCTGAAAACTTTTATCAAAACTCTGCTGGCAGATTTAGACATAAGCAGTGAGCTAAAGCTCCACCTGTAATAAGACTTTTTCAACTTTATATTTCACAGTATCATGCAAAATACTGTAATGCCCTGTGTAAACTCATTCAGTGGACTTTTCAGAATATGTACAGAATATTGCATATCGTTTTGTCAAAATTCAAATGAGGAGAAACTTTGGCTCATAAGTGGGCCTGAATCTAATCCATCTACTTCCAGGATGCCTTTAGAATGGCTGAACCTGAAGCCAGAAACTAAAAATAACAGCTGTCATCTTCAAATGCACAGATTTCAGCGTGACATGTGACCCTGATACACCAGATGAACGCTGGAATTCAAGGAGGGGGGCTCAGTGTTCACAGATGCCTGCCTTATACATTGAAACGTTAACAAGCCTCTTTTCCATGCACACCCCCATCCCCACCCCCAAAAAAAAATAAAGATAAGAATAAAACTGAGCAGATATGGTCTTAAAAATCTCACGTTTGCTGAGTCAGCCTCCACAGTGATTACCATGAAAAAAAACATCTCAGGTCCCTGAGTAAGAAAACACTGAACACCTCCGGATGCAAACCCAGCCTCCAACTCTGACTCTGCCTTTTCTTGGTCAGCAGCTTTGCTTTTGCCAAGCAGCCACCCACATTCAGGCAGACACTTCATTAAGTGATCACAATGCAGGAATACCAGGAAAATCCACTGAGGCAACAATAAAGAAGCTGCACAGATACACAGCCAAGCAGTTCCAAGGTTCATGTCAGTTTCAGAGATGCAAAGAAACATGAAGACCAACCCCCAAGTAACACTGAACCACTCAGAAGAAATCTTCTTTCGAGCAGTTTTTCTTCAGGTTCTGAAAATTGAATAGTCTTCAAAGTAAAAATAAAACCCTACATTTTGAGAGCTACCCATCCAGAAGCCAGAGATTGGACTCTGACATTTTTCCACGCCATCGGTTCAGCTCCAAACAGTGCCTCAGGCAGGGTTCTAATCCAGAGGTGTCAAACTCCAGACCTTGTCCTACATGTTTGTTGACCAACCTGCTGCTGAAGCTCATTGTTGGTAGAAAAAAAAAAATTAATGTTGCATTTCTGAGTATTTCTTTAATCATATTGTGAATCAGAAGCAAAAGAAAAATGCTGTTTGAAAAAGACTGCATTTGTGATGTAGATGCTACAACAGATGGGTCACAAGCTCTGCTGCATTCTGATGCATCCCCTTACAGACAGACAGATCCATGAACGTCTTTGTTTTCCTCGTCTGAGCTGGAATCTGGATCAGAACTGTTCAGCTGGATAGCTCAACAGTGCCCACCATTTTTGTTGTAACTTGAATGTTAGGTTGGGGGTGTGAGGGGCTGTGAACTAGAGGGATAGCATGAAAACAAATGGATGATGGGAAGAGGGCGGGCTTACTTCTGCGCCAACAGTCTCGCCCTTGACTCAGAGGTGAATTCCTGCCACTCTGCAGAAACTATGTTCTAGAAAACAACACAGGCTTTTAGATTTTGTCTAAAAACTGCATCATCAAAAGCAGCTGGTGGACGAAAGCATCAATCTACTTTTCAACTAGAGGAGTGAAACAGTTAAACAAGGGAGGCAGAGACATCAATTTTGATCATTGTTAAATCTAAATAAAAAAGCTTAATTTTTTTTCTTAATTAGAATTCATTAAACAAGAATTTTATTTTGAAATATAAATACAAAATATGTGTTTGTTTGAGTGCTGTGATTTGTAACAAAGTGGCTCTGGCAGTGATTTTGCTCCCCACAGACTCAGATGTGTGAGCGTGACCCGTTAATGAGGTCCGGCACTCCTGAGCTGCCTTCAGGATACAAGACAGAGGAAAAGAAGCTGAACGTGTTGCCATGGCAACACCTAAACACTATTCCTTGACTTATTTAGTTTGCCCATATACCAGCTTGTCACAACCAAAATAGAGATCAACTTAGTGTTGAATTTATTTCTGCCTGACAGTAATTTTTCTTTTTATTTATTTATTTATTTTTAAAACTTGTCCTGTCCAACAGCTGAGCAAACAGATATGAGCTGAGAGCCTCTTGTGTTGGACAGATTTTACTGTTACAATCGGGGTTATAAATCATCGGACACAAAAGGGGTATATTCGTATAAACCCCTTTTGTAATTTAAACTAAACTTTATTTATATTAATTTTGTTTGTGTTGTTTTTTTGGACCGGACGGAAAAAGAAATTAGAGGATGATTACAGGGGAGGGAGGGTGGAATTGTAAAACAACAGACAACAAAATGCTTGAAGCTTATAACCATTTCAATCATGTGTGAGTGTCAGGCTAAAATGGGCGGGGCCTGTCCACGCACTCAGCTGTTACAAACATACCTGTTGGCTCCAAGACTCTTCACAAACTTCAACATAGAGTTCACACGCACACTTTTGCATACAAACCAACACGTGTAAAGAGTTCCATTCTGTCCTGTAAACTATTTGAAGGTGCAAAGGTGAGCTGATGCCTGTGCTCAGGAGAATGTTTATGTTATGCTGAAGTGGATGATGGAATGTAAAAAAAAAGGAGGGAGAACTCCCAGCCATCCCTACACCAAGACATCACCTACTTGCTGGCAGTGGTGTCCAAGCACCCCCTACCAAGGGTCCTACATATCAAACCGCACATAAAACCGAGAGAAGGGGGCAAAACTGTGCGGAAACCATGGGAGAGGGGGCAACTGCCAAGTGGCAAGGTACTTTGCAAGCCAACCCCCCCTTTCACCCTAATAAGTGGTCGTTTGAGGAAGGAAAAGAGGTCAGGGACAGCTGCCAAACTGACCCCCGATGGTGAAACAACGCCCCCCAGCATTGGGCCCAAGTCTCCCCATAGCAGAGGCCCCACTGCATGAAAGCCGACCCCCCAGGCCTCCCACTCCCCACAAAGAGAGAGGAGCCCAGAGGGGGCAAGCCCCAGCTCCCATCCCCAAGCACCGCCCCAAGCAGAGAGGGAGTGATCTCAGCCCCCAGGTCCAGACGGGCAGCCCATTCGGCACAGGCAGACCCCCAAGGCCTGGGCCCTGCGCCAGCCCCCCCAGTGCACGCAAAAAGACCACCCCCCAGCCAAGCCAGACCCCCACCTAATTGCGCCATCCACACCCCCCCCCAAGCTGTTGGCCCGGGAGACCATGTGGTCCCCCCACACTCTCCCCACCCAGGCAAAGGACCAGACTCCCCTACCAACGAAGCCCCCGCCACCACCAGGCACCAGGGAGGCCCCGACCCCAGCACCAAAACCCTGGCAGATAGTCAAGGCGCAGCGACGCCCAAGAATCCCGCCCCCTAAATCATGGCGTTAGCTATGGGAGACCAGAGAGCCTGAATTCCCTCTAAGTTATTTGAACTCTTATTTGACATTTTTTCCAAGCTAAAATGATCCAATAGCAGATTCCTGTAATGACTTACACTAATATTTTTCTTGGTTTTCCAGTTTAATAAAGTCGTTATGAAGAGTTATGAAGATTATAGATGCTAAACTTCCCTCTGTGTCGATGGCACTCATGTCACCCAGCACACAAAGTGAAGGTGAGGCTGTGATTGAAACCTTAAGCCAGACTGATAAATCAACACATACCTGTTTCCAGAGAGCCTGGACAGGTGTACAGAACCACAGAGCATGCATGTAGTTGTCGGGTAAATTACTACGTCAATGTTCACAAATGTCTGGGTTTTTGAGACCCATCTTGAACATCCTCTGTCCAATATAGTAAATTCTGTGAAGAGTTTTAAATTGAATTAGTTGTAGGTTTGGACTTTTTGTTAGTTTAAAGGTGTGTTATGAATCTTCTTTTGATAATTAAGTGGTCAAGAAGTCTTATGCCGCACAAAGGGGCGGAGCCTAATGAGTGGGGATTCAGCTGTAGATGTATAGAGGGTCCAAAATAACACAAAATACAGCTACCCGCCATATTCGAGGATATTGCAATGGCAGAAGTCAGTGTAAACAAATATGTAGTCGGGGAATGTTGCTGCTTTTATGGCCTGAAGATCTCATATTTTATTGATTACAAATGCTAAATAAGTTTGACTTGAATATAATTTGTGACTTAAAATCTTAAGTCTTGTCATTATATATTTTCATATTATTTACTTTTGATGCCAAGTTTTTTTTCAATGCCACGTTAAACTGGCATCCTTATAATCTTATAAGGGAAAGTAGAAGGATGTTCTACCAGAATTGTGGTAAAGAGTTGATTGCACAATTACTGAACCTTTGCAGTGGATGTGATCAGAAGCTTCAAGAAATATCTTTTGTCGGGTGATACCAAATGAAAAGGTGAACAAACTCACTTCTCAACACTTCTCAACACAACAATGTTCCAAGGTTTCTTCTTTTGTTTATTTTTAACATTTTATTTTAATTTCTAGAAATTATTCTTGCTGTTCCTTGCTTTTTTCATTTTTTTATTTGTGTTTTGTTTAGTTGGAATTACATTTTAGTTTCTGAAATATTGTTTTGATTTCTAAAATATAATTTTTTAATTATCTGTTTAGCTGTTTTAATTGTTATTGTGATCTTTAGTATCTTCTTGCATTGAGTGATTGATATAATTTGCACTTCAGGGCCACCATACAAACACCTTAACACAACCCGACCACAACATTTGCTAATGCGTCTGATCAAAAAGGACATTAGAAGTGCTTTAGGTCAGATTAAATAAGAAGAAGATCATAAAGAAATGGGAGCTGTGAAAAGCACAGCAGCTACAGTCGTTGAAACCGCAGCAGCACCTACAGCCTCATACAGACTTCATAATGCCCAACAGGTTTTTTTAGAGCTTTTTTCTTTAAACTAAGAATCTATTCTGCCATGAGTGTCCGGCAGAGATCGTCTCGTACAGACATTCCCTGAGGAATTCCCCCATTCAATCACTTACCGCCAGAGGAATCAAAACAATAAAGCTGCTGGAGACTGATTAAAGTAGAACCTTTGTTACAATGCTGGATTCATACTGATGTGTTACCATGGTTACTAAACTTCTGCTCACATGTTGAAATTACAGGATGACTGTCACAAATAGAAAGCAGTTCACGCCTCCACATGTCCCTTCGCTGCAAATTCACTAAATGAACCTGAACCACAAGTTTGTCTGCCAGAACTGAATGAGCGGAAGGAGCTGGAAAACCAGCATCCAAGTCAGCCAGCACACTTTCAAAAGCTCCTCCCAAGTGCTAAAGTTTACTAATAGGCATTACGGATCCAGTACCCAAACTGGTATCATTTGGTACCGGTGCCACGCCATCAATTTTTATAGGGCTATCTCCCTAAACAGTATTGCTTTATGGTACCGGCGTAGCAGCGTGGCAACACCATGGACACAGCCTGCACTACTTTGTTTGTTTGTGTCTCAAAAAACGGGGCATTTCTCCCTCCTTTCCTCACCGCTTTTCCTTTGCTGCTGAAGGGGGAAGAGAAGGGGCTGCTCACACACCTTCACTCAGTCACAGGTATTTCTCTGCTGACAGTAACCACAAACGAATGCGGACAGCAGAGCGGCCACGAACAAACAGGTCCAAAGTGTGGCTGTATTTCTCCCAAGCAGATGCAGACAGCACGCGGTCTAAAATGCAACAAAAATGTCTCTTGCCATGACGGTAACACCAGTAACCTGTTCAAACACCAAATACACCGTATTCTAGTGGAAAAGTGCACAGCGTTTGACCGCCCAAGTGAGACATTAAGCGCCGCTATTGTTTCAACAGGTGTGCAAGCTACACACGTGGAGTCTATTAGGAAACAATCTGTTACTGGTCATGAAGCTGGATGAAAGGACAACAGCTCTCCTGCATGCTTTCAAGGTGTGTTTAGAAAAACACCAAACAGCTCTGTTTCTGTCAGTCTCTGTTTCAGGTTAAGAAGACAAACATACTCTGATAAAGCAAACAAATCCACCAAAAAAAGATTTTTTTTCTGTAACAGATAAATGTGATAAAGAGATAAACCATATATCTCTGTAAAATGTAACATCTATCTCTCTTATTTAGGATGTGATATTATTATGTTAGTTTTAGTCTGAATTAGACTGACTGGGTTAGTAGGATCTAGAGTTTGGGCACAAAACAGCTGATAGAGCACAGACACAATGTTGGAAAAAATGCAGCATTTCTTTGGCAGCTGGAAAGAAAAGAATTCTTCACAGTTTTGCAACGCTGACACATCACACTAACAAAAAACGTTGTTTTCTTCAAAAAAGGAGCTTTTGCCCTGCGACAGACTGGCAACCTGTCCAAGGTGTGGCCCGTCTTCGCCCAACAGTAGGACAGGCTCAGGAAACCGCTGTGACCCCAAAAGAGATATAGTGGGTTAAGAAATGGATGGATGGATGGATGGATGGATGGATGGATGGATGGATGTGGTATTTGAGAAATGCTTAAAAGTAGAAAAGTCTTTGTGAATTACCATTTTTTTTACTTTCATGGTAGATATTTTCACTAGATTATAGTGAAATTTGGACAAAAAATAAAATCTCAGATTTTTCACACAATATACGATTTTCGATTTTAATCGATTTTTTTTCTCCCTTCTTTTGCTTTCTTTAAAATTAATTCCAAATTATTTGACAAAACCTGTTTTATTTTAGCATCTGTTTGGAAATCTGCTCTAACACAAAGTTCAACTAAATCCCAGCTGTAAACATGTTTGTAGATCAATGCAGCAGATGTTTTGTGAGCTACCACTAGCTTAAGCATCTCCTACAGAGAAACACTTCTCGCTCTTGACAAAAGTGCCTATTCCAAGTGTTAAAACTAATTTGTCGTACTCGCACTTTTGGCAGCTACAACCTTCAACAGGTTTTGCTGCATGTGGTTTGAAATGAAATGAAAATAGAGAGGACGTCACAGCACAACAAAAACATAAGATAATAACTGTTTTAAGTGACTCCGATTTCTGATCAGTCTTTGCTCTCTGCTTTTGGTTTGTTAAGTGTTTTATTTTTTATCACAATTGTGTTGTTTCTTCCCTTTAGCACAGCTAGAAAGTGCCAATGTGCCCCCTGTCAGTCAGTCACCTTTAGTCTGAACCACTGACATGTATATAGAATGAAAATTATTTTCTTATTTTTTAAGAAAATGAAATAGCAGAAAAACCGCCACGTCGTGCTGCTCCATCAGCCTAAGCTAAACGCTACACAGAGAAGCGTATGGGGATGGGGGGGTGCTTTACATGTCGCGTGCGCTAGTAAATATGCAGGAAGTTTATTTATTTATTTATTTATTTCATCTCTGTCTTCCACAAGAAGATCCGCTGCTTGCTGCCGTTTTCATGTCTGCTTGTTGCGAGAGACGGGTGGGCTGACTTTAATCTGAACAACGGAAGCCCAGGAAAGCAGAGAGCTGAAAAAATAAAATCCAGATTTTCCAAAAATAAAATCATCTAAAACAAAATATTTAAATTATTCGATTATATTGATATATCGCCCAGTCCTACTAGATTATCTCACATTCTCCAAATCATCAGTAAAAATGTTTTATAAAAAAATTATTAGACTAGACTTAAGTTACATTCAAGACATTTGTCAGAATCAAAGTGTTTTTAGCTGCTGTTTGTCTTTGTTTCCCATGTACTCTCAAAGTAATTAGAACATTCAAATTAATATGTTGTTCATGGTGCATGTACTTTTTAGTCTACTTCTAAGTTAAATAGTCAGTTTTTAAATTGCTTTGATGTGTGGAAAGAAAGCGAATATGTAAGATGAAACTGGACTAAATACCAGTGAAAAAAAAAACAGCCAAAGACCAAAGGAAACTGAGATACGCCGTTAAAGATTTTTTCTGAGTTCATCAACCTCTGAGTGGCATTTATTGACACACGATGGATAGTTTGGGCACTCCAGGTAAAATGTCATATTATTGTGCAAAAAGAATCCAAGGAAAGGTTGAAAAATCTCCTTAAGGCATCAGTTTACAGATGAGACATTCTTTTTTATGTCAAAAAATGTGGCTTTATTTCCATCATTTTCAATTTCATTTGAAAAGAACAAAACAAAATAGTCATATGCAAAAGTTTGGGCACCCTGCTGAGTTAGTACTTTGTACTGCCCTCTTGGCAAGTATCACAGCTTGTAAAAGCCAAGAGTCTCTCAATTCTTCCTTGTGGTTTCAGCATCCATTCTTCTTTCCAAAAGTATTCTTCTTTGAGATTTCTGGGATGTCTGTTACACACTTCTCTTTTCAGATATATCCATAGATTTTCAATGATGTTGAGGTCAGGTGATTTGGAAGGCCACTGCAAAACGAAAGTTAGGGATGTATCTACAGTTCTATTTCATCCCTCCTGACCGCCAGAGGCGGTGCTTCAAGAACTGAATACCCCTTCTCACGCATGCGTTGTACAAGAATTTAATGACAACAAAGTCACCTGTGTGTCCTGGTGACCCCACATGAGGATATAAAGTCACATGGCACCAGGAGCACGATCCCAACACTTCTTGCAAGAACGCAACGAACCCGAGATAGCCGCAAGACGCCATACATTGGGTTGGGGTCAGGTATTTTCACCCTATAGAACCTGGTGAAGGTATCCACGGATGACCAGGAGGCGGCTGCACAGATTGACTCCAATGGCACCCCGTGACCAGCAGCCCAGGACGTAGACATGGGCCTGGTGGAATGACACGGAACCCCGATTGGCAAAGGATGGCCCTGTACAGCATATCCCTGCCGAATGGCACCAAGAACCCAGTGGGCCAAACGCTTCTTAGAAAGTGCCCGTCCCCTGCAGGGGGCAGCAAAGCAAACAAACAGTAGAGCAAAAGCCCACAGTTACCTCCACATATCGTCAGAGGATCCAGACTGGACAAAGGTACTACTCAAGACTGGTAAGGTCAAAGCAGGCAAGCTGCAGGGGCCAATGACAGGGAGACGATGCAGCCACCTTAGGAATGAAGGAACCACAAAAAGGAGGCTACAGAGAGACCCCTTAAACCTTCAGGGGACCACCATAAACAGGCAAAATTAACGGACAGTGCCCGGAGCTCACCAACACGGTCAACCACTTGAGGTCAGCCGCAGGTAGAGGTTCAAACGGCGGCAGGAAGAGCGCAACCAGGACAAGCAACAGGTCCCACGAAGGAGCCACCAGGTGCTGGGGGGGGTGCAGCCAATGTGCACTCCGAAGTAACTGGGAGACCAGGTGGCAGCAGCCAACAGAGACATCGCCTCTGGCGGTCAGGAGGAATGAAATAGAACCTTCAGTTTCTGCCTCTTATTGTAAGAAAGCGTGGATTTAGAGGTGAGTTTAAGATCATTATCCATTTGTAGAAGCCATCATCTCTTCAACTTCAACTGTTACACAGCATTTGTGTGCGGGAGTCTGTTTTATGTTGAAGCTTGCGATTGAGTGTGTGTGCTTTTGCATGTATGAATATTTGTCTATGTTTGTGTGTCTTAGGATGTTTGCGTGTGGCTGTGTGTTTAAGTGTGTCCACACGTGTACATCTTTAAAGATGCTGTGTATGACACCCTGACATCATTTACTCTGTAAAAAACAGCTGTAAACCGGGGGAGGGGGGCATGTAAGTGAATTCAGGGAGACAACAGGATGGTCTAGAACAAGGGTTTCCAACTCAATTTTCCTTGGAGCCACTGAAGGCAGAGTCAGGCTGAGGCTGGACCGCAACCTCAGAGCATCAACCTGCGTGCAGCTTGTGGGTCTTTAAGAGTCGATGCCAATTTGAATCAGAAATATTTTCTAAATTTTTTTTTTTTATTTTTTGTAATAACACAAAATACGATAAACAAGGACCCTGGTGTAAATAAGTTGTGTATAACTTCCTCAGGTACATCGGGTACCTTCTTTGGTAGTAAATTTGTATGGAACACGTACTGTACTATTAACTGTACAAAATGACTAATAAAACACTCAAACAACTAATGTATAAACAAATTTTAAAAAATTAAAAGTAAATAAATCAGTAAAACAATTCAGTTTTCTGTCTTTTTTATCTGCTGTATTCAGTTTTAAACATCCTTATTAACACAGTTCAATTAACACTGTTACATTTACATGTTAAACACAACATAAGGCTTCGATTTTACAGTTCTTTAACCTCCATCAGTGGGTTCTTCAGAACATGGATTCTCTTGTCTACTTCTTACTGCTGGACACCAAGCAGAGCTTCCAAGTGCCACAAGTTATTTTAGAATAGCCAGTCACCCACTCCTATATTTTTATGGTTAATTCAAACTGTGGTTAGTGAAAGAATGGAGCTGTTCACTGGAGATTGGACAATCACACATACCTGAGATCAAAGAAAAGGAACTCATCAATGTGCTCCACCTGATGTTCTCTGCGCATGTGCATATTTCCTGAACGTTTGTTGTTTCTAGATTGTAAACTTTTTAATTCATTATCCAAAATTGTAAATAACAAATCTTTGAAAACGAATGGCTCTTTTACAATTATCCAAGCCATTTAAACAGCAAAGAACTCAGCGATCGCAAGAATTTTTGTTTTTCTCAGCAACGGACAGCTTCCCCTGACTGGATTGCAGCGCTGAAAAGAAAAGAACGTCACCTAAATGCAACACTGAATATTAGTATATTGTTGTCAACACAGACAATTTAAATCTCAACAATACGTGATAGAATGACAGACACGAGGCTTGGGGTCATTCTCTGCATTTGATTATTTTTAGCGGTTTTACTCTGAGGAGATGTGACAGATTGCTGCAGCCGCTTCAGCCGATAACATGTCTGTGTTAACGGAGTTAATAAAGTGTCAGTAAATGAGCCGGAATCATCTTACCACAAGGAAACTGCCATCAAATGAAGCAGAAGAAAATATTTGCAGTATTTGCTTTTTCTTTCATTTTGTTTAAACATGAAAGTAAACTTTTCATAACAATAAACATTTTAAGAAATGATCATTGTTGTATTAGTCATACTCTGACTAAAATGCTTAAGCGGAAGTGACGTCATATTTGGACATTTTGAGAGTCATCTCAGGGCTGTTATGATTGGAGTAAAACAACACCCAGTCAATGTCACGCTCCCAAGAGCCAGGTACAGCACCGTGATTGGTCAGTAGGGTTGGGACATAATGAGTTTTTATACCACAATATTGTTTTTTTTTTCGTATCAGACAACAACGACATGTATCACAATATAAATTAAATAATTGTTTCATATGAAAGCTCTGTGGCTTATTGAAAAAAAATGTGTAATCATCAGCAGGTTGTTTAGATTTAAATATTTATTTCCTATCATACTTTAAACTTAATAAATGCACTAAAGGAACATGGTGCAACTGTTTTAGATAATTAAGAAAAGGCATAAATTTTACAAACTGAACTGAAAAAAAAAGCTTTCAAAAGAGAACATAAATAAAACAGAACACTAAACTACTTGATCAATTCCATTGAAAAACAAAGCATTAATTCTACAAATAAATTCTAATGTTTTCACATTTTACAGATCAAACATAAAAATTGACAAGCATTTTGTCAACATCTTGTGGCTAAGCTAGGAACTAAAATGATTTTATCGTAGTTTAGACTGTTGCTGCTGTGAAGGTCTTAACTTTTTGTTGTTTTTGCTAGAAAGTTATGGTTTATTACAGTCTGAGATTGAGCATGCTCAGTGCAACTGATTCAGGTGATAAAAAGGTTTGATGGTATTTCCAGTTTTAGAAGGAAGACGCCTTCTGCACATTTTGCAGTGCACGTTACTCTGTTTTTGTCGGATTTTACATAACTAAAATACCTCCACACAGGGGCCCAAATTGAATTTTTGAAAGTTAGCTGATTAATTTAAAAAAATTACTGGCCAAACATATAGTTTATTGGCCAAATTCTAACACTAGTATACACAGAAATACCTTAGGAATTGTACTTTTTTGATTTTGAAAATGAAATTGCATAAAAGTAATTTATAAACGGTATGACCAGTCTTTATTGCCATTATTGAAACTAAAGCTGCATCTTTAAGGAGGCGGAAGGGTTGAGTACATCTGACAGATCGCAGTTTTCAGTGTAACACACACTGTTATGCTAAACAGACGCTGCTAAAACATTGCTAAAACATCCACATCATGGATTTAATTCTGTTATTATTTATAAAATACCGTTTTTATGAATCTTCTATGAATTAATCTTGTTGTATTTATCCACCGTGTCTTAAAGGCTGGTACGTGAAAATACTGTCCCACTTTAAACCAATCCATGATCACACAGGACACACAGAACAGCTAGTTAGCAGCAAACCGTTAGCGGCTAGAAAGCTAGCATCATAGCATTAGCGGTTAACAAGCTAGCATCGTAGCATTAGTGTCTAACAGCAGCACTGTCTCCAAATCAACAGATTTATGAATCTGTCTGTTACTGCTTTAAATGAAGCAGCTTTATCCTCCAGTTCTAACTGGATCCTGTTAGAAATCACCACATATTTCACTGTTTCATCAGTCAAACTAAACGCTGCACAGGTGAAATGACCGCCAGGGTGAGTGTTGGGTCACGTGTGTTTTGTTTACCTTATGTGCAGACGGTTAAGAAAAAGAATACAAAAAAACTCACCAGAAGAACAGCTATAAAACATAACTAAGTTTACACAAATATTTACTCGCCATTTGGTGACTAACCATCTACACTCGTGGACAGAATTGTTGGTACCCCTCAGTTAAAGAAGGAAAAACCCACAATTCTCACTGAAATCACTTGAAACTTACAAAAGCAACAATAAATAAACATTTATTGAAAATTAAATAATCAAAATCAGCCATCACTTTTGAATTGCTGATTAACATAATTATTTAAAAAAACAAACTAATGAAACAGGTCTGGACAAAAATGATGGTACCTCTATAAAAGATTGAAAACTATTTGACCAGACTGACATGATTAACTCAGGTGTGTCCTTTAATTGACATCACAGGTGTTACCAAACTCATAATCAGTCAGTCTCCCTATTTAAAGGGAGACAAGTAGTCACTCTGCTGTTTGGTGAAAAGGTGTGTACCACACTGAACATGGACAACAGAAAGCGAAGGAGAGAGTTGTCCCAGGACATCCGAAAAAAAATGATAGATAAACATCTTAAAGGTAAAGGCTATAAGACCATCTCTAAACAGCTTGAACTTCCTGTGACAACAGTGGCTCATATTATTCAGAAGTTCAAGACCCACGGGACAGTAGCCAACCTCTCTGGACGTGGCCGCAAGAGGAAAATTGATGACAAATTGAAGAGACGGATCGTTCCAATTGTATCCAAAGAGCCCAGAACAACCTCCAAAGAAATTAAAGGTGAACTCCAAGGCCAAGGTACATCAGTGTCAGATCGCACCATTCGTCGTTGTTTGAGCCAAAGTGGACTTCATGGGAGACGACCAAGGAGGACACCACTGCTGAAAAACAATCATGAAAAAGCCAGACTGGAATTTGCAAAAATTCATGTTGACAAGCCCCAAAGCTTCTGGGAGAATGTCCTTTGGACAGATGAGACCAAACTGGAGCTTTTTGGTAAGGCACATCAACTCTATGTTCATAGACTCAAAAACCAAGCATACGAAGAAAAGAACACTGTCCCTACGGTGAAACATGGAGGAGGCTCAGTCATGTTTTGGGGCTGCTTTGCTGCATCTGGCACAGGGTGTCTTGAATGTGTGCAAGGTACAATGAAATCTGTAGACTATCAAGGCATTCTGGAGAGAAATGTGCTGCCTTGTGTCAGAAAGCTTGGTCTCAGTCGCAGGTCATGGGTCTTCCAACAGGACAACGATCCAAAACACACAGCCAAAAACACCCAAGAATGGCTGAGAGAAAAGCGTTGGACTATTCTAAAGTGGCCTTCCATGAGCCCAGATCTGAATCCCATTGAACATCTGTGGAAGGAGCTGAAACATGCCATTTGGAGAAGACACCCATCAAACCTGAGACAACTGGAGCAGTTTGCTCATGAGGAGTGGGCCAAAATACCTGTTGACAGCTGCAGAACGCTCATTGACAAATACAGAAATCGCTTCATTGCAGTGATTGCCTCAAAAGGTTGTGCAACAAAATATTAAGTTATGGGTACCATCATTTTTGTCCAGGCCTGTTTCATTAGTTTGTTTTTTTTAAATAATTATGTTAATCAGCAATTCAAAAGTGATGGCTGATTTTGATTATTTAATTTTCAATAAATGTTTATTTATTGTTGCTTTTGTAAGTTTCAAGTGATTTCAGTGAGAATTGTGGGTTTTTCCTTCTTTAACTGAGAGGTACCAACAATTTTGTCCACGTGTGTAACTTTTACTTGCCAAAGAGGAGAAAATACTTGAGTGTTGATTTCAGACCCTTCAAAATAAAAGTCTATCGCAATAGGCTAATTTTACTATCAAGAAAAAGTATTAAAGGCGATATCAATAGCTATCGTTTTATCGTCCAGCCCTTTTGGTCAGTTCATCAGCTCTGCACACAACACAATAAAATTGCCACTTATTCAAAACTCGCGGACCACACTAACATGATACTTTCATATTAAGGTGGGGGCTACAAAATATTGTCTTGGGGGCCACAGTAGGTCCGGGTCCGCAATGTAAGATCCCTGGTCCAGAGTCTCTAGACTGCCGGAGGACAAGCACCTGATTCAGAGGAGACCTGGGACTAAACATGAGGAGGAGGAAGAGGAGGAAGGTGAATAATGTGTGGACCAGTAGTGCTGCAGTCTAAGAGTGCAGAGGAGCAGCAGGATGTGAACAAACATGACGTGAAAGGCGTTTTTGATTCTATTTAAAGATGATTTCATTTTGTTAAACAGAAAAAGGTTTCCTCTAATAAAAATTGAAAGCGTGACGTTCTGGAGAATGTCTGTATGAGGGGGTATTGGAGCCATTTTAAAAATAAAACAATGAATACATTTGCAGGAAAAAAGTCGTAAAAATATGAGGGAATGAAGCCATAATTTTACGTCTTTATTCTTGTAAATTTACTATTTTTCGTTTTTATGATGGCTCCAGTACTTAGACGTTGCATTTGATCAAACGTTTAAAAAAACTCTTGGAGGTTTTTTTCGACATCTGCATGTGTGTGTGTGCGTGTGGTGGGGTCCCCCTTCAGGATCAGGGAGAAGCAGATGATGCTTTTCTCACCCAGAAACCAACGCAAAAGCGCGTGCGTTTGTCCTGACGTCAGGGCACGCGCTCACGTTCAGAAACCAGGTGTGACAGATCACCTCACAGCTGCCCTCTGGCGGACACGCTTGGGTGATGCGCCGGCAGCTGTCTGAAGAGGTTTATCAGCTGCATTGAAATGACCGCACGCCGGCGCGACGCTCCGGTCACGCGAAGCCCCGCACATCACGACACGCTGCTGCGGCGTGACGCGCAGAGGCCGGCAGTGGTCATGATGCTTCCCGCCCTGAGATCCAAGCCAGACATCTGGAGAGGACCGAGACCAGCCCAGATCTGCAACACGCAGCCAGCCGCCCGAGTAGGAGCACCGCACAACTTCCGCACGCACGCACGAACGCACACGCTCAAGCCGGCCGCACTGCGCGTCTGCAGCAGAAAAGAGCAGTCCAACTTCTGCAGACTGAGTGTCTGCTGCATCACCTGCCGCTCAGGTGATGCACACAACTTCATGACGTCAGCGGAACGTTGTCACCTCTAAGTCAGACATCAGTGGAGCCGACGGACAAACGCAAAGCGGCTTTCACGGAGAAACGAGGCGTTCAAACTTCAGCAGAGCTCAGCGGAGGAAGCCGCTGTACTTCGACTCACCTTGAGCGGCCGTTCCTCGGGTGCTGAATACACTTGCTATCAAAGTGGCCACATACCAAATCATAGTATTATTACCGGCCAGAAAAAAGCCTGCTCATATCTCAAAGCCCCTGCGGTGACGCTCTCTGCGGTCGGACGCGGCCGGGATCCTGCTTTTACTTCCAGCCGAGCCCCGGACACTCTTCCATCGGCGGATGCCCCTCGCTCTGCCCCTCTCCTCCTCCGCGCTCCGCTCACATCCTGACACAGATCACCTGCGCCAATGGGACCACACCAGGCAGCGCGAGCCGCTCCCGCCTCCGCCGGTACGCGTGGGCGGGACTCGCCAGATGATTGGTTACCTGCGCTGTCGCTTTTGCAGCTCGATCGATGCGTTTCATGTCAGAGATCAGGCTCGGAACTTCAAGAGCTGCTCTTTTTGAAGCCTCGTCGACCGCTTTCTGCTCATCAAAGACAACTTTTCTCTTTCTCAGTCCTCACAGTGTTTCTACTGCGGACCTGTTTGTGTCCATATTTTTAAGATAAACACAAAATGAATTTTCAAAATTCTTCAACGAGAGATTCCAACTTAAAAACGAGAGGAATGCGGGTAACACAAAACAACCAACAGACACATATACTTCCTTATCTTCTACACACACACACCAGTCTGCAAATAATGCCACAATGTCAGACATGAAAGAAAGCAATCCCCGAGGCTTTAGTACAAAAGTCACTACTATGTCCTATTCTGTCAGGGATCGTAAACGCAGCAGTAGAGGGACCCGTTTCAAGGTGGGTTGGAGTGTGAAGTCATAGAGCTGCAGTATCATCCTGCGCAATAAGATGAGAGGAATCCTCCAACCAGAGCATCATCATCATCATCATCATCATCATCATCACATGCAGTCAGACAATCTGGTGGGGATGAAGATGAGGAACAATAACGGCTCTTCAGAGTTCTCCATGCATCACGACTTCATCAAAGTCCCCCTCCTTCATCCAACCTGTCTCATGACAGCAAACACGAACATGTGTGAAGTTTTTCATTCTTCCTCTGACATACTCCTGACTTTATGTCATTCACACATTTGTTTTGTATTTGAACAGAACATTCATGAATAAACTTTTTAACTAAAGAAATGTTGAAAACCCACACAGAAAAAAATGAATGTTATACACATATCTAAAAAATATTAGATGTTTATTTACTGTGAATTACCTCATATCATTTGGTAAAATCATTTAAGTTATTTTTTCCTCAATAATGTACACACAGCACTCCATGTTGACAGAATTTTTTTACTTTTTCGCAGATTTAAAAAGATAAAAAGAAAACTGAAATATCACATGATCCTGAGTATTCAGACCATCCTTGAGATGGTTCTTCACCTTCATTTGAGTCCAGATGTGTTTGATTCTACTGATTGGACTTGATTAGGAAAGCCACACACCTGTCTATATAAGACCTTACAGCTCACAGTGCATGTCAGAGCAAATGAGAATCATGAGGTCAAAGGAACTGCCTGAAGAGCTCAGAGACAGAATTGTGGCAAAGCTAAGATCTGGACAAGGTTACAAAAAAAATATCTGCTGCACTTAAGGCTCCTAAGAGCACAGTGGCCTCATTAATCCTTAAATGGAAGATGTTTGGTACGACCTGAACCCTTCCTAGAGCTGGCTGTCCGGCCAAACTGAGCTATCGGGGGAGAAGAGTCTTGGTGAGAGAGGTAAAGAGGAACCCAAAGATCACAGTCGCTGAGCTCCAGAGATGCAGTCGGGAGAAAGTTGTAGAAAGTCAACCATCACTGCAGTTCTCCACCAGTCAAGGCTTCATGGCAGAGTCGCCCAACAGAAGCCTCTCCTCAGTGCAAGACACATGAAAGCCTGAATGGAGTTTACTAAAAAAAACACCTGAAGGATTCCAAGATGGTGAGAAATAAAATTCTCTGGTCTAATAAGACCAAGATAGAACTTTTTTACTTTAATTCTAAGCTGTATGTGTGGAGAAAAGCAGACACAGCTCATCACCTGTCCAATACAGTCCCAACAGTGAAGCATGGTGGTGGCAGCATCATGCTTTAGGAGTGTTTTTCAGCTGGAGGGACAGAACGACTGGTTGCAATGGAGGGAAAGATGAATTCGGCCAAGTACAGGGATATCCTGGACCAAAACCTTCTCCAGAGTGTTCAGGACCTCAGACTGGACCGAAGGTTCACCTTCCAACAGGACAATGACCCTAAACACACAGCTAAAATAACCAAGGAGTGGCTTCACAACAACTCTGTGACTGTTCTTGAATGTTCCAGCCAGAACCCTGACTTAAACACAATTGATCATCTCTGGAGAGACCAGAAAATGGCTGTTCACCAACGTTTACCATCCAACCTGACAGAACTGGAGAGGATCTGCAAGAAGGAATGACAGAGGATCCTCAAATCCAGGAGTGAAAAACTTGTTGCATCTTTACCCAAAGAGACTCATGGCTGTATTAGATCAAAAGGTGATGCTACTAAATACTGAGCAAAGGGTCTGAATACTTAGCACCATGTGATATTTCAGTTTTTCTGTTTTAATAAATCTGCAAAAATGTCAAAATGTCTGTGTTTTTTGTCCATATGGGGTGCTGTGTGTAAAAATTAACTTAAATGATTTTACCAAACAGCTGCAGAATAACAAAGTGAAAAGTTTAAAGGGGTCTGAATACTTTCCGTACCCACTGTATGTTGTTTTTTTTTGGGCGGGAGTTCAACTATGAAACAAAAATCCAAGACTTCCTTTTTTTTTTTAATACTCACCCCTTAATGGGAAATCCAATGACCAAAATACACTCAGGCGCTGTAGCCTTTCTTTGTCAACATATGGCCCTTTTAATCCCGTGCACCAAAATTCAGGCTAGGAGTTTCACCTTTTGTGGAAAAGCAATCTAAACCTAAAAAACAAGAATAAAGTACTAAAAATGGACTGAATGTTTATTTATTTTGGAAGTGACCATGTTATAAGCGAGATTGTGCTCTATGAAGTGTTTGAAGAATTTGACGCACACAGCAGAAGCCTGAACTGGCGGAAGACGGTTGCTTTGTGGAGTGTAAGTAATCAGCGTTAATGTGTTAAATTAATCGCATGCGTTAACGCATTTATGTTGACTGCTCTAATATATTTATCCTTTTTTTTTTGCAGAGTCGTGAAAAATACTCTGTTCGCTGTAATTAAATACGCAAAATACAAAGATTTTGAGTATATTCATGAATAAATTGACTAGAATTATATAAATTGCATTTATTGAACAGATTAGTGAACAAATATTTTTATCATAAGTACACATCTCATAACAGCTGAGCACTATACCAAAACAACTCCACAAAGCAAAACAAATGAGAAAAAAAATCCTTATGAGGGGCTTTGAATTCTGTATCGTGTTTCCTGGATTTCTATCAGGAAACAACAAGATTCCAGGAACACGTCTCGCACAGATCCCAAGTAAAAAGTCTGAGCGGTGGAAATGTCAAAAACATCTGTGGCCAGTCTGTGATTACACTGAACTGGCTACACACCTAAACTATGTCACACTAGCAGAGGTTACTGTCTCAGTGATTTAACTCCAGCTACACTCTAAAAAGTAAAACGCTGATTCAACACAAAAAGATATGTTAACAGTTTCCACTAGAATTTTTAAGTTAAGCCAACTTCTGGCAGAACTACATGGGTTCTAAGCAATGTTGTGAGTATGGTGAAGTAGTTTATGCCGCAATAAAACACATTTCAAAGTAGCACGAACTTAATAATTGTCAACTTTATTGAAAGTTTTTAGGCTGATCCAACATAACATTTTAAGTATGGTGAAGTAGTTTTTTTTGCCACAATGAAACATATTTCTAAGCTTGTCCATCCATCTTAAAGCATAGGTTCTGGAATACCTCAAAGGTGCTTGGGATATGTAAGAGCATAGATTACCCCCATCAGCAAAGCACAGGATCTGGCAACATCAATTCCCCGCAGGATCTTGGTTCCCTTTGAGCTCCTACTACATCTTTTTAATAAAATAAAAAATGTAGAATGCATAAAATACATCGCTCAGACTCTTCAGTGTGACATGTATAAGGGAATGCAGAGTGACCATGTACACGTAATGCGACCTGTTGTCAAGGTAACACAATACATCGCTGGGCCACCAGATCTAGACTGCAGTGGCAAAGAAAAACGATATATATGCTGATCGTCATAATAGTTTCAATAAAGCATTAGTTCAGAGAGAAAGTTCACCTCTTACCGCTTGTTTTTGTCCAGATCTTAAAGGAAAAAGTTTGTTTTAAAGAAGCCTGCATATATAGAACATCATGACCGGTGTAGGTACCATTTGTGCACGGCCTTTTGTAAAAAGATGCTGATCTGTGACTGATCTGACTCTGATAAAAAAAAAAAAAAAAACTAAAATAAAATGACATTACCATCATAAAACTGATATTTTTATAAATTTTAAAAATAACTATGAATCAACTGAGTCTGAAACGTTAACATCTGCGTATGTGAAACATTCGAAAGTCAGTCGCCGCATATTAGGCAGAGCAGCTTGATATGTCACAACTGTGACGAACTGTCTCAAAAAAATCAACACATTTCTTGGAAGACTCTTAGTTTTGTTTGTAAATAGCAGCTTTATTTTTCTTTGAAGTTGAAGGTTCTTCTTTGGTTTTCATCACTTTTTTCTCCCGAAGGAAGTTTACAAACAGGTTTGATTGTTTTTCCTTTTTTTTCTAACTTGTCTTGTCCAACAGCCGAGCAAACGGATCAGAACTGAAGCCTTTGGTCAGATTTTACTGTTACAACAGGGAGTTAGTATATTTGCATAAATCCCTTATGTACTTGAGGCTAAACTTTTTTCATGTTGATTTTGTTTGTAAACTTTTGAATTCTGAAACGGTGGAAAAAGATATAGCTTTTAAACTTTAGGCTTTTTTTTCACTCTGGTAACGTTAACATTTAATAACTGACGTAAAATGATAATTTTTTTTTTGTTTTTGGAACTAAATTGCAAATTTAGGACAAACAACATAAACATCCATAGTACAGAAACATCACATGAAAAAAATTCATTCATTTTTCCAAACTGTTTTATCCCTTTCGGGGTCTTGGGGTTGCCGGAGTTTAACCCGGCTGCTCATGGGCAAAGGCAGGGGACACCCCTGGACTGGTCGCCAGTCTGTCGCAGAGGCCATAGTCACACACCCACACACACTCATATCCACGCCTAGGGCAATTTAGAGAGTGACCTGTTTAACCTATGAAGCATGTTTTTGGTTGCATTTTTAATACATTTGCAACAATTTCAAAGGAACTTTTTTGACATTGTTTTTATGGGGTGTTTTTCAAATAATTTCTCAGGAAGAAAACTGATTTAATCAATTTTGAAATAAGGCGAAGTCATAATGAATTGTGGAAGAAGTGAGGTGCTGTGAATACTTTCCGGATGAACTGTAATTTTTTAAATACATGCAGCCAGTTCTGAGCTTTTTTCTTGGCTACACGGCCCCAGAGGAAGAGTTATGGTTAAGAGCTAAACTACCAAATCGTTCCTGAGCCCAGCTGTGTCTGCGGCTCACCGCTCCCCAGAGGATGGGCCAACTACGGAGAACAAATTTCATACACCTAGACTATTAATGGAACTTTAACATTAAAAACGAGCGACCAACAAGAACATTTAGATGTGACGCATTTAAAATATGCGCAGGCAGTGCAACAATCTGCATCTTTGCTACACGTATTACGTGTGATAAAGGCAAACAACATCAGCCTTTTCTTAATTCCAACCTTTCACATACAGTGGAGCGCAACACGTTTAACCCCACCCACGTTGAGGCACGCCTAGCTCTGCACAGCGCAGTCAGGGGCTTCTCGGTTTAGGAGAGAATGGAAGAGAATCTCTCATGTGCCTTTTATTCCTATTATGTCCACTCCAGAAACATTTTTACAACGTCAGGGAGCATGAGCTGGCAATGACGGTATCTAAGACAGTTTAAGAACAGATGACAACAAAAGTCAGGTTTTGGTCTGAAAAATTCTCAATGACATTTCTGCAGCTTTAAGACTCCAGTGAAACACAATGCCATTTTGCAGACATAGGAAACACACAGAACAGTTTAATAGTCATCAAAATGACCAAAAAACACAACTGAGACTTCTCCAGGAGGTTACCAGATGAATCCCCATCATTAATTCAGTGTATTTAAGTGGAATATCTCACAGTCAAAGCAGTTTTCAAGTGTTTACAGACAAATAAAAGCATACAGAGATGAAAACAGAATTGATCAAATATAAGGTAAAAACATTCAGGAAATCCTGTCTGCCCTCAGTCATGCTAGTCTGAGGACGCCTCTTCAGCTATAAGGCTGCTCTTTGAATCTGTTTGGGGTTCTTTAAAAGGTCTTTGTGTTTTGTGGTAAAACAAAGTCAAACATCAGTCTCTCTGATGAGCAGTTCTCTGTACAGTAACTGCAATGAAAGTGATTGTACTGTAAATGGTGTCACTTAGTTTCCAGAACACCTGTGCGTACTGACTCTCAGTGTGTGTGACTTGATTCAGTGGCTCATTTCTCCTTTTGTGGGCTAGAATGGTGAATAATCATGACTAACATGAGCGACCTTTCTGGCCCAGCCGACGCCATGCGGCTTATGACGAGCAGCCACCCACCAACACCTGACGCAGGAGAGCACCCCGTTGTTGCTGTGATCGTCAGGTTTTTAGTCTTTCTGCACTCAAATGAAGACTATAATTACTGATGCGGAACAGAGAAAAGTTAGAATAAATTTGGTTTTGAAATAAAGTTTTGATCATTTCACTCATGCAGAACAGCTGTGCTTCTCAGGTTTTTGTTTGAACTAAAGTGAGTGAACCCACCTGTCTCAAAAATCCCATGAATGCGTCAGCCTCACTTTACTGTTTTCTTCACTGACAGCATGGTGGTGGGGGCTCTCTGGATGACTCACTGTTGACACATCAAGTCAAATTCATTTTGTGTTTCCTGCTGTCTTGTGGAATGTTTAAACTTGTTTTATGGTTTGAAATTGATGGTTTGGCCTGATAAAAGAAGCAGACATATAAACAGAAGCATCTCAATAAATGCTTTGTCTCCTTCACAAAGAAAATAATTGAATGAACGAATGAATGATTTAAATCTTCAGCTTCAAGGCAGAGACACTCATCTCCCTCACCTGGCAGACAGGATCAGTGCACTCACTCATAAGATGGAAGGAGATGTGGAGCAGGTGACTTGATCAAGGAAACACTGGTTTTGTTTAAAATCAGAGTAAAAGAGATCATTCTTACACCACCACAGTAATGTCTCAAAGAGCGCATGTCTTCCCTGCAAGGATTCTTTCTAAAATATTTCCCAGACAACAGTGCTCGATATGACTGGCTGAGAAATCCATTTAACGCAGCAGCACCTGCTGATTGTCACCCTGCTGAGGAGGATCCGTTCATTGAAATCACATCTGACTCCACCCTGACGTTTATAGAACAGACACTCACTGAATTCTGGCTGGATGTGGAGATGGAGCATCCACTCATGGGGCAGAAGGCTCTTGAAATCTGCTTCCATTCGTTTCCCATCTGTGTGAGATATGCTTTTCTGATGTTGCCACTTTGAAAACAAAAAACAGAGCTAGGCTCAATATTGAGCATGATTTAAGAGTTGCAGCAACAAACCTGCAACCTCATTTTGAAAAGATGTGTAGCACAAAGCAGGTGCATTGCACCCATTAACACAACTTTTTGTTTCTTTTTGCACATAGGTTCAATGCTATTGTTCTCACTAAGAAATTAAACTTCAAACTGTATTTATTTGTACAGCGCCTTTCCTTCAAATGAAACCCAAGGCGCCTTACATTAAAATAATAATAATAATAATAAAATAATAATAATAAATAAATAATATAATTAATAAAAAATAAAAATAATAAAAACCATTTAAAAATTAGAGGTTTCACCAAATACAAACAATGACAAAGGAACAGCCACCCTTCCCTCCCCCAGCTCCTCCCTACATCCACCCAGCCCCCCACAGGAAACCTGAACAAAGACTACAAACTGCAGCTCTAAGGAAAAAATCTGTCTCGGTACTGCTGTGCAGAAACTGTATTACAGGGTGTCAGCGTCCGGCCATCTGGTTCCCTTTACGACCACCAGATAGAGCCATCGCCAGAATACTTACAGCCTCTGTCCTCTGAACACTCCAACTCCCAGCATGCATTGAACCTCAACCATCTTGGGGATCCGTTTATTCCTAGGTCCAGCCCAACCACAGGGGTCATCACCGCAGTGCCCACAAAACACAGGCCAGACCAGTGCCCACTCTACATGGAGGTTCCCCAGCCGCCTCATTGAGAATGAGCACCGCAGCACCAGCTCACCCATAGGCAGGAGGACCCCAGAACACCGGATCCCCATGAGGAAACACTGGAGCTAAAGAATAAATGAATAAAAAGAAACAATTGAACACTTAAATAATGTGATTATAATGATAAAAACATGGTTAGTATATTAAAACAATAATTGTGTATATGAATTAACTGTAAAACTATTCAAGTAAAAGTTAATAAATAAATAAAAAGAGAGGAAAAGATCAAATTAAATAATTCCAAAAATCATAAAAAAGCTAAATTAAAAAGGTAGGTCTTGAGCCTCTTCTTAAAAACCTCTATGGTCTCTGTGGCCCTGAGGCTCTCCGGCAGGCCGTTCCAGAGGCGAGAACCATAATGGTGGAATGAGTTCTCCCCATAGGTTTTGGTCCTTACCTTAGGGACAACTAAGAGGCCGGTGCCAGAGGACCTCAGGGTCCGCAAGAGTTCATATCTTAAAAGCAGGTCACTTAAATAAGAAGGCCCAAGACCATTAAAACATTTATAAACCAATTAAAGAACTTTAAAATCAATCCTGAAACGCACAGGGAGCCAATGCAGCGATTTTAAAATGGGTGTAATGTGTTCCCGCCCCCTGGACCTCGTCAGAACTCGTGCCGCTGAATTCTGTAATAATTGTAAATTTGAAAGAGACTTTTTGGGTAAACCAGAGAGCAGGGCATTACAGTAATCTAAACGACTAAAAATAAAAGCATCAGCACCTCTGTGCTGGAAAGAGAGAGGAATGGACGGACTCTGGCAAAGTTTTTAAGATGATAAAATCCAGTCTTCACAACATTTCGGATAAAATTCAGCTCAGAGTCAAAAAGTACGCCCAGGTTTCTCACACAGTGAGTTTAAAGTTTGTGAGTTTGGGTAAAATCATCTCTCTCTTGTCTTCAGAACTAATAATTAAAACTTCTGTTTTGTCCTGGTTGAGCTGTAAGAAGTTTTCTGCCATCCATGACTTTATATCTAAAATACAATTTAAAAGAGTGTTTATAGGTTCAAGGTCATCAGGAGACACGGCGATGTAAAGCTGTGTATCATCAGCGTAGCTGTGAAAGTTAACCCCGTGTCTCCTGATGACATCCCCAAGAGGCAACATGTATAAATTAAAAAGTATAGTCCTAAAATCGACCCTTGGGGAACCCCACAACTTGTTTTGTGGATTCTAGAGGAGCATGTATCCATACTTACATAAAAATGTCTGTTAGATACGAATGGAACCAGTTAAGAACAGTTCCTGAGAGGCCAACCCGACTCCTAAGTCTGTCTAATAAAATCTGGTGATCTACTGTATCGAAGGCGGCACTAAGATCCAGCAGCACCAGAACAGAAAGTTTCTGCGTGTCTGAATGATTTCTGAGGTCAGTTAAAATCTTTAAAAGGGCAGCCTCACTACTGTGATTTGTCCTAAAACCAGATTGACATTTTTCTAAAATATTATGTTTATTTAGAAAGTCATGCAACTGAGAAAAAACTTTTTTTTTTCAATAATTTTACCTAAAAATGGTAAGTTGGATTCAGGTCTATAATTATCCATAATATTTGGATCCAAATTGTTCTTCTTCAGAAGGGGCCTCACCACCGCCGTCTTACAAGCAGTGGGGAAGACACCCGTCTGAAGAGAGCAGTTTACTGTGGCTAAAAGTTCCGGCTCAAAGAATCCATAACAGGTTTTTAAAAGAGAAGTGGGAATGGGGTCTAAAAGGCAGGTTGTAGTGTTTGCTTGAGAAAAAACTCGACCAAACATCATCTCATCAACCAGGACAAAACTCTCCAGTGTTTCCTCAGGTAAAGCCAACGCCACGGATCTATTACAATTAGTGCTATGAACCGGTTGAAGGTTAGATCTGATAGCAGTGACTTTAGTCCTGAAGTGGTCTGCAAAGTCCTCACATGTAGTCTGTGAGTGAGGCATTATAGATTTATTAAAATTTTTGTTTAATAAAAAATCAATTGTTTTAAAAAGAAACCAGGGGTTGTGTTTATTGTCTGTGATGAGATTGGAAAAATAAAGTGTCCTCGCCTGTTTGACAGTGTGGTTGTAAATTTTCAGTTGATCTTTAAAAAATTCCTAGTCGACTGTTAAATTAGTTTTCCTAAACTTTCTCTCTGCTCGTCTGCAAATTCTCTTAAGAGTTACAGTAGCCCCATTTCTCCAAGGTGTCTTTGGATTCTGATTCAGGATTTTTGTTTTCAGTGGAGCTACAAGATCGGTGGCAGACTCCAGTCTGTCGTTAAAGTTGTCAAATTACATTTGCTTGTTTTTGCACATAAGTTGATGTTATTGTTCTCACAATGTGATCCTTCATTTAATTTTTCCTAGTCTCTAGCAGCAGGAATCTGTAAGATTTTGATATGTTATTGAAGTTAAACATATTTGGCTTATTTTTTTAGTTTTCCGGCAGGGGGGGGGGTATTTGTCCTCCTCTAAAGGGGGGAAGAAGAGAAAAAGTTTGAGAACCACTGATTTGAAGTTCAGAAACACAATGTTTGTTTCTTATTGCTGGATATCTAGTGGGGCAGATTAACTACATTTTTCATAAGGATCTTTCACTTAGTGACACAAGCATTAAAATTGGCACCAATGACATTCAGGACATACGTTTGAAGAAAAGTAAGTCATCCAAAAGTACAAATCCAAGAAGGCTGTAATTTTTAAAGATGGTCGACTTGTCAATCCTGGTAAATGCTCTTATTGACATAGAACTTCAACCTACACAATTTTATAAATTGTCTCCGCATTAGTATGAACGTATTCTAATGTAGCACACATGTCTACTTTTGCTTGTTGTGTTCATGTGTGTAGTTGTTTTATTTATTCAATAGAGTGATGTTAAAAGCCCAGCAGGGCACACAGCAATACAAGTAAGGTCGATGAGGCAAGACTGTACTTGCTTGCTCGGAAACAAAGGTCTTATGATTCAATTCCACCAACCAGTGCATCTCTAGCTCAGCATGTAAAACGATCTGCTCTCCAAGCTGCATGCATATGGGACCAGGCAACAGCATGCAACATGCAACCTGAAAGCCTAGTCAACTGGGGCTTGCAAAAGAATGGTTAAGTCTGGGAAGTTCTTTGGTCAACCCTCCCACCCATTGTTCAGTAATGCCAACAGTTGACCGTTGAAGTCCCGCTTCACTGGTGAATGTCGAGGACCATGCAAATGCTACCGCAACACCTTGAGATTCACACAACTCTGCAGCTGCAAATGCATGGAGTAAAAGAAGCAATCAGCATGCGACAAGAAATCTAGATTCTATACTACATCGCTGTATAGTGTGATCCTGTACAAATATGACAAGACGTCGATCGGCAACTTTGCCGTGAGGGTGTATTTTTGCATCAAATTTTCATTATACTACCATAGCATTTTATTATGTACATTTTTAATGCTATATTCAATTCCTAGTATCCAGAACCATGTTTGATAAGTAGATCATCAGAATCGCATTACTATATGAAAATTTAGACCAAATACTGTGGAAATAGGTATGCAAGAGGCGGCCATTTTGTTTTTGAAGTTGGATTACTTACTTTTTGGAAAAAGTAGGGTCTATTGCACATATGTGCCAAACTTGGTGCTTGTGTCACCAAGTGAAAGATTTCTGAAACAATCTGCCCCACTAATCAGCATCTTTGTTTTCTTGGAGTAATGCTGCAGACATAGAAGTCTTTACAGTTCTTCATCTTACTGTTGATGTGTTTTGTGCACACAAATTACATTTCTGGGATATGTGAGTTACAATGAAATACAAAAAAATGAAGAAAACATGTTCTTTCTGGCTTTTCTTTGTTCAATAGCCGCATATTATCATATAAAAGGTACCTTGACAGCAGTTAGTGTACTATTGTGCTTAGCAACAACCATATGTCTATGGCAACAACAAAACACAAGTAAAGGATTTTAGAAATACAATTTTTGTATTTTAAGCCTTGCACATTAAAGTTATTTCCTGGGCAGTTTTTATGGTGTTTGTAGGATAACACATTTTTAAAAATCACCAATAAGAAATTACCATTAACCAATATTATCCACTTCTGCATTCGATACTTGACAGCTCAGTCATTTCCGGTTGGTGCAGTGGATCGTTTTTTACATGGAAATTACAGAGTATTTGGAGTTTACAAGATGTCTTTCAGAGCTACCAAGAGACGCAATAAATCATGGTAGGTGCATTGTTGGTCTTTCTAGCAAAACACTTCAAAATAAAATGCAAATAGGATTTAAATTCTATGTGTCATCCTACATAGCAAACTTTGAAGATAATTTGCTAAGGTTGATTAATGTTATTCGGACGTGTTTACATGTGACCAGCTCAAAAACTGATGAAAATTCATGTTGACAACACTTAATATGTGCTGGCCAGACACAGGTTTCTGCATTGCTCCATGTATTTCAAGTGCGTTTAAGGCTAAATGTTGTTACTGGTCACATGTATTTAATGCTAAAGTCCCTTAAAGTTAGCTATCATGCACCTTGGTGTGTGAAATTTGTTCTATGCAGGTGACCCATCCCTTGGGGAAGCGCGGTGACATGCAGATACGACGGAACTTGAGAATCATTCGGTGTAACCCTAACTGTAACCACAATCCTAACCATAACTTTTCCTCCAGGTCGGTCCAACCAAGAAAAAAGTTCAGCACTGGCTGCACGTGTTTAGAAAAAATTCTGTAAGAATAGTAACTTTCATTTGGGATAATGCTAACTACCATGAAAGAAATATCTAATTATTGCCATCTTTATCTTAAGTTGTATCTAAGTTGTGTTTCAACTACTCCACAGCAGAGTGTAATGTACCAATTAATGTAATGTCATTTTCAGTGTCAGGTAAAGCAGTCTAACAGGGTTAGGGCCTGGTCACACTGCCCGAAATTTCCTGGAGCATTCCTGGAGCGGTGAAGGAAATCCCTCACCGCTTGTTACCGTTCATCACCGTTTAACAAAAGTTGGCTTCCGTTAAAGCAACGCTGCATACGCTCGGCCACCGCTGATGTTCCTCGAGGGTTCCTCCCACTGCTCCAAAAGTTTTGAGCTGCACAAAATATTGCAAGCAGTGAGGAGAGGTCAATTCTCTGCTCCGGCAAAGTTCGACCCCCCTCCACCGACGCCCAGTCAAAGTTTGGCTCCGCTAGACGCAGGTTCGTGGACACTTGGGTCTGGTGGCAACTAAACGTTGCACAAACGTCGGTGGAATGGACACGGCGTTGCTGGTATGCTGTCAGGTGTTAAAGCAGCGATCCATGGCAGCGATGAACTTTGATGTAGCGTTGTCATAGAGGTGCTGGAGCGGGACCGGTAACTGGCCAAACACACAGGGAGAAATGGACCAGGAACTCATTTGTAGTTGAGCTGCAGTTGAGTTCAGACCTACATTGAATTAGCCCAAACTGCATCACCATGGATACAGAGAGACTTGCAATAATTGGTGCACTAGTCCATCAGCACAATCTGAACCTCCTCAGCAACCTCCTGAATACTCCTCAGCAACCCTACAACACTACATCAACGCTCTCTATAACTCGCTACCGCTAAACCAATGCTAAAGCTACGCCAGCTTCAGCGGTGCATCGCTACGCCAATGCCTGTGTGTTCGATTTTTTTTTCCTCCATTTTGTGCCAGTTGTCAAAATTGGCCGCCCCTCCTTGCTGCTCCAGGTACGTTCCAGCAAAGTTCGGGTGGTGTGATCAGGCCCTTAGATTGGTTAGGTGACGGTTGGAGCTAGTCTTATTTTAAACCAGAAATACATCGCACAGTTTTGTGCATAGAATCCATTGAAATTGTAAAATGAGGGCTGAAAATGAAAAGGCACAGAAACAAAAAACACAAATTGAAAATGCAAAGCTGCAGCTGTTAAAAATTGACAATATTTTTCATTTGATTACACTTTTAGGTTTGTAGTTTGTTTCAGTTCAAGTTTTAAATTTACTCGTTTTTATTTTCAGCATTTCATTCCAGTTTACAATGTGCACTTTCAAGTTGAAAACTGTTTCAAATGTTTCTATTTAATATTTATTTTTAATTTAAGACCTAGTTTTTCATTCACTCTAAGATTACTCTTGATTTGACAGCAAAGGAAAGGTGTATTGAAAGAGAAAAAAGTGACATATGGAATTACTGAAAAAGTGTCCAGAAAAGTTGTTTTCCCCTGTTTTAATCTACTGCTTAAAATTGTTTACAGAAATAAAATGTTATTTTGATCCAAAGAGATCAAAAGAAGAAAAAAACAAATTTCTAGAGAAAAACACTTCCCTCACTATGGACGCGAATGCGACTCATATTTCAAAATAAAAGTCAAAACTGGAAATGCTTTTTCATTTTCACAACATAGCTGCATCAGTTGACTCAAAAATAAAATAACTCAATAGTCAGAACAGGTTTTTATTTTTCTTCTCCAACACAGCTCATTCTGTAACTTACTTAAAATGATAAACAAAATGACATTTAACATTCAATTTTCAAAAACTTCTTAAGTGAATTTGTACCAAAATTCAACTCAAAATATCACGTTTGAAAATTAAAATGGATTCACAGAAATTCTTTTTTACATTACTTGTCCTTTAAATGAAATGAAAAATGAATCCTTCAAACTGCGTTTTCATTTTCTACTGCAACACCGCTCATTCTGTGACACTGTTAAATTGACAAAGCCAATGAAGATTGCTTTTTCCTTTTTCAAATCGCCGCGTGAAATGTGTCTCAAAAATCACATTTCCAAGGGACGCACTGTGAGGACGTTAGTGCTCTTTCTTCTTCTTCTGTTCTGAGTGTCGCTAGGCCGTAAAGTGAGAGCTGTGTTGGCTCATCCCTTTCCGACATCGGGGCATTAAAAACTTTTCGCGCAGTTACAAAGATAAATATTGTTGCTAAGTTCCAGTGTGAAAGTTCTCCATGTGTTATCCTGCAGTCTTTTTAGAACAATGTTTATAGTCAGTACAGTTTTTTTAAATAAACCTTTGGACAAATACAATAATACAAGAACAAAGTGAATGCCTCAGGGGATCTGAAATGTGGAGAGGCACCCAGATGCAGGCATGTCATGGTAGATGGATACGTCATGGCGGATGGACATCCACTGAGTGCCGTCAGCGGAAATAGTTCTTCGTGTGTACCGGTAGTTTCATTTTAGGAAAGACATCCGACACCTCTTGCTCAAACTATTCAACTTTGGTGTGAGGAGAGTTGACAATGTAAGTTAAACAGTTTGTCAATTATTTTCTATAAAACAACTGTATTTTCTTGCTAAAACATTCTTTGACAAAAGCTATTTGAAGGAGTAGATGCCTAATATTTTTTTCTTTATAAATTCCAAACATTTGTTTCAATATGATCAATTTCAAGGACACAATTCAGTGTATTAATATTATTGATATGAACATATTAGATAATAATAAACGTTATGTGCATTAAGGAATAAATTAAGTAATTCATAAATGGGTGTTCATTATTATCTTTAGATTGTATGTCACATAACTTGCATGTGATTTTAGTGCATTAAATACACAATAAATTAACATAGAATATAATACATTTTTATTAAAAAAAGAAAAAAAAGATTACATAAAACAGTACATTTTGTCAGTACAATTATCTATCATGTGCAACTAACTGAGTTTGATACTTTTGCACCAATTTTCAGGGTAAACGCTACTTTTTTTAACCTAATTTTCATGTTGTTTTTAACACGTTTTGAGATATAATGTTAAAAATGTTTTGATATAAAAGTTCATGCATTATTTGCCTATGAAAATGTGATGGCTTTATGTGGAGTTTCTGAATGTCAAACCTGTTTTTGCAAAAGGCACAGACAGAGAAAGCATTCAAAATAGAGAGAAAAAAATAGAAACATTTTTACAAAGTTCTACTGACACAGAGGAGAGCGGTTTTTCATCCATCATTTGAACTGTAGATACATAGAAAAATTGTCTTTAGGCTGTACATTTGGACTGTCTAACAAAGCTGTTTCCCAATCCTTTTTTAGTAAATAATCTGTTGATTTTATCTTTATATGCATGTATCAACTCTAAAGAAGGATGGATGCAAAGAGGAAGACTCATGAAGAAAACTTGGTCTTAAAAGGTTGGCTGATATCAATGTTGCAGAAGGATAGTTCTGGAGTTTTACGTCATGAATTCAATATTTCTGAACACTTAACAAGGTGTTCCAGAAGGAGATGTCAAATGTCTGGAAAGACCTCCTGAAGCTTTGTTTTCCAGCAGATCAGAAGACGACCATGATTAAGTCCCGTTGAGTTCTGTCCAGGAGATCTTCAAGTGAATGAAGATGCAGACATGTTTAATGTCAGTTTCATCTGCAGCTGGGAGCCTCTCGTCTTTGTGGGTTTTTTCCTCCTTCAAAGCAATAAAAGTAATAACAGTCCATAGCTTTTATTCAGCGTGTGATTGATATTGAGATAAATCCACTGTGTCAGCTCGGGATATTAGTTTAGAGTTTGAAAGTTTTTGCTTTCATTAATGGAGATATTAAGAGTCGGCTGAACAAACATGTCTACATTTGATCTAGTGTAAACACAGCAACCATTCATTTCTCTGGAGCTGAACATTGTTTTCTCCTGCTCTATTGAGGTTTATACGCCATCTTGATTGCAATTTCGCAATTATTGTAACACTACAAATGAAAGCGAATGTGAAGCAAATATAAAAGACATTTGGAGAACTGAGTTGTCGTTTTATTTTCACCTGATGCATATTTGTATGTATGCAGTCCACTAACAGATGATAAATTGTTTCCACTTGAGTCCCACAGAATCTACAGAATTAGTCCACGTTTAACTGAAACAGTGAGGCGTGTAGATCCAGAACTTTAAGAGGCAACAGGGCAAGGCAAAATCAGGAAACAGGCCAGGGTTAAACACAGGAGCGACACAAAGGGTGAAAGAACAGACAACAGACAGTGCATTCAGAGAAATGGAGTAAGGAGGACGAGAGGCAGTCAAGGACTCCCTCTGGTGGCCAGAGGGGGCTATAAATGTTTAAGTCCTGACACCATGTCAAAAGCAAATCTACTTAAAGTTTTTTAGCAGGATAAACATAATGTAATATTTTAAAAGACACTTCATTTATTTGTTATTTAAACAGTAATTACTTCAAATAGTTCAAGCATTTGTGCAAATTGATGTCCATAAGTTTCGAGTTCCAATAAAACCTTCCAGCAGGTAAGGTTGTGATATGTAAAAGATTTTTTATTTGTTTATCAGAAACTGAATTAACATCCACATCATGCAAAAAAAAAAAAAAAAATCTGGTTTCTTATTGGAATTGTGATAGAGGTCCCTTTAAACATGTTTAAGGAGACAAACTATCACTACAACTGCAGTTTTAGTAGACTGGTTGGAACTAACTATTGCATATTGTTGGGGAGGAAAAGGAATACCAAACTTTAAAAGAAAGTCTTCATGAAGATGTCCACGAAGATTAAGACGTTTTCTCATCAGAACAATATCATTTTCATACCAATTACAGTAAAAAAAAAAAAAAAAAGAGATTTATTTTTGTACAGCACATTACTGTTATTCCAAACAAAACAAGATGTTGGAAAAAATGTTTTATTCATAAATTAGTTTCCAAGGTTTTGTGGGTAATTTTTTGACTTCATAATTACATTTGAGCAAAAACTTAATTCCTCTCATTGTGTGAAATATATGGTTGGGAAACGTGTTCCAGATATTGTCTATATAAACGACTATTGTTCATCCCTTTGCAAATTTCAGGATGTAGATTACCTTTGGTGACCTGAGATGCCTCTTAAAACATAATATAATATTGTATATCTTCTAATATAAGCCCCAGAGTTTATTCCAAAAAAGTGGCAGCCAGCCTGGTGTTTATCAGAGACCAGCTTTTGTTCTATCACAGACAGAATGGTGATGCTTAATCCGCTCATTTTACAGTGAAATTTTGTCACAAAATGCAGACAACACCAGATGAACATTTCAGGATTTATTGAAATGATGTGAGCATTTTATTCTGTTCTGATTACCTCTAGCTGTGAATGTTTCTTTTCTCTTTGAAGATCATCAATCTCTGTTTCAAAAATTCTCTTCGCTTTCACACTAAACATTTTCCTGGAGACACGCCCACCTTTCCGTCTTTGCTCAATAATCTGGGTTCAAACCAGTTCTAATTCGTCGTGACCTGAGACTATGCACTCCTTGAGTTATGTTTGAACTGAACTGAGATACCGTTTGAAGGCCACAGCAGTTACATACACAATATCTTGGTGGAACCTGGGTGTAATAGATGATACCGTATACTGGTATTTTATCTAGTGTTATAATGTAACATATAATACCAGCAGAACATTGGTCAATAAATGGCTGTTACATTTGATAAGGTGAACTGTATGTCCAAGAGACAACTAATGTTACAGTCAGTAGTTTTGTTCAGTTTGCCTTTCTTATTCCTGTAGCCACATATAAAAGGGAGCATTTTTCTAAAAAAAAAAAATCTTAAAGCAAGAGTGTTGTGCATGTAGAAACCCCCTGGTGTCACATTCCTCATGAGCATTAACAGTCTACAAACCCTTCCTTGCAGTCACACAGTGGCACTGTTCATCACGAGTGATGGATTTTTCTTTTTAGCTGATTCTTCCTCAGCGCCTCTTAATTCACAAGTATTCTTTGTCTGATGATCTGCTCACAGAAGATCTTGTATCTGACATCAAAGGCTGCTTCATTTCTGAAACAAACATTTATAATACATTAAGTATTGCAACAAATAATGCATACATACATGAAAATGTTAGGTTAAGAAATTAACCCTGGTTCTCTGAAACATGAGTGAGGTATTTCACTATGGGACACACCCCTATGCGCTGTCTCCAGAAGCTTTCTTCACATTATACCTGTCTAGACTGGCAGACGGAAAGTGACATCGACTCTAGAAGGAGGTGCTTCCTTCTAGTATAATAGTCAGGCGTCACCTTTTCCTCCTCAGTCTAAGAAAGCTCACCTCTTCTCACTCCAGGCAAGAAGGGTGATCTGGTGAGATACCTCACTCATGTTTCAGAGAACCAGGGTTAAATTCTTAACCTAACGTTCTCTTTCAACATTCATTTGGTACCTCATCATTGGACATAGAGACTCCCGTTTGCCAGGCTTACTCGAAGACTAAGAAGCACACAGTTATGTCACACTGGCGCATTAGCCACACTCAAGACTGCATGAGACAGAGTTGGTGCGGTCACGTCTAGTTGATAGAATCTGGTGAAAGTATGAGGAGATGTCCAGCGGGCAGCCTCACATATGTCACCTACCGAAATTCCTTGAAAGAGTAACCAAAAAGAAACCATTCCATGTGTGGAGTGAGCCCATAAACCAGCAGGAGAGGTCCATCCTCTGGCATTATAAGCCATGGTAATAGCCTCCACAATCCAACGTGTCAAGTGTTGCTTCGTGAGAGGCTTTGCCTTGTGTGATGGAGCCCATGACACCAACAACTGTTCCGACTTTTGGAAGTCAGCTGTCCTTTCCAAATAATTGTGCAGGGCTCGAACCGGGCAGAACGCATAAAGCCGCTTATGCTCAGAAGAGGCAAAGAGGGTGACTCAAGACAGCAGGAACAAAAACCTTGGGTAAAAAGTGCTAGACTTTAGTAAAACCCTCAAATCCCCCCTGGAAAACTGCATACATGACAGGTTGACTGACAACGCGTGAACATCGCTCACATGTTTTGCAGAAACCAGTGCAATCAGCAAAGCAGTCTTTAAGGAGAGTACTTTAAGCTCCACCTGCTGCAGAGGCTCAAAAGGTGAGCGTGTCAACACATCAAGCACCAACAGCAAATCCCAGGGAGCAACCAGGCTTCTGGACACTGGTCGAAGCCGGCATGCTCCCTTCATGAATTGCGCCACGAGCGGGTGCTGGTCCGTTTAGTTCCCAAAACCAACATGGCAAGCCGAAATAGAGGCTAAATACACCTTGATGGTAAATAAAGCTACACACGTGGACAAAATTGTTGGTACCCCTCAGTTAAAGAAGGAAAAACACACAATTCTCACTGAAATCACTTGAAACTTACAAAAGTAACAATAAATAAAAAATTATTTAAAATTAAATAATCAAAATCAGCCATCACTTTTGAATTGCTGATTAACATAATTATTTTAAAAAAACAAACTAATGAAACAGGCCTGGACAAAAATGATGGTACCTCTATAAAAGATTGAAAACTATTTGACCAGACTGACATGATTAACTCAGGTGTGTCCTTTAATTGACATCACAGGTGTTACCAAACTCATAATCAGTCAGTCTGCCTATTTAAAGGGAGACAAGTAGTCACTCTGCTGTTTGGTGAAAAGGTGTGTACCACACTGAACATGGACAACAGAAAGCGAAGGAGAGAATTGTCCCAGGACATCCGAAAACAAATGATAGATAAACATCTTAAAGGTAAAGGCTATAAGACCATCTCTAAACAGCTTGAACTTCCTGTGACAACAGTGGCTCATATTATTCAGAAGTTCAAGACCCACGGGACAGTAGCCAACCTCTCTGGACGTGGCCGCAAGAGGAAAATTGATGACAAATTGAAGAGACGGATCGTTCGAATTGTATCCAAAGAGCCCAGAACAACCTCCAAAGAAATTAAAGGTGAACTCCAAGGCCAAGGTACATCAGTGTCAGATCGCACCATTCGTCGTTGTTTGAGCCAAAGTGGACTTCATGGGAGACGACCAAGGAGGACACCACTGCTGAAAAACAATCATGAAAAAGCCAGACTGGAATTTGCAAAAATGCATGTTGACAAGCCCCAAAGCTTCTGGGAGAATGTCCTTTGGACAGATGAGACCAAACTGGAGCTTTTTGGTAAGGCACATCAACTCTATGTTCATAGACTCAAAAACCAAGCATACGAAGAAAAGAACACTGTCCCTACGGTGAAACATGGAGGAGGCTCAGTCATGTTTTGGGGCTGCTTTGCTGCATCTGGCACAGGGTGTCTTGAATGTGTGCAAGGTACAATGAAATCTGTAGACTATCAAGGCGTTCTGGAGAGAAATGTGCTGCCTTGTGTCAGAAAGCTTGGTCTCAGTCGCAGGTCATGGGTCTTCCAACAGGACAACGATCCAAAACACACAGCCAAAAACACCCAAGAATGGCTGAGAGAAAAGCGTTGGACTATTCTAAAGTGGCCTTCCATGAGCCCAGATCTGAATCCCATTGAACATCTGTGGAAGGAGCTGAAACATGCCATTTGGAGAAGACACCCATCAAACCTGAGACAACTGGAGCAGTTTGCTCATGAGGAGTGGGCCAAAATACCTGTTGACAGCTGCAGAACGCTCATTGACAAATACAGAAATCGCTTCATTGCAGTGATTGCCTCAAAAGGTTGTGCAACAAAATATTAAGTAATGGGTACCATCATTTTTGTCCAGACCTGTTTCATTAGTTTGTTTTTTAATAATTATGTTTATCAGCAATTCAAAAGTGATGGCTGATTTTGATTATTTCATTTTCAATAAATTTTTATTTATTGTTACTTTTGTAAGTTTCAAGTGATTTCAGTGAGAATTGCGGGTTTTTCCTTCTTTAACTGAGGGGTACCAACAATTTTGTCCATTTGTGTAGACCTTTGTCCAGCAGGTTCTGCAGAAATAATGAAATGTCAGCCACAGAACTCTGCTGGTCCAGTCTTCCTCATTTTCAACTAGTTGTGGGCAGGGGGCGCATCCTCTGCACGTCTTTTGGAGGGCTTGTAACATGCCCACAACTCACAACAGGACAGAACATTTTCTGGCTGATCCTGCTGTTCCTCTCTGAAGAGAGTGGCTCAGCTAGCCTGTCTATTCTTCTTGAAGTTCCCGGTGCTTGATGGGGCAGGCTGGCTTGGGCGAAAACGGCTTCTTGGTCTACGAGCCTTTCAGCTCTGTGGGTTTGCTGTGACTGCGGTCATCTGACTGTGGTTGAGGCTGATGCTTGGGGATGCAAAAGGTTGGTCGAGCCACAGCCTGAGCAAAGGTCTGACGGGACGGAGCCAAAAAAGGAGGCACTTTTCTGGGCAAGCAGAGTTGAAGTGCTTCTCTTTTCTTTTCTTCACACCGTTTCTGCATCGTGGCCGCCGCTGGTCCAAATAAACCTTTTGGATCCACAGAAACGTTGAGGAAGTGAGTCTTCTCCCTCTGAGACAGACTTGAAAGCTTCAGCCATCTCGCTCTCTCCTGGGTCACCATGAGGACCATCGCCCGACTGGCAGCCTGGACAGCAGATAGGCGCAGGCAAAGGTCCGTCACCACGTACAGTTCATCCTACACTTCAGGGGTCGGAGAGGCTAACATCTGCTCTTGTATTTTTGCTTGGTAAGCACGGTGCTGCAGAGATGACGTGTTCAGGGGTTTCACTGCTGTGGCTACCGCAGTGTAGTCTTTTTTAGTCAGTTGAGACTGAAACCCATCTGCTTTGAAAGACAAGGCGGGCTCGTGGAGGTCATGCTGGGCTTCTGTGTCGGGTGTGGGTGAGATGCCAGCAGAGCTTCCACTGGAGGAATGTTTACAAAACCGCTTTCCTCCATGCCAGCCCAGTCAAGCGCCGGACTCCCGGAGGTGGGGTTCTTGGTGGAAAGTGAATTGCTCCACGACCAGGTCACCTCCTCCAGGTACTCGGGAACACCTGGCAGTAGTTGGCGACCAGAAGTTTTGGCTTTTGGGAGCCCTTTTCCCTTTTAATAGTGAGACAGGGGAGTCTGCGCAGGGGCTTTAGGTCGAACTACACTCAACTTTGCAGCTGCTCTTCTGCAGACGTCGTGCAGGTCCACCGTGGCAGTCCGGTTTGGAGATCCGCTACACGTGCCGTTCGGTCGTGTCAGTTTCACAGCCGGGAGAAAGAAAAAAGGTCTGCAGTCCTCCTTGTCCTCTTCGGATCAAAGGCGGATGGACTCATCTCTCGACTCAGATTTGGCGCCAGCAGCGTCATACTGCTTCAGAGGTGTGACCTTGTAAGGCTCCTCGGGTCGCTTAAAGGAGTGGCAGCCTCTAGATGGTCGCCCCAGCTGACGTCAGTGGGAGGTGAGTTTCCGTGGGCCAGTGGGTTAACTCGGGCAGAGGGGGAATGGATACCCCCATCATTGGGTCAGCCGCTGACAGGCTCACTTGACGCTTGAACCGCCGTTTGCAGGTTTTCAGTGAGAGTCGTGCGCAGTGTTTTCAGGTGACCAGGGAAGCTAACACATCCTGAGCATGTCACAGCTCCATACACGAAGCACAAGCAGAGTGGGTGTCTACTCCAGCAATTTTGTTCCCACATGGGCAGGCTCTCGACGGCAGCCTGACTGTGTCCATGGTGAGGACAGGTTCAGGCACCGTCATTCTGTTTTGCTCCAATAAAAAGCATATGCGGTGAGTAGCTAGTATGGTGGCTAGCTACAGCAGCTGTTGTTTGGAGAAAAGCCGGCTACTTTAACTCAAACAAACAAACGCGGCTCCGACCAGCGTTCCATGACTGATTGAGTGATTAGCTTGCCCTTTGAACAGTTAAGCTAGCTCGTTTCCACAAGAGCTCTCTGAGCGTGTGCTTCTGGGAGCGAGAAGAGGTGTTAGACTGAGAAGGAAAAGGTGACACCGGACTCTTATGCCAGAAGGAAGCCCCTCCCTCTAGAGTCGACGTCACTCTCCGTCTGCCAGTCAAGACTGGCGTAATGTGATAAAAAGCTTCTAGGGACAGCACATGGGGACGTATCCCATAGTGAGATAGTGAATGAATTTTGAAAGAGAAGATGTGCTACAAGCCAACTTAATAAGGTTCAATATCATCACAACTTTAAACAAAATACTTGAGTAGTGTATGTGAGAGTGGAAGAGACTGAGATACAGGTTATTTCCAACATACTTGCTGATACAGTCATGTATTTATCCTCTTATTAATATGATGGACAAGACAGGCAAAACCAGACCAGAGAAAACAACAGATGAACCCGTTCATGACTGGAGTTTCTTTCTGGGAGTTTTTCAGTTGTTGATCCTGAGGTGTTTGGGGCTCAGACTCGCCTCTTTATGATCCATGGACACCTGGACGTTGTCTTTTATGTTTCTTAAACAAATCCAAGCACCTTTTAATGGATAAATCCTCTGTAACATGTTGAAAACCAGCGTCTGCTGGAACATTGTTGAAGTCCTTTGTTAATGCAGTGCTGGTTCATCTCTCAGTAGTTATCTTGGACTCACCACTCAAACAAAGCCACCGTTCAATGCAGTTTATTCATGTTTCCCATCGCCTAGTTGTAAAATCCTGAATTCTTTCTCCTTTTAAAAACAAAATGTGAGCGTAGCACCTTTTATATCGCTTTAATTTTACGTTTCAGTCTTTTCCTTCTGCAGACAGAGTGCTTACATGTAAACATGCGCTAGCAACGGAAATGGTACCGACTTTAAATATTGATTGATGAAGACTGGATAACACATGGAGAACGTTTACACCCCAATGTCGGAACGGGATGAGCTGACACTGCTTTCACCTTACGGCCTAGCGACACTCGGGACAGAAGAAGAAGAAGGAGCACTGACGTCATCGTGATTATATTATCATCCTCTTGGAAATGTGAAGTGAAACCGATTTTTGACACATATTTCACGCGGCAAGATTTGAAAAAGAAAAAGCAATCTTCATTGGCTTTGTCCCTTTACCTGTGTTGCAGAATGTGTAGAAGTAGAAAATGAAAACACAGTTTGAGGATTGATGTTTTTTTTTTAAGAGACAAGTAATGCAGTTACATTGTGAAAATGAAAAAGCATTTCTGTTAATCCAATTTAATTTTCAAATTTTATTCATTCATTTGCTATACCCTTTTATCTCTTTTGGGGTCAAAGGGCTGCCAGAGACTAACCCGGTTACTCATGGGCGAAGGCAGGGGAAACCCCTGGACACTCTTAGGGGCCACAGTTATACACCCTCTCATCCACACCTAGGGGCAATTTAAAGTGACCAATTAACCTATGAAACATGTTTATGGAAAGTAGGAGGAAATCCTGGAGTCCCCGGAAAAAACCCACGCATGCAAACACCACACAGACTTGACACTGTTTCAAGTCCCCCAGCTGGGACTTGAACTGGGAACCTTCTTGCTATGAGGCAAGACTGCTAACCACTGCTCCACTGTGCAGCACATTTTCAAATTTGATATTTCTAATTGAATTTTGGTACAAATTTACTAGAGCTCTTTTTAAAAATGAAATGTTTTAAATGCCATTTTCTTTATCATTTTAATTAAGTCACAGAATGAACTGTGTTGAAGTAGAAAAAAAACTGTTCAGAGGATTGAGTTATTTTATGTTCGAGTCAACTGACTCTTTTGTATAACTATGTAGTGAAAATGAAAAGTATTTCATTGACTTTTATTTTAAAATATGAGTCACATTCGCTTCCACACACTGAATTCGTTATGGTAGTTTTTGATTAGCAAGGCATGTTTATCAATTAGTAGACATAGACAGTTTCACAGATCACAGATATATCCAGATATCTATGGTCCAACATTCACTGAAGCTCTTTGTGTTATAGGTGATGTTTATGACAGCAGCAGGATTTTGAAAAATGTCATTTTGAAAGTGAAGCCATAAGTTTAGTTTTTGAAGGTGAAGCTTTACGTTCACACTTGAAGGCTGTTTCCAGAGTTTTTCCAGTGTAGCTCAGCAGGTCATCATCCAGATACTGGAAAAATAGAACCATAACATACAGTGAATCCAGAATATTTACAGATCTTCACTTCATCCACATATTTGTCACAGCCTAATTCTAAAACAGATATTAATTTATGATTATTGACCCTTTATGCAAAACCTCTCAAGCTCCATCAGGTTGGATGGGAGGCGACAAGAGTTTAAGAACATGAACTTCCCTGCTTAGGATGTTTTGAATTTGTTCTTTGTTTTGTTCAGACATTGCAAGAACAGAATCTTAAGGAAATAAAAAAGATCCCTATTTCAAGAAAAAAATTGTCTCGTTTTCTGTCTAGCAAGAAAAAAAATCTGTTATATAAAAGAAAAATTATATTAGCTTGAGAAAACGTGTTCATGAACAGAATTTTTTCTTAAAATAAGAAATTTTTCTAACCTCATTGGCAGATTATTATTATTTGTTGCTTAGTTAAAGACCCACTCTAATGAGAACGGCGTTTTTAACGTTCTTTTTTCACAGCAGAGGATGAATATAAAAGAATTTAAGATTAAAACTGCATTTCTGAGTATTTCTTTATTCAAATTGTGATAAATTAGGAGCAGATAAAAGCCTGTGGTTAAAAAAGGGCCAAAGTCTCCCTGCTCCGTTTTAGGTCTACTTTAACACAAAGATTAGATCCACGTGACTCAGACTAAGAAGATGTGACAAAGAGTGGCCTGGTTACATAGGAGGTAGACATCTTTAAAGTCCAAGAACAGAAGGTTTTTATTTAAGGAACCCACACATCAACTGAACAGCTCCCTCTCACCCACACTGAGCTCCTTCCCTTTTATAGGCTCCAGTTATTTGGCTGGCCACGCCCAGGAAGGAAGTTACAGTACAAAAATACAATAAATAAGCATAAGATAAACACAAGAGACAGACCAAAAGTGTCTTGAAACTTTATAGTCAAAGTCCTGTAAACAAAAAAAAAAACAACAACCCAAACCATTACAAACCTAAAGGCAAACAAATAAATCAGAATCCCTTCAACTTCCTGTGCCCTTCCTTAAAACAGGAAGTGAAGGCCTTGGCCACCATTTTGCCCTTTGAGCACAAGGAAGAGAAGGTGAGAAACATAACAAAATCAATAAACAAGTTTAAACATATTGTGTTTGTTCTGCTCCTTTGTGATATACCTAAAAGTAATGAACAAACAGATGACAAGTAGATACTACTTTGTCACACCATGTACAGTACATCTTCATTTTCCTCGCCTGAGCTGCCATCTGGCTCATAACTGTACGGCTGCATATCTCCAGTATGTCTCGCTGTTTTTTTGCTCTGCTAATGTTAGTTTGAGGTTGTATGGGGCTGTAAGCTTGTGGGAGAGAGAGTAAACAAAGGAATGCTGGGATATTAACATACGGGTATATGCACACCAACAGTCCGGGCCACAACCCAGAGCTGAATTTCTAATGAACTCCTGTTTTTAGACAAAATTTTTTTTAAAACTGTTGTTTCATTCATAGGACATTGTTTCTGGAGGAATTCACCAGAAACTCACCTCTGAGTTGTAAACGGAAGTAAGCCTCCACTTATTTTCCATCATCCCTCAAACTCTTTTGCTAGCTTACAGACCTACATAACCCCAACCTAACATTAGCGCTGCAACAAAAATGACGAACAGAATCCGAGCTATTCAGGTGTACAGTACTGATCCAGATTCCAGCTCAGATGAGAACAGCAAAGGATTTCATGGATCTATTTGTTTGCAAGTGGATGTATCAGAATGGAGCAGAAAAGGGAGACATTAAGCCCGCCCATTGCATTTTCACAACTGGAAGCTTTTTCAAACAGTATTTTTCATCTTTTTTTTTTCCAAGAAGTATTTTTCATCTAGGGCTGCACAGTGGCGCAGTGGTTAGTGCTCTTGCCTCACAGCAAGAAGGGTCCTGGTTCAAGTCCTGGCTAGGGGCCTTGAAACAGTGTCACCAATGGGGGACCTTTCTGTGTGGAGTTTGCATGTTCTCCCCGTGCATGCGTGGGTTTTCTCCGGGGACTCCGGCTTCCTCCCACCGTCCAAAAACATTTTTCATTGGTTCATTGGTCTGGAGGCTGGCCCCCCTCTGGGCTCCTCTGTCTTTGTGTGGGGTGGCGGGTGTGGGGCCTGGAGGGTTGGCTTTCGGGGGGAGGGGCCTCTGCCCTGGGGAGACTTGGGCTCAATGCTGGGGGGGCGGGGGGACGGTTGTTTCATCATCGAGGGTCAATTTGGTTGCTGTCCACGACCTTCCCTCCTTCCTCATACAACCACTTTTTAGGTTGGAAGGGGGGGGGCGTGCCTGCAGAATACTTCGAGGGGCCAGGCCACTTGGCAGTGGTCCAGCCTCCCATGGTCTACGCAGTTTCGCCCCCTTCTCTTGGTTTTAAACGCACCTTAGACACATAGGATCCTTGGTGGGGGGGTGCTAGGACATCACTGCCAGCAGGCAGGAGATGTCCTCTCAGTGCTTTACCCTCCAATTTTAACTGCACTGTAGACATTTAGGGCTCCTTGGTGAGAGGGCAATTGGACATCCCTGTAAGCAATCAGGAGATGTCCTCAGTGCCCTGCTCGCCAATTTTAACTGCACCCTTTATTACACACACCCTTTAAACCTCAAGAAACACACCTCAACGCACACACAAATACATTACACAAGGAAGGTGGGACTACTGATCTTCTGTCCCCTACCCCATCCCTGGTGGAGGGAACAGGGTCTTCAGCGGGGGCGGCCTTGTCTCTTGGGTGTCGGTCTCCTGGGCCCGGCGGCCCCCTCCCCGCGCAGGGAGAGGGATCCCTTAGTCCTCTGGCAAGTCCATGAGCGGGGGATCATATTCCATCTGAGCCTGGAGGGTGTCTGTGTCTTTGTGGTGCGGGTTCTGGTCCTTACCCTCGGGACCCCTTCTGGGTCACAATATTAGGAGAGCCTGGTCAGGCAATGTACACCTTCGGGGACCCCCACTTCTCTTGGTCATCACTCCTCTAGATGGGGGTAGCTAACCCCTATCGTGCTCTCTTCTGGATCTCCGCAGCTGCCTGGGGCTTTGAGCGGGTCTCCCGTGGGGGGCCCCGGCTCGTACCCGGGGCTGGGGTGGGGGGGTGCTCGGGGCTCCTGGGTGGTGGTGGGCGGCTTGTCTGGGGTGGGGGTCTCCCGGGGGTGGGGCCTTGCGCTGGGCCACCTGGTGCAGTGGGAGGGCTGCTCTCCTAGCTGGGCTGGGCCTTGCGCTCTGCGCTTCCGTATCTCACTGCACTCGGGTTTTGGGGGCCCGTGTGGCTGTCCTGTGGGCCCTGGTCTGGGTGCTTGGCTGGGCTGCCAGGCGGGTGGATCTCCTCCGTTGACCCCACCGTATGGGTGCGGGTGTGGGCCCTGGTCGGCGCTGCCGCCTCGGCAGGGGTCTTGGTGTGGGGATGGCTGGAGGTTCTCCCTCCTTTTTTGTGCATTCCATCATCCACTTCATCTTAACATAACATTCATCTGAGCACAGGCGTCGGCTCACCTTTGCACCCTCAAATAGTGTGCGTGATAGAATGTAATGCTTTACATGTGTTGGTTGGTATGCACAAGTGTGCGTGCGAACTGGATGTGGACAAGTTTGTGAACACTCTTGGAGCCGGCAGGTATGTAACAGCTTAACAACAGCTTAACAACTCTACCTTCCCTTCCCAGTAGTTCGTCCCCCCCCCCCCCCCCCCCCCCCCAACTCTCTCCTTTTCCCCCTTTCCTTTTCCGTCCGGTCCAACAAAAAGAACACAAAAAAAAAAGAAATAAATAAAATCAATCAATATTAATAAAGTATCGTTTAGATTACAAAAGGGGCTTATACCAACATACATTTTGTGTTTGCTATGATTTATAACCCCCGATTGTAAGAGTAAAATCTGTCAAACACAAGAGGCTCTCAGCTCATATCTGTTTGCTCAGCTGTTGGGCAGGACAAGTTTAAAAAAAAAAAAAAAAGAAAGAAACACAGCTTTAAGATTAATTTTCTTTATAAATGACTATGACCTCCAACATGAGAAAAATGCCAGAAGAACATGTGAAAAACACAAAAAAAGAGAATTTAAGAAAAAAGAGTCTTTAATATAATTTCCTTGTGAGATAATTCAGGTGTGTTGGACAACATATAGTCTAACAGGAAAAGCACCACAACCAATATAGTTTTGTTTTTCAGAATGATAATTAATAAAAAACTGTTAATTTGGATGTTAGTTATATGCAATGTCTTGAGTGTCATATGCTCTCCAGAGTTTGTTTGCCTGCAGTGAGGCATTCATCCTGACCCCATGCACCCCATGACCCTGAAATAAATTCAGTCAGTTCTTAAAATGGATGGATGGAGGAGTTTGCACTTTTTCATTTTTGCCACTAAGTGGCACTGCAGTATTGTGCATGAAAATGGAGTAGGTGTGGGTGAGAGCTTCTTTCAGAGATAGTGTGCTTCCACCTGTACTCCAGCGGAGGCGGGTAGACTCACTGATTCCTGATGGTATGCTAACAGTCTTGTTAGTCAATGAGTCGGAGCTCTTTAAGGTGGTCTGTATTTTACTTAGAGAAGATTTCTGAGCTACAGGTTACGCACACATGTTCTTTCTCATCATGGAAAGCAAGGATATGACATTTTTCAAGTTTCACAAGACAGAGGGACAGTTTTTTTTAACTCGCTGTCTGTGAAGGAAACACCTGTCCCCCGAGCTTCTGCAGTCCAAAGTGTGAGAAGAAGAAACCTCGACGCTCTGGAGTGCAGTCACAAAGATTTGCGTCCATGTTCCTGCAGACAGCTGTGAGGCTGTGGTTCCATGAGGACAGAGTCTTGTTTGCTGTGCAGCAGAGTGTGAGGGATGCTGTAACACACATTTACTCAGACAGAGATCCATTCATGTTTCAAGCAAGAAATAAAATATTAAAAGAAGTGCTGATGTTATTCTGTACATCAGAACTAAACACAGTCCTCCTAAACCTTGGTCACTGTTGGTCAGGTTTGATTCAGATGCTGAGTTTAAAGTGTCCATCAGGAGGTCACACTCAGGGACACTTTTTGTTTCTCTGACCCTCTAACTTACTCTTTCATTATAGTTTGCTGATTAAAATGAAAAAATATAGGACTAAAAAGTTAAAACTGATGCAGACATTTGAATTTTGGAGGTAATACAGGGAGAAAGAACTGTCAAATTTAACAAAAGCTCTTGTTCAGAGACATGCTTTCTCTGAACACAAGATGGTCAGAGAAACTCAAATATCAGCTGAAACAGATGAACGGTTATGATCCTGGATGAAAATGAATCACAAAGTGGGATGCAGTTTTTAAACATTTGTACCTCAACATGAATCAGAGGCTGCCTTGTCCTTGTGGGGGGAATGAATGACCTCAGTGTGAGTGGAAACGAGCACCCGGCACCTCGGCAGAGAGCGAGCCTTCTGGGAGCAGCAGCAATATCATTAAACAGGCTAAAGGACAGACAGCAGCAGTAAATATGGACTCGTATCACACTGTCAGAAGCTGACTGCCAGTAAAGTGCAGCATGGCTCTTTTCCTCAGTATTCCAGTCAAGGCCAATTTGTTTGGACCTTCATGTCCACAGATACCCCCACCACACACACCCTCCATGTTTTAATTCACTGAGAGAGACTTTGCTGTGTGCAGGTGTGAGGCATTATCAGGTAGCTGGAGAGCATCCACCAACCTGACAAAGAAATTAAATCACTTTTCAGCTTTTCCTGCAAGCTAAGATTGTCATTTGAGCATTTAGCAAAAGACTTGTGTGCACGGATGTGGGTTTGCGTATGTGTGAGCCTGTGTACATGTTTGTGTGCGTTTCCATATGTGTCTATACGTGTTTACGTATTTGTATGCGTGTTGGGGGAGGGGGAGTGGTGGCATAGTTTCCTTTCTGGCATTCAGGCAGCCGAATGGCTGAAAACATTGGATTAAGGGAAAGGTCACGGCCTTGCTGATGGGATTTTTCTGAAAACACAGCACAGCTTCCCTTTAGCGTGTGTAAATAATACTCAGTATTGCGGCTCCTCTACTCTTTCACTACGAAGATACTTTTCATGGAGCTGGTCAAGTAATGGTGACTAATGTGATCTGACATATCTACAGTATGTGTTTACTTTAGTCATGTATTTTAATATTCTCCAAATATATTGCAGGAAGACCTGAGCAGAAAGGACCTCTTCAAGGAATCCAAATTTGAAATACAAACTTCTGAGACCACTTTTCAAGTAACAGTAAAAAGGCATACATACTCATGTCCAGTGTTTGGATTCTGGTTTGCATGAGCGCAGCTCTACAGTGTGTTCTGTGACAACTTGTGATTCACAGATGAGCTGTGACGTGTTTAAAGAAGGTAAAGACTGACTAACTTCATTTAAAATACAGTAGTTTTGTAAAAAAACATAAAAATTAGATGTAGATGTCCTAAAGTCAAGAGACAGAATCTTGGGGAGCAAAAATGTAAATCCTGGAAGTATGAACTTGTGTACCCAAAAATGACTGAAGAAAATCTGCTACGATGATCACTGTCTGAAACCTGGCGTGGCTTGAAGCAGCAACAACAGAGGCTAAGGGGGTTTTCAGACTGGAAAAGTCAGTTGTTCTGGATGGAATCCGCTGAATTTGGTCCAGTTCGAGTCCTGCACTTTTTGTTTGTTCTGTATTCAGAATGCCTTTCATTTCAATTTTCATCTCAAAATTTTTATTTCGAACAGCAGACAGTAAAAAAATAAAGGAACAAGATACTATAAGAAAAAGCAAAAAAATCTATTTACGTTATAAAAATTGTTTTTACATCAATATATTGTTCAAAAAGAATTCGTCCATCCATCCATTTTCTTCTGCTCATCCGGGACTGGGTCGCAAAGATGTGCAGACTTCCCTCTGTCTGGCCACTTCCTCCAGCTCCTCTGGGGGGACCCCGAGTCATTCCTAGGCCAGCCGAGAGACTTAGTCTCTCCAGTGTGTCCTGGGTCTTCCCTGGGGCCTACGCCCAGTGGGACATGCTAAGAAAACCTCCCCAGGGAGGTCATTGATATGAACAAGCATCTAAACAAACAATAACCTATACGAGTAAATGATTTATCCTTCTTCATATTTACTGAGGATTATTATCTTGTGTTTATGCTGAAACTGGTTTATATTGTTGCTCAATTTCAGCTCATCATTAAGACTGTTCCATAACTTAACTCCATAAATTGTTATACAAAAGCTCTTCTTAGTTGTGCGTGCCTTGAGTTCTCTGAAATTACTTTCTTTCCTGAGACTTTAACCCTCCAACCTGTCATAAAACAGTGATTGTTAATGTCCTGGTAAATGATGTCTTGCTTTGTATACCAGCTGTAATGTTCTGTGTTCTATTAGGTCAGAAAGTTTTAAAACCTGTGATTTTAGAAATAATCAATCAGTGTGCTGTCGATAATTGACATGATGTATTATTCTTACTACTCTTTAGGAAAATGTACAACGATTTTAAAGAGATTTTGTATTTACTTCCTCTAAACAATAAGTTAAGTATGGTAACACAAGAGTATTATGCAGTATGTGGCGTGCTCTTTGGGTTAGAATGTGTTTCACTTTGTCTATAACTGAAATGCTTTTGGATATTTTTAACTGTACAGAGCTAATATGCTGTTTTCAGGATAACTTCTCATCTATTGTTACTCCCAGGAATTTGTAATGATTCACTGTTTCTAATGTCACTCCCGCTATTTTTATCATAATTTTCTCTTTCACGTTATTCTTGTCAAAAAACATAATTTTAGTTTTATCCAAATTCAGTGATAACTTATTTCTGTCAAACCAATCCTTTAGTTTCTATGTTCCTCTGGTTACTTTGACCAGGAGTTCCTGGATGTTTTTCATCAGAAAACAAATAATTTGTATAATAAGCAAATAATATAAATTTCATTTCAGGTGAGGTTTTGACAATATCATTAATGTAAAGATGAAATAAAACAGTCCTGAGTACTGAACCTTGAGGGACACCACACACAATGTCTAAGACTGTTGAGCTTTGGTCTCCCATCTTCACAAATTGCTGCCTGTCTCTCAAATAGCTTTTCACCCAAACTAAAGCTGGTCCTCGCACTCCAAATTGATTAATTTGATCATTTAGAATATTATGATTTTATTGAATCAAATGCTTTTTTTAAATCTGTGAAGACTTCAACTGCATCTTTATTCTCATGCATGACAGTAGTTATTTCTACAGTTAGTTCCCTTAGAGCCTATCAACCTGATATTTTTGTTTTGTATTAAAGCTTGTAAACAAAACCATGTGACTAAAGATCTCTTCAGTCATTGGCCAGGATTTACGAGGGAGCAAAGCAATGAAAAAATGAATAATGAAAGTCCTGTGTTTTGCAGACCTTATCGAGATAGTTAGCTTCTGCGCAGATGCCTAGAGCTTTGGTGCGGGTCTCCCTTTGGGGGCCCTGGCTTGTTGGGCTGCTCTTCTGGCTGGGCAAGGGCTGGGCTACGGGTGTCTGGGGGTGCGCCGGTCGCCGCTGTTTCCTCGGCGGGGGTCTTGTTGTGGGGATGACTGGGAATCCCCCCCCCTCCCTTTTTTTTTTACATTCTATCATTCACGTTAGCTTAACATAAACATTCACCTGAGCACAGGCGTCACCTCACCTTTGCACAATTAGTTTACATGACAGACTGGAACACTTTATACATGTTGGTTGGTACGCAAAAGTGTGCTTGTGAACTGTATGTTGAAGTTTGTGAAGACTCTTGGAGCCAACAGGTACGTTTATAACAACTGAGTGTGTGGACAGGCCCCGCCTACTTTAGATTAACACTCACACATGATTGTAATGATTACAATCTTCCAGCATTTTGTTGCTTGTTTTACGATTCTACCCTCCCTCCCCTGTAATCATCCTCTAACTTCTGTAACCCACCCTTTTCCCCTTTTCTTTTGTGCCCCCCCGACATCTCTCTGTCTTTTTCCCCCCTTTCTTTTCTCATCCGGTCCAACAAAAAGAAGGACACAAACAAAATTAATATAAATAAAGTTTAGTTTAAATAACTTAAGGGGTTTATACGAATATACACCTTGTGTATCCAATGATTTATAACTCCTGATTGTAACACTAAAGTCTGTCTAACAAAGAGGCTCTCAGCTCATATAATCACATGAGGGGTTGAATAAACTCATGAAATAGTTACAGGTAAAAACGTACATTTTAATTCTCCTCAAAAAAGGCTGAACATGCAGCTTTAGTGGCAAGACAGGGAGTCATAGAAAGAGGCAAAGGTCATAACGTGAACAGGCAATACAAAGGTTAATGCCTGGGATTGTTTGCAAGGCAAAAACAATACTTCACATCCAGTGGAGTCCAGAGGCGGAACGTATATGGTGACACTGATGAGGATGACGTGAAGCAGCTAGTGAGGAAGTGAGTGAGAGAGCGATGACTGATGGAAGAGAGCAGAGCAGATCAGAACTCTGGCAAAGGGCTCCCTCTGGTGGTTGGAGGAGGAGCTGGATGGATGAGTCCTGACAGCCTACGAGGTACAGGGATAAATGTTGACCTATACACCTATATGTGTGACCTATAGACTGTCAGAAAAACAGTGCAGAAGCAATGTGCATCACGTCAAAAGTTGTCTAGATGAGCCAGCTTACATCTGACCACATTTCAATGAGTTGCTGTTGCATCGCTGATCCATGTTTATCTGTTTTTGACTGGCTTCGTTGGCTGTTTTGGTTCAGTTGTTTCGGTCCCACCACGGACCGTGTTCAGACTGAGGTATTTTATAGGGAATAGAAGTTCAGTCCAACTGGAAACGGACCGAGACCACCTCATAAGATGGGTTAGAGAGTGGTTCCTGGTCCCGGACCAGGGTTCACTTATTCAGACTGGAAGTATCCTGGATTATCGGGGGAAAGGAACTCTGGTTCACTTTAAATGGACCAAATGTGTGCGGGTCTGAATACATCCTTAAGAAATGTGTTTTTCAGTCTTTTCTGTTCTTTTACAAATGAGGAGCAGAAATTCTTCATCATATTTTTCTGTCATTAGACCGACTTTACCAGTAACTTCTTTGCTATGATTTGAGGAAAGACGTCATCCCAGAACTCCCGTCATATTTTGTTTGAAAAGAATCGCTTCTGGATCTTTTTGTTCCGTCATTTCCCATCTGAAAACAGAGGATAACTTCACAAAACCTTCCAAGCGTTCCATGTGGGACAGGTGAATGATATTTAAGGGTGGGATCATTTTATTTTCTGAGTTTTTTCTCATGAACACAGTTGTCTCCAAACAGTGATCTGGCCCATTTGTTTCATACAAGGGCAACCTTTTGTTTTTCTTTTTTCATTTTCTGGATGCACCTATTTTCAGTGATCCAAGGAAATATTTGAGATTAAATTAACATTTCAAGCCCACCTGGTTCAGCTGTGAGGGTTGAAAGACCTAATCCTGTCTCATAGGATCATGTCTTTATCTTGCTGCTTCGGCATCAAGTGCACATGTTCTTGTCTCACCCACCATGCAGTGTTGACGCTCTCACAGGCAGCGCGTTACCTGTAGAAGGAGAGGCAGCATCGAGCATCTGTTGATCCAGGAGCCTGCTTCAAATTGTCTGGAGCTAAAAACTGTGTGGGAAATCCTCTCAAAATCCAGACTGGAGACTGGTCTGCACTGCCAGCATTCCTGCATAATCTTAAACCTGCACACACCCTCAACATGTGTTCACACTCAAGCAGCCCCTCCTGGTCCTGGACCTCTTCATCCTCGCAGGAACATTCAGCCAAACGACGTGCTTGCCGCTGCCCTTTCACAGATGTTATAGGTTGTGATAGATTTCCAAACTGAGCCAGGTCCAATTTTGTTGTGGTGGTGAAGGGCAGACATCCCTGCACAAAAATAGAAAGGAATGGGGTGGGGGCGGGGGTGTTTAAAAGGAAAAAAGCCTTCAGGGAAGCCGACTCTTCCACAGTGAAATAGCACATCAATATCATAATATTTTAAAACCTCATCCACTAAAGGGAAAACAGCTGAATGACTTTCATCCTAATTTTTATGGTCATTAATTTTCACTTTGGGGTGCAGACCTGTGAGCTTCTGGCCCATCCCACACAATTACCCTGCTCCTTTAAGATTCCATGTTACAGTCAATAAGACACATGACATGAAGTCATATGATATCAGTCTGTGTGATGTCATCATAGAATCCATAGCTCATTTTAGTTGTGTCTTCCTTTGCTTTTCACTGACTGACCACTATTGAACCACTTTTGTATTTTTGTGAGTAAACACAATCACACTGATGTCTGTGCTGTAGTGTCCAGCCCTGTTATGAAACATTGTTGAATTGTGATGTCTTGCACTCTTAAATAAACCGGGTTATGTCCGGTTTTAGTTTTTTTCAAAACTCTGACATAAAAGCAATCAGAACATCAAGCCGTACCAGCCCAACAGATGAGGTGAAACAGAAAAAACTTTGTAAGGCCAGAAAACGTTTGGAACAACATAAAATGAGATAAAACTGCACAAAACAAAACAAAAAAAAACAAAGTTGAGATAGGGAAGACGAAAGAAACAATACATTCTGACGGAGCAAATTAAACTGGATACATGAAGGAACACATAACAAACATGGCCTATGACAAAATTAGTTACAAATTTAAAAAAAAAGAATAAAAATGTGTTAGCAAATTAAAAAAATAAAAGACAAAAAGGTATTAAATAAGATCAAATTTGAGAGATAAAAATAAGCAAATATTTTACAAAACAAAGCAGTCAAAAATAAATAATATCAGAGAGATAAAAAATAAAACAAGATAATAAATGTTTAGATCAGGTTTCAGTTGTTTATTCTGTGAAGGAAAACTCGAGCTTTGCAGTAGCATTTTGAGAGGCAGCATTAAAATCAGGTTAACCAGGTTTACAAAGATCAAACATTAACAACATTTCTACAGCTTGAGCTTCTCCAGCTAAAAGCAGACATTTTAAAATTGAAAAGTGTGGGACAAAGGCTGCATGGCAGGATCCCAATGGGGACAGTTTGGCTCTCATTGGTCTGGAATGGAACAGAATAGGTCAGATTAAATTAGTGTACACTGATTGGCCTACTGTTGGTCAAAGGAGAGGAGGAAGGCGTGTTCATGGAAAGAGAGAGAAGGGGAAAGTCATGGTCTGAAAGTACGAACTTTAAATGTTGTAACTAGGACAGGAAAAGGTAGAGAGATAGATGACATGATGCAGAGGAGGAATGTAGACATACTGTGTGTCCAGGAGACCAGGTGGAAAAGTAGCTTGGCTAGAAGCTTTGGAGCAGGGTTCAAGTTGTTCTACCATGGTGGAGATGGGAAGAGAAATGGAGTAGGATTTATCTTAAAGGAGTTTGTAAGGAATGTTGTGTAGGTGAAAAGAGTGTCAGATAAAGTGACGAGTCTGACGATAGAAATGGAAGGTGTTGTTAGTGGGTATGCCTCACAGGTAGGATATGAGCTGGAGGAAGAAGAGAATTCTGGTTGGACCTTTCTAAAGTGATGATGAGCATCCCTAGAAGTGAGAGAATTGTCGTGTGTTGACTGGTGTCAGTAGTGTAATGGAAAGATTGAAAGAATACTTTAAAGAGTTGATGAATGAGAGTGAAGAAAGAATAGAAGAGGTGACTGTTGTGGAGCAGGAAGTTACAAAGATTAGTAAGGGTGAAATGAGGGGGCATTGAAGAGGATGAAGAGTGGAAAGGCACTTGGTCCTGATGAGATACCTGTGGAGGTATGGAAGTGTCCAGGAGAGATGGCAGTGGAGTTTCTGACCGGGTTGTTCAACAGGATCTTAGGTGGTGAGAAATGGAGGAGAAGTGTGATGGTGCCCAATTTTAAGAATAAAGGAGATGTGCAGAGTTGTGGCAACTACAGAGGAATAAAGCTGACGAGCCACACAATGAAGGTATGGAAAGAGTAGCTGAAGCTAGACTAAGAGCACAAGTGAACATTTGTGAGCAGCAGTTTGGTTTTATGCCAAAAAAGAACACTACAGATGCAATATTTGCTTTGAGGTTGTTGATAGAGAAGTACAGAGAAGGTCAGAGAGATTCATTGTGTCTTTGTGGATCTGGAGAAAGCTTATGACAGAGTTCCCAGAGAGGAACTGTGGTTTTGCATGAGGAAGTCTGGAGTGACAGAGAAGGATGTTAAAGCTGTGCAGGACATGTTTGAGGGCTGTAAGACAGTGGTGAGGTGTGCTGTAGGAGTTCAGAGGAGTTCAAGATGGAGGTGGGATTACATCAGGGATCAGCTCTGATTGGACTGGAGATCATCCAGCAGCCAGGTCACTAAGGGGTCTGAGTACACCTCCCTGGGTCCTCCTCCTCCTCCTCCTCCTCCTCCTCCTCCTTGGTGGTGTTGCTGTTTAAAAAAATTAAATGAGACACTCAAATATCATATCCAGTTGGTAACCATTTATTTTTAAATCTTAACGGCTGGTAGGTCACAAGAGGAAGGACTGAGAACTTCGTGAGCAGAAATGCTCTGTCATGGACCCACATCACACACCTGTGGATTCAGCAGCAGAATTTGGGCCAGCCAGAGCGGGAGAAGCAGCAGCAGGCTCCAGCATCTCTGGCTCCTCTGCTGGTCCAGGGTCGATGGGACCTAATAGGTCAGCAGATCCTGTGAAGTCAATATTTTTATATTTAATGAAACAAGTTTGTATGTTGCCCTGGTTAACAGAAATATTATATGTCATTGTTTGTTAAATGATGAGCATATATAGTTCTTAAATGTGTGGATACTTGTCAACACACCTGCTGGCACCGACAGATCTGCTGTTCGCTGATTCACTCTGTTCGCCGCGCGATTCGCTCAGACACAAAGACAGCGTGGCTCAATACGTGCTGTTCATATTTTGCATGCCTAAATTGGTGTAGTCTGACACAAATTGGTACCGGTTGGTAAATTGGTAAATAATGATAAGTATTTTGTCTCATATTCTCTGTGGATTTGAAAGCACAACACTTTGTTTGTGTGCTCCCAACTCTTCCCTCTATTTTGCCATAAGGAAAAGCAGGTGTACAGATGAATGTAAATCTGTAGGATTCGGTCACGCTGAGTGTTCATAAGGAGAAATCTGGATGTAAACATGTTCTGGGAAAATTCACATCTGATTATATGTGTGTGAATGAGAGAGAGCTAGCACTAGTACTGTTGGTTGTTGAAGCTGCCCTAACTACTTATGACCCACTCACCCTGTCTTGTATTCCTCTTTCCCCCTTTCTTCTCAGGCAGAGCATGTCGGGCGACAACGTTGGACATTCTTTTAGGGCGTGTGTGTTCTGGTGTGGACCCTGTTCCTTCACACGTTTGCATACCACACAGATCTTTTGACAAAAAAAAAAAAAAAAAGGGGGGGGGGGGGGGGGGGGGGGGTCAGAGTTAAACTCCCTGTAGTCGTGTCTCCCGCTTCTAACAGCAGCGGGTGTTGTCTCCGCACTCTGTCCTCTTTGCAGCTGAGGCTTTGAGTGTGGCGTGCTGCTCACAGCTTCAAACTCTCATTTCCTCTCAGAATTTTCCTGACACAGAAAACTCTCACTTTCGGCGCACATGCAGCTCCTTCCCTCTGCAGGGAAGCTTCCCTTCCCTCACTGCTTGGATATAAACTTACACGGCCCAGCAGAACAAATACAAAGATTGTCAGGATGAATATTTACATCAAGCAATGAGCTGTTTTATTTTCACCACACATTTGACCACATATAACAAACTGCGCTGGTAAGAAAAGCTTCTCACTCAGGGGGTCATATGAAGATTTTTAAGTTCAGAGGTTATTTTTTGTTTGTTTATGGTGTGTTTAAGTTTAATCGTTACATGAGTTTATTTCTTGTCTGGTCTCCAGCTCTTTTGGGTCCTCCAAATCAAGTAAAGTTGCTTAGTTAATGTAACCTTATTCAATGTGAGATTTTGCCCAAAACTTTAGAATTGTAAACAAAAATTCACTGTGAAATGACTGCAACTTTCCTAAAATGAATGTGTTTAACATAACTGATAAAAACTAATTGGTAGACAGTGGACGTGTGTCTGCTGCACAGCATCTGGAAATTTGACCTTCAGTCTCTTACATTTTTAACTCATGAAAGTTCTGCGTTTGAAGGCCCACACATGGTCAGACAGTTGAGATTCCTGCTCTTCAGTCAGATGATTTTGGTGTGAGTCTGGGAGCTGTTGTTCTTCTGCGTGAATGTGACAGTCATGACATTGGAGTTCATCCTGTGCTGAAATGAGCACACAGCAAAAATCTCATCACGATCACATTATTTCAATTAGTTAACATTTCACTCGGATACAAAGTTTAATGCAAATGATATGGAGGCATGAGCACTTTTAAATAGAAAAAATGTGGCCAAACAATTAGCAAACGAAATTTGAAATGCATTTTCTGGGAAGTCAGCCAGAGTTTAGCCACTCTCACACACTGAGACGAAGTGGCTTTTTCTGCCAGTAAAGATCAGAGTTTGACACACTCATGAATGTGCACGCACTGAGGCAATGCAGGATCATTGGTGGACTGTCACACTGCAGACGCTGAGTGGTGTCAGGCTCTATTTTTTTTACAAGCATTGTTTTTGGATGTTCATTAAAAATAATCTCTGTTTCCCTTTGACTTAAACTCAGAGGACCAGTCCAGCATGTCCACAGCACATAGTTGTGCACATTCATGCACAGCCATCGAAAAGCCAGAGACAGAGTTGTTCTTGTCAAATAATTTTTGTTGGAAAGCTTTAGGAGGATTTCTGCTAACATCAGCTGAAACTTCATCTGAGGCTTGTGAGACGATCTTTGCAAAACAATCATTTGCGCCAAAACGACAGGAAGACAGCCAAGCATAAAGGAGACGAAGGCTGAACTCTGGCAACTGAAGAGGTTATCAACTGATGCTCATGTTCCACCTCAGCGTCCTGTTTTCAGCCTGCTGGGTCGAACCACTCCTTTTTTCCCGGTTTCCTTTAATCATGCCTCTCACCTTTTCACCACCTTATATGTGCTGAAACCAGTGCCACCCTCTTCAGCTTTCTGTTGTTACAGAGTTTAGATTTAAATTCCTGAAATTATCCTGGATCAGACTGTGAGTTTTTCTTCTTTGTCTGTTTTATGTGATATGAACTGTGATATGAACGGTGGGTTACTTTTTCTCTTTTTGTTTGTTTGTTTCTTTGGGGGAGGTGTTTCATTATTTTTTAATGTGGACTTTGGATTTAGACTGCCAGAATTCTGAATTAAGATCTTTTAGGTCCACATGATATGGAGCTGACAGCAGAGTTTGTTATTGCTATTGGACTTTCTCATGTGCATGAAATTAAATAGCTTCCTGGGTTTTGGGTTGTTCTCACCCAAACGATGTCGGACGGAGGTCCTTGAACTAAACATAGAATCAGTGAATAAACTTGCTAAGTCAATGTCAGACACAAATTTTCTCTGGTCCCTTACCAAACCTAGTCAGTGATGAATTGTACTGCTGCTTGTCATCATTTAACCACTGGTTAGCTAGATAGTGCCCAGAAAACGGCGTAAGCTTTGTAGACTATTGAGCGTGTTTTGGGGAAAGCCCGGTCTCATGCGGAGAGATGGCATCCATCCCACGGTGGACGGTGCCGCTCTTCTTTCGAGAAACATTTCTGCTAGCATTGGTCATGCAACCTGACAACCCAGAGACAGGACCCAGAGTAGCAGTTTACAGCTCTCCTCTGAGCTCCCATAAGCGCTGGTGCAAACCCCATACCAACCCATTCTCACTCCCAAGTTGTCACATATTGACACATGAGTAAGGAGCCCTCTGCATCACTCTTTGACCCTTTGGGTGTCCCCAAGGATTTTGTTTGTTTGGGAGGCTGGGGTTGCTGGACGAGCCAAAGGCACGGTCACGGCCAAAGACAGGAGAACAGGCGAGGCGAGGTCATGGCCAAAGACAGGAGCACAGGCGAGGCGAGGTCATGGCCAAAGACAGGAGCACAGGCGAGGCGAGGTCATGGCCAAAGACAGGAGCACAGGCGAGGCGAGGTCATGGCCAAAGACAGGAGCACAGGCGAGGCGAGGCGAGGTCACGGCCAAAGACAGGAGCACAGACGATCCACCTGGAATAAATATGATGAAAGCCAGTCGAGTGCAGTACCCCATATCCCAACCAAACCTTTCAACCTGGACAATAAGAAATTGTGGTCCACAGTATCAAATGCTGTTGACAAGTCCAGCAAAAGAAGGACAACATAGATCCCATCATCAGTTGCCCTGAAAATATTGTCAAAAACCCTCAGCAGCTCAGATTCTGTACTGTCTAGAGTTTTAAAACCGGACTGGAACCTCTTTCAGACATGGTTCTTATTGAGGAAGGAGTTCAGCCGTCGGTAAACCACTTTCTCCAAAATTTTTGAGAGAGAGGGTAACTTAGAGATGGGCCTAAAGTTGGCTAAATCAGAATTGTCAAGGTTTGGTCTTTTAATCAGAGGTTTAACAACAGCATGTTTGAAATTTGTAGGTACCACACCTGTAAACAAACTGGTGTTAATGATAGTGAGGATCAGCTGCCCTATGATGGTGAAAATATGTTTGATAAAAGGGAACAGCATCCAGAGAAGAGCCTGATGGCTTCATGTGGATGACAATGTCTTCTAAAAAAGACAGAGTCACAGGCTCAAAGGACTGGAGCACAGCTTGAGGAAAGACTGACTCCGATGCATCAGGATTGGGCGCTGAAATGACAGCTCTGATGTTGACAACCTTTTGAATGAAAAATTTAAAAAGTTATTACACAATTCAGAGGATGCTTCCTGGCAGTCAGACTGTGGGGTATTTAGAACAGAGGCTACAGTTTTAGAAAGGCTTTGTGAAAAGATTGTGGCAGTTAGTCTCAGTGATGTTGGACAAATATGCTTCTCCTGACTTTTTGACAAAGGTCTGATCGTGATGCCAGTTGCCCTTTAAAATCTGGAAATAAACCTGAAGCTTATACTTTTTCCACTTTCGTTGCACTCTATGGTGCTTTCTCCTCACTACACGGGTGCTCTCATTAAACCAGGGCTCAGATTCGGCCTTAGGTCTCATAATTTTTAAAGGAGCCACTGAGTCTAGAACGTTCAGGCAAGAGAAGTGAAACCAAGCGCAGAGTTCCTCAGCAGACGAGGCAGAGGGCACACAGCAGTGAAAGAGTTAAAAACTCGACAGCTATGAACAGGCATGCCAGATTTAACAGGAGCACGTGACAAACCAGCATCAAACATAACAGGCAAATGATCTGAAACTGCACAGTCAACCAAGTCCATATTTAAAACAGACAGACACGCAACGCAACATGAGAGAACGAGGTCCTACAAGTGTCCCTGTTTATGTGTGGGTCCAGACACACACTGCACAAAGTTAAAAGAATCAATAATAGATTAAAAAAAAGTCTTTAACCAGAGCTTGGTCTGGACAGCACACAGATGTTAAAGTCCCCAACAATCAAAACATGATCATAATGAGGCATTAGTTCTGCCAGGAAATCAGAAAAGCCATTTATGAAGTCTTTGTTATATTTGGGCGGTAGAGATACTGTTAATTACCTTGTTCACATCTATACCATTACAATCTGCTGAGTTTTTACTCTTGAAATTATTAACAAGTGATATCAGATCATTTTCGTTCACTTCAGAGAGAAGGATTGAGTGTGAGATCCTTACGATGGTGGAATATTTTCTTTGCTGGTTTTTCACTTTGGAATTTCCGCTGGCTACTCTGGACCCATGTTTACAAAATAGTTATTATGGCCGTTTGCTGCTTCATTATTGTTATAGCTTTGACTCTTCTCATCTGTAAAGTTATCTGGATATGTGCGCTTTTTTGTCCCTTTTTTAATGAAACTGTTTTATATTTCTCAACTCGCGTCACATTGTTTTTATTTTCATTCAGTGGAATATTTTAGTACACTTTTTACTATGCTGTGTTATTTAAGTCAATTTATTTTTGTATGACTTGTATCTCTGTTCACTTTCTTTACCTTTATTTGAAGAATTTTTTATAGAGGTTATTTTCCTTTTTTATAAGCATTTTGTAGACCAGTACTTAACCAAGGACACTTAACATATTTGTTGTTGAATTGATGAATTGGACGATGTTGTTATAAAGTGAGATAAATATTTCTGAAAAACATTCATAAGCGGTGTCCACATCTTTCTCTTTGTACACAGAGTTCCAGTTTTGTCTGGTTAAGTCATTATTAAGGGAGGTCATTGTTTGTTCATTTCTTAACCTTTTGTAGACTGGTTCTTTTATTGTTTTCTTTGTTATTACATTGATATTGTAGTGACGGTCACACCCACATTGGGTCTGCTGTCAGATCTGGCAGCGCAAGGGATTATAGGGTACAATTCCCTCTGCTGGTTCTGGCCCGATTAGGGTTCAAGTGTGGTTTTTATCTAAGTGTTCTATTGTCTAGTACTTTGTTTGACTCTGTTTTGGTCCTAATTAGTTTACTATGTTGTTTGTTTATGTCTGCACCGTGAGTGAGGAGTGGGGAGAGAAGGATGACCCCCGTGCGATGTTAACTGTTAACTGGGTGGCTGAGAAGTGGAGAGATCCTGGTCTTCGCGACGGGTCAAGCTGCGGACAATCGCGCTGTGTGGAGACCACGGGGCCGGCGGCAGACTCTCCTGGCAGATCCCTGCTTTGCAACTCAACTGGGCAGCAGCACCCCACCGTTGTCGCTGGATTCCCCACTACTGCTCCCAAATCCAAGCACAGCAGATACTTTTGGACCTGGCACCGGCGGAGGAGCGGGACCTGGGCGCCCTAACCACGGCACTGGAACGACGGTTCGGGTGGTGCTCATCAGAGACGCAAGAAAGAGAGCAGCTGACCGGCCGCCGCCGTCGGGATGGAGAGAGCCTGGGCGCCCTAGCTGCAGACATTCAGCTACTCGTCCGGCGGGGTTACCCCCGATTTTCTGCAGTAGCGCAGGAAGAGTTAGCTCTCCATGCGTTCCTGCAAGGACTCACACCTGAACGGCTCCGCCAACACATCCGCCTGGCCACGCCCCACACGCTGGATGAGGCGATCCAGGAAGGAGAACGCGCGGAGGCCATCCTCTCCACCTCACGTGTGGTGCCCGGGGCTCAACCCTGCGTGAGGATGGTCAACCATGAGGAGGAGGCAGAGAACATCTTCCAAGTCCAGTCATCTACGCCACAGCCATCTCAGCGCCATCCGGTGACCACCCGACGACCACACCGCTCCTCCGATCGCTGTTACCGGTGTGGGGAGCCCGGGCACATCGCACGCAACTGCCCTGCGCCAGCACCAAAGACCAGGGCATCTTCGCAGGTAAACGACAACGGGATGGTCAGATGAGGGGGCTGCCATCCCAACCACTAATGCCCCTTCAAGGCCGATGCACTCTGGTCGGACGTTTGGGATATACCAGAGGACTTTATTTGAGCTGTCAGCTGGAAGATCAACGTTGTCAAGCGCTGGTGGACACCGGGTCTACCATCTCTCTTGTGCGGCCGGGTGTTCTGCCAGACACCGCTGGTTCTCTTCCTGACTCATGGACTCTCACCGGCACCCAGCTAATGACTGTGACTGGAGAAAAAGCGGGGCTTGTGGCGAGAAAGCTGCTGCAGATCCGGACTGGAGGACAGGATATTATGCACGAGTTCTGGATGGCCAACATTACGGAGCCCTGCATTATTGGCCTCGACCTCATGTCCCGCTGGGGGGCTTGTATTGATGCTGCCCGGGCAACCGTCACCATTGGAGCTGAGACCCTGGTGCTCCAACGCGGAAGAATGAAAGACGGTGGACCCAGAACGACTCCTGCCGCCAGCAGCGCTGCACCAAGCGCCTTCACGACTCTGGTGAATGCAGCTTCCACCAGCACCACATCTCCAGAGACAATGAAAGCAGTGCATGATCTGTTACAGCGTAGCGGCACAGAGTTAGACCCCCAGCAGATCCAACATCTTTCGGATCTCCTAAAAGATTTCATGGACATTTTTGCTGCCAAGATGAGGACTGAACGCAGACAGGGCTGGTTCAACCACCACATAGACAACCGGTTCAGCTCTGCCCATCAGGCTACGCCCACACAGACTTGCGCTCGCCAAGCGACAGGCAGCAGAGGACATGATCAGTCAGATGGCTGCAGCTGGAGTAATCGAGCCTTCCAGTAGCCCGTGGGCGGCACCGGCTGTCTTGGTGAAAAAGAAAAATGGAGACTGGCGGTTCTGTGTGGATTACCGGCGCCTGAACAGTGTCACCAAGAAGGATTCCTACCCTCTCCCTCGGATCGACGATGCTCTGGACTGGATGACAGGATCCAGCTGGTTCAGTTCCCTCGACCTGAGGAGCGGGTACTGGCAGGTGGAGTTAGCCCCCGATGCTAAGCCGAAGACCGCCTTCACCATCGGACAAGGTTTGTGGCAGTTTCGGGTGATGCCGTTCGGGCTCTGCAACGCACCAGCCACGTTCGAGCGGCTGATGGAGAGGGTCCTGGCTGGGGTGCCCCGGGACCGCTGCATTGTTTATCTGGATGACCTGCTGGTGCATGCAGACAGGTTCGAGGCGGCTCTAAATAATCTGCGGGAGGTGTTTACTGCGATCCGCCGAGCCGGACTAAGACTGAACCCAGCTAAGTGCAGCCTCCTAACCAAAGAGACTGAGTTCCTGGGACACGTAGTCAGCGCGAAGGGCGTAGCCACCAACCCAGCCAAGGTGGCAGTCGTGAGGGACTGGCCCGCCCCCACGAACGTCGGTGAGCTGCGGAGCTTTCTGGGATTAGCCTCTTATTACCGGCGTTTCATCCGAGGCTTCGCCACTATTGCCAGCCCTCTCCACCAGCTAACCAACAAGGGACAGAAGTTCAGGTGGACTGATTCCTGTGACGCTGCGTTTGACCAGCTCAGGGCGACTCTGACAGCGGCACCGGTCTTGGCATTTCCAGATCCCCGTCGCCCCTTTATTGTTGACACGGACGCCAGCAATACTGGGGTCGGAACAGTCCTGTCCCAACAGGGGGAAGATGGAGAGCGGGCGGTGGGCTATTTTAGCCGGGCCCTGAGCCGTGCCGAGAGGAATTACTGCGTGACGCGGCGGGAGCTGCTGGCTGTGGTTCAAGCGGTGCAACACTTCCGGCCGTACCTGCAGGGCTGCCGTTTCACCCTCCGAACTGACCATGCCTCTCTGACCTGGCTTCTAAGCTTCAAACAACCAGAAGGAGAGGTGGCTCGGTGGCTAGAGACTTTACAAAGCTACGACTTCGATATCCAGCATCGGGCTGGGCGTCGCCATGGCAACGCTGACGCTCTTTCCAGACGGCCGTGCCTGACAGCAGAATGCTGCTACTGTCACCGCCAGGAGGAACGAGACGGCGATGTTCAGACTGTGGCTGCAGTAACAACCGAAGGTGTTCCTCAGCTGTCCCCGGAGCAGCTGAGACAGCAGCAGGAGTGCTGGCTCAAGTGAGGAGCTGGTTGGAGGCGGGGTAACGGCCGGAGTGGAATAAGGTGGCAGCACAGAGTCTGGAGCTGAAGTCCTACTATTCCCAGTGGATTAACATCGAGCTCCACAACGAGGTGTTGTACCGGCGGTGGAAGGCTCCAGATCGGGGAGAGGACATCCTCCAGCTGTTGGTGCCCCGAGTGACCCGCCCCCAGGTCCCCCAGGTCCTTCAACTGGTTCACGGCTCCACCGGAGCTGGTCACTTTGGGAACGCCAAGACCCTGCGTCGTCTCCGGGGGCGGTTCTACTGGCCTGGCTGCCACAGAGATGTGGAGCTGCACGTCCACTGCTGTGATGACTGCACCGCACAGAAAGGGGCATCCCGACAGTCACGAGCACCGCTGCAGCAGTATCTGGTAGGGGCCCCAATGGAACGTGTGGGGGGTGGATGTCTTGGGCCCGTTTCCAGTGACTGATGCAGGGAACCGCTATGTCATTGTGGCCATGGATTATTTCACCAAGTGGCCTGAGGCATATGCGGTGCCGGATCAGAGTGCTGCTACCACCGCTGAAAAACTGGTTGAAGAGATGTTCACCCGCTTCGGGGCACCGGTTGAGCTCCACAGTGACCAGGGCAGGAACTTTGAGTCCCAGGTTTTCAGTGAGGTTTGCCGTCGCTTGGGGATACAAAAGACAAGAACCACCCCACTTCATCCTCAAAGTGACGGGCTGGTGGAACGCTTTAACCGTACCCTGGCCACACGACTGGCGATCTTGACCAGTAGCCACCAGCGGGACTGGGAGCGCTTTCTGCCTTTGGCTCTCTGGTCTTATCGCACCGCAGTTCAGGAGTCAAGCCAGTGCACATCTGCAGCAATTATGTTTGGGCGGGAGCTCCGGACACCAGTGGACTTGGTGTTTGGAGCGCCACCTGAACCCGAGATCTCCGGTGGAAAAGAAATGGATTACTGTCGCAGACTCAAGGACCGTCTGCACGAAATCCATGAATTCACCCGCGGAGCACAGGCTGGCGCTGGAGTGCAGCAGAAGAGGGCTTACGACAGCCGGTGCCGGGGCCAGGAGTTTGCACCTGGGGACAGAATGTGGGTGTACTGTCCTAAACGGAAAAAGGGAGTTTCTCCCAAGTTTATCAGCCATTGGCAGGGACCCGGTGAGGTGCTGCACCGACTGTCAGACGTGGTCTACAGGGTGTGTGTGCCAGGAAGGGTTCGAGCTGTGGTGCTCCATCAGGACCGGCTGGCTCCTTACCAGCCCCTTGCCCCACAGACTGTTGGAACAGCAGGTGAACCTACTAATATGGACTTGAACGAGCCAGAAACCAGTACATCCTTAAATGACTGTGCACGACCGGTGCGTTCGCGCCGGCGCCCCGCTTATCTGAATGACTTTATGGTAGATGGGGTCGCCGAGGACGGCTGACCCTTTAGAGGGGGGCTATGTAGTGACGGTCACACCCACGTTGGGTCTGCTGTCAGATCTGGCAGCGCAAGGGATTATGGGGTACAATTCCCTCTGCTGGTTCTGGCCCGATTAGGGTTCAAGTGTGGTTTTTATCTAAGTGTTCTGTTGTCTAGTACTTTGTTTTACCCAGTTTTGGTCCTAGTTAGTTTACCCTGTTGTCTGTTTATGTCTGCACCGTGAGTGAGGAGTGGGGAGAGAATGATGACCCCCGTGCGATGTTAACTGTTCTGTGTTCCAAAATAAAAGCCAGAGTTCTGCCATCTGATCTCCCAGCATCATTCCTCGTAGCGTCGCTACAATATGAAATAGTGTAAAAACTGGTAAATGATCAGTTATGTCACACATCATGAGTCCACGCATATGAGTGTTTTCTATTTTATTTGTAAATATATTATCATTAAGAATATATCTTTAAGTAGTGATTCTGCTGGGTCTTGTGATGGTTGAATATAAATTCACAATGTAATGTTGAAGTGAATGTGTTTGTGGGGAAAAAAAAACATTTACTTTTGGTGGTGTAGTGTATAGCAGTCATCTCTATCAGCACCTCTAAGCCAACCATCTAAAGCTGGTGCTCACATTTGAGTCCAGACTCTAGCCTCTTTGCTCTTTTCAGGCACCATCATGCAGATTCCCAGCTGATGGAGTCATGTGCTCGAAGAAGATAACGTGAGGCTTTGGCTGACTCAACCACTCGTGTGTGCCTCGAGCGGATGCGCTCTGCTCCACCTGCTCCTGTGTTCCTGCTGCCAAAGCTGACCAAACATGCAGACTCTGCCCACAGCTGTCACACATCCCAGCATGCCTGGTGTGGATGATACTCTGGTTAAAGCACATTCAAGCCAAAAAAACGTCCAGCTGATTGGTTTGGAAGGACCTTATCCTTACAGATAGAGATCCACTTTCATACCAGGACTTTCCCACAACTCTGTGTTTTTCTGCCTGGCCTCAAACTCTGCTCTTCATGTGCCACAAGAGATGGAAAGGTGATCTCTCAGTTTCAATAACTGGCAATCGATGAGCATGGACGGCATCAATGCTCCGGGACACGTCAGTCTGCTGTGCTGCCTTAGTTAGAGAGCCTATGTTTGGCCTCAGCCAGAACAGCTCACTGAGCTCATGCTAGTTCAACTGGATTGTATGGAGAGAAAATTCACTCACTGTTTTTATTTGTGTGCATAATTCCTGATTTGTAACTCAACTCTGTAACTTACATTTTATGCATAACTGTGTGTGCTTCCAATTGTGTATTCACATGTACAAAAATGAAAAAAACTAAATTTAATTTACACACGCACAACTTTACATTACAGTAGCTTGAAACTAAGTACATACAAATCACAAAACAATGCAAACTGGACTAAGCGTGTGCCTTTAGCTTACTCAGCGTATGCTAGTAACGTAATGATTTATTTAAAAAATGCTTTCATTTTAAAACATTTTTATCACATTTCCTAACTTTCCATATAACAGTTAATGTATTTCATATTTGTCTATCATTAAATTCGTGTTCAGATCTGACATAAAGCCACATTGAAAAGACAGAAACAAAGGCAAGAATGCAGCAGCTCTGCCTCAATGCAGAGGGCACTCGTGAGCCCGCCTTTTTCTGTTCAGTTATTGCTAATAAAGTTTAATAAGTCTATTATTTTATGTCTAGCTCTGACTGATTGTAGACATGATAGATGTAAAACCATGTGTCTTTCTGTCTGTCTATCTATCCTCCAGCCAACACCAGCAAAATTCAGCTAATTCAGTTGCCATTCTTCCATAACACAGGCCCCACCATCATGAGTGAGCTTGTTGGAAGTCCACACCTTAGCGGCTCGAGAGAATCTGTCAGTCAAACATTTGACATGGGGCCAGTGGGCACCACATGCTTTGACTGAGGCATCTGATTGGTCATTTATAACTTGAATAATTTATAATAAAGACCCTAAGGCGTTCCCAGGCCAGCCAAGAGATGTTGTCCCTCCAGCTTGTCCTGGGTCTTCCCCGGAGCGTCCCCCCAGTGGGACATGCCTGCAACACCTCCCCATGGAGGCGTACTGGGGGCATCCGGACCAGATGCCCCAGCCATCTCAACTGGCTCCACTTGATGTGGAGGAGCAGCAGCTCTACTCTGAGCTCTCTTTAGTTTTTTATCATGAGAAAAACCCAAATATAATAGTGAAACACATTGCTATGTTGACAGAAACGTCCTTAGAGGTGATGGATTGGTTGATGGTGATGGTTATATTTTCATCAGATACTAACATTAAGTGCCACAAATTTTATTTTGATAATGTTTTAACATGTTTTTCTGGATTTTTTTTTTTCTGTAAAAAAAGGAAAGATGCTAGGAATGAAGAGGAGCTGTAGAAACCAGGGGGGCTCCATGGACTGAGAATTGTATTCTCCATAAAAGCACATTTTGGTGCAAAAGTGATTTTCCACAGAATGAATACAGAAATCTTAAGAAAGACAAATACAGCAACGAGAGTCATTCTCAACATCTCTCAAAAAGAATTAGTTTACAGCACAGATGAGCTAATTCTATGAGGTTAGATAGTTGTAAAAAAAAACATTTTTAAAAATACAAAGTTGTGCACAACTTTGCAGAAAAAATTATGAATAAAACCTTTAGTTTTACATTTCACGTGTCTGTTTTGAAAACGATTTGTCTTTGTTTTGAAAACGACTTTTCTTGTCTTGAATTTGAACTTCTCCTGTTAAATTGCTGTCAAAAATACGTCACGGGGTCACAGGCATAAACATCAAGTCCTAAAAGGTTGTAAAACTAAAGGTTGTATTCATATTTTTTCTGCAAAGTTGTGCACAAAATATCAATTTGTGCACAACTTTGGATTTATGAATACGTTTCTTATTGACAGTTTCCTTACCCCATATCATTCATTCACTAAAAAGTAATACAGTTGTAGATGATGTTGAGAGTAAGCTCAGAATGCCCCAAACAGCATGATCTGTTCTCTTTCACATATACATGTTACATGCAAGCAGATAGAAACCTGTAAGGATTACACATGTGCAAAGAGCATCCATCCTGAATGACTGAAATTCAGAGCAGATTAGCAGTTTGTAAAGGCTGTGAGTTCAGGGTCATCTGTGCTGCTTTGTGTGTAAGCAAGGGTTTGCTGCATGACTGCCATGCCTGCACAACCCATGCATCCCATCCAGGGTGCACTTTAATATGCTGCAGCCACGTTCATCCTGCTGGTTTGTAGAGCCATCATCAGCCTGAAAAGGTCGAGGACCTGCAGAACTCCTCTGTTTGTCTTGGCAGTTTTTTCTTTGCAGCCGTTTTTAGCTAACGTTAATATCAGCATCATTTCTTTTCAAATGTCTCATCATGGCTCCCTTCTGTCACATCTGTCAGATGCAGTTTACATAATTGAGCTTTTTCAAGCCTGACTCCTGCCTGACCACCTGCCTTCTTCTTTTGGTCAAGAAAACTCTGAAATGCATCTGGAAACGATCCACCCCCACCCCTCTCTGAGGCTCATAGTCTGCTCTGCTCTGCTCTGCTCATGCCTGCTGTCAGCTCCCATTACTTAATTGGAATTGAGATGCAGCTGGTCTATGTGCGTGCATGCATATGTGTGTGTGTGCATGTGCGTGTGTTTTGTGTGTTTGATGTGCTCCTGATGGAGATTCCCTCCAAGCTTCTCTCAGTCCTCTTTCAAAGCCTCCTACCTTCCTGCTCCTCCCCTGATGTGTGGTCAAACTCACGAAAACATTGAGATGGCAACGAGCAGATCACAGCCAACTGCAGGAAGCCAGCTCCCATGATACACTGCAGTTAATTGAAACGCTGTTTAATTCATGAGATCTGCCATGCCACAGTGGCTGCTTCCTCTGAACTTCTTGTTCTGTTTGGCTCGGTGACCTTGAAACTGCTCATCTCATATTTTTCTTGAAGTCATGAAGCATGTATCACCACGAAGTGAAAAACATCCATCTCTGCATGACAGGAACAAGACACGTCTTGTCACATCAAATGGAATGAAACTCATTAAGATCTCCGAACGTAGCAGTTCTGCAGTCTCCTGGGCAGGTCGGGCGGCCTCTAGAACTCCTCATTCCTTCACAAAAGTGAAACAAAGACCTCAGCAGCACAAAATAATCATATCTGAACTTTAGAGATTTATATTTTGAAGGAGATGATGCTGCTGGACTGATTTCTACTGCTGTTCTGCATCCTCTTTTCTTGACCAAGTGGATTTCCTCTGTTCATCTTCAGTTCTGATTACTGTAAAGCTAATTTAAAGACCAGATTGGGGGTTCTGCATGTCTTTGGAGCACAATATTCCGTGATAATGAAAAGGAGGCATACACACAGCTGCAGTGAGATTTACCGCCGCGCCTTGAATGCTAGTATTTAGCCCTGAGAGTAACAGCTGGAGGGGTAGAGAGGGATGGCTGATATCAAGCTTTCACTTTCTCTGAGAACAAATGTGTGGCTCTTCTGTGACGAGACAGAAAGACTGGCATCATTTACGTGCCAAGAAAGGCTGGACTGCCTTCAGAAAAGCATTCCTGGTTTCCAGCGGCTGTCGCTCCATTTTTAGAGAATTCTAAAAATGAAAATTCAACCTGAACGATAAATGAAACAAAAATGTGTTTCCTAATTTACTGCCTGAACCAGATCCTTTAACATACCCTTTGTGATGATCCAGAATCGAGCTCTTACACAAATGTTTTCTTGGTACAAAACCACGATCACACACAAAGGCCCTGGGGTCTCATTTATAACAGCTTCTTTGAACTAAATATTTACAGAAACCAAGAGGAAATGATTATACTTCTAATGCTGACAAACATGAGCACACACATGCACGCTCATTGAACTGTGGCAGGGCTCTAGACTAAATGTTTGCACTGGTTGCACCGGTGCACCAGCACTAAAGTTTGGTGCACCCACCTTCTCAACCACATTGCCTTTAACTCAGAAGTTTTACATGGGTCCTTTCCTTCTTAAATGCCGTCAATATCAGCATTAAGGATATGAAAATGATTAACTTACAAACTGGTAAACATAAAGCCCTTTATTTGAAACAGAATTCTACAATAATGATTAATTGCAAAAAATGCTGGTGTTTAAAGACCCACTCCAATGAAAATGGTGTTTTTGGTGTTTTTAACATGTTCAAAATGAAAGAATTTAAGACTAAAACTTAATTTCTGAGTTTTTATAATTTCAAATCAGACCAAATAAAAACATGCCATTTAAACAAAAAACTAATTTATGACAGCAAGTGAAATAGGTGAACCGAAGTCTCCCTGCTTTGTCTCATTCTGATGCTTCCACTTGCAGACAAATCATAGACCAAAAAAACAAAACAATGGACAAATCAAGGTGTGACGTCACCCATGGAAAATACCTCATCTCCAACTCTCTCCAAATGAAGCCAAATCCGTCACCATTTCTTCCTGATATGTGCGCCGTCATTTTGAAACCGGACGACAGCGATTGGTCCGAGTCTGTCTGAGTCACGTTTATAGGGGAACTGCCGTCACCAATCATGAGTGAGCTTGTTCCAAATCACACCCCTTCCACTAAAAGCGGCGCGGGAGAATCTGTCAATCAAATGTTTGAGGTGGGGCCAGTGAGCACCACATGATTTTACTGAGATTTCTGATTGGCCAGTTTATAACTTGTGATAAAGAAAAATAATTAATAAAATAATAAACTACATATTTGTCCTCAAATCTGTGCTATAAATGCAATTTCTGTTGGATTTAAATTATTTTAATCATTTTAACCCAAAAATCTTAGTAGCTTGTATATTTCATGAGGTAAGGCAACACTGACCTCTGCAACTGGGTTAAGTGTGTGGATTGAGCTCACTCTGTGTATGCTAGTAACGCAATGCTTTATTCAAATGTTTACATTTATTCTATTAATTTTTATTACTGTTTATGACCTACTGTCCATATAACAGGTAATGATTTTTATATTCCTTACTGAGTGATCAGGTCGAACGTAAAGCTGCACTGCAGACACACAGTGAGGCAGGCAGTATCTCTGCTTCAATGTAGAGGGCTCTCATGAGATCACCTTTGTTCTTCAGTGGGGGAAGTTCAACAGGAATCACTTATTTTGGGATTTGCTCCTTTTATTTTTTAAAAATTGTCCTGCCCAACAGCTGAGCAAACAGATATGAGCTGAGAGCCTCTTGTGTTGGACAGATTTTACTGTTACAATCAGGGTTATAAATCATCAGACACACAAGGGGTATATTTGTGTAAACCCCTTTTGTAATTTAAACTAAACTTTATTTATATTAATTCTGTTTGTGTTCTTTTTGTTGGACCAGACGGAAAAAGAAAGAGGGAAGATGAGAGAGAGATGTCAGGGGAGGGGGTTATGGAAGCTAGAGGATGATTACAGGGGAGGGAGGGTAGAATCATAAAAAAACAGGCAACAAAATGCTGGAAGATTATAATCATTACAATCATGTGTGAGTGTTAGTCTAAAAGAGTCTAAAATTAGTCTAAACACTCAGCTGTTACAAACATACCTGTTGGCTCCAAGACTCTTCACAAACTTCAACATAGAGTTCACACACTTCTGCATACAAACCAACACGTGTAAAGAGTTTCATTCTGTCCTGTAAACTATTTAAAGCTGCAAAGGTGAGCTGACGCCTGTGCTGAGGTGAATGTTTATGTTAAGCTGAAGTGGATGATGGAAAGTAAAAACAACCGTGCCGTCTACATCCCATTTTTTTGTTAGAATTGACACTTCTTTATCTGTGTTGCATATGAGTTTGTATATTTTGGAGAGAGTTTTATTCAATGAAAAATTAATCATAGAGGTAACTAGTTCTGGTAATTTTAAGTCATTGTCACTGGATTTAAATGTTTTAGTGATTACAGATTTAAGTTGCTGATATTCCAAGAATTGATTTATTCCATGCTTTTCTTGTAGTTCTTGGTGTGTTATGAATCTTCTGTCGATAATTAAGTGCTAGAGTAGTCTTATGCCCCCTGCTTGCCAAGCAGGGAAGTGCAACATTTTTCTATTTATCAGGATGTCTTGATTGTTCCAGATGGGTGTCATTTTGCATGGTAGTAGTGAAGAGTTTGACATTTTAAGAAAATCCCACCAGGCTGTTAAAGTAGTACTTATATTACTACTTTGGTAGCAGTCATGTTTTTTTATTTTTGGGCTTACAAAAGGTAGATCTGACAAGTTAATCTTTCCACAAAATGCTTGTTCCAGATCCATCCATCGGTTGGTTTCTGGGTTGTTTTTTATCCATCTTAAGATGTACTGCAGTCTGTTGGCAAGAAAGTAGTTATGGAAGTTAGGTAATTCTAAGCCTCCACAGCTTTTTCCAGATTTGAAAGTTTTTAGACTAATTCTTGCAGGTTTATTGTTCCATAAGAAGCTGGATATGGCTGAATCTAATGTTTTGAACCATTTTAGTGGTGGTTGTGTGGGGATCATTGAGAACAGATAATTAACTTTGGGTAAAATTTTTATTTTTACTGTGACTATCTTACCCATGAGTGACAGAGGCAGGTTGACCCAGCGGGTTAGATCGTCCTGTAATGAGGTGTATTTTAGTGGCACCAGCTCTGATAGTTTCTGGGAGAAATAAATACCTAGATATTTGATATTTCCTGATTTGACTGGGATTGAGGTCATTTGCTCGGCATTACCATTCAGTGACAATAAAACTGATTTGTTCCAGTTAATTGAGTAATCTGAGATGGAGGAAAATTCATTAATAATTGCTGTTGTTTCACTAATGGAATGTGAATTGTTCAGAAAAAGTAATATGTCATCAGCATAAAGACTAATTTTATGATTACTGAATTTTGTTGCAATTCCTTTAATGCTCTCACGTTGTCTTATTGTTGCAGCCAAAGGTTCAATAAATATAGCAAAAAGAGAGGGGGAGAGTGGACAACCCTGTCTGGTCCCTCTACCAAGAAAAAACCTGTCAGAAGTCTGTTTGTTGGTTCTGACTGATGCATTTGGGTTATGATATAATATTTTAATCCAATTAATGAAGGATTCCCCAAACCCAAACTTATGGAGGGCAGCAATGAGGAACTTCCAGTTTACTCTGTCAAATGCTTTTTCAGCATCCAACGAGAGTATGGTTGTTTCCTGGTTTTTAATAGTGGCAAAATCTATTATGTTTACAAGTCTGCAGACATTATCACTTGAGTGTCTACCTTTAATGAATCCAGTTTGATCATGATGAATTATATGAGGAGTGATTTTTTTCTATTCTCTATTCTTCTATTCTATTTTTACATCTACATTGATTAGAGAAATGGGGCGATAGCTTGAAGGAATTGTGGGATCTTTTTCTGGTATGAGAAGGAGGATTATGTTAGCTGAATTCATGTGAGGTGGCAGTGATTGACTTTCCTTGATAAAAGTTACCATTTTAAAAAAAGTCTGTGCCAGCTGTTCCCAGAATTCCTTATAAAACTCAGCAGGAAAGCCATCAGGCCCTGGAGCTTTGTTGTTGGGCATCAGCAACAGAGCTTCATGAAGTTCAGCCAATGAAAGTGGAGAGTCTAAGTTTGAGCTTTGATCCTCATTTAATCTGGATAGAGTTACATTATTAAGAAATGAGTTAATACTTTGCTCTGATGGATTGACCTGTGATGTGTAAAAGTTTTTATAAAAATCTTTGAACGTTTTATTGATTTTTAAATGTGTTATTGATTTGGGATTTGCTCTAAGTTACAGTAAAAATATTGGATGTAACATCTCTGCTCCAAGCATTTCTAAAAATTGGATGTTCAGTCAAAATGTGAAGACCAATGCAGGAGCTTAAGGGCTTCAAGCATCAACGTTTAAAATGCTTCTAAAACTAAAAGAATATCAGGACTTTTATTTCAAAGTCCCAGTGATTTTTGTCCAGGAGGAGAGGCATTCAGACTTCATCTACAAGTAAAGGTAAATGGAGTGTTAGGATTTTGTGTGTAAATATATTCATTATTTTTCCTTATAAATATATTAAGTTTGTATGTTTGTAGATCTATCAGAGCCCGAGCAGCTACAGACCTCAGTACATGTCACTGCAGTAACTTATCTGGAACCAAATGATCCATTGTGAGAAACTGTGTTGGGTTGTTTTTTTACAACCCAGTTCATGGAAACACCCAAACTTCTCTGGAGTCTGTGTTGAGAATTCAGAGCAGAAATTCCAAAATATCAGCTTCTGGATGAACTTGAACTTGGTTTGGCCTTGAGCTGCTGCAGACTTGCAAACAAGACAAACTGTGAGTCTCCAGGGTTTTGATCAGAACCAAGGCTCTGCATGAGCACCAGCAGAGCCTGCATATGGTCTTCCACTGCTCTCCCACTTCAGGCTCTCATGTTGTCCCACAGGTCTGCTTGAGGTTCCCACAGGGATCACACTCCACTGGGAGCATTTGGACTGAGCTCACAGCCCAGACCCACAGCTTTCAGATAACAGACGGATGCACGGCCTGTTTACAGGGACAAGACATGAAACTCCTTTGCTTATCGGGTCCATGTTTATCTCAACAGTGTGTTTGTACCTGCGTGTTTGCTGAAAAACACCCTCTGGATCATGAATGTTTTCCAGGAAGAGTGGTTTAGTGTTTCGTGGTGAATAAATTGTGCTTTTTGTTCTGATGTATCTCAATCCCCAAACTAACCAGCTGAGTTAAAAATGACTGTTAACGAATAAACCAGTCCCAACTGAAGACGCATGTACTTTCGAGTTATTTGATAAAAAATTGTTTCTGCTTCTCAACTATTGTGTCTTCTGGTGACTAACATTCCTCATTCCCAGCATTTTCATAACCGCAATAACTTATCTACAGTATTTCACACAGAACTGAGTTTATTAGGCTGTGAAGGCACATGCCTGGGGCAGAATGAAAAGAACCTTTGGAAAAATTATTGGCAGAAATTGAACTTGAGGATATTCCGAATCTTACTGCCTCCTGTGAAGAAGAATAAGAGATTCTGATAAAATGGGGAAATCTTTGTGTTTGTTGAACCCTTGTGGTCTTTGGGCCCTCTAACAACTGTCCATGATCCAAAAAATTTCCCAGAAAGCTCTGTGAAGGAACACAGTTCCACAGTCTGCAGATGAAACTAAAGCAATACTCTATGTGAACATGGATTCCTGATGACCCATCCTCTTTTTAAATGACAGTTTCAAAGGGGGAGTGTGATCAATGTTGTTGCAGCAGAAACTTGTGGATCCACAGGCCGCACCTTCATAACAGCTTGATTTCACCACACAAGTGTCCAGCTGCTAACTGGCCTGAATGCACTCAGATCTTTCACCCATGGAGAACATTTGGAGCCTAATTGGAGAAAAAAGGACCAGGGTCTAATCAGCAGTTGGGAGCCTCAGTGACATGAGTCACTGGACAGATTCTAACAGAAAACCTTCTCAGAAAATCCAACCTTGTTGCTCAGACATTTTCAGATTCTCTAAAAATGAAGTGCAGATGCTGGCTGTAACCTGTTACCTTTTGAATAAACTGAACTGAATTAAATTAGGCATGCTTCCGTCCAACCATTCAAGTAGTGGGCCGAATTTGAAATCTTCTTTTTATTGGATAAAAGAGTCACAATTTTCCACTCACTTGTCTTTTGTGTTGTGATTACAAGGCAGTCCCCAACCCCAGGCTTTACAAGTAAAATCCAGGACAAAGTTGGTGGTTAGTTTGGAGGGGATACTGCAAAAAACCTTTTCTGTATCAAAAAAACATGGAAGAGATGAGTTTAGTTCAGACCATTGTTAAAGACACAATTTCACCATCAAGGTAGTGAAAGTGGTACTCAGTGTGTACAGAAAACATCAGACTAACCAATATAATTAGAATATTTACTATCCAATTAGTTTAATTCAGCTCGGATTATTCCATTTGGGTCAAACTATATTGTATTTCAACTAGAGATGTCCAGATCAGGTTCTTTGCAACTCTCCACAATAACTGTGATGAACTTCTGAGTGGTGTTTATACTATTCAAGCAACGTGATCGTCTGCAGCATTAATTTTTAATGTGAAGAACATCTTTCTACACAGAAGCAGGCAATACAAAAGCAAAAAAATTAAATAAAAATGGGGCGAATTGCATTCTGGGGTGCTTTAAGATGTGAAATATAAGACATAGTTTCCAGTTACTTGCTCTATGTTCTGTCTAGCTGTCCGCTCTCTCTCTGCTTCTCTCTGTTTCTCCGTGTCTGTGTATGAAGTTCAGTATTTCCAATAACTTCTTCTGTCAGTTTTCATCATTTTCAGTGTTTTAAAAGTCATTTTTCTGGACAGAGTTTCCTCCGTTGTCATGTATTCTAAATCTACTGAAATAAATCCAAATTAAATGACACAATTTGCCTGTGATTGCACCATGAGCATAAAATTCCAGTCACGAATGACGTCACCGTTCTGCAGCGACTGGGGTGATATTGTTCCAATGGCCATGCGACCACTGAGACGCCCACGATTATGAATCGCTTGGAAGGATAAACTGCCCTTCAGTGGTGAAATCACCTTCTCCTGGAGCCTCACTGTTCAGGAGACAACCTGCAACTTTCGATCGAGTCATCATCCATGTGATCGGACCCGATTTCAGATCGCATGATCAGATCAGGACGTTGAAGAGAACATTTCCCTCCAGCAAAACCAGACTCAGAAGGACAACCATCTATTGACCTGTTGAACAAGACAAGCAGCAAAATACTGGAATATGTGTTGTTCGACAAAAGGGAGATCCGTTTTTAACTGCACCAAGATGCATACGTCCATGCAAAAATGAAGGTGAAAGGAACACAGCACTCTGTCATTTTGCACCAAACATGAATACTTGAGGACTTTCTTTGCACTTAGCAGGCATATTTTAGTGAAACAGTAAACCTTTTTCTGAGGGTGGAAGCTCAAGGGACTGAAGCTGTCAAGTTATCTTCCAGTTCTCACTTTCATTTCATTTAATGCTACCCTTGTGTTTTCAGGGGGATTTTGTTTCTTAATGCCTTTAAAAATGTATAGATTTACATAATATTCATCTCTTTTTTGTGTCATTAAGTTTTAAAGGAATTTGAGTAGAGATGTACACAGAGAGACAGCAGAGAAAAGGTCCAAACAAGATAATATGTGTGATAGATGGCTCTGATCAGTACTCAGATCATTTTAATGATTTTGTCTCATTAACTATGACAAAAAATGCTCTTGATGTCTCTATGTCTTAACCTTCCAGACCTGTTGAGAAGGATTGCAGAACTGAACTGTGAAACCAAAGTGAACAAAACAAACTGTTTTACAGAGAAGGCTCTTAAATATTTGTATCAAGACCCTGAAGATTTTTTTTTACGACCAAACATCTGCTGGGAGTATTTGAGAGTCAGAGGAGCTGAACGAGCTGATAAAGATGTAGATTCTCTACAGAAGAAGAAGAGGGTGAGGAAATTCCAACTATGAAGACCCACTGAATGTTCCAAGTGCTGCTCTCAGGCCGTTATATGAATGCAGTACTCCTTTACAGAAACGTTTGATAATCCAGAAGAATGAATGAGAGAGAGAAACTTTTACTACAAGGAGACAGATCATCCACACATCCATGTATCTGACTACTGTATCTGACTGTTTCTCCCTACAGACTCAAGGACACTTTGACACAACACATGGGTGGATAAGGTGGGAATCAAACCTGCAATCTTCTGATCAGAGGTTGACCGCCCCAGCGCTGCACCACGGCCCCCCTGCAAGCATTCTCATAGCACTGCACAGAAAAAAGATTAAGAAACATTAACCCAAATCAGATGAATTACAATTATAATGATCTAAACCCTTAAAAATAGTTAAAGAAGAGTGCTGAAATGAGAGAAGATTTAAGTCCAGATGATTCCACTGCAAGATAGTTTGAGACAACTCAGCCAAGATTTTGCATTAAAGCCAATTTGTCTTGACTGCATTATTATACCATGACTCAAAAAACTCCTCACTGAGGGAGCAGACAAGAAAATAGGAACTGAAGACTAAAGCAACTGAGTGCTTCTTCCTCTGTGCAACAATAACTCAGTATTCCTTAATTATTCTATTATTATTGAATTTTTTTATGCATATCAATTAATTACATTTTGTTGTTTTTTAAACTACCTGGGTGCTTCCTCTGCTCTGCTGTACATCACTAATCTGTAGGATGAGACGTTCAGCAGAACCGGACTCAGACAAAGAGCATTCAAGGTTGGGTTTTAGGAAAGAGGCAAACAAACACAGAGATAAAGACACTGGGACCAAAAGGAGGCATGTGAGTAACTGCAGTTTCATTGATGGTAGACACAGAAAGAGGGAAAACAACTAGAGTGAAGATGGTAAAAACAAGCAAACCAAATCAAATCCAACTTTAATCATGAAGCACTTTTCATACCTACAGTAACTTGCAAAAGTATTCACACCCCTTGAACTTCTGCACATTTTCTCACATTATGACCACAGACATAAATATATTTGATTGGAATTTTATGTGAAAGACCAACACAAAGTGACACACTTGTGAAGTGGAAAGAAAACTATAAAAGAATTCAATTGTTTTTTAAAAGTACAAAACTGAAAAGTGCAGTGTGCAAAAGTATTCACCCCCCCTGAGTCAATACTTTGTGGAACCCCCTTTGATGCAATTACAGCTGCAAGTCTTCTGAGGTTTGTCTATGGGGGTAAGGAAACTGTCAATAAGAAACGTGTTCATAAAGAAAAAGTTGTATTCATTAAATGTTGCAGAAAAATCTGCAAATCTGACTTTAATCTTAGAATTCTGACTTTAAACTCAGAATTCTGACTTTAATCTTAGAATTCTGACTTTAAACTCAGAATTCTGACTTTAAAGTCAGAATTATAAACTACGGTGGCCTGTGAGCTACTACACACGTGGACAAAATTGTTGGTACCCCTCAGTTAAAGAAGGAAAAACCCACAATTCTCACTGAAATCACTTGAAACAAAAGTAACAATAAATAAAAATGTATTGAAAATTAAATAATCAAAATCAGCCATTACTTTTGAATTGCTGATTAACATAATTATTTTTAAAAAACAAACAAATGAAACAGGCCTGGACAAAAATGATGGTACCTCTATAAAAGATTGAAAACTATTTGACCAGACTGACATGATTAACTCAGGTGTGTCCTTTAATTGACATCACAGGTGTTACCAAACTCATAATCAGTCAGTCTGCCTATTTAAAGGGAGACAAGTAGTCACTCTGCTGTTTGGTGAAAAGGTGTGTACCACACTGAACATGGACAACAGAAAGCGAAGGAGAGAATTGTCCCAGGACATCCGAAAAAAAATTATAGATAAACATCTTAAAGGTAAAGGCTTTAAGACCATCTCTAAACAGCTTGAACTTCCTGTGACAACAGTGGCTCATATTATTCAGAAGTTCAAGACCCACGGGACAGTAGCCAACCTCTCTGGACGTGGCCGCAAGAGGAAAATTGATGACAAATTGAAGAGACGGATCGTTGGAATTGTATCCAAAGAGCCCAGAACAACCTCCAAAGAAATTAAAGGTGAACTCCAAGGCCAAGGTACATCAGTGTCAGATCGCACCATTCGTCGTTGTTTGAGCCAAAGTGGACTTCATGGGAGACGACCAAGGAGGACACCACTACTGAAAAACAATCATAAAAAAGCCAGACTGGAATTTGCAAAAATGCATGTTGACAAGCCCCAAAGCTTCTGGGAGAATGTCCTTTGGACAGATGAGACCAAACTGGAGCTTTTTGGTAAGGCACATCAACTCTATGTTCATAGACTCAAAAACCAAGCATACGAAGAAAAGAACACTGTCCCTACGGTGAAACATGGAGGAGGCTCAGTCATGTTTTGGGGCTGCTTTGCTGCATCTGGCACAGGGTGTCTTGAATGTGTGCAAGGTACAATGAAATCTGTAGACTATCAAGGCATTCTGGAGAGAAATGTGCTGCCTTGTGTCAGAAAGCTTGGTCTCAGTCGCAGGTCATGGGTCTTCCAACAGGACAACGATCCAAAACACACAGCCAAAAACACCCAAGAATGGCTGAGAGAAAAGCGTTGGACTATTCTAAAGTGGCCTTCCATGAGCCCAGATCTGAATCCCATTGAACATCTGTGGAAGGAGCTGAAACATGCCATTTGGAGAAGACACCCATCACACCTGAGACAACTGGAGCAGTTTGCTCATGAGGAGTGGGCCAAAATACCTGTTGACAGCTGCAGAACGCTCATTGACAAATACAGAAATCGCTTCATTGCAGTGATTGCCTCAAAAGGTTGTGCAACAAAATATTAAGTTATGGGTACCATCATTTTTGTCCAGGCCTGTTTCATTAGTTTGTTTTTTTTAAATAATTATGTTAATCAGCAATTCAAAAGTGATGGCTGATTTTGATTATTTAATTTTCAATATTTTTTTATTTATTGTTACTTTTGTAAGTTTCAAGTGATTTCAGTGAGAATTGTGGGTTTTTCCTTCTTTAACTGAGGGGTACCAACAATTTTGTCCACGTGTGTACCTTCTGTTTAGCAGCACAATGGAGTCATACATGCTGTAGAGAAACTAAAGAAAATTTATTTTTACGTTAATTCACGCAGCTTTCCAGAGGAGGCTGCTGTGTTAATAGAAAAACAGAAGGTGAGTAAAGAAGAGATTTATTACATTGGAATTTGTAAATGAAAGACTATGCTAGCATTTTAACTGCTATTATTAGACACAAAACATCTTTGAATAATGTATGACGTATACGCTGAAATATGAGGGTAAATAAACATCTGTCACTGACACATAGTCTCAGAGTTTGAAGAAAGTGTGCAGTTTGTTTGCATGGAGCCTGTTTACATTAGTCTACCTGACCATCTAATTTCTGAAGATTTAAAGACGTCCTTCATGCCACTGAAAATACAACTGGACTTGTGTCTACCCTACAAATTCTCACGTTTTCTAACTATGCGTGACTGTGTATTTATTACAGACTTCCTGTCACGTAACACATTCTATATTATTATCTTATTGATCAGCTAACACTCAGCACACGACTGTGTTCCGTTTAATTAGAATGATCTGTTTTCATAACATTCAATGTAACATCAGGAGGTGGAAGCCATGTGACACTTTGGAGTAGACACTTCAGAGACTCAACTACAAGACAGAGATGATCCAATTATTTTTCCTATTATGCCCTTTTATTGTGACATTAAATAAAACTTATTTAATATTTTCTTCATGTATTTTTCCTTTGTGCAGATTGACAGTGATGTCATCGCTTTGGAGGAGGATGCAGATCTGACAAACACTTACCTTCACTCCTTGGAACAGTTGAGACTAATCAATTGATCAATGATGCGTGTTTTTGGACTGATGAAGGAAACCAGAGAAAACCCACACATGTATGAGGAGAACATGTAAACTCCACACAGAAAGGCCTCAGCTGGGATTTGAACCAGGGCCCTCTTGCTATAAAGCAAAAGTACTAACCAGAACATCACTGGCATGCAGCCCTGACAAGTTTGTTTGGGAAATAAAACTATTCTAAGTTTAAAGCAAAGTTATTAGAGACTACATTGTAATCAACTGCATTGTTTGAATACAAGTTTTTCTTTTGAAATAATATTGTTTTTGTGTGAAATATGAATACAATTAGCAGGGGTTGCAAACATTATTTATCTACAGGCAGAACCAACCCATTTATTCCAATTGACTGAATATTTAAAAAAGACACGAATAACTAGCATAGTCAAAATGTAGTTATTTTATAGCAACGTTCTTTTGATCTTAGGCTATTATCATTTAAAATAATAAAATGTTTTTCTCTTTAAGTATACATATTTATTTAAATTTACAACATAAGAAATTCCAATGAGAAACTTGTTTCAGTTATCTGAATTCCAAATGAGTGCTGTCGTACATGTAAGAATGACGAAAAAGAATCCACATCCAAATCAGAAGATTACTTGACAGAAACAAAAAACAGAGAGTTGATAAAGTAGAACAGAATATGATGAAGCTTAATTGATCCCAAAATAGGGAAATGTTCTTGTTATTGCAGCTAATCTATTCATCCAAATCTCCATTACAGTAAAACAGCAGATAGATAACATAAAGCACTAAATGTTAAATGTTACAATCACAGTCCCATTTACACACAAATTCATAAACAGCCAGAGCTGCATCCTTCTCCAAAGTGATGATATTACCGTTAATCTGCACAAAAGAAAAAAAAAAAAACAATAAAACATTAGTTAAATTAATTTTTTCAATGTCACTGTAAAATTACATAAAGAAAAAAGTGATAACTGGAGCTCTGTTGTTGCTGTGTGCAAAGACATAAATGTTGTATTTGTTGCTTGTTTACATGACCACTAAACCTGGATAACTGTGGTTAATCAGGTGAATCAATCCAAACTGACTATGAAAACACAACTGATCAAAAATCCTCAGAAACAAATCATCGTCATGAGTCATTCATTCCCACTGAGGCTTCCAGCCCGCCTCTACCCACTGCAGGACTAGTTGCAGATCAACATCTTGTTCTTGCTGTGCTCTCCATTCAGTGGGGCTGACATCCTGTGAATGTCTGCAAACTGGTCCGCTGCTTTCATAGGTGTGACTCTGCTCCTCTCCGCTGATTTCGGCTTCTCTGACCTCTCTCTTTTTGCAGTACCGGCAGCCGCCAATGGCACAGGGGCGTTGAGACATGGTATCTGCATTACCATGGCAAGCACCTGGTCTATGCTCCACTGTAAAGGAGAATGATGCCAGCTTCTCCAACCAGCGAGCAATCTGACCTCCAGGCTCTTTGAAGGTCATTAGCCACTGCAGAGCAGAGTGGTCCGTCCAAACAGTGAAGGGGAGGCCACACAGGAAGTACCTGAAGTGGCCTATGGCTCTGACAACAGCCAGGGGCTCTCTGTGAGTCACACAGTAACGTGTTTGTAGAAAATATGGAGAAGTTCAAGGGGTATGAATACTTTTGCAAGACACTAAAAGTAATACAGAGTCATTTGTAGGATGAACACTACTCTCAAACTTAAAAGGCAAAACAAAGATCTTCACTTTTAAAAAAGAAAGGAAAATATGTATGGAACACACACGCAATGCCCTCTACACTCATGACCCCTACACACCCAAAATAAGGAAGCCTGAATTAACATTTGGATAAGACTCAAGATTGAAATGGAGACAAATACATTGCTTGATGCTTAAATTAGAAAATGATATTACAGGGATCTGTCCACTTGTGACCCCCTCCACCCCCAGGTCAACCTGCATTAACCCTGTTCCCCGAGAAGAATTGGTCACTGGAATGGAGGATCCCCCGGAGGAAAGGACTGGAGTTAAAACAAAACGAAAAAGAATAAAAGTAAAAACAAAGATTGGTAGAAAAATAAATGAATAAACTTTAATGGATAGGTATAAATCAATAAAACTAACAACACTCAAGATTGAGTCTTCTTCTGTTTTAAGGCACTGATAGGAATTATTAACGAGGAAACCCCCCAAACTCAGGCAGAACACAAAGATGGCCCAACAGAGGTGGGTGTGGGCAGTCAGGACATGTGGGAGAGGGCTGTGAAGCATGGAGGCACGGGTATGCGGGCAGTGTATTTATAACCTACATCTCTCATGTCTTTGGGTTTGATAGACAGGCAAACTAAAAGCTTTTTGTCACAAGAAATTCTCAATGGCAGCAACATGCCCTGTGTTCCTACAACTCCCAAAAAGGAACAAAATCTGTAAATAAGCTCCGCATGGAAGACGATTTGGATTTTTCTGGGTTAATAACAGTCTTTTCCTGGTTTTTTCTTTGACTTATGGAGTCTGTGTTTCAAGTTTGGAGGAATCAAAAGAATCAGCCAGGAGAACAAATTTGAAGTGTGTAATCAGTTTAGATGGAAGAGGTGGGATTTCTCTCAAAGGCACATTTGCATGCATTCCAGAACTGTCACAGAGGCTGCTCTGCTCCCATTTTACAGGCAGTTCATCCGTATATTAATAACAATATACTTTGGTGAATTAAGCCAATGAGGCCCTAGAAACGGACCCATTTCAGTGGCCAGTCACTTAATACACGGTACGACATGAGACTCTATTTTTTTAGTTTGTTTTTCATGAAGTTTGGCTCACATTCAATGTGACGGTTTGTGATTTCGAGGCTTTGTGGATTTATAGTACTGACTTAAGTAAATCTGTTCCAGTTCCCATACCGCTGCTGCTCAGTGCTGGTTTGATGATTGTGAGATGAGCACCCAGAATGATTGTAGAGCAGACTGATTGGTAACTCGTTGCTGACTGACTGACAGTTAACTTGTGTGATTTTAGTGTGTCCTGCATTTGCTCAGTGTGTAGCCCCAAACCCCTGAAGAGATGTGTGTTTGTTTGAGCGCTTGACACATTTGACTGCTGTCCACTGGACAAAACTGTGGTCCTCAAAGGAGGAGAAACAAGTCCCATCTAAATTTAGACCTGTGAACTGAGTGTGAAGTGGTGTGACTAAAGCACCTCTGCTCTGTCACAACATTTTTCTATTGCTTGCTAAAAACCCAACACAGACTCACCAAGCTCACCTAGAATATCTTTACCGTGTAAACCCAGATGTAAATGTTTTAAATTTATCTTCACGGAGTGAATCCTGGATGATCATCCTTTAATATTCATAGCCTTGTAAAACATTCATCAACACAGCTGTGTGTAAGATTTCATTTCATGACAAAAATAAACTTTTTCTCTGTAGAAATGGAAGGTTTCGAGTCTCTTTTGGTTGCCAGTGTAAGTGTACAGATAAATAAAGACTTGGTGGTCAGTGGTGTAGACCCTGGATCGTTGCAGATTGTGCTGTTAGGTAATTGATGGGGTCCATAAATCTTGAGCAAAGCATTGCACAGTAATTCAGTAGCTCTTCAGGTAGCCCGCTCCAACATAGCAATGCCTTCACACATTCAAGTAAACAAGCACAGACCTATGGAGGAGAGGTGTTGGCATCTGAATACAAACAAAACTGTAAACGATCCAGATTCCAGCTGTCCAGCTCCTGGTGGGTTTTTGATTGAGCAACATAGAAATGTTATTCCAAAAAAGACACACAAGGATTCTTCTCATGAGAGACAGATGGTTAGAAATATTCTAAATCTACAAAGGAACACTCTGACTTACTGTATGTGTGGAGCTCATGTCTTATATCAGGTCACCTTTTCTTGGTCCTCAAAAAGATGACTGATACAGACCTGCACTTCCTGCTTCTGACTGCTGCAACACATCTACAAGCTGCTGCTATGCCTGTTTCTATAAACAGTCTCAGTGAGGCCATCAGTCCAACTGAACATGCATATTTTATTGATAGATGATGGATATCAGAGCATGATCAGATTTGCAAAGTCTTTGTGATAGATAGTGGAATACTCTGCCAAAACCGCTCCAATCCTAGAAATTATTGACAAACCATTTTCTTTTTAATGTTTTTAAAACCATTTAACTTGGAAATTCTGAAAGATGCCCCTCTAATGTCACTTGCATTGAAACAACTTGATGGGTCATCAAGGTAGAGCCCCAAGACTTTGCAAGGCACTATGCATGATCGCTTTCCTGTTCATCATTTTATTCAGTAGAGTTAATTTTTTCAATCAGTGGTTGAGGTAAGCAAATACTTTTAAAAGAAATGTATATGACAGTTCATAACACATGCTGTGTTTTTGTAGTCATTTCTCCGAGATTAAAGTGGCAAAAATAAACTTACAAAAGAGGTGCTTGCAAATGGAGAATAGGCTCCTGAGAACCAAAAGAGATGGTGGGGGTCATGGAGTGGATATTGTTAAAGTGCTGAAAGTGAATCTGAGATTTTGGTAAGTCTCTTGTCGCTTCTATAATTTATGAGACAAAAGGTAGACAAAGCAAGAAAAGAGGCATTGTACTGTGTACGGATGTTGACATGCATGTTGGATGATTCCACCTCTCCCATCACACCACAAAGCTTGATGCACTTGGTGCATAATTCAGTTGTGCTGTATCTGTCTGCTATCTTGAATGGACCACCATTGTTCAGCGGAAGTAAGTGAGGTGGAAGAAGTACATGTGCAACTTTATTTCCTTGTTGGGTGAATGAAAATGCAGTTGATGTTTGTACAACATTGAGAGCATTCTCCTACTTTCTAAAGATTCTTAAAAAAACATGTTTCCTTGTCTCAAAGCTCTCCAGCCTCTGTTCAGGACAGAGATGATCATTATGGAGGATCCCTGTCTGACTCTTCTCCTGGCTTTATTGAAAATGAGATACATGAGAAACACGTGTATTCTTACCACTGCTTACAACCTGTTCATGCTGGTATGATAAGATGTTTGCATGCTGTCATTCATGGAACTCATCTGTTTTTCCTACCATCCTAGCAACACAGATTAAAGAAAAAAGCTCTGTAGTTTAAACTATCAGCTTCGCTAGTAAATAACCTTTATGTTGATCAATACTGTTGTGTTACACACCATGCAGCTTCAGAAGAGCAGTATACAGTACAGCGTATGAGAAACCACACCACAATCTTTTCAGAAAGTACTTTTATTACATTTTTATTGTGTGGGAGGTTAAAGGAAGTAAGCGTTAACGCTGAAGGAGAGGGAGAATAAAGGGTGGGTTGAGGTTTTATTTTAATTTCTGTGTCTTTGTTTTTGTTTTTAATTGTACAGCACAAATTATGAGAATCACTTTGATTAATTGATTGATTGATTGATATAAATTCATGACAATACAAAAATAAGGTAAGCACAGAAACAGAACAAACACAGAACCCTTCAAACATTTAAAGACAAGCTACAACTGAACAAGACTTATTTTCAAATGAGAGAAGTTAAGCAAGGACTGACCATGGTATTGAAATACAACACTGAGACTCACATTTGGATGTGAACTTTCCCTTCAGTTCCTAAAGGGAGGCTGTACTGTTTCCTGACTTTGATTGGCCAGACAAACCTGATCTAGGTAGTGGGTAACCCAAAAATATGTAGAACAAACAGGGAACCCTCCAAGCTCCAAGGTTAAGCCTCCAATGACATGCAGATACTTGAAAGCAAGCAGGCAGCATAAACACTGAAGACATTAAGGGGAACTGGAGCAGAGTGGATACAGGCAGGAGCAGGGTTCCACAGTACACAGCACAAACACAGAATGACAGATTTCTAATTTGTGCAAGTAGCAGGGGCTGAAGGTTATGAAATGGGGGTGTCTTTAGAGGGCTGGCATTGATTGCGTCGCTTCTGGAGTTCCATTGTGTTTCATTGCAACAGCATACAAAAGTTTCCTTACAGGAGTTTCTTTTAGGAGAAGATTGCAAAGTCTTGGTTGAGAACAAAAACATGCAGATGGGGGGGCTAGTCCAATTGTTTGAACAAGTCTAATTGTTTACATTTCGACTTGTGATGAAGATTTTCACTTCAACGACAAAGTCGATGCTAACAACGAGATGCTAACCGTAGCCGTGTCTGAATTTTAAGGCGTAATGGATTTTAAAAAAGCAAAATAAAATAACAGCAGTCGTAAAACTGGTATTTTCTAAATATATAATAATAAACGGGAATCCATTGTGTCTACTTCTTTATTAACTGCATCTTTTTGAACTCTGCACACCACTGCTGCCCTTGCTGCCCGCCTTTGACCCAACCCAACTTGTGAAGCAGCCAGAACACATGCCTGGTGTCCATCACCTTCTCTTTCTGTAAGGCTTGTCTGAACTGTAATAGCTTTTTTTTTTAATGGTGGCTTTTCTGTTTTATCACTGTAGCAACCATTTTGTTTTGGTCACCTGGTGATACCGAATAGATTGAAGTCAGTTTCAGAAAAATTGGCAAAAGTAAACTTTTGGATTTCATTAGCAACGAAGTCCACCATTGACTCAAACACACTTGTTAAGCAACCACTACAGACACCTGACTCCCCCCTTTCGCTTTCTGTAAAGCTGATCTGAGCTGTCTATGAAAAGTTGATGTAAAAAGAACTTCTTTTTTCAAAAAGCCAGCTTTTCTGTTGGTTTTATCTAAATAGCAACCGTTGTATGTTTTGGTCACCTGGTGATACCGAACAGATCAAAAGAAAACTTTAGGATTTCCAAAGCAACAAAGGTTTTTTGCTAGCCACGCCCACATTCCTAATATGTTCAATTAGTTCGTATATGATCTTTTAATGTTATGGTTGGCTCTAGTCAGAGCTTAATATATTACATTTTCACAATATTTTGTCAAACATCTGAGAGTATCCCATTTTTGTAAGCTCGCCACATGCACACCATTCAAAATCTAATTCCAACACTTTCTGCTCAGTAGGTTTGCATTTAAGCTTGAGAAGTAACAAGAACAACAACGAAAATCTCTAGGACGAGTTTCCACTAAAAGAGCTTTTTTCCCCAATATGTCAGTCCTAAAGACAAACGTCGATGAAACTCCAAAGGGTTGTTGAAGACAAACCAAGCATGTGTGCAAAATTTTGTGAAAATCTGAAAAACACAGCAGTCGTTTTCACACATTGTAGAAAAATGTGAGATTTGGCAAATCTCACATTTTGCCCCAAAATGGCCACCAAGAATAAGGTCATGTGGCCATCCCATAATAATTTCAAAACTCTCTTTGGATAACTCCGAAAAATGTTTTATGGTTTGGTTGGTGGATTCTAATTTTTTTATTTTTTTGCTGAGTCAGCGACGGTTGACCACAGCCACAATTTTAGCAATATCATATCGTATGTTATATTGTCACGCTCAGCTTGAGCCACGAAACTCACAGATACCCTTTTTACGACATTGCAATAAAACATGCAAGGTAGCTAAGACTGCAGCTGTTGCAAACTCGCCAAGCTCACAGCGTTCAAAATCTACAACTTCTAATTTCAACATTGATTCCACAGTACCTAACCAATGATGCTCGAGAAGTTACAAGACAGTTGATGGAAATCCCTCGGACGAGTTGACAAGTTCTTTGCAGCTTATACTAAATGTTTTTTTTTTCATTCAAGATGGCAGGCTCTGTCCAAGGTCAAAGGTCAATGAAACTTGTGTGGTGGAGGCATGTTTGTGAAATTTCTTGAAAATCGGAGGAACCACAGTGTTGTTTTCCCATTTGTGGAAAAGCTCAAAAATCCTCAAATCACACATTTTGCTACAGAATGGCCACCAAGTCGTGGGTGGTGTCGTCATCCTATAACCATAAAAATTTATAATACGTTCTCCTAGATATCCCCGACACGTGTTCATTCATTTTCAATTTTTTCTAAGGTTTTTTTCAAATTTTGGTGACTTTTCACACAGGGTCAAATTTTGACTCAAAGGCTCAGAAATGCTAACTGCAAAAACAATATGGTCTTTGCAATCAAGAACTGCTGCAGCGGGTCATAATTAATGGGTCGAAAATCGCTTATGGAGCCAAAAAATATTTCAAAATACACAAATGAAACCAAAACCCATGTGTTGGGGATATCCAAGAGAACTTTTGAAATTATTATGGGGTGGCCACACAACCTACTGTATGCCTTGGCGGTCAGTCATTGTGTGGAAAAATGCGAGATTTGGCAAGTTTCACGTTTTCACACAATATGAGAAAAGGAAACTTTTGTTTGTTCAATTTTTACTAAATTTCACACACATGCCGCCAGCTTTAGTCTACAACCACCACATAAGTTTCGTTGACCTTTGACCTTTGGAAAAGGCTGCCATTTTGAATTTGGAGAAAAAAACGTCTTCAGTACCAGCAGAAAACAAAAACTCGTCCTAGGGATTTTCATCAATTGTTTTGTAACTTCTCGTGGATCATTATGAACCTACTGTGCAAAAAATGATGGAATTAGAACTTGCAGATTTTGAATTGTGTGCGCGTGGCAAGCTCGCAACTGTTGCGATCTTGGCTATCTTGCACATATTTTATCAGAATGTCGTAAAGAGGGCATGCATAAGTTCGGAGGCCCAAGCTGAACAAAACAATGTGTTATACAAGATGACAATACCCCCCTCCTGCCTTCTCTTTCTGCAAGGCTGATCTGAGCTGTATGTGAAAAATTGATGTAAAAAAGCCCTTTTTTCAAAATAGTGTTATATTGTTGTTATATCTCCATAGCAACCATTTCGTGTTTTGGTCTTCTGGTCCAAATGAAAAGATTGATGTTAGTTTCAGAGAAATGGACAAAGGTTAACTTTTGAATTTCCTTAGCAACCAAGGTTATTTACTAGCCACACCCACATTCCTAATATGTCCGTATCTGGTCTTAGCCTATTATGTCCAGCTCTAGTCAGGGCTCAACATATACATATTCTCCCATCCATATTGAAACATGAATGGGAGAGAACTTTTTAAAGCTCAATCAAGACAAAACTGAGATTTTACTGTGATTATTGGTCCTGAAGCTGAGAGAAAGAGGGTCCAATTTTACTTATCAACTCTTAATCTGAATGTGTGCAGTAACGTCAGAAACCTCTGTGTGATTTTAGATGCAGATCTTACCTTTGAAGCATACATAAGCTATGTTACAAAGACTGTATTTTATCATCTTAGAAAAATTGCCAGATTGAGACCCTTTCTCTCCAGAGCCAGTGCTGAAATATTAATACATGCCTTCATAACATCTAGAATAGATGATTGTAATACCCTTCTGTTGCGTTGTGGTCACAGAGAGTCCCCTTTCTAATCCAAGTCGAATATATGGCGAAGTGTGAGAAAAGCTGTGGTCTTGAAAACAACAAGACACATTCCAAAATGGCCAGAATTCTGTTATGTAATGTTTTGTTTCATGAGACGTTTTTTACAGAGGACAAGACCCTCAACCTCCAAAAAAATCCCTCAAACAAGGAAGTAACCACTTAAATACTAAAAGACTAAACCAACCCCAGGTGAATTAAAAAAAAATTCCTACCTAAACCTAAATTACCAAAACAGGGTTAAGGACAATTTAAATTTAGCACACATTAACTTAACTACACATAATAATATAACCTCAATAAAAATGTAACAAACAAAACAGATATCCATCTCCCCCTTTGAGTCCACTTGGTTCAGCTCAGAGATCAGCTCAGCAATCAGTCTCAGCTGGGCCTTCTGGATACAGCTGTGAGTGCACTCACAGCCACACCTGAACTTATGTTAGGTTAGTGGAGGCCTCCCCCTCACATTTCTCCACCCCTTCGGCAGGCTCGCCAACCACGTTGCAAGACAAAAAGTCAGCAACCATGTTCTGCTTCCCTGGCCGAAACTGGATGGAGAATCGATATGGTTGAAGAGACAAAAACCAGCGGGTAATCCGGCTATTGGTGTCCTTCATTTGCTCCAACCAGTGCAGTGTTCGGGGGTCAGATTCCACCTTGAACTCCCTTCCGAGTAGATAGTACTTGAAAGCGTCAATAGCTCATTTGAGAGCCAGGCACTCCAACTCCACTGCAGAATACTTAGTCTCTCTAGGAAAGAGCTTCATGCTGATGTAGGCCACAGGTCTCTTGTCATCTCCATCTCCCTGCAGTAGAACTCCTCCAATCCCTTGAAGAGAGGCATCCGTTTGGACGGTGAAGGGTAGGTTGAAATCTGGACTCCGAAGCACCGGCTGTGTCAAGAGCCGGTGCTTTGGCTCTGTGCCACAATTGAATTGTGCTAAATTCTGAGTCCTCTTTTGCAATCTTGTTACAATGTTCACTGGTTTACAATTGCCCACCAATTCCTGAAGAATAGGAAGATCCTGTCCCAAAATGACTGGATAGACCAAGCTATCAACTAACCCAAATGACATCAGAAAAGTCTGCCCAGCTACCTCAAGGTGAACCACTGCAACAGGATAAGATTTGTGATCACCATGTACACAGGAAATATCTAACACTGTACTCCTGAGGGAGTTGTTTCTCTTGGCTGGTTGAATCCATTTGTGATACAAGTCCTTTAGTCTATTATAAAACTCTTTGGGGCTCTCGTTGGACTGAACATCTGGCTCTCTGAAACACTGTAGATGTCTTCATTAATTGCATACTTATCAAGAATGACTTCTTTGACATTTTTGTATTCTAGTGAGTCAACAGTTGCCATAGCTACGTATGCTGCTCGCGCTTTACCAGTCAGATGTGGAACCAACCGTACTACCCATTCCATTTCCGGCCACTGATATGCCACAGCCAGTCTCTCAACGGTGGTCAAGTACTACTCAATATCATCTCCGTCTTCCAGCCGCGGAACTGCCGCCTGACCCCAGCTTCTGGCCCCTGGTCTGGTCTCAGCACCACCCTGATTACTTGGCTGTTCTTCCTCCTGTGGCTGTACAGGTGTTACACTTGGGCTATGGAGAACATCTTTCTGCTGCTGCTCCCTTTCGTCTCTTATGTTGTTAACTTGAATTTGGAGTCATCGCCTTTTATCCTGTTTGATTGTCTCTATTTCTAATTTTTGCACAAGAGGACACTGGATTGTGACCTCTTGTGGTTGCATTGCACAAACACACACATACAAACAAACAAACAAACACACTTACATACATATGACGAAAAATATACATATTGATACATACATGCATTTAACATTGTAATGTTGTTGTACAAACATAGCTCTGTTCCAGAACTTCTGGAGGAACTCCAAAGTGTCCCTGCATAAATCCCCTTTCTTTACAATGTTCCACTCTTATGGATTGGAGCTTGGAGATGAGGGCTTTTTTCTCATTAAAGAGAGTTTTGCGATTGGCTTTTGTTGCAGCAACTTTGTCATTTAGTTCAGCCAAATGTTTCCGTTTTTCCTGAAATTCTTCAATTTCTTTGATGATTTTTTGATTTTCCTTTTCCAATTTTTGAAGTTCAGATTTGGCTTGATAATATTCTTGTTTTGGAGGGAAGAGTTTTTCCTTTTTTTTCTAGGTGGTCCTGCATCTTCATGAGCTCAGCGTTGCTTTGTCTCAGCTCATTGAGTTTGCTGGTCATCTTGTGGTACTGCTGAACCTTCTGACACGGCAGAGTGAGCTGAAGAATTTGGGTTTTCTAGGCTGGACTCCTCCAGTGACTTTGTTTGGGCCAGGATGGAGGCAGAGCATTAACCCGTTGCTGCTTCCTCCTCATGATGTGGGTCTTTCTCACAGGTTCTCTCCAGATCCATCAGCTCTTTTTCCAGGATGGACTTTTGCTTCTGCAGAGACTGGAAATCCAATCAAATCCAAATCCAAATCAAATCCAATTCTTAGTACTTTTGTTCCAGATGATCCACAGAAACACCAAAGCTTTGGTGGATGCATGCTCGTTCTTTATGGAGCTTTACTTTTAAGATTGATTGGTCGGAGGTGAGGACTCTGTACTGGCTGGAGATCGTTTCCTGGTCAGCTTTTGTTGCATGCTTTTAATTCTTTGAGGTTTTCAGATTTTCCTGCAGATCTTTAAGTTCTTTGGCGATGTTAACATTTTTCTCTTGGAGTGTTTGGAGGCGATCTCTCTCCTCTTGAAGTTGTTTCTCCTGAGGTTCACGGACCATGATGGTGGTTTGGACACTCTGAACCTCTTTCTGGAGATCTTGATTCTCCTGACTGAGAGATTTTGTAGTGAGCTTGGGTTTTCTTTAATTCACTGGATAGCTGTTCAGTTCCTGAAGAGTTTCTCTGAGGTTGGTGTTGGTCTCAGTCAGGAGGTGGATTTTTTGCTGCTATTTGTTGCAACGGTCCTCCAGAGGTTTCTGGTCCTGGAGTTTCTTGTTGAATTACCTTTACAAGTCTTTTTCCAGCTGCTTGTTGAGTTTGGAGGCTGATTTCTTTGCTTGGCAGAGTCCAGTGTAAGTTTCTTGAAGGTTCTCTTTGCCTTCCAGCTCGCAGCAAGCAATTGCAGCTGGCTGGTCAGTGAAGTGTTTCTTTTCAAGACTGGAGAAATTCTGTTTGAGGGAGCTCTCCTGAACCGCAGAACCTCTGAGACAGCCCAAGAACATTTTAAATACCATTGTTCTTTAGAGTGATGAAAAACTTTAAAATGCAAGTAGATGCAGTTAATTGTAGCGTGAAAAAATCTGTGTTCCTCAGTGTAAGTCGAAAGTACTTGGGAATGCAAGGCTTCTAGTAGCTGGGGAATTGAAGATGTGCTCTATGGTATGAAGCAAATAGATAAAGACATTTCTTCTGGGTCTTATATAGCAACTTTAGATCAAAGGCAATGACGTGTAGAACACCACCACCACCACCACCACCACCCCCTAAAAAAAATGAACACAAAAAACATTGACATCACAGCGAGCAAAACTGCAAAAAAAATAATGGGTCAAAAATCACTTATGGAGCAAGAAAAAATATTTAAAAATAACACAACAAAAACACACATTCATGATTGACACACATTTGACACCCGTCACGTGTACAAAGACTCACCAAAATGCGCACGCACCAAGGACTTGACAAAAATTAATTTTAGGCATAGTCTACACCCCCACACAACCCAAACAATGACATCATCCAGAGAACTTTTAAAACTATTATGGATGGCCACATGGCTTTGCGGCCATTTTTTGGTTCAATGTGAGATTCGGCGAATTTCTCTTTTTTCCACAATATGGAAAAACGTCACTTTTGTTTGTGTTTTTCCTGAAATTTCACCAACATTCCACCAGCTTGAGTCTACAACCACCACAGAAGTTTCTTTGACCTGTGACCTTGGGAAGGGCTTGCCATCTTGAATTTGAAGAAAATAAATACCTTTAGTACCAGCTACCAACAAAAACAAGTCCTAGGGTTTTCCATTGATCTTCTTGTTACTTCTTGAGCATAATTGTGAACCTACTGTGAAAAAAATGTTGGAATTAAAAGTTGCATAATGTGAACTGGTGCATATGGCGAGACTGCAATAAGCTTGCACAAGTTTATCGAAATGTCATAAAAAGGGCATCCACAAGTTCTCTGGCTCACACTGAATGAAACAAAATACGTATGATATAACAATGTTAACATTTTGGGCGTGGTTAAAAAAAAACACTGCAAAAAAACAGGCTGACTCAGCTAAAAAATTTTGGAATCCACTAACAAAACCAACATACCTGTGTGGAGGATATCCAAAGGAAATGTTGAAATTATTATGGGATGGCAACACAATCCACGGTTTGGCAGCCATTTTGTTACAAACTCTGAGATTTGGCAATTTTCATGTTCAGGAAAATGAACCTTTTGTTTAACCAATTTCATGAAATTTCACACACATGCCTCCAGCCTAGGTCTAAAATGACCCTCTGGAGTTATGTCGACTTTGACCTTGGGAAGAGTTCGCCATCTTGATTTTTAAAAAAAAAACACTTGTCCTACCAGCTACAATAAAAAAAATAGCCGCAGGTTTTTTTTTTTCAGAACATTTCTTACTTCTCTGACATCATTGGGAAGCAATTGGGCACAAATTGGTACCATTACAAGTTGTAGATTTTAAACGGCACGAGCTTACAAAACTGCCGTACTCCTATTTCTTGCACAATTTGTTTTTGCCAAATACAGTGAAAATGTAAAATGCTGATCCCTGACTAGACTTGAACAAAATGATTTAAGACAGGATATGGACATATTCGGAATGTAGGCATAGTTAGCAAATAACCAATGTTGTTAAGTAAATCCAAAAGTTTTTACATTTGCTGATTCTCCTGAAACTGATGTCAGTTTGTTTCATTTTACCAGGTGACCAAAACATAAAATTGTTGCTGTGGAGATTAAGCAACACATTAGCAAATGAGGTTGGGTCAAAGGTTGATGCTGATGGCAGCGGTGGCACTTAGAGGTAGGCAGCAAGGGCAGCAGTGGTGTGTAGAGACTGATGGCGAGGGCGTGTAAAGGCTGGTGTCAAGGGCAGCGAGGATGGTGGTCGCGCATAGAGGCAAGTGGCGAGGATGGCCGGTAGTGCCTGCGAGCTATTTTGTTTTTTTTCTTTTTCTTTATGTCTCTGGTGCAGTGCAATTCATGTGTTGTCCCTCTTTCCCAATCCCCTCTGTGGGAGTGGGGGAGATTCCAGATTACTGGTGGATTGTCTGTACTCCTGTTTTTGGCTCTAGACCTCGCCTCTGACACATCTCGCGCCCCAAGCTGTTCTCCAGTTCCATCTCGATGAAACCCATCTCCTACACTATTCAAACATGTAGGTGTAGAGTTAGATAAGCTAATTTTTCTTTAACAGTTCTGGCATATCTCCTGTCCGTCCCAGGAGAGGATCCCTCCTTCATGTGGACATCCGTGAAGTTTCCTTTTTTTCCAAAAATCATTTTTAGGAGTTTTTCCTTTTTGAGAAGGAAGTTCTAAGGGCAGGGTTACCCAGCTTAGCTTAGTCTGTTTAGTTTAGTTTAGCAACCAGCTTTTGTTTATATTTTATGACTGACTTTATGTTTTTGTACAATTCCTGGTGTGAAGTCCATTGAGACAACTACACTGTAATATTGGGCTATTAAAATAAATTGAATTGAATTGAAAAGTCTGCCTTACTCTCATACAGTCAGTTCTTCCGCCTTCACTGCCGGTTCTGCAGGCGCCTTGTCAGGCCTCAGCAGTCGAGGTCCACCTCCAACTACCAGAGGGTGCCCTCCGGCGACTCTGTAAAATGACTATTTTCTAATACTCTCCATGTCTTTCTCACAAGGTTCTGAACCTCTGATATGGACATTTCTGGCTGTTATGCCAGTCGCAGCTTGGGAAACAATGAAAATTCTGATCAATAATTCAAGACATTTACCTGAAACGCTATTTTCTATAGTTTATTTTGATAGATATGAAAAATGTAAAACATCAACTTTGTAGGATATTTATTCACTCAAATAGCTGCAACATGGACATAGGCTTTCCTTGTGTTAAAGGCCAGCGGTGGTCACAGGCAGTCAGTATCTGTGAGCAAACATTTTCACAAAACATCTGTAAATTCAAAAATATCCACATTATTGTTTTATTAGCATAGTTTATTAAACAACGTTGGTTCAAGTCATACGACTTTTAAAAAAGAACTCTGTCTCTTTTGTTATCTGGGTCTTACTTTGTGGTGAAAGACATCAAATGTTCTTATTATTTCAGGAGAAAAAAGCATGCAAGAGCAAACAACATCAATTTTAGCATGCATCATTTCTCTTTTGCACACTGATGGAACTACCATGCCCTTTTTGTGGGAATGAATTAACATGAAATGACAGCAATAAAGGAAGTACATTAGGATGCCATTAGATGTTACCATCTGGTTGTTAGATCCATGAACGACTGCACTCTATAAGAGATAGAGACGTGCTTTGTGTCATATCTCAGTGAGTAAAACTGAGGACTAAAAATCACTGATAGACAGTGAAAACCAGTCACATATTTCCAGTTAAGTCAGGAAACTAAATAATTGCTGAAAATAATTTAAAATAAACAAGAAATTGTTTTTGTTTTTTCAAGAAAAACTGCCTTGGCATACTTAATCATTTCATGTTCATGTAGAGAAACCAGCTCTTTTAGCTGCTCATCATTTCCCCGGGAGGAATGGGAGCAGAGTACATAAAAGCCCTCTGGTCTAATTCTGTTATTCTTACGAGAAGGGAGAGGAACATTTCCACAAACACACACAGCTTCTTTCACCAGGTTCTTCCTCCACAAAGAAAAGAGACAACCCCAAAGAAGATGGAGATAATCTGAGTGTCTACTGGAGTAGTGACAGCTGAGATGTTCAGTGTCAGTAATAATCCACAGATCTTCCATCATATCAGGAAGTTTGTGTATCAGACTGCAATGGCAGGAAGAGATACAAGGTTAAGGCAGCTCTCTTTCCAGCTGTAATAGATTCACATGGGAGTGCCAAAGATCAAAAGTATTTTTAGAATAATGCACTGTTTATGCAAGTGTGGTTATTCTATAACTTTAAAGCAGACCACAATTGGTAAATTAAAAGGGTACTCTGGTTTGTTTGGCAGCTCATTTTTATGTGGACAGCAATATAAATAACATTTTGCAATGATGATGCAAGCCCATTGTAACAATACGTAAGATCAAAACCCAACCTCCTGACTGTACCACTGGCTGGAAAAACAATAAAACAAATAAATTGTCTTTTTATACTGACCGTTTCATCTTTGAACTCAATCAAGAATAGATCAATAATTAGATGATCATTGAAATCTGGTTTATATCAAATCTCAAAGAGTTTTACACAAGGAAATATATATATTCACTAAGTGTTTGAAAGATTTTAATAAAAAAAAAACATATATAAATATTTCAATCTAATGTGAAGACTTTTGTACCTGAGTTCCACCAAACAATTTTACACAGCTTGAACGGAGACAAGCCCCCGCCTTCGAAGTCAGATTGGAAACCAATCAAATGGTATTAAATGACCACTGGAGGTAGTAAACGGTGGTTGTTGGCAGGTGGGTGGAGCCATGAGTGAACAAAACAAAAAACTTGTTTTAGTATATTTTGGAATGTTGTTACCTTCTGCTATTTGTGCCATATTACATGCAGCTTAACATTAACATGTTTGAATTGAATTTCAATAACAATTAATTGCTAGTAGGCTACAAGAAGTTAGAAGCTGGGGAAAGTATGGCGCACCGGGGTTCAGTCCTCTTTTACTTCTCCTCTATTATTTAGCATTCATCATTTATCCAGTATTATTTTGTGTTTAGTTCTTAATTGCCTCTGTTTGGTGAGGTGCAAGCAATGTGTTGTCCCTTTTTCCACTCCCCTGTAGGGGAGCAGGAAGGATTCCAGGTGGATCGTCTGTGCTCCTGTCTTTTGCCATGGACCTCGCCTCTGGCTCGTCTCGCGCCCCCAGCTGTCTCTCATGAAGTCCATCAGCTACACTATTCAAAGATGTAGTTGTAGAGTTAGATAAGCAAATTCTTCTTTAACAGTTTTAGCACATTGCCTGTCCGTCCTGGGAGAGGATCCCTCCTTCATCTGGACATTCCTGAGGTTTACTTATGTTTTTCCTCACTGAAAAGTAGGGTCTAAGGACAGGGATGCAAATTTAGCTTAGTCTGTTTAGTTTATATTATTTTATGTTCATTTGTATAAATACCAGCGTGATGCCCATTGGGACAACTGTGTTGGGATATTGGGCTAAATAAATAAAATCGAATTGAACAACAAGGGGCATTTCATGACATAACCCCTCTCGCCAAGTCTGGCAGGATCGTTGTTTAAGGCATCAATCATTCAATCGATCGATCAATCAATTAAGGATATGTATAAAAAAGTGCTTTCATACATGCAGCTCAAAGCACTATACAATTAAAAACAAACAGCAAAATACTAAAATGAGAAAAAAAACTAAAACCAATCTATCTCTTTGCCCTACCACCTTCCCTCCATTCACACATAAACCCCATGACCCCACAAGCAATGTATACAGGAACGAAAAAATGACTACAAATATAAAAGAGACATAAAGCTTGGCTCTGCTGTGAGGAAACAATATATCGGGAATCACTTGTATCAGTTTTCAAGCTCAGCCACAAAACGTCACCATAGTGCCCACCCACACCAGACAGCACCAAGGGTCCCCTAGGTGAAGATCTGGGCCCCCTTTACCAAATTGAAGGCAGTCTGTAACAGAGACAAGGGATAAGTGTTTTGAACAGGGATGTTATTTAAACACCTATAGTATATGCAGGGCCGTAGACCTCCATCACGCTTTCCCACAAAGAAGAATCCAGCCCCAGGAAGAGAGAGAAGGTGGATGTGACCCTCAGGGGGTTGTGCACCTAGTAGGAGGTCTATGGCACAGTCATAGGGACGAAAAGGAGGCAGCGACTTAGCTTGAATCTTACTGAACACCGCATCCAGGTCATGATATGCGGGAGGAACATTATTCAGGTCCAGGGGGTCAGGTGGAGGTTCACTTTAAACCATAGAACCTACAGCAGCAGCACAGAGACAGTACGGCAAACAAAAGAACTCCATGATAACACACTTCCAGAAGCTCAGTCAGTATGAGGTGCATGCCTGCATAGCCAAGAGAAACCCAGAACAACATCAGGTTTCAAAGACTCTACAACATAAAACCTCATCAGTTCAGCGTGGTTACAGGACGCAATTACTGTACTTTGATGTTGACAGTATGTGTAGTAACTCTATGCATGACTGAACCATACAAAGCATGCATCAGTACAGCTGGTATCTGGGGCTCAACAGGAATCGTGAGTTTGCTCGCCATGGCTAGGAAAATCAAGTCACCATCTGAGTCCAAGTCAATCAAACTCTCAAACTCCTCCCTCATGTGCCACCAAGACTTTGTAAGGCGGCCGAGAGGGAAGGGGAAAAGGAGGTAACGCAGCTCACCAGTTCCTCGTTGCTAGGGAGCCCTGAAGTTTCCTGGACAATTGCTCTGGATTTCCAGAGTACAGGCACAGCCCCGCCCCCATAACCCTCCTTTATTCCGTCTGGGTGAGCTGTCCCAATCCCAGCTGTATCGGCTCTGGGGGAGATGTGGAGTTCTCATTTTGAGCACGGGAGTCAGGTGACACTGACGGCGAGCACACGGGAGATCCTATGATCAATGCGGCCAGGTTGAGCACTTCCTTCAGCTCCTTTGGAACCTCCCACACTGCCAGGTCATCTTTGATCCCACTGTAGAGATGACAAAAAAAAACGTCCGCCAGCACCTTATCCTGCCAGCAAGTGCTGGTAGCCAAAGTCCGGAATTCCACAGCGTAATCAGAGACGCTTCTTCATGATACTTTCAAAATGTTTGACAGATTCTCTTGAACCCGCTTTCATTGGAAGGAGTGTGGCTTTCCAACAAGATCACTCCTCATTAGCATGAGTGGTTGCCATAGAAATGATGACTCAGATTGACCCAATCACGTTTTTACTAACGTCATCTGGTTCCAAAATGGCGACGTCCACACAGCCGAAAAATGGTGACTGAACTGACTTCATTTCATTGGAACCAGAGGGAAGGCATTTTCTATGGATGACGTCACAGGCGCTTTGTCCATCTCTGTGTATGTCAATGGTTGTGACAGTCTAAGGGAGAAACCAGCGGGGGAGGGAATCCAAAAATGTCACAGCCAACCTGTGCAGAACAAAACAGAAAAAAAACATAAACAAAACCACGGGGCAATTCATGACAGAATTAAAGTCATTTTCAACTCTGTTTTCACTGTCATCATTTTTCTAAAAACACAATTCAAACCTGATATTTCCAAATATGGCAAAATACACTGAACAAACAGCCCTGACAGCTGTTTAAAGACCATTCTAAGGCTGACACTTCAAACAGCCTACAAACAGCTTAGTCAACTGCACATTCATGTAATGCAGAGTAACACAAAGAATGGCCCAGAGTGCATCGCGTTCTTTCTTTACAGATTTTCTTTTTACTTCACATGTTTTCACACTTTTGGTCACTCTTGCAAGATCTTAAAAGTAGATGACAGATACTTTCTCTGGGACCATGGAAGATCTGCCTATGTGCAGAGCAGTGCTTGCTGGGATTTGTACACGCTTGGCATTTACGCTGGGTGGGACTCCAGGGTATGCACAGATAAACAGAGAATGAAAGAGCCTAGCAGCTGGTGTGGTGTCATTAGGACTCCGGAAAGAAAACCCAGAAGGCAGCAGCAGGGAGCTACACCTGATTCAAGTTATTAAAGTGCCTGAATAACAGATTTACATGCTTTATATAACACACTTCACAGGTAAAATCAGGCGTTTGTCTATTTTTAGGAATAATTACTACAGTATATAGCAGCATTGCAACCATCTATGATTCAACATTTATGGAATCATAATTTTTTCCTACTGTACATTTACATCTGTATGAAGAAGTCATCTAATGGTTGAGGGACCATCAGTCGCTGTGTGGCCTGCTATGGACTAGTACACTGTCTCGTGTTGATCTGCCTTTGCCCAGCAGTGGCTGGCAACACCCTGACAGGACTAGCAAGTTTAGGGATGGATGTAAGGATGGATGGATGGATGGATGGAGGGAGGATGGAGGGACGGAATGATGGAGGGAGGGAGGAATGGATGGATGGAGGGAGGATGGAGGGATGGATGGAGGGAGGGAGGGAGGGAGGGAGAGAGGAGGAGGATGGATGGATGGAGGATGGATGGGATGGATGGGAGGGAGGGATGGAGGGAGAGGGACAGAATGATGGAGGGAGGGAGGGAGGGATGAATGAATGGAGGAGGGAGGGAGGAATGGATGGATGGAGGAATGGATGGAGGGAGGGAAATAAGGAGGGAGGGAGAGAGGGTGGGATGGATGGATGGATGGATGAATGGATGGATGGATGGATGGATGGATGGATGGATGGAGGGACGGAATGAGGGGGGAGGGAGGGAGGAATGGATGGATGGAGGGAGGGAGGAATGGATGGATGGAGGGATGGGGTGGGGAGAGGGAATGATGGCGGGAGGGAGGGAATGATGGAGGGAGGGAGGAAGGGATGGAGGGAGGGAGGAGAGGAGGGAGGATGGAGGGAGGGTGGAGGGACGGAATGATGGAGGGAGGGAGGGAGGGAGGGAGGGAGGAAGGATGCATGGAGGGAGGGAGGAGGAGGGAGGAATGGAGGGGAGAGGAAATAGGGAGGGGAGGGATGGATGGAGGGAGGGGAATAGGGAGGGAGGGAGGATGGAGGGAGGGAAATAGGGAGGGAGGGAGGAGGGAGGGAGGGATGGATGGAGGGATGGGATGGGGGACGGAAGATGGAGGGAGGGAGGGAGGGAGAGAGCGGGGGATGGATGGATGGATGGAGGGACGGAATGATGGAGGGAGGGAGGGAGGAAGGAATGGATGGATGGATGGAGGGAGGAATGGATGGATGGATGGAGGGAGGAATGGATGGATGAAGGGATGGATGGAGGGAGGGAAATAGGGAGGGATGGAGGGATGGTTTAGGAGACTAGTTTTTTTTGCTGAACTCGGTTGCAGGTTTAAATCCTCCTCTCCCTGCTGTGGTGCTGTCTTGTCTCATATGCATTGTGGTGTCATGTTACAGAGGGACTGAGAAGGTTTTTTTTTTCAAATAAGAAAGCATGAGTAATCTGAGCATGTATGACAAGGATCATTTGCAAATGGCCTTATCTCCTTGTTTGCTTCTGCTAAAACTTTCTTCTGAATTGTTACCATATGGTGAAAAATGAACATACCTTTTGGTGACCAAATTTGGAAAAACAAGAATGATTTCATATTTGAAAAAAAGAATTTGTGTTTTAAGAGCTCCTATAATTATTTCTTTTGACTGAGAAACCACCAGGAGCTCCCCCGTAATAGTTTTTCAGAAAGCACATTTGAAAACAGAAAGAGAATAAGGCAGTAAACCGTGGAGTGAAGTGATCATAACAGACTTTCTGCTGAATATGGGTGCATTTGACCCCACGACCTGGTTGGTTTGCCTGTTTCATTGTCAGGTACAATGACAATGTACCTGAGTAAAATGTGCTGATGTGGCTTGTGCACAGTTCATTGTTTTCATTTTCATAAAAATAGCTGAACCACAACATGGGATTCTGTTGGACCCAGTTAAATAATAAAGAATAAATGTACCTGTTCTTTCACTCAATACCTAATCTTAAGATTAATTTAAAACTCAAAGGATACACGGTCAAATCTATAGGACTTTAGCAATTAAAGCTCAGAGGCCCTTCCGGAAAACTCCTGAAGTCAGCGGGGTTAAGCCCCAGCCCGTTCGAACACAGAAGAGAACACAGTTGGAAAACAACATTCTGCAACGACAAACCTGTCCACGCGTTGCATTTCACATGATCTATTCTGTTTGGGAATATAAGGATGATTTCACATTAAGATTAGTCTCATAGACTGAATTTGAGTGACAGGAGAGCTCTAAAAAAAACCACTTTGGTTTGTTTAAACACTGCTCTCTTTATCAGCCACTTGTGATGCCATTTACATTATTTATTCCCTTCAGTCCACTGTGGCGAATTTTTCAAGTTTTCAAGCAGTTCAAGGTTAATTGTTTGGTCCGTAGAAGATTTAAGGTGAGCGTTCAAATTTGCTAAATAAAGCAGAATACAGTGAGGAAGGTATTTGGTGTGTCATCTGGAATGAGAAAAGCAGATAAGGAGACTTGATGGTGGAATGGAGAAGTTCAGGATTGTGGTGAGAGGAAAAGGTTTGCTTAGGAAAAGTGGGACACTGAGAAGACAGAATCCAGGAGAACAGGGATATCCAGCACAAGGTGGTTAAGCCCAAAATGAGGTCTAACGTGGACTGGTGTGACAGGTTGGATGCAAAAGAGAGAGAAGTGGATCAGTACAGGTAAGGAAAAAGAAACAGAGATGGAAGGATGAGCAGCAGATTAGAGTGATCAAGGACAGAGATGGAAAAGTGTTCACCGGTTCTACAAGTCTGATGGAAAGAGAAATTTGAAGAATAGCACAGAGGAGAGGAGATGGATGTTGTGGAGCAAAAAGTAGGAAAAAATCAATAAGGATGAAGTGAAGACAAAGAGGAGGAAGAATGGAAAAGCAGTTGGCCCTGACAATGACGTTGTGGGAAAGAGAAGAGAAAGCTTGACTGAACATTTGTGAACAACAAAAAAAAAAAAGAGAGCAGATATTATACTTAACATCGTAGATATAGATAATATTTGCTTTGAGGATGTTTCTGGAGAAGAACAGACAAGGTCAGAAGACGCTGAAACAGTGTTTACTGTCTCTAAGCTAAAGGACTTTGATGTTCTTTGCATGGCAAAATGTCAACAAGAAACTCCTGAACATGAAGTGGGATTTCTGCCAAAAGAAGTCTTGTCAAATTCTGTAGAGAAGTCATCCAGAAGACTGATTGTTGTTCAGTTCAAAGTTGCATTCCTTGTAACATCTGCGTCACAAAAGTCCTTACCATCTTTGTCCAACAAGTTTGAATATATTCTCTATTACAGCGTTGTCAACTGCCAGAGCAGTAGCTGCACTCTCAACCTTTAGGCCTGTCTTGAAGGTCCAATCCACTTATGCAAGGTTCAGCTTTCATCTTATTCTCGTCGCTCCGTTTATTTGTGTTATTGTGAGTGTTTCGCTCACAATTACTACACACATCTTCTGTCTGCAGGCTTTTGCATGGTGGCCCCTCATTCTACGCTTAAAACAGTTTAGATCAGTGTCACTTTTGTCTGCTTTGTGAGCTTGGCTCAGTTACCCTTGGTGCAGTTCTCCCCACAGACTTCACTCTGTTGGTTCTGGATTTAATCAAGCTTAAGTTTTCCGTATCTTCAAAAATACACCACTTTCTTTTGATCTCGGGGAATATCACACTGACCTAACTGTGTTACATACTGTATATTGCAAATGGTGCAAAGCTTTCAAGCAGTCCTTTCAAAACCAAAGCAACTAGAGAACAACTGTTCAACATCTAACCCGTGTTCTGGAGCACTGTGATGGCAGTTTCTTCCAAAAAATGCAATCATCAACCATCTCAACCTCCCCCTACCCTGCTGTAGCTACATGTGAAGGAGAAAAATAGTTTATCCCTTGTTGACTTTGTTGGTTTGCCACTTTATAATAAACTGACAGTCTGTCATCCTAATGGTACGTTCATTTAAACAGTGAGAGACAGGCGATTACAAAGAAAATCAAGAAATCTTCATTCATTTTCTGATCCACTTTATCCCTTTCGGGGTCACAGGGCTGCCGGAGCCTAACCCGGCTACTCATGGGCAGAGGCAGGGGACACCCCTGGACTGGTCGCCATTCTGTCGCAGGGGCAAGAAATCTTCTTTAAAGAATTGATATACATGGACTAATTTCTTTTAGATTGGCAAACATACAAAATCAGCATACTCTATTTCTCCACTGTAAGTCAGCCTGGTGTACAGTAATAGTACAGAGCTTTGCTTTTTGAAAACTAGATTGTCCTCAGAATTCTTAGTGATTTTTGTTTTTCATCCATTTTCACTAGGAGTATAACAAAGAATCGATTTGTATTCCAACAACCCGAGATCAATCTGTTTGAGGCAAGTTGGTAATCAAATCGAGTCGAATTGACCTATACCATCCAAAAATCACTTCAAATTAAATAAATCAATTACATTGATCTTGGAAAATACCATTTGGATTGAGACATGGTAGGTTTATTTTACTAAAACATTAAAACGACTAAGTACCAACACAACAAACAGCACACATGTGATGCAGCAAAAATCATTCCAGTTCAATGTGTGGAAACACATTTAGCAAATGAATTTAGCAAAGTCATGTGATCATCCAGTGTGCTAGAATGTTCTAATAATGTTCCTTTAGATTATTCTGATGTGGAAAACAACAGTGGAATGAACTTTATCCAACTCAAATGTGAATGGATTTGACATTCATTCTTGTTTATTTGTTTGTTTGTACACATGTTTATTTACACTTGATTATCTGAAAGAAATAGAAGGAATCTGGAAAACTTCACCTGCTCTGTTCAGAAGCAGATATTTACCACTGAGTCTCACTGTTGAAGTTTTGATAAGGTATCCTGGATCAGTGAATCAGATGTCCAAAAAATGTTAGCTAAAGCTTGTACTCTTTGGAAAGCTTTCATCTCATTTTATGTCCTTCAAACTGTTTGAGTTAAACATTAGTTGGAACAACATTCTGCATCCTTCTTGACCCGTTATGTTATCCATTGCAGCTTTTTTTCAGCAATGAATTTATAAAAAAATGTGAAAAATTATCTTTGAATTTCTCCAAGGATCCACAAATTGTTGAGTTTTGCAGATTCACCAGCAATGAACTTGAACGGTAGAGAAGGTGATGCAGGAAGCATCTTCTTTACCCTCTTGGCATATTAACCATGCACAAAAGTTCAATACTGGTAAACAGCTAACAAATGACCGTTACACCACTGCACACAACATGACCTCCCTACCTGCTTTAGACAAAACATTACATCATGTCTGGTAATGATGTACCGTACATCACACATTCAACCTGAGCTGTTGTTCGCCTTCCAGCACATCCCATGAGGGCACAACACAGAACTGTATCCGGACTATGATGGTTCCCTGCATGGTGCATCCAATACAATCTCTCAGTTCTTCTACTTTTGTTTTGCTCCAGTGGGCTTGAGGCTTGGTTAGTAAAATGACAATTTGAAAGTTTCCTGTTTAAGAAAAAGTTGAGTTGTAGATGTTGCGTGTTGTGTGATGTATCAAACACGCAGAGGAGGATGGCTTTCTGCTGGAGAGTTTACCACAACAACAGCAGAAAGCTCTCGAGCCGCGTGAGTGATGCTTTCGGTCGCCATGGTGACCTCCCCTAAAGCCCCCTTCTCTTCTGCGTGTGCTCAGGTCCCCCTCCCTCTCTCCCTCCCTCCCTCTCTCCTCTCCACAGCCGTAAAGGCCACTGTGCGCATGCACCGTCAGCCACTGCGAGCATCGACACCAAGATGGCGAGAACACGCCTGGCTCTCCTCCTGACGCTCCTTTCAACTTCGTGTAAGTGCAGAAACCTCTCCTTCATTCCACGCTCGTCTCCGAGGCGCGAGCGCCAGTCGCTGCCCACCCCCACGCTGCTTTCATCACGGTTTCCCTCAAACCTGGTGAGACTTGGACTCACAAGTGACTGTCCGAGCCCAACTAACCCCAAACTTAACTGAAGAGACTGTAAAGCGGCGGCTGACCGCGCGGGAAGGTGTTTTTGTGAGACGCGACTGTGAAGAACTGACAAATGTCGTCGCCATTTTACATAAGTTGACTCAACGCGGTGTATTTAAGCCGCTTTTGTTGGCCAGAGCGCCTCTTCTCCAACTGTTGTCGGTGACTACAGTATTTCGGGGACTTCGTTGCGCTGCACGTTTTCACGGGCCGTGTTGCGTGTGTTCGCGGGCGCGCGCGCGCACTGATTGAGTCGAAAGTTCTGCTGGGTCTGGCTGCCGGCGCTCGCTGTGGTTGGCAGATGCAGATTCCGGATAACGGTTTTTTTTGTCTCCTGCGGCGCATTAACCGCAGGCTGACCGCGGGGGGAGGCAGCCCGCGCGGACCCCTCTTCATCCTCCTCCTCCTCCTCCTCCCGCACAGTTGGCTCTTCAACAACCACGGAGACCAAAGCCGTTCACCTGTAGAACCACAGCCCGAACCTCTCGCGACGGGTTCTGTCGCGCAGCTTATCCCTCCGAACTTTCCCTTCTCTCAGCGGACAGAGTGATGATACTACTGTCCATGCTGGTGAAGAAGATGACTTTACTGTCGAAATCTATACTCGTATCAGTCAGTCGGTCTTTTCTCTCTCTGTTGTATTCAGGCTTGGATTTTTAATGAAACAGGATTTACTTGGTCATGGATTTTTTTATTTACATTACTAGTTATTTAAACTTAAAGAAATCAGTCACGTTAACAAAATAGTGAAGTTTACCATCATAAACTTCAGATATAAAAAGACCAGAAAAGCCATAAAGATAAAGGGGATTCAAAATTGCAACCACTGACATTACTCAATTGCCCCTCCCCCCTGGCGTTCCACACAGGAAGTACCTGCATAAGTACCACCCAAGTGGTTGCCATGGAAATGATGACTCAGACCAGTAGCTACTTACTGGCATGTCTGGCTCCAACATGGCAGCGTCAGTATTGCAGAAGAATGGCGACTGAATTGGTTTAAATTCTACGGAGCTTGAAGTAAACCGTTATTTATTGGTGAGTGACGTCACACTCACTCAGTCCAGTTCTCTGAAACACCGATTGAATTAACCAAGTTCTAATAAACATACATTCATATTTGCATATGTAAATAAATCGGATTTAAATGGTAAATACATGTATAGCGGTTTTCTACCGTCCTTGAAGTCTAAAGGCGCTTTCCGGTCACAGTCCCATTCACACACACATTCACACACTGATGGCGGCTCCACTGCCGGACACTGGCACCAACCTTCCACCAGAGGGAGAGTGGGCTTCAGTGTCTTCCCAAAGGACACTTCTACACTGGGCTGGCACAAAGGGAATCGAACCTGTAATCTTCCGATCAGAGGTCGACCGCCCTACCGCACCACCATGGCCGCTCCAGTAAAGCTAATTTCCCTCCATGGTCCTCTGGAAGACCAAAGCAAGTCATGCAACACACATGACTACACTTAACATACAATGCAATGGCAACATAAGAAAACCAGACACTACATTTAAAATAAACATTTTGAGTTTATGTAAGTTAATATTTGATTTATAGAGAAACCACAGTTTAAGGTGTTGATACATTTAGAGGGCTGTTGGATTTAGCAACATGGGAACACAAATGAAAGTGCATTTGGATGAATGTAGCACAGAAATGATGGCGTGCACCCACTTCCTGTCTGTAGTGCTGACGAAAGCATTTACACAGCAAATCTACCTTTTGAGGGAAAGCTTTGGAGAGGAAAGATTTTAAAAGTGAATAAAATGTGGAGAATGTTGTGCACAGTTCTACATCCCATTACATCAGCAAACATTACATCCTACATTAAATCCTGCAGGGCTTTAGGTGTGAGCCGACAAACAAGATCAGAGTAAGATGTAGACATAAGAGCCTTTCCTAGGATCTTTCCTTCCTGTGAGTAGCTTATTGTCTATACTTGCATTAGGAGAGGCAGTGAAGCGTGTTTGAAATGCGTTATGTTCTTTTGACACTCTTGACATATGTTCAGGATTATACAGTTATAATCTTACATATTTAAGTTTGTACATGACAGGTTCCTGTTTGAACTTGACGTAGAGCTAGTCAGTCTTTAGGATCTGCCCGTGTGTGATGCTGACCATGTGGGCGGCTGGCCCTCATGCAGACTCCATAATTCAGAACTGGACTTGATCTGACTTTAAGCCCCAATATGAAGTTAGATGGGTTTCATGCTGATGTTTACCAGCTAACGGCTGCACTTTTGACTGCTTCCTATGTTTTAAAGGTCCCTGCAGCAGAGCTTGTTCCTGAAGTTATACAAATAATGAATGTTGAGAGGACTGAGTGTGTCACTCGACCCTCTACTTTCTCTAGAAGCAACACTGTTTCATTTTCTGGGTCTGCGACTTGAGCTTGTTATTTCAGTCCATGGCATTCATACAGCCGTGATCATCTTAATGACCACACAGCCATTCCAAGTGAAGGCTCAGCCCAGTGAACTTTCTGCAAATATGAGACCGACCATTCGTCATGGGAGCAAAGATGAGGCCTTTGTTATTTCAAAAACTCCTGCTTACATCAGAGTTTCCAACCTCATGTGCTGGAATGCATCAACATACTTTATTATCTTTACCTGAAGCATTTCACAACAACTCTGTTGAGAAAGTGCTGGAAAGAGAGATCTTCCAAGTAGAGCCGGGCAATAAAACAATAGCTTTTGATATCGCAGTAGTACTTTTTCTGTTTGAAACAGTGGAACATGTGGAGATTTGTAACTGAATTCAGTCAGAACTGAAGGAAGCTGCTATATCTACAGCAGCAACAGACGGACTGATAAAAGCGTTGATTTAGATGTAGCGCTGTTGTTAGACGTCAACGCTATGATGCTAATTATGCTAACGAGCTATTCTGTGTGCCACTTAAATGTAAGCAGAACCAGTTTAAAGTCGGACTTTATTTTCACAGACTGGCCTGTAAAACGCGGCAGATAAATACAACAAGATAAATTCATAGGACATTGATTAAAACTGTATTTTCTAAATAATAACAGAATTGAATCAGCTGTCTTTGTAGCATTACAGAGTCCGTGTTACACAAAAAACTGTGACCTGTCAGGTGTTGTCCTGTACCCCCCCTCCTTAAAGCTGCAGCTTTAATGTCAATAATGGTGTATACGGAGAACAACCCAAAACATTATACTGTTTTCAGGCTTTTTTTTAAATATTTGTGATAATATGTGATCACCTGGAGGCAGAATTAGGAAATCTCTACTAAATCTATATAAATAAAAACAATATCATGAAATAAAAAAATCACTATCACCCAGCCTTACTTCCATGCCCTAATACTGCCAGCACAACCATGGTATGTGGGAGCTGGAAGATGCACACAGTCAGTCAGCACTGAGCAGATATAAACTGAGTTTTATAAGAAACAGCTGTGAAGAAGAACACATCACAAACAGCTTTGCTGAGTTTTCAAGTGAACAGTGTGGTTCAGCGTTTGTGTGTGTGTGTTCCTTTTACTTTTGTAAAAAAAAGGATGACCAAATCACGAATTCACTCACTGCGCACTTCACTCTTCATATATAAAAATCTATTTTTCTTGCCAGCTGGCATTTTAATGGTTGTCTGTTCTTTGTTTTTACTGATAGTTGTCAGTCTGATCCATTTGCAGCCCTTTCTTTATCTGAATGGGGGAGATAAGGCAAAAAGCGTGCACTAGATTGTTGTTGAGTGTTCTTTGCTGATATGTCGCTGCTTCGCTTGGAGAGCTTTAAATATCTAGTTTCAGGGCTCTGTCACCCTGTTCAAATATCTGTCTAAATGAAAGCGGAGTGTCCTGGTTTTTTGTCAGGGATGATCTGTGCCCGTCTGATCAGGGATGCCGGCTGTTTCTAGTGTGATGTTTCCCTCACTACCCAAAGCAACCTGCAAATGTTTTGAGTGCTGTCTGAATGGCATTTTGGCCCCTCTGAGCAGTTCACACACATACTGACATTTTACTACAGAGGCAGTAAATGGCAGAGCACAACTCAAGAGCTTGCACTGCAGACAGGAGCCTCTTGCTGGGCAGTTTCTGTTTGGGTTTCATTTGGAGGAGTTTGTTGCTCATCTGAAAACGGTCAAGAACCTTTTTAGTCCTTTGAAATCACTGCCTTTAGTCTTGTGAGCGTCTTCTGAGGGATATAGACACATGGCTCTTCCTCTGGAATGACCTGAAGCAGCTGAGAAGGAGTGGGTGGTGGGTTTTCAGAGTACTCCACAAGCATAACCAGAAATATCTGCTGCATCCCTCCCAAACCTAACTGCATGCTTTAGCAAATGCAGCATTCCAGAAAGAAAACACATGGAGCCAGAAATCTTCACATCACAGGAGCCTCACTACAATCACAACCACCTGTTTTCCTATCAGATAGACCCTCCTGATGAGCTGGCTGAGGTCAGTACAGAGAGCTTTGAAGACTGATGGTGTTCACTAGGTGTGTTGTTCTGTCTCATAGAAACACAAAAGGGTGTAGCAGTCATCCGTCGTTCCTCTGTTATCGTTTTTTTTTGTCTTGGACTCTTGCAGCCTGAGACTCCAACGGTTGAAAGGACAAACGCATGTTCCAGAAACGGTGGAGGAATGTGCATAAGTCAAATGTCAATAAGGTGAGCACTGGTCATAAATGAGAAGCAGCTTTTAAGCAGCAAAAGTAGACATTAACTGAAGTAGAGAAGATAATGTATTAAGGGGATGGGGGTTTGATAGAATCGAGCAGACATGTCCAAAGTTCGTTGCATGGGTCTGTGGTTAGCCCATTAATTGCAGATGAGAGCTACCCCTCTCCCCCTGGGATAACAAATAGGAAGTACGTGCTGGTACCAAATTCCATAGTCCTCTATAGAGAAATCAGCAGCTATTACGTTTACTCAGTCATTATATTAGTCAGAATAACCATTCTTGCTCTGCTACCTCTATTTAACATGGTCTTGATAATCCTCTTTTTCATATATTTTTTGTAGCGCAGGTCATTAAAGTTCTAAAATGACCAATCAGACGCCTCAAAAAAAGTTGGCAGTCTCATGTTGAACATTTGAAGTATTTGATTGACAGATTCTCCCGAGCCTGCTTTCATTGGAGAGCCTTCCAACAAGCTCGCTCCTTGTTGCTGAGAGTGGTTGTCATTGAAATGTTCACTCAAACCAACTTGGGCCAAAGACTGCTTACCAATGTTGTCCGGTTCCAAAATGGCAAAGGCCGTATCGCAGAAAATTGAATTGGTTTACATTTCATTGGAACCCAAAGTAAGAAATTTTCTAAGGATGACGTCACACTGACTCGGTCCAGTTCTTTGATGGGTAAGCCTCTTGAAAAAAAAATTATTTATATGGCTCAGGCTCGTCGACATTTTATTTTATATTTCTGTAAAAGATACCAGCGCTGCAGCAGAGCGTAGGTCGTATAGAACAGTGGTCAAATTTGGATTTAATTTTAAAAGCAAAAGTTTTATGTTCTCAGATGTAGTTTTTGTCACTTTTTTAATCTGCATTTTGACCTTATTTTTGATACAGAAAAACCCATTCCATGTGGTCATCACAGTTCAGAGATTTCATCACAGCCCAAACATTTACCTACGACCTAAATATTTTTCACTAAGCTAATTCAGGGCTGCACAGAGGCGCAGTTGTAAGCTCTCTTGCCTAACCTTTCTGTGTGGAGTTTGCATGTTCTCCCCGTGCCTGTGTGCACGGGCTTCCTCCCACCGTCCAAAAACATGCTTCATAGGTTCATTGGTTACTCTGAATTCTCCCTAGGTGTAAATGCAGGTGTGTGTGAGTGTGTGGTTATGGCCCTGCGCCAGACTGGCGACCTGTCCAGGGTAGGGCTGGGCGATAGTAATTTTTTAAAATTTTTATATCATGAAATTGTTTTTTGGGGTGAGAAGCTCAGTCATCCGGGAGGAGCTCGGAGTAGAGCCGCTTCTCCTCCACATCAAGAGGAGCCAGTTGAGGTGGCTCGGGCATTTGGTTCGGATGCCCCCTGGAAGCCTCCCTAGGGAGGTGTTCCGGGAATGTCCCACTGGGAGGAGTCCACGGGGAAGACCTAGGACACGCTGGAGAGACTATGTCTCTCGGCTGGCCTGGGAACGACTCGGGGTCCCCCCAGAGGAGCTGGAGGAAGTGGCCGGGGAGCGGGAAGTCTGGGCATCTTTGCTTAGACTGCTGCTACCGCGACCCGGTCCCGGATAAGCGGAAGAAGATGGATGGATGAACAATGGATGAATATTGTTTTTTGTTTTTTTTTTAATATCAGGCGATAATATATATCACAATATAAACCAAATATCTACAAGTTTGAACGCTCTCATTAGAGAAATGTGTAATCATCAGCAGGTTGTTTAGATTAAAAAAATGGTTTCCTATCATACTTTAAACATAACAAATGCACTGAAGGACCATGATGCAACAGTTTTTTTTTCATTTAATTAAGAAAAGGCATAAATATTACAAACTAAACCAAGAATTAAAGCAAAAGCTTTCAAGTTTCAAAAGAGAACATAGATAAAACAGAACCCTAAACTACTTGATCATTTTCATTTAAATTCAAAGCATTCATTCTACAAATAATTCTAATGTTTTCAAGTTTTACAGAACAAACATTAAATTAAAAAACATTTTGTCAACATCCTGTGAATAAGCTAAGAACTAAAAACAAATTCTCTGAATTTCTTCTCACATTTTAAACAGTTGCTGCTGTGAAGCTCTGAACTTTGTTGCTTTTTCTGGAGAATTCTGGTTTATTTCAGTCTGAGATTGAGCATGCTCGGTGCCACTGTTTCAGGTGATAAAAAGGTTTGATGGTATTTCCAGTTTTAGAAGGAACATGCCTTCTGCATAATTTGTAGTGCTCATTACTCTGTTTATTGTGGGATTTTAAATAACAAAAAAACCTCCACACAGGAGCCCAAATGTAATTTTTGAAACACTGGCCAAGTTGGTAAACAAAAAAATCTACCAGCCAAACATATAATTTATTTTATTAGCCAAATTATTTTACACAGAAATACCGTAGGCATTTTACTTTGATTACATTTTTCTGATTTTCATTTTTTTAGGAAAAGGAAATTGCATAAAAGTAATTTATAAATGCTTTCCCAGCTGCTGCATGTTCTCAATGCTCGGGGGAGGGGGGAAGGGGGTTTAGTTGCAGCGGCAGGAGACACTGAAGAATTTCAAGTTCTTCCATCCATCCATTATTCCATCCACCCATTCATCTATCCATCTTATTTATTTTATGATGCACTTTTGTTCACAAGAACATGTTTAGTATTCTTTTTATATAGGAATTTTCTTTAGATAAAATATGTTTTTGATGTACTGTCTGTGTGTGTTTGCGTTTTGAATTATATTATACAGGTTTTATTAAAAATACATGTTGTGCAACCATTCAAAAATTCAATTTTAGCTTTAATCTAGTTAGTTTTCTTTTTTCCCCCATTTTTTACTGATCCAAAAAATGATCTGAACAGTGAATGTAAAACCTTTTCAAAATCCGAATCGTGGGTTTTGTTACTACACTTTGTTGCTTCACCCCTAATGTTGGTTATTTGAAGATACTTTGGTTTCAGGACAGGCAACATTCTTAAAACACAGGTGCTATGCAAAACATCCTAAAAAACGAAAAATTCTTTAAATAAAACTGTCTCAGTGAAAAAAAAAGTATTTGTATTTTTGTTTTATTTGTCAATTTATCGCAAGTCATACAGTCATCGCAGTTTCAAACACAGATATTGCATATCTCAGATTTTTCATATCGTGCAGGCCTAATTTACTGCCATGAAAAATGAAGTTAAGATATGCTCTGCCTTTGAAGTTTTTTTTTTTTTTTTACATTGACAATTTTTTTTTTTATTTGACAGGGTCACATCCAAAGCAAAGTCATTCAGGAATAACTTTTTATGTCAAGAAAGTGAAGCAATTTGTAATACATTCTTTTTTGTCCAAAGTAACGTTTTATTTAAAGGTTATGTTTTTAAAATGTCTGGCTGAATCATTGGTCTCCATTCATTTTCACATCACCTAACCTGGCTCGCTTGCAAAAAGTATAAACACCCCGAAATAATGTGTTGACTTTTGACAGTTATGTTGAAAAAAGATGGATCTTTCTCTCTTCAATGTTAAAATGTTTGTTTTGACAAGAGATTATTTGTAATTGTTTAGACTGCTTTAAACAAGATAATCTGCAAAATGCTTCCTTCTGGCTGTGCGGGCTTGGAGCAGCAGCTTCCTGTTAGACGATCTTTATCTCTGCTCACGTGGTCGTTGGAGGGAGGAAGTGCCTTGTTGGTTTTCCTACTGGTGTGTTTGCTGATGGAGTGCATCAATACATCAGAAGAGACTAGAATTGATTCAACATTGGAATGATGTCAGCTTGGCAAAATAATTAGGGGCTTCATTATTGGCAATGACCTACATTTGGCAGAGCCAGTGTTGCTCTGTAAGAGAAGAGCTTGAGGCTGTGCTACTGCTGACAGTCAGTCATAACCACACCAGCTTCAGGGTCATGTTATGCTTACCAGACTCACAAAAAGGCAAAAAGATTTTTGTTTAAAAAAGAAAATGTTACTGTTGTGTTGCAGACTCCAGCTCAAACAACGCAAAACTAAGAAGTTAGTTTGGTGAATTGCTTTATTGGTTGTAACAGTGATTAAATCCAGTAAACCTTCTACCAACGGCACATTCTTTTAATAACCCTTTAAAATGGGGTCACCAGCTGGAAAACAAGCATGCTCTAGTCTAGCACACACCATGCCTGTGCTGAGAAAGTTGGCATCATTCTAGATGGAGGAACTCTTCGTTGTAAAATTGACTTTAAATGATTATAGCTTTAAATGATAGGTCAGTGAGGAATACCTGGACTTTAATGCTTTTAATTTACAAATTCATAGCAAGTGGCATTTCAGAGATTAAAACCATACCTCATTTTGAGATGCAAACTATGGAAGAACCAAAATTGTGCTTTCTGTATATTTTAGCTTCCTGTCTATTCAAACAATAGATCCAAACGTAGCAGCGCAGACAGAAGATTTACAAAGTGCTTGTAGGAGGATGACAATCTTGATGTTCAACCCAGTGAGTTGACAATAATAACTAGCTAGTGGGTGTAGCAACATCACAATTAATTGTAGCAATCCAGTATTTTCTCTGATTTGTTTTCTTGTACTACTAGGTCACCAGCGCATTCAGAGTTCACTGAGGTTAAAGCTTAGTGCTCAGTCATCTGGGGTCATTTTTACACCATCTCAAGTTCATCTTAAAATAATTCAGGATGCCTCAGATGGCAAAAATAAAGCACAAATTAGATTAGTTTAAATCAGTTTAATTCAGTTTAATTCATGTGCCACTGTGTAAGATTTCATATTTAGAGCCTGTCATGATTCAGGGCAAAGCAGACCCAGATACTGGTAACCCAGAAGCACAACGACAATTGAGATGAGAGAGTTTTATTGTCTGTGGAATGACTGATGTACTGGGGCTGAGTTTGATGGCTGAAGGGTGTCAGAGCTCGGACTTGTCTTTGAGGCAATGTGGTAGCAGGGCCCAGGAGCGGCGGAAAAAAAGGACTTGAAGGTGAGTGTTGTGGATGGTGGCGTGGCGGTTGTATGGGATTTGGTAGAGCGGATTGGCGAGGTACCAGGCTGTGGTAGAGGCGATGGACCCAGACCGGCACATGTACTGTTGACCCTGTAGAAGAGAAACAGCTGATGAGTAGAGTGACTGAGACGTACCATAGATGACTAAACAACAAAGTACGTGGCCAAAGAACTGCACCAGAGCTGGTAACAAACTGGCGAAGAATGCTGGAGGAGGCTCATCTTAAGTAGCGGTCAGGAGTTGATGAGTTCAATAAGGAGGAGAGTAAGGTGGCACCATGACAGAGCCACAATTATACCCAAAATGCAAAGACAACAAAACTATACAGGCCTTTCCATCAAATCATCTAAGGAGACAAAAGGTGTTAAAGTTGGAGGAGAGAACTGTGGGAAAATATTGTTTATGTGGTTTTGGGATAGGGACTGTTTAAAGTGTTGGATGAGTGCTTGGTCAGCCAAAATGTCAGACATTTGTTTGAGTTCAAACTTGACCTTAATATAAAAATATTTAGGTTAAGAAAGGTTATGTTCTGAAAAAATTTAAACTAACTACAGTGTAAATTAAAGATTTGTTTCTGCTATAACGTTTGTGTTAAAGTTGGACAGTGTTATATGAAGACTGACTCATTTCAAGCCAGCTAGTGGTTACTCAGTGAACTCACCAGGCTTCAGCAGTTTTTGTTTTCAAACCAGCCTCTTACTTAAAGTTTTTAGACTCGTCCAAACCGTTTTTTTTTTTAATGGAATCATCAAATATAAGTGTTATGTTCTGATAAATGTTTATATTAAATTTGTCACATCGGAGAACAAAGTCACAAGACACCAAAAATCCTTCTCGAAACATAACTTAAGGATTTGGCGAGGTTTGTTTTGTGGAGTTAAAAGCAATAATGCAAAGCCATCAGTTGTCCAATTAGACAGCAGCTTTCTTGCATTGCCTGGTTACTGATTTGAGCTGAGGCCGTCTGCCAAATAAACAGTGCAGAAAATGTTAAAAAAGTAAACAAAAAAGGGTGGATTTGCTGCTGTGGTATTGCTTTTGTGTTGTCCTCTTGCTGTTTTTTTTCCTGCATATTTACAAGTGATGAACAGCAGATACATGAAGGAATAAACTAAACGAAAAAGAATGAAAACATTTAAAACTCTGTTTCTTTCCCTGTTTGTTGGTGTCCAGCTCTGTGCAGTGTTTGCCAGAGTAGATGTTAAACAAAGTGACCTGTAGAGATTTTTCATCCATGTTTTCTAAAACTCCAAGTTCCCCATGAAGTGCAGGCTGGAATCAGTAAGTCAGGTTCTGTCGTCTTTGGTTGCAAGACAGTGATGGAAGTGGACAGAACAGACTAGAGGATGTCTGTGCAGAAAGCGTCCTGCAGTTTCAAGGTATGCTTGAACTTCATCAGCTGTTGGAGGATACACACCTCCAGTTATGCCTATCATGCTTTTTTGATAATGTTTGCAGCCCACCTCAGGTCCTCAAGAATTTAAAGGGTAATGTAATTTTATTTCTGTTACAGAAAGGTGGGGGGGTGTCGTCTGGACCCTTTTAGTGTTTGATTGATAGGTCCTCTGAGTCGCAGTAATTGGCATAGAAAGGAAAGGGTCAGCCCAGCAGACGTCCCTGAGGTGCTCCATTTCTAATAGACCAGATGCTGGAAATTGTTCTGCCAAGCCTTGCCTGTTTCATTCTCTCCGAGAGCGAATTAGTGACCCAGACTCAAACATAAGTGCACAAACAACATGATTCTTTTTAAAAAAAAAAACACTAGTTAATTCTTCTACTCATTCATGGCTCAGGTACTTTGTTTGTGAAACTAATGCATAACGTGAGAGCACATCCTTTCTGATTATCCCAAACATTTCTTTAAAACTGCAGAAACTAAAATGAAATCAGCATTTGGTGGAAAATGTAACAAAATAGAAAGTAAAAACGTAGAGAATAGTGACCAGAGCACACTCCAGGAATGCTAGGTCAGTCCGACCATATATATTTGTCTGGTTTTTAATCAAAACACTTTCTGCTTTAACATGTCTTAGTGCTGTGGACAAGTACTTCAGGGAATAATGGCTTCTAAGGTTATTGTGAGTTTTCTGACTCTTTTAAATAAGTTCCGGACTGTTTGTCTTTTTAGGGCCCACTTTTACCATGCTTGAGTAGGAGCTCAGTGTACACAGCTCTGTTACCACATGCATGTGTGCAAGGGCACACATTGGGTAAGTGGCTGCCTGAGATATTTTCAGCATACCAGACATAGGTGAAGAGTTTGTGACATGGTGGCTGGTTCCTGCCTGGGGTCCCTTAGAGGAGGCTTCACATGTTCTTCTGCCACAGAGAAAACACAGAAGGACGGACAAGGAAGTGACTTGGATAAATGTTCCTGTGACTTGGAATTCTGTCTTATGACATTGGAAACAACTAAGCTAGAATTATTTGATATTTGGTGAAAATGCTTATATTCCTAAACCTTGGCCCTTTCAAGATGGTTTTAGTTTGTTTTTGTTTTGTTTTTTTAACAAATATTGATACTGGTGTTTAGCAGAGTTTATTCTTTTTTCTGCCTTTTTTAAAAGTGATTTTAAAGTTTTATTTTCGCATGAAATATAGAACACTTTTATAAGGTGAAGGCGGGGTTCACCTTTTTTAAATCTCCAGACCATCACAGAGCCACATAGAAATACACAAACTCACATTCACACATGAGGGACATTGAATCTCAGATGCATATTGTTGGACTCTGGGAGTAAGCTAGAGTTTCCAGAGAAAACCTACACATGCTCAAGAACATGCAAGACAATGTCTTTGTGCAAATGACCCATTATTCTGTTACTTGATGTGAAGAAATATTCCATTTCTTATTCCTACATTTTCTAAACTTGCCATGTTCGTTAGTAGCAAAGGCATTTTTAAATCAAGTGGTCATCATTTGAAGTTGTGAGTGTTTTAAATGGCGCCTTAATATGGACTATAAGAAGAGCAAACAGGAAATGGAGATTATGTTTAATGGAAGTGGAGGATGACTTTGCAGATGCTCTGCGGTTTTCTACATTAGGGATTTCCTGTATTGTTGGTTTTTTTTGCTCTTTGGTTGGTAATGAAACTTAATTGAACTAAATTGAGTTTCTCGACATTTAAACTCATAACAGAAAGCAGAGTAATTCTTATAATGGTGATGCTATCTATTCTGCCATTTCTGTTCCAAGCATGCCCCAATTCCAAAGTCAGATTAATGTATTTATATAACTGCCACTTTCTGAGAAAATAAAGGAACTTCTTATTAGCGCACTCACAGCTGTCCTGCACACTGTTATGAGAGCTCATTTATGACTTAAATCTCTTCTTTGTGTGCAGAAAGATGCAGCAGCCAATTACAAAAGAAAAAGAAGCAGACAGAGAAAAAGAAGAAGTAGATGGAACAATCAGAGCAATTACAATGTGAGCCCTGAAGGGTCTGCCCATAAAAAGCCTCTTGCCATTGAACAAAAAGATAATGGAATGTTTCATCAGGGAGATTATTTGTTTCTTCTGCACAGTGTGAATGTTCAAGGTGACAAGTTTTGGTTAAGAAGAAAAGCCAGCATGAGCTGTAAAAGTCTCATTCATCATTAACGCAGAACCCCGCTCTTACTCTGTTTTGATTTGGAAGTTGAAACCACACAAACTTGAATATTGGAGCAGTCATGCAGGAGACACGAGGCAGCGTTGGATTGTTACGTCTTTGACTTTGCACTTCAAGTACTCCTGTTGTCTTTAGTGGCAGACTCTGGCTCACTTGCTACTTATTGAAAAACAAAACCGCTTCTCGAACCTTTTGTCCTCAACTTTAGAAAACTGAGAGCAAAGATGCAGAGTTCCTTAAATATTCAACATACAAAGGCAGTAAGCCAACAAATTATTTATTGAGAAAATCAAAAAAGTGCAGTCAAACATGGGTGAACTGAAGCTGTTCAGTTTGTTGGCTTAAAACGGTGCGTCTCAGAATATGAGTGTGTTGTGTGGGAGGTGAACGTGGGGAAAGCAATTCCCAGAGCGCATTGAACGCTCGCTCAGGATCGCTCATTCTGGCTCAGGCTGCTATGAGCTACATCAACGATCTGATGACATCAAAATGTTTCCACCTTCATTTTCTGGCTCAATCTGCATTTCAGTACTAAAGAACCCTGAAAACAGTTTTTATGCAACCAGGGCTCAAGATAAAAAAAAGTTTTTCCCAGCAGCAACAGCCACCCCTGTCTTCCTTCACTGACTCGGCTCGTTCATGCAGAACCAAGAGCACTTAAGTTCATCACTGTTTACATGTGTGGACAGAACCCTTTTGGGGGGGTCTCCCAGCACATTAGTGTTGTTCAATAAGAACAACTCAGTTCTTCAGAGATGAATGAGCTGCAGAGCTGCCATGGTGTGCTGCTTTGTAACCAGAGGCTCAGACTGATGTAGAGAGTCTGCAGAAATTATACTTAACCACTTCTGCCGCTCTGTTACCATTTTCTGCTGATTTAGAAATGGCTGCACTGAAGCTGATTGAGCCTGGCCTTTTGCCAGTGTGTTGTCAGCTTTTTAAGCTGGTAGAACTGTGAGTTTTTTACTGAATCTAGCACCTTTTTGTACCTCACATTGAAGACTAAGCAGAGAATCAACTCTAAACAAATAGAACTGAGACCGCAGTTCAAAACAAGGCAAGGAATGTCTACTTTTTTTGTTTGATCGAGATGACCATTGCGTTTTCTTATTGTATACAGTGTCCTGTCTTGCTCTGCCATCCTGCTGGCATAATGCCTTACTCATCAGCATAAAAACATCAGTTGGAAGGCAGGAATAGCTTGACTTTTCCATAATAGATGGTGATGCATCTTTGTCTTAGTGCCAGAATCGCACAATTTGCCATAAAGCATAAAGGGTGTTCTGAACCTGCCAGAGGGTTTTCCAATCCCAAAGTTCTCACTAATATGGAGTTTCAGAAGAGACAATATTAAATAAATATATATGCCATGAAGTCATTAAATAAAAGTGTTGTTATTATTTAAAATGGGCATTAAATAATTCAGTGTCATTAAATGTGTCAATATTTCATTAAAATTCAATGTTAAATTATTTAAGAAACATTTATTTATTGATTTCCAATTTTATTTATTTAATGCCAATTCTAAATAATGACACGTTTATTTAACAATTTAATGGCATATATATATATATATATATATATATATATATATATATATATATATATATATATATATATTTTAGGGCTGCACGGTGGCGCAGTGGTTAGCATTCTTGCCTCACAGCAAGAAAGTTCCCTGTTCAAGTCCTGGCTGGGGGACTTGAAACAGTGTCACCAATATGCGACCTTTCTCTGTGGAGTTTGCATGTTCTCTCCGTGCATGCGTGGGTTTTCACCGGGGACTCCAGCTTCCTCCCACCGTCCAAAAACATGCTTCGTAGGTTAATTGGTTACTCTAAATTGTCCCTAGGTGTGCATGGGTGTGTGATTGTGGCCCTTGGCACAGACTGGCGACCAGTCCAGGGGTGTCCCCTGCCTTCGCCCATGAGTAGGCAGGTTAGGCTCCGGCAGCCCCGTAACCCCAAAAAGGGATTAAGCGGTTCAGAAAATGAATGAATGAATATATTTATTTAATTTTGTCTCTTTCATCCCACTCTGGCCATGAAATAAATAAATATGTTATTAATTGTTTAAAAATCCTTTTTAATGGCAATTTTAATATTTTAAAGCCACATATATTTAAACATGTATTTATTCATTACCAATGCTATTTATTGATTTCCAATTAAAGTATTTAATGCCAATTTTAAATAATGAACACTCCCTTCTTACTTTCAATTCAATGACATTGTGTTTTTGGTGTTCATATCACATTCTTGTAGGATTTCTCTCATGAAAAAGGACGTTTATAAAGGAATTTAAGATTAAAACTGCTTTTCTAAGTTTTTGTTTATTCAAATTGTTGTGAATAAGGAGCAGATGAAAAAATGCTGTTTAAAAAAGCTTGTAGTCGTGACGTGAAGGACATAAGGAACAGGTCACCCCCCCCCCTTCTCCGCTCCATTCTGATGCATCCACTGACAGATGAACAGATCTGTGAACAGATCTGTGAATGTTTGAGTTTAGAAAGGGGCTCATCCAGATTCCACATCCCTGCCATGTATTTTTTATTAAACTCTCCATGCAGACTGGCTGCTATTGAAACAAATAGGATGAGTATTAAATGACAGGGAATGGTCTCATCTTCTTTCGTTCTACAGTGAAATTGCACCGTTTTTAGTATCCTCTGTTTGTCCTCTGCTGCTGTCACTGGATACTCGTTCAACTTGTCATCTGCGTTCTAGTTATAGATCTGTGACTGCGTCTAAAGTGGCAGTTTAGGTTCACCAGCATTATAAGAAGTAGAAATTGTAACTGGTAATCATAATAAATAATTAACCATCTCTCTTTGTCCTTTATGCAGTTGTTTTGTCTATTTATTTTGAATGTGGATGAACTTCACTGGTCTCATCTGATCAGTCTGTCAGAAGGAAATCAGCTTTTTGGGGGGTTGGTAGTTTTGGTCCAGCAACAATTGAGTCAATATTTTCAGTTTTTGTGTGTTTACACACCTCATTTTGTATTTTAATAAATTGTTTGAGAAAATCTGATTAAACCGGCTCTGAAAATTACATTGGATTAACAAGAAGCTTCTCTGTAAATATTGTAAAGACTGAGTTTTTTTAGATCAGCATAAGAATGCATTATCAGCTGTAGCTGAATAAACACCGCAATGTTTTCTGCCTTAACGCTAGCAAAGTTGCTGCCCTCTGTTGTTACTGTGAAAGTGTGCTGGAATGAGGCATTATTCACTGGTGGGCTGCAGTGGATCTGTGCAGCACTCACCTCTGTTTCCTGTTTGACTGCTTTATGGCATAGATGGAAAGGAAGCAGAATAAGTGGCATGAAATGGATCGTTTGGCTGTCTGATGCCTACGTCTGGTATTCCCACAGAAACCCAACAGGAATTCCTCTCAGAGCAGGTGATGCAAGTGCCGTTTGTGGGGTGGGTCAGCAGAAGAAGCCTTAGATGGCTTCCCTCCCCAGCTGTTGTTTCAGCAACATTCTCAGCCCCCGCGGCCTGGCCCGCCTGGTCAAATTATTTGAGTCTAGGGTATGTCCTTATCAACACTTGTTTTCTGAGTAAGGGCTTTGTTGTGAAAATCTGCTTGTTTTTGTAACATGGCGATCATTGGATGGTCTGTGTTTGTGGAAAAAATATGATTTTTATAAGCCGTTGCTCTGAAAATGATTACCAGCCTAATTCATCTGGACTTGTTTCCCATTGAATGGAATGTTTTCAGAATGTGATTCATGTCAGCAGGCGACCCCACCCTTTTAATTAGATTCTCCGTTTTTATACTGGTGTTGGATGAGTTCTTAGTTCTAGTTTGTTTTAAACATTAGGGGGTTCTGTCCACAGCGTATTATGTTTTGTGGTTCTGGGAAACATCCACAGTCTTTAGATCCAGAATCTGGAATTGTTTGTGTTTGTCTTTGTGTTTGCAACTCCTTGAGGACATTCCTTTTGCTTTTGCTCACTTTCTTCAATATAAACTTTTTCTTACACTAAACCAAATAACCCAGATCCTAAAAACATTGTGTGATTTTTGGAGATTTTAACTTTTCTGCTTTATTTAGGCATTATCCCAACTCCTACAAATTAAGTAAGCATTTTTTTGTCATGATTTGTTTTTAATAATTTCAACATTAATGTAGCTAAGTCAGCAGGTATCCAATAATTTGTAGCATTTTGTTGCACAAATTTTGTTGTTTAATAATATTTTTTTATTCTTATTCTTATTATTATTTATTTTTTTAACACTGATTGCTTACTTCACTGTGAAAACTACTTTACTTGCTAAGAAGGAGAAATCCTGCGAGTGTGCAAGCCAAGCAGAAATAAAGTCGTTTTTTTAGCTCTCTGTTGAAGCTCTAATCATGTGACCAGTCCTCCCCTGCAGTCACACTTTCGGGGCAGCGCATTCCTCCCTCCTTCTCTTTTATGTCTCCATGGTGCCAACAAAGGAGAAGGGAATATTGTTGCTTCCTACATCATAATTCAACAGTCTAGTCACATTAAATGGTCTAAGTGGACCCTTGCAGCATGTTTAACTCCTAAATTCTTTTTTTTTCCTGGTCAAGCCTTGCTGAAATGAGTTTTCTGTTTTCTATCTCAAAGTCAAACAGGACTCTCTTCGTCACCAGTTAGGGATACGTTTGCTGTTCAGTCGATTTGTCTGCTTTCTTCCCCGTGAACAGACATCTGGAGGTGGTTAAAGCTGTTAACCTCTGAAGGAGGCTCTGTGTTGATCAGCAGTGGGACAGAGGCGGTTGACAGTCTCTGTACTGCTGGTTGATGGTTGGTTCAGACTTTTGATATTCTCACTATTGAGCAGAATCATCTCAACACACACACAGCTTTCAGGTCTGTGAGGAAACCTTTAAATGTGCTGTCCTTGATTCCACCCTCACATGGGTCTGACTGCTGTGCTCTTCACAGCATAGCTTTTGTTCATGGACAGAACCCAGCTGTTGTTGCAGGAGCCATTGTTGCTGTTTAGGAGCTGAAAGCATCTTGATGAATGACCTTTATTTTGCTGACACTCCGCTTCCTGAATCTGTCTGACACATTGTATTAACCCGTCTAGTATAAAGCCTTTGTCACATGCACCCGTTCAGGGAGTTGACCCGTACGGGTCTGGGCCCCTGGAGGGTCATAGAGGGGACTGACCGCCTCTTATGCGGAGTTCAGTTGTGTTTTGTAGTTCCTTTGAGACTTTTGTGGCCACCTTAAGGGACGTCGTAAAAATAGAAAGTACCATTGTCAGGCGTGTGGTGAGTGTGTGGTGAAGCATTTTTAAGGCTCATTTAAGTTTCACGCACTTATGATGTACACAGACTTATGCCCTACAGTTCCCTTAAGCCACACTCTAGTCATTAGCAAGGTGCGAGGACCCCCCCCTTACTGACCACAAATGCTGCATACAAAAGATGTGCACAGAACATGTAAGTGTCTGTAGGAAGCCTGTTCCATATCCACACAAACTCCACTCTGATGTCTAATTTCCTAAATTCTAACAGCCAGGCTGCAGCTGCAGCAACCGAAGGACAGAAGTTCGTCTTTGTGCTGAACGGAGGTCTTTTCCCAGAAGTGTCCCTCAAAGTCTAAAGTAAAACTTCCAAAAATACTTAGAGAAAAGATAAGCAAAAACAAGAAAGAGACAATTGAATTAAATTGAGGGCTAAATTAAAAAAATGCTCTCTGTCTTGACCCACAGCGGCACCTCTGGAGCACCCAGGAAATGAGGCACATGAACCATTTTGGACCCACTAAGTCAACATGTCTGTGTTGTGTGATGTTATTGTTCAGTTGTCAGTTAAGCCTTTACTCACGCTGACCAGATAAGCTCACTGTGTATGCACCCAACAATGAGTGCCTATCGGCTCATCTGCCCCCGTCTCTCTGTTACACTGTTGACTACAGAGGAAATGATCAGGTAAAGAAGCTGCTGCTGTTTCCCTTTAAAAGCAGCTTGTCCTTTTGACTACACAGCATGAAAGATTTCAGGTTTATACATGTTGATGTAAAATTATGAAAGCAAAAAATGAACTCAATTGCTGTTTCACAGTCATTCAAACTCTTGTTTTGATCATAACTTGAGGGGCCTTTGTGGCTTGTGTATATGTGTATTCCTAATTAGGATACAGGAAGAGGAGCGGCAGCCTGGGCTAAAATGTGAAGCATGTGCTGTGAGCATCACTGAAGCCATCTGTGCAGGACTCGGTGAGACGGAGTTAAAGACTTGGTGGTGGCAGCTCTAGTTCCAGAACGGCATTTTGACTCAGACTGATGCAAATAGCTGAACTGATGTCCTTTCTCTTAGAGCACATTCAAGCTGATGTCATAGAATCACACACACACACACACACACCCAATTTCCTTTAGACATGCAACATGTGTAGCATGTCAGATTATTCACATAACAGAAATGCTGTGCCAGGGGAGGCCCGCTCAGCCTATTGCCCTTGTGCTTGGATCTGTTTTGACAGAGCGTTCTCACTGTTCCCCTCAAGAGGCTGAACTGGGCTTTAATAATAGCAGCCAATTATTTCCTCATAAATTCTGTTGAGCGTTTCCTAAGGTGGATATGAAAGAAATGCTCCTGCTGCTTCAGCTCTCTACCTTATAGGGATCCCAGCTGACAAACTGTCATCTTCAAGTTGCTGCTGAAAACGACTATAAATAGTGTCTGAGTATTTAAATGCTAACCTGGTCTCTCTCTAGTTCAGACGCTGTTCTAGTAACTATTTTAAAAACACTTGATAGTTGAATCTAGACTTTTTTGGGCTGCTTTTTTCTACTTTGTTTTTGTACAGAAAACAAAAGGGTTTATGCTCTGAACTGAAGAGTCTGTTTAGATGACAAAAAATGTGTAGCCTTTCTGTTTTGGGGTTTTTCAGGTACAAAAAACAACATTATGTCAGACTGTTTAGAGATAAAGCTGCTACCATCTTCAGGAAGTCAAAGTTGATGATCATTTAAAACTAATTTCCTTAAACAACAATCAGCTGAAATCCATTAAATCTATTATGCTAGGCAGCTGTAATGTGGATTAGGTCATCAAAAGTTTGATTTATGAACATTTGATTGATTCTCAGCCTAAAAAGGTGCCAATGATCCGTCGATTGTTAAAAATAAGTCATCTTCAACTGCTTCCTGGTAAAAAGAGTTTACAACCTCAGTACCTACAATTGAGGTATTGAAGTCACATCTATATTATTTAACAAAAAAACCCTGAAAATGCTGCTCTTCTTCTATAGAGATGGGGACACCCTGTGCTTGTACTTTACGTTAATGGATGATCTGTTTCCTTTTGGCACCTGGTGTTGGTGCTGAAGTCAGTGATGACTCAAAGCCCAGAGTCGGTCCCTACCCATCATGGTTCAGAACCCAAACCTCTTGGAATAGAACATTTGTTTTTGTCATATTGCTCTTTTATTATAAATTCAATTAATCTATCATCCCATGCAACTAATAATACCTCAGTGTTAAAGAAGTAGAAGAAGTCAACCACCGTCTTCCTTATAATATCACATCACAACATAGAGAAGCCCAAATTTTCTGCAAGTGTCCCATTTTCTTCTTTTTTTTGCTCTTACCTGTTTTCTTTTCTTGTGATTGTGATGGACTCGCACCATGTATTTAACAATCTGTTGCTTCTTTGGTGTTTTTTGGGTCAAAGGTAGTATTTAAACTGAAGTCATGCATTTCCCGAGGTGGAAGGAATGATGCATGAAGGAATTGCAGTTTCTGCAAACATAAAACAACCCTAAATGAAAGTCAAAGAATCCATATTGTGTGTTTTGATGATAATTGAGTTGCCAGTTAGAACTCGCTTTGACCATTGTTCTGTTTAGTGAAGAATTCATTCAGTCCCGCAGCCTTAAACTGTGTCAGAAAAACAAAGGCGTCTGTTGACATACAGGGCTTGAGAGTATATAAAGAGGCAGTGTGACACCAAACAACTGGACTATTCTATACAAAAGCTGTCCAGTTCTCACAGGAGAAGAATTTCTCTAATGACGTAATGAACCTTATCGGTGAAAATTGTTCACTGATGAACACGATTCACTGAAAAACTGAACCACTATTTTTTGCTGTTTTGTAGCAATAAATACAGCAGAGGGAGCAGAGGAGAAAACCACTCACCTCATTGAACAGATAGAGAGACACAAGCATACATCAGCCCCCAGCGCTGCTCAGGCTGCAGTTAGGAAAGAAAAGAAAGTATAAACAAGTTTAAGGTCTCCTAGTTTGGCTTAGCTGAGCAGGTGCCGTCCGAGTCTGTCTCAATCATATGTCAGGGTCAACCACAGATTAGGTTGGAAAAGGGAGGGCAAGGAAGAATCTGTTGATGAAGACGAGAGAGTTGAACAGAAATAAAGAAGTGGGCTGATGATCATAAGAAAGATGGGGATAGATGGGTGACGGATGAAAGAGGGAGAGAGCAGGGTCACGATTCATTTCAACGATTCAATTCATATCACAACGAATGAACGATCAGACGCGATCCAGTTCACTGACCTAAAATGAATACAGGAAATGTTCAACCAGTGTGACTCAGAGATAAATATCTGGTACTGACCAGCGCAGGCGAAGGTTTCCAGATTCTTTGCGTTTCTTGCAAGATAATCGATTGTAAATTAAATATGTGTACAAACAAACAATCAAACAAGAATGAATGTCAAATTCATTCACATTTGAGTTTGATAAAGTTCAGTCACTGTTGTTTTCCCACATCAGAATAATCATTAATATTTTTTAATAATCTTTTTTGCTGCCATCACGTGTGTTGTCTGCTGTGATGGTACAGTGTCAAAACTTACCAAGTGCTATTAAAGTAAAAAAAAAAGATTAAAGTAAATCCTACAGTGTTTCAATTCAAACGGTATTTTCCGATTTCAATATAATCAATTTATATCATTTTGAAACCATGTTTTAAAGTGGTTGCAACAGACAAATCAGACAAAATGATCTGATTGGATTATCACTCAATTCATTGATTAAACTGATTATTCGTTACACCCCTGAGAGAAAAGGGTATTTAGTTCATTTTTTATGAGGGGAAATGTCCTTACCAGCAAATGAGTGATTGTGAAGTTGTTTTATGGAAAACAGCAGTTGAAAGCAGTGACCGTCTGCATGGAAGGTGGAATGCAGAGAGCTGGTTGACTCCTCTGAGTCAGTCATACATGGCTGGAGGTAAACGTGAGAGCAGAGCAGATGTAGACACTAACGCTGACACTAAGTGACAGGTTCCCAGGCACTTAGTGTCACCATCAGCTCCTCCCCACCCCTCCATCTCTTCATCGGTTCTGCCCGATTCTCTGACCCATACAGATCCCAGGGGTAACCAGCAGGAAGGCACGTGGTTTGCTCCCGGCTGACAGATCTGAGCCTCCAGCAGCCAAATGTTTAGATGCAGAACATAAATGAACACACAGTCCTTGAAGGCAGAGTTGAGCTGTTTTGAGTATACCTAAGGAAAAATACATGTGATTTACATCGTGGCTGTAATCTGCTAACAGAACCACTTTGACCAGTTAAGGAAGATTAAAAATCAAGGTGAGAACATTCCTGAAGAACTGCAGCACAGGCTGCTAGAATACTTCATTATCATTGATATTAATAGGATTTATTTATTTTTTTCTGTATGTTTGAGATGGAAACGTATAAAAAGTTCAGAGCTTTGGTTCTAACCATTTATTTGTGTTTTACAAGCTAAGGTTAAAAGACAAACATGCTCCCATAAATGTTCCTTACGAGCAGTTTTGTGATCATTTTTCTTCTGGCCAGGAGCCTGGCATTAGTTTCAACCACCAACTCTCGATCAGCTGAATAGATCCCAGTCTGCTGATAAACCAGTACCTGCTCATGACAAATCTGCCCAGACAATGAGTTTGGAAACTGGAAACCTCCTCCTGACTTTCTACAAAACATATCAAACTGACACAAATACAAACTGAAGCAAGTGGACCAACTCCACCCAAGATCAGCCTCTAAAACTCAACATGGGTTTAATATAGCCACATATTTCACATTCTCCTGGAAGTTTGCTGCCTGTTGCCGTGACTAACTTCAGCTCCAGTCAAGTGGCATTTGCTCAGCAGCTGAATGAACATTTGACACTTTCATGTGGTATAGTTAGCCTTATCTTTTTTTTTTTGTCATCTTCACCTCACAGGCCTTTGGCTCTGTCACAGTCAAAAGTGTGGTGGGCTGAATGTTTGTATAGACAATCATCCTTGGTGACGACAGACAACAGAATGATTCATTCCTGAGTCTTGTGACTCATTTTAGATGAAGCAATAAAAAATAAAAGCTTTTTAGAGGAAAATTGCTTTCCTTCTGTAAAGACAGAAATGATTTCCCTCGACGACTTCACAGAGATTACACAGGAAGAACATTGAAGTTAAGTTCATCCACATATAAATGTGTTCCTCAGTTGTGATCCAAACACCCATGAGGGCAGTCACCGCTCACGTCACAGATATGACAGTAAAAGCAGTTGTAAGCATGGAAAGAAAAATGTTGGTGTAGATGGAGCAGCACTGTTGCACAAACACAGCTGACAAAACAAAACCTGGACTCATTTTCCGGTCCAGCTCTGCCTCTCCCTCTCATACATCAGTACACATGATTGTTATTTGGACATCCCTTTCCCAAAGCTACCAGTTCAGGTCCTGTCGAGCGCTAGTCACCAATGAGGGGAGGGGAAATCCAGTTACTATGGAAATATTTCCAGTGTTTCTATGGGAACTGGATCATCCGAGCATGCTCTTGCTGGGATGTAGCTCTAATCATGTCTCAAAAAGAAGCTTATGGTAATATGTAATGCTCTTATAAATTAATTTGTTGGTTTTTGTGTACCAGCTGACATGATACACTTGTCAAATGAAAAAATATGAATCTGTTTAGAAAACAGGCAAGACACCAGTTTCTCAAAAGCACTGGATTTAGCTTGTTTTTCTACCTCCTTCCAAAGTGTGGTTCAGTTTGTGCAAATAGACAATTATGTTGGTATTACTGTAATCATCCACACTGAAATACAGATCATACTGTTTTAATTCTTGACATAACCTCATCATTTCCTTGAAGAATGTCGACAAAATTATAACATATTTGCTTTTGAGTGAATTTGATAGAATTCTTTTTGTGTTAGAAATGAGATCTGTTGTCTATTTTGGAGATTAAATAGAGGACATGACGTTAGTTTGTTGAAAACTAAATGGAGAACGTGAAATGCTTTAAAATGTTCAGTATGTTGGGCTTGGATATCCATGCTGGAAGGAACAATCCTGTGTAGTTTGTAGTTGTTGTCACTGTAAATTCTGGCTGGGGGTTTTAAGACGGTCTTTACCATTTCAACACGACGGTGGAGTGTGACATCTGTCAAAACACTTTATTCCCAATGGAAACAAACAGGCAACTAATTGTTTCACAACATTATGCATTGGAACACATGATCCTTCTAATTTAAGTCATTAAAGTCTTTTTTTCCACCTCGTTGGGCCACTGTTTCCCCGTCTACACTTTCATGGAATTGTTTGAACTTAGCGATATTTTGCTGTTTTAAATGAGTTTTCAGGGGACAGCTGTACCACCCTGGACACACCTGATCTTTTTACGCCAAGCAAAATAGGGTTTGTCCTGGTTAATCTTTGGTTGGAAGACTGCTTGGAAACACCAGGGGTTGTAAGTCAATTCACCCACATCAAGAACCTTTTCAGTTTTTCTATGTGCCAATCCTAAATCTAGGCAATTTCAGAGTATGGGCTCATGAAGGCCAAATCCTTAAATCTTAAAATCTAAATAGTATTTTTGTAAAAAAGAAATTAAACCTAAAAAAATATTGAGATTAGAATACTAATAATTTAGTATTTAACACTTAATTCTTTTGTGAGTGACCATGGTAGCCTATAAGCAGGGCAATGTGCTTCAAGGTCTGCATTATCAAAGGAATTGACTTTGCAGAAGTTCCGATGTGATCAATCAGACTTCCATTCATTTCTGATAATGGGCACTTTGTCGGGCATTATGCCTTCCATAATATAAAAGAATTATAGATTAAAAATTAGATTTAGAAAAAGCACACTAATTTGTCCGTAAATAATTAACCATGATCAACATGATAACTTGACATCCCTACTGTTATGATATTATTAAAAAAACTCTCTTACTGCTAAAGATTTTATTGTAAAGCGTGTCCGCGTATACTCTTCTCACAACTTTCCCGCAGACGGTAACTCAGCCCTTCCTGCAGACATCTAAATCCTCTCCAACAATTCTGCCGTCGTTCTCACAGCTGGAAGTAAAGGGTAGAGAAGTTCATGTCTCTGTTAAACGGAATTGTTCATCCTTAACATTTACATCTCTGGAATCAATGTTGACGGAAAATGCAAATAAAACAAACAAATTCACCTTTTTATAAAATTCTGTTCTATATTTGTTCCACTCAGTGTGTGAGCGTCAGATGATGCACATGCCTGTTCAAAGTCAAGCATGTCAGACACACCCAAGTTTAAAAGATCTCTGCTTCCCTGTCCACGATAAAGAGATATATGATTAATAAAGCTGCATTTCCTTCAGTTTGCTCATCCATCAGTATACAAACTGTAATCAGTCAAGAAGCTGTTAACGGCCAAGTGAATCAGATAACATTAGCTTATGTTGTGCTACATGTTCTCATACCCTCACATTTGACCTGCTGATGCTGATAAGGAGTCGGGCAGGGTTCTAGTGACTTGTGTTTTACTAGGTTAGTAAAGGACATGCGCTGCTGGTACTTCCTGAACTGTCAGTGTGCACGCAAAAGACTGGTTATGGTGCTTATGGTTGCAAAGATATTTTTAAGTTCACACGTGCCAAATTTCCACTCAGCAGCCGTTGAATAATATGTGGAGCTGGGAATGTAAGATCTTCTTAGGGAGCATGGGAATACTTTCCACAGGTAGGAGATAATGAAATGATCCATTGGGAAAATAGCTGGATTTTAATAGAATCTTTCTATTTGTGATACCAGCATCATCTTCCCAAATTGACTAGAAACAACTGCAGCATCCCAGGGGAAGCTGCAAAGCAAGGTGAGGCTAATTACACATGTGCAAAAGCCAGAGAATAATCATCTCCTCTGTGTGTGTTCTTATTCAGTTCAACTGTATGCTGGGAGCACAGGAGCAGGAAATGGTTAGAGCCCATCATGGAGCCAGGCATCAGCACATTCAGTACTGAGTAACACTCAGTCTGGAGTGACTGTCACTAAGCAACTGTTAAGTAGGTTTACTTCTGTTAAAAAAACATCATAAACATTAAACATGGCAACAAACTTTTTTCATCTTAATTTTTGCTCCAAACAATTTAATGTTTGCCATCACTTTTTGTTCTGAAGTTGCTGACTGAACCACCTGCTGCAGTTCAGTCACTGAGTTGCTCGTTAAATCACTTCAACTAAAGACTTCAACTAAAATGTACAGCCATATCATTAGCATTGCATTTGTGTCGGCAGATAATTATCAGCACAAATATTTTTATAGATGCGGTTCTGCTTCTATTTGTCAGCCACAATAACTGAAGGAGACAGTTTGACCTGGATCAAATTTTAAAGACCCACTCCAATGAAACTCTTGTTTTTGGAGTTTTTAACAAGTTCTTGTAGTATTTTTCTCATGATGAGGACACAGACAAAGAAAATTAAGCTTAAAAGTGCATTTCTAAATATTTCTTTATTCAAATCGTTGTAAATCAGGAGCAGACGAAAAAATACTGTTGAGAAAAACCTCTAGCAGTTAAGTAGGTGCTGCAATCAGAAGGTGACAAGCTCTCTGCTGCGCACCATTCTGATGCATCCACTTGCAGACAAACGCATCCATGGACGTCTTTGTTTTCGTCATCTGAACTGGCATACAGATCAAAACTGTACAGCTGGATTGTTCCAAAATTGCTCACCTTTTTGTTGCACTGCTAATGTCAGGTTGAGAGTGTGAGGGGCTGTAAGCTAGTGGGAGAAAGTGTAAACAAAAGGATGATGGGAAGTTAGGGAAGGCTTACTCCACACCAAGTGTCTCACCCACGATTCAGAGGCCAATTTCTAATGAACTCGTGCTGATCTGCAGAAATTATGTTCTAGAAAATGACACCGTGACCCCGAAAGGGATAAAGCGGTTCAGAAAATGAATGAATGAAGGATGGATGAAAATGACACCGTTTTCTTTTTTTTTTTTTATCTCAAAACGGCATATTCATAGTTAAAAGACCACGGGAACGATTTTACAATAGACCAAAAGATGATCGTAGTGGGTCTTTAACTCATTGTCCAGGTGAGGGGACAGATAACAAACATGCTTTTAGAAATAATTACAAAACTTTTATTTTAGATCAAATATTTATCAAACAGAAAAATTGGGAAAACTAAAAAAGGACAGACTTGCTGTCAAATAAGTTTTTTAAAACTTTTTAAATATATCCTTAAATATTGATTATTTGCAAATGTCAGCAGAGAAGTCTGTGCAGGTTTTCTACATGACATCCATGAATGTTGGTGATTGAACCAAAGATATATTCAATCAGGATCTACATTGGACAAGGAGATAATGCCAACAGGTTTATTGGCATTTATAAACACAAATTCTTGGGGAGAAAAAAAAAAGTACAAGTCCTGAGTTACTGATTGCATGAGGTTGATGTCGGACACAGAAGCAGAGATGCTGCTCATTACCTCCACAGTCGATGGACATGGAAACACGGGACACTTTCAGTCCATCAGCACAAAGTACATCTGATGATGCTAAAGTCATTCTTTAGGATTATATGCATTTGAATGAAACTATGCCTGACCGCAGAGCATTAAAACTTTGTCTGCAAAGACAGATCAGCATGATGGACAGCAGTCTCAATCCGATTGGAAATGAATGGTAGAATAGTAAAAGGGAAAAGTGTGCAGCAGTTATACCAGAGAAAGTTTGAGACTGACTAGTTGGATGACTGAATCCATCAAAGGCTGTTCAGGGAGGCCAGACGACAGGACAGCCATGTGGAAAGGCATGTCAAACAAACTGGGAGAAATGGGAAATGCCTGTCATTACACTTCCTGATGAAGCACTGCTGCGCCCAGATGTGTTTTCATGTCACTGTAGAAATGTGCAGTCTTTGCTGACACGTTGCCTGAGAGAGATCATGTGTTTCAAACGCATAACCAGCTCGGTAATGTGGAAAACTTTGTGATTTTTGGCCTTTTTGCTGTTTGTGCATGTAGCTGTGCTACAAACTGCGTTGTCTCCTCTAAGTTTGTACTTTTTTTACTTACTGTGTCGTCCCATGAAACAAATGAAACCCATCACCAAGTTTTATCCTACAGAGGTGGGTGTCGGTGGGGGCTGAGAAGTCCTCATGAAATGGGAGGGGAGGTGATGGACATAGTGGAAACGTACAAACACCTCTGGGTGCTCAGAAAACCTGAACTTAATGCGCAGGAAAAGGACGAGCAGGATGGACTCAGCGGAAGCTAGCTCCGAACTGTCAGAATCTGTACGAGTAAGGAAGACTGTCTGTGACTGACCAGAAGGATCAGGAAGCCTGTTTATCTGGTTGGACTTTTATAGGTGGAAAAAAGCACCACATCAGGAACCTCAGCAGTCATCCTCTCCATTCATCTTCTGCCAGCGGAGTTCATCCACTAAAACAATCAGGACATTATTTCTTCATCACTCCGTAAAAATGTTTTTAAAAGTAGTATAGTATGTCCCATGAGCGCTTGCTGCAACCAGATGAAGGGGGGTTCAGCTAGTGACCCCTCCGCCACCCTAGCTGCCCCCTTCTGCAGATTTGGTGGCTGAAGGTGGAACACCTCAGTTCCAATACCTGACCTTCATCTTCTGTGTTTCCACATCAACCTGAGACTCAGCTGCTTATCTCAGCACTGCGCTCAAAGGAGGGTGGGTCATCTAACCTGCTGATGTCACTCCCATCATGCATTGTGATGTAAAAATCTAGCAAACCAGAAAAGGGAGGATTTGTCACAAAACAGGTTCTGTCTTTTCTATTTCTCATGCAATGCAATGATGTGATTAACTCAGAGCACACAGCAGGTTTCTTCTCAGTCTTCATCATTCTGTCAGAGGAACACATGTTTACATGGCTTTAGGTTACAAAAAATGTCCTATTCAGGAAGGAAAATGGTTTCCAATAAGCAGGTATATGATGTATTATTATGGAGTTTTTCTGTTCCTTTATTATGAAAAACTCAAGTTTTGTTACTCAGTATTGTTTTTATTTTTGCAGTTTGTAACAATTCAGTTTTTTGGTTTTATTCTGTTTGTTGACCAACCACAGATGAAAGGTAAATGAGCGCCAGAGGCGGGTCATTTTAGTGGAGGGCGGCTTAATATGCTTTCCTGGACAGCTGTTATCACAACAGACCTCTGAGGCTTTTTATATCTGTACTGCGAGCTCACTTATGCACCTAATCTGCTTAAATACTGGTGGGATAAAAGAATTCACGGACTGAGAGGAAAGGACTTCAGCTCAGTCAGAACAAAGATGAAACTGACCTTTCTCTGCAAACTCCATTTCTGAATGCACTCACCCTCACCTCTGGATTTGGGGACTCATTGCTTATTCTGACACATTGGATGTCAAAAGACAAAATCAGCTTTTGATAGTCTGTTCCACAACCTGCCACTGTTGTTAGGACTGAAAAATCCTACACAGAAGACAACAAGGTGCACACGTGAGTTTAAAAACATGCTTGAAATGGAAATTAATATGCAGAGATGGGAACAAGCATCCAGGAAAGAGAAAAAATGCTCACAAAAAATTCAGACAAAAGAAAATAATGCAACACTTGCATGGAGACAAAACACGTGTACAGAAGAGACAAAAACATCTATGAATAAGACAAAAATGTGTTCAGAAAAAGCCTTTAGAACAATAGGAAAGTCAGAATTTTCTAGTTAATGTGTGTATCTGTGATGTAGATTCTGTTCTGTTTGCTGCGGCGGCGACGTCCTCAGCCTCACTCCACTCACTGCTCTGATTGAAAGTTTCTTAAATGAAAGTTATGGAGCTACTAACAATTGTCTTCCATATTATTTCAGGTTTTCTTTTTAACCTGGATACTTAACCCACTTCCATGCTAACTAACTAGCTGCTGTTAGATCAGAGCTCTCTTTCATCTGAACTGGCAGCGTTGCATTCATTAAATATGACTTCTCACTGCCCTATAATATTTTTAAATTTGGGAAGTCAAACTTTCTGGTGGATTTTATCGTTTGAAAAAAAATAGACTATATTGCTCTGACCCGCACAGAGATTCTGATGCATGCTTAAATATTTTCCTTTCTGGTGCTGATTTTTAAAGATTCTTTTACTAGGTCTGAGCAGGCCTGCACGATGTGTGTTTGAAACGGCGATGAAGGTGTGACTTGAGATGAATGGACAAATAGCAAAACAAAAATACATTTTCATTTCACTGACAGTTTAATTCCAATAATTTATGGTTTTCGGGATGTTTTGCACAGTACCTGTGTTTGGAGAACATTACCTGTCCTGAAACCAAAGTATCTCCAAATAACCAACTTTAGGGGTGTAGCAGATCACAAAACTGACAGTTTGAATTGTGTCAAGATTTTAGAGTCACGGTTCAGATCATTTTTCAGATCAGTAAAAAGAGGGCAAAAAAAGGAAAAATAACAAGATTAAAGCTAAAATTGTATTTTTGGAATTGTTTTACAAAAATATATTCTTAATCAAACGTATATAAAGTATTTAATAAACACAAACAAACACATATATAGTACATCAAAAATGTGTTCATTATAAAAACAAAACACTAATAACATCTTTGATCTCAGGAAATTCCTACATTAAAAAAATACAAAAAATGTTAATAAAAACAAAAGTGCATTATTAAAAGAAATAGGATGGATAGAATTATTTACCATTTTAAACTCTTCAGTGTCCCCTGCCGTTGCAATAACACACACACACATACACACACACACACACACCCGCACGCAGCAACTGGGTTTTTTCCACAGGACAGACGTCCATATACCAGGACGTCTTTTTGGATGGCCTCAAAAACCCGGACGTGGAAACGTGTTTACCAATGTTTTTTTGTGCAACTCAGCAAACTAAATAAACCTGATCTCATCATCCACGTCTTTTGTGTGAAACAACTCCCACACGCGGCAGGAGTTTTTACACAAACTTTCACACAAGCATCTGGCCGCGACTTTGACGCACATTAAGTGATAGATGGAGGATGCAAATTTAATGCCTGAATTGCGTGATGTTTGATCGGAATATGGATTTAAATGATGTGCGCCAGGGAGTGGGGGTGGGCCACCTTCAGTCCACCAGTGTGCCGATTCGTGGTGAGTGATCCGATCTGTTAAACCTCTAACCAACGTGGGGTTTTTTTTGCCACAAGCACATCCTCAGAGGTGCTGCTCTCAGCCATCGCAAGTCATGCATTAAAGGGCTCCAGTGATTGGTCAATGACATGAGGAGCTCCATGCCGTTGGTTTAATGCTTAAAGGGTTTTATTCGATTTGTTACTTCAAACTACAAAGATACAGTTTAGCATGTGTGCAACCGGAGACCATCTATCGCCACTTATGCCTATAGCGGTATGCATACCTCACTGAGCTGATAACACCATGACGATACATTTCTGGTTTATTGTGCAGGCCTAGTCTGAGCTGTCGGAGGAGCCTCATACTGAATCAATTCACATTCACCACACCTGCTCCTTCAGGCAGGCCTGTTGGTTTAAATGTTTAAGTGAAGCAATCCAGAGGAAAAAAAAGACATAATGACTGAAAGAAGGTTACACAAAAACATTCTATTAGGTGATGACGTGATTTATCTTTAAACAATTGTAATTTAACTTTTGTTGGATCCAGTAGTTGTAGGTGCATTATAATGGAATATGCTATGAAGATCTTTTAAAAACCCTCAAGTAAAACCTTTTTCCTGTCACTTTTCTTTCATAGAAAGTTGTTTGCAGCTACAGTGATGAGGACAGAGGTTTGGATTCTGACGGAAATGTCTTTTTTTTTTCCTCTGAGGAAGTTGTCTGGATCATTCTCAGAAAAAACTTATTTTGCCAGTTTTCCACCCTCCTCTCCAGAGGTGTTTCACAGCTGCTGCTGTTGCTGATGATGATGATGATGATGCTGCTCTTGATGATGCTGCTCCACTTTGTTTGAAAATGCACACAGTGTGAGTGAATGTTTTGTGCAGAGTTGAAGTAATCATCCTCTGTGAGCCAGGCTCTGGTCAGAGAATCATTAGAAAATTAGAACCAATGGTGATCCCAGATCATGAGATCAGAGTATCAAACCCAGTCTGGAACTCTTCAGAAGTAATGCACGTGAGTGCGACTGCCTCCTTGTATGCAGCTAAGTGCTGTGTCTGAACACAAGCCTGCATCTTGTTATGATCTTCTGGAAGAGCAGGGATAATCAGCTTAGCCCATCTGCTGCAGCAGGTGAGCTCAGACAGAGCTGCGTCTCCATGACAGATGGAGGTTAGGTTATCCCCGTTTGAGCAGTTTTCTTCAATCAGATCTTTAAACCTTGAACTTAAAGCTAAGCATCTGTCTGAGCGCGCTCTGTGCTGCCTCTGCTGGAGTGTGGACAGGCAGCATGGAGGCATCAGCGGAACGTGAGTAGGGGGTTGTCGGCTGTGGTCACACATTGGGGATTCTGATGGCCTTCATCCACCCTCTCACTTTGGCTGTGGGCGGGGTCGGTGGCTGGGCCTTCAGCATCACCTTCTATCATATCCCAGGTAACCTTGGTGTTGTAAATCATTCATGCCGGACCTTCAGCTGCAGCGGGGCTGTGCGTGTCAAACATTCAGCATCCTGCTGATGCGAGCGTTGGGCAGAAAATAGAAGGAACAAAAATAAATGTTCAGTGAGCCTGTCCAGCAGTTCATGCAGCCAAACCTGAGGACATTCTCAATGAGCAGGTCTCTGAGAGGTTGGCCAGGATTTGTTGGTGGTTCACAGACTGTCAGGGGTTCAGCTGTCTTCATCCAACTCGTGCCCACACAGGCGGCAGCATCATCAGGCGGGCAGTGAAACTGCAGGCGTGGAGAGGCGCTCATGCCCCCCTGCACAATTATGCAGAATGCACAGAAACAGCATTATTAAACAGTGTCAGTGAGGGCGGGGGGTTAGCACGAGGGCAGCAAGTCCCCCCGCTCTGGTAACACTCTGACTCAGGAGTTTAGAAGTTTGATGTGACTGTAAGCAGGACAGACACCCCCCCCAGGAAAGAGTTAAACGAGCGCAGGATCGGCGCATGTCAGCTGGTGCAGCGCTCACAGCATGAGCTCATCTCTGCCTGATGAAGACTCTGACCTTTGCTCCTGTTCTGCAGGCTTCTGCAGCGTGTCGGCTGTGGTGCTGAAAACCAAGAATTCCAACCCGTGGACCAATGAGTTCGACAGTAAGCTAAGAAGTCCACATTACCCCTAACTCCGCCCACAGGCATTATGTACTTCCTGTTTGTACCTGCAGGCATCGAGCTCTCCTGTGTCATCGAATCCATTTCTACAATCGATCCTCGGATTGAGTGGAAGAAGATAACAAGCGAAGGGCCGAGTTATGTCTACTTCAACAAGAGGATCTCAGGTAACAGAGGGCACATGAGCCTTTGACCCCGCCCACTGCAGGTTTTGACTCCTGGTTTTCCCTGACAGGTGACCTGGAGAACAGAGCTGAGATCCAGACCATGTCCACGCTGGTGATTAAAAACGCCACGAGATCAGACACAGCCAAATATCGCTGTGAAGTCACGGCAGCCGACGACCACAGGTCCTTTGACGAGATTGTCATCGACCTCGTTGTTAGAGGTGCTGGCACTTTCCTTCATCACAAATTCATCTGCATTCATTGGATAATGAGCGAACTGAGCTAGAATCCCGCAGGATTCCGTGTTTGAGCTGCACCCATCAGGAAACTTCAAGAGTTTTCTTGGTGTTTCCCGGACCTCTCCTGAGGTTCTGCAGTGAAGTGAGGCGTCTTTAACCTGCAGAACTTTCTAAACTCCTGTCTGTTGTGTGTTTGGTGGCTCCACAGTGAAGCCGGTTGTGCCAAAATGCAGAGTTCCCAAGGCGGTGCCTTTTGGGAAGTCAACGGAGCTCAGCTGTGTGGAGGAGGAGGGCTTCCCCCAGTCTCAGTACAAGTGGTTCAAGAACCTGGAGGAGCTTCCTCTGGACCCAAAGACCAGCCCCAAGTTCTTCAACTCTTCGTACACGCTCAGCGCAGAGACGGGAGCCCTGGTCAGTACAGCCGCGCATGTGTTTGGACAAGGACACGTACCCGGTGGCCGCGGCGGGGCAGAGGGGACAGGGGGCTTGACGCTTCGGGGTGGGGGCAGATATTTTAAGACAGTTGACATGGAGGGAAGGCTCGAACTGCAGGGGGAATCTGCTGCCCTCACATGCACATTCCTTAATTCTGGTTTGTTAAGTTGAGTTGGAGCGATGTGTTCAACCTTCTGGTTGTGTTCCTGGGCGCCATGACCCCCCCACACAACCATTTACACTTCTCTTGCTGCCTGAGGTCTCTTTCCTGCCCGTCAGCTGAGAAGCTCCAAAATTAAACCAAGGAAGGAAAGTTTGATGACAGTCGTCCCGTTTCTCTGATGACAGCAACGTTTCTGTGGACTTTTCTGTCCTGATTGTAGTGTTCTACAGGAGTCTGCTTTTCATTCATACTAAAAAACTTAAGAATCATTTGGCTCATTTTACTCTAATGAACTTATTACAAATACAAATCATTCATTCATGCATTTTCTAAAATGTTTTATCCTTTTCGGGGTCACGTGGCTGCCGGAGCCTAACCAGGTCACTCGTGGGCGAAGGCAGGGGACACCCCTGGACAGGTCGCCAGTCTGTTGCAGGGGCCACAATCACACACTCACATTAGAGTGACCAATGAACCTATGAAGCCTGTCTTTGGACGGTGAGAGGAACCCGGAGGCCCCGGAGAAAACCCACGCATGCACGGAGAGAACATGCAAACTCCACACAGAAAGGCCCCCCGTTGGTGACACTGTTTCAAGTCCCCCAGCCAGGACTTGAACCGGCAACCTGCTTGCTGTGAGGCAAGAGCGCTAACCACTGCACCACTGTGCAGTCCTAAAAATGCAAATTAATGAATATAAATTCCTTAAAGTGAACTTCTTGATTTTCTTTGTGATTTTCTATCTCTCTGTTCAAATAAACGTACCATTAGAATGACAGACTGTCAATTTCTTTTTAAGAGGACAAACCTACAAAATCACAAGGGATCAAATACTTGTTTCCTCCACTGTTTACTTGTTAAAGTTAATGTGGCCTCATTTGTGATAAGAATCTGCGCATAAATTGAGAAAATTCTGATGTATTTGCTCATTTTATTTGCCATCAAGTGTTGGTGTCAGTATCAGAGCTGCAGTGGTGGTGAGAACCATCACTGAAATCACTCTGATCCTGTTCCACTGGGTTCTGGTGAGGTTTACAGGCAGAAAGAGGAGAAAAGTGGGAGCAGGTGCTGTCAGAAGGGGTCTGCTTGTGTCTGCTGACCACAGCGTGATGCCACTATCATTTTATTTACTGCCAGATAATAAAAAAGCAGCTCTGCATGTTTCTGTCGTGAGCCCAGATCGACCCAGTAAAATTTGATGAAATCTAACCTGAGTCAGAACGTTGACAGGAACCGTTCTGGAATGATCCGGTGTCTCTTCAACTGTGCAGAAATTTGCAGCAGTCAGGAAGGAGGATGCCGGAGAGTATTCCTGCAGAGCGCAGAACGATGCCGGCTTTGCAGAGTGCCCCCCCCAGAAGATGGAAGTCTGTAAGCATGGACACAACTCCCCTCAGCCCAGGCCTCAGCTGCGAGAGAGAGCGTTACGATCTGTGTGTGTTTGCTTCCCTCTGCTCCACAGATGACATCGACATCGTGGGCATCGCTCTGGGGGTGTTGGTGGTGGTGGTGGTTCTCCTCTGCATAACGGTGGGGATCTGCTGCGCCTACAAGCAAGGCTACTTTTCCAGTCAAAAGCAGACGACCAACAAGTAAGACCTCCACCGAGTAGTGCTTTAGTGTGACCCGGCTTCACCGGCTGAGCTGCTGCTTCTGTCTTCTAGTTACAAGGTTCCAGCTAAAGGAGACGGCGTGGACTACGTCAGGACGGAGGACGAGGTCTGTAACCCGACTCACACGGTTCTGCGGCAACCATTTATTTGAGCGGCTGAACAAAAACAGTCGTCCTGAAAGGTGACCTGCCGCTCAGGCCCGTGGACTGAGCCATAGAGCGGGATCAGAATGTGCTGGGACCATTGGCATTTGGGCGCGTCCGTGGTCATTTCCTGTCCTGACTAAAATAGGCCAGTGTCCTCGTTTTACTCCATGACGGTCTGTTTTCATCAAGGGGGGGTGAGTTTTCCAGAACCTCCCATCCCCTCTGAAAGGAACCAAAGTGTGTTTGGTGGATTGCTACCGTAACAGCAGCCGGGCAGGCCGAATGTCAGGGAGAGCAGCAACAGTAGTCGGGACGGCTTAGGAAACCCCGCTGCCCAGAAAGGGATACAGTGGGTTAAGAAAATGGAAGCTCAGGAGGACTATGGATCAATCCACCATATTGGATGTGTTTTCTATCTGCTGTCAATGAAAATGTCACTTTCTCAAAGTTGAGTCCCTGACACAACCTCCCTAGAGTTTAGATTGTGTTTTCTGTGGCATGTCACGCCTGCCTCCCAATTCATGCCATGCTGTCCATTTCGCACTGCTGCCAGACCTACACACAACGCCAGTACCTCAAATTACACCGCAGGAAGTCAGATCACGTCTGTACCATTGACTTTAGATAAAACTGTCCTCCGCCGCGCATATCGCATTTGTTGTGAACACAGCTTAAGAGCTTCAAGGGAACTGAAAGACGCACACATCTTTAAGATTCTGCTCCACCTCACTACAACCCTCTACGGACCCGGACAACCCAAAGACCCACAGCACCCTAATATGTACAGACTCATTGTGGTCAGTGAGGGGATTAGAAACCGTATTATTATTGGGTATTAGAGGCCGCTGTTGAAGACCGCTGTGTCCATTAAACAAAGACAGTTGTGTGCTCCTACTAGGGGTGGGCCATAAATCCATTATATGGATTCAGTGGAATTTGTTATTTTAGATGATTTATATTTGGGAAAATCAGGATTTTATTTTCCCAGTTTAAGATCAGACAATATTTTCATGGACCAGACTTTAAGATAAATACAGAAAAATTCATTCATAGCACATTTATAAAAACTGTGTTTTAATAAAATAATAACAAGCATGAATCCACTTTGGATGAAACTGAATTAGTAGTTTCTTTGTGACATTACAGAGCCGTTGTTGAGCTGAACAACAGACCCGTAGTGAGAGCGCTGCATGATAACAGCTCACAAAGCACCGGTTGCATTGTTGTACAAACATTTACAGCTTAGATTTAGTTGTTCCTTCATTTTTATTGACTGAAATGTTTTAATTTGTAAAGTGTGAACTGGGATATCCAAAAAAGTAATTTGTACACAAAACACATCAACAGTAAGAGAAACACAACTGTAAAGACTTTAATGTCTGCAGTTTTATTTCAAGAAAACATAGATGCTGATATACAGCCATGAGAACAAACATGGTGTTTCTGCATTTCAAATGGTCCGGGTAAATACTCTAATCTGATTGGCTGCTGGGTGTTCAAGCACACCAAAAAAAGAAGTTCCGGTCACAAAGCCCAAATGTTCTATATCCCTGTGCAGGCTTCTTTGAAACAAACGTTTTGCTTCATCTTCTGTACAAAAACAAGCAGTAAGAGGTGAGCTTTCTCTCTGAACTGATGCTTTATTGAAACTATCGTGGCAATCAGCGTATGCATCGCTTTCCTTTACCCCTGCAGTGACGCTTTGTTGTGTTACCGTGACAACGGACCACACCACCAATCAATTAGTCCGCTTTTTGTGTGAAAATGATCTAAATACAAGAAAATAACAAGAATAAAAATCGATTGAATGTTTGTTTCTTTTGTAAGTGGTCGTGTTTTAAGCAGGATACTGCATGCTAATGTACATTTACAGATTTTAACGCACGCCATGAAAGCCTGAACCATCCGACGCAAAGCGGAAGACGGTCTTTTCTGAACTGATTAATCTGCATGAATTAATAATACCGCGTTCATTTTTTTAGATTCATTGCGTGCGTTAACAGCCTTATTAAAAATATTCAGACATTTATCATTTTTTTAAAGAAAGTAAAAGGAGGGAGTAAAAAATGGATAAAAATCAAAAATCTAATTTGGTACAATAAAAAAAACTGAGTTTTGTTGTTTTTTTTTCCTCATCGGTAAACCCTAACTTTTACCCTATTCCTAGTATTTTCCTGGTTCCTGAGGTTTTAAAGCTGCTGAAGTTTGAACGTGTGACTGAGGCGATGTTGAGTAAGCTGCACGTCCTGGTTGGGGGTTGAAAGGTGAGATTTGTCCCCGTCTGTGAAGGCTGATCTGTGCCACTCTGCTTCCTGCAGGGAGACTTCCGACACAAGTCCTCGTTTGTGATCTGAGCGGAACGGGCAGCGGGGCCGTTGCTGGGTGGAGGCTTCATCGGCGGAGCTGTCGGACCGCTGAGCCGCTTCTTCACGCTCTGACTGCATCCAACCACTCTGAGTTGCCAAAGCTGCAGAAACTTGCAGACATTTGGGTTTGCTCACCGGGACTGCAGATAATTTAACTGTTTCATTCTCAACTGAGTTCATTTGCTAAAATATGATTGTTACCATACAGTTTGGAAAACTAACAGGAGCAGAGGACGGTGAAGATCTCTGCTCCACAGGTGGAGGAGGAGGAGGTCCAGTCCCTCACGACGGCTTTCTATTGTAAAAATTGTGCTTCTGCCATTTGTAAAACATTTCTTTTCTACTGTTGAAATTTGTCAGACTATTTTTGATGGAATATATTTTAAACTTCCTATAGATAAATGTTTACTTTTTTAAGCGTCTGTAAAATACTAACGTTTTCTTTGTGGATAAAAGTATTTAACACTCTGGGGTCGCTATGAAAGAGACGAGCAGCTGCATATCAGGACGTGCGTCTTACACATTGTTTGTGCTGTCAGGGCTCCATGTCTGTAGATAGTTTTAGAAAGCTTTTTTTTTTTTTTTTTTTTTTTTTTGGGGGGGGGGGGGGGGGGGTCAGTCACATGCGGTGAACCAGCTGTGTTTCATTCATTTTAAGTGTCCTTTCATGCTTGCTGTTAATCGTGATGTCAGTCTCACAGTAGAAGTTCAGCCACCTTGAGTTTGTAAGTCGCCTTCCAGATCTGATGCATAATGATGGAGCAGAGCTGAGGACCACAATGCATTTCTGTCCTCTGTACTGAAAAACGACGACATCTTACCATCCGTTTGTTGCAGCTGAAATAAAACACAAAAGACCTAACAGCTCCACACATCCCAAATATTCCCTGAAGTCGCTGCTCGCTGTTTCATCAGCACCTCAGAACCTGGACAGAGGAAACCGTTCCTGGACTTCAGTGGATTTATTTAGTCTTTGTCTGAGTGGATCTAAATCTTCTGAGGACTGTTACAGCTGAAGGTCTGGAGGGTTCACTACTGCTCTGACTGTAAATAGGTGTTTGACGCCCCCCCTTCAAGATGATGTAAAGTAGTGATAACTGAACTTGAGGCGATATGAAACTCTTTCCATGTGAGACTCGTGAGGAAGACGCTCCACCGCATCATTCAAACGGTGACGATGAGGGGTAAGCGGCCCCTCCCAGCGGCTCACCTGTGACCTTCTGCTGAAGTGATCCAGTCATGGTAGAGACGATGAGCCCAACAAGCCTGTGTCCTGCAGGGGGCGCAGCTGACCATCAGGAATCTCCCGTTTGTACAAAGTTCATTCCTCTTAAGTGCCTTTCCTCACAGCTAAGCTCTGTCATGACCCCCCCCCAGGACACTTTTCCTTCAGGAGCATGGCGTTTGAGAGGAATGATGTCACTACAGATATCTACTTTACATATCTTGTGTAAATAGTTCTGCATAGGGTTTGAGGAGTAAAGATTAGTGCCTACATTCAGAGTTTTTGGTGAAGAAACAAATTTAAAATAAAAAAGTACTGTTGGGGGGCAGAGTCCGGCGCTCCTGTCTGCTGCAGGCCGCCATCGGTCAGGAGGTTTCATTCAGGAATCTGTTTCAGCTTCTTGCTGAAGGACAGTGTCAGCAGCAGGCGGGGGCCTGAAGCAGAGCTGCTGCGTCTGAACTGCACCTGCTTGTTTTGCTTCATTTTAGACATTAAATAAAACTCACTTCATACTTACTGAGCTGGTCTGAGTGTCGGTGTGTTCTGTGGCGTCAGCCGTGTGGACGGCAAACTGCTGCTGCTTTCATTCTGCACCGCTGTATGACCATAAAGAAAATCAGTGCTCACACATGCAGAATCCGCTGTGGCTCCTTCATCAGCACCGTCAACAAATGTCTGTTTGGTTTGCTGGACATGAAGTCAGGTTCATGCCAGAGCGCCATCTACTGACTGTAAATATACATGTCTGTGTGATGTCATTTTGTGATCAATTGTAGAATTAAACGTTAAAAAAAATCCTATAAATTTCTCTCCAAAATTATCGGGGGTTTTTTTAGCAGAAAAGGATCAGATGAAAAAAATCTACTTAAAAAAAGAGGAAATGCTCTTTGATAAACTAAGCTCAGCTCTTTATGAGTCACAACATGTCAGCCACCACGTCTGCACCTTGATTCCCTTAAAAAGCCGGCTTTGGTCTGAATGTTTTAGTTATGGAAACACTTCCGCTGTGAGAGCCTGAATGAGAAAAAAAGAGTCTAGAAAATCACATTCGAGTTTTAAAGAATTTATTTCTATAATAGAGCAGAAAATAAGGATTTATCTCCTAAAACCAGAATTGTGTTCCTCACAGAGCTGTGACTTCTTAAGAAGCTTTTCTTTCCTCCACTTGTTTACTGCATTAATAATACCTGTTTGAAGTGTTGTCTGTAAAGTCCAGAGGTGGGACCAAGTCATCGTTTTCCAAGTCACAAGTAAGACTCAAGTCTTTGTTCTCAAGTCAGTCGAGTCAAAAGTCAAGACCAACAAGTCTCAAGTTGCATCAAAAGTTCTACCATTGAATGTTGAAGTCATTCAATGACAGAGTAATATTATTGTCAGACCATTTGTGCTATTAGGAACTGTACTTATTTATCAACATTTTACAAGCACATTGGGTAAATGTCCTCTAAATCCCCACTTCAAAAATCCAAAATGATTTCTCTCCAACAAAAACCCACTTTAACACGATTGTAATGATGGTACCCGGAGACAGAAGAGAATCAAGTTAAAGTCTGGATATGAAATCCTCTCACCACAGACCAGCTTGTGGCTGATGAGACACTGACTCTTTCAGAGTCAGACTTACAAGAAAATGAACCGAGATTTATTTACTGAAATCATATCTCATATCAGCATCTTTGTATAAACATAGCAGATACATATTGGACTGAGGAAGAATGTTAAATGTAAATCAGTTCAGCATGACTCTAAAAAACAAACATAAATGAATATGAATGAAAAGAACTTTTAGTTTAACATTTCTGTTGTGAACAGGATTTTTCTTTGTCCTTAATACAAAATTTCCCCCGTTAACTTACTTTAAAAACATGTCACAAAGCCTGGATTTCACTGAGGACCTTACAGCAGCAACACAAAGTTGAATAAAAGTGTTGTTTTGGTGACGGCGCTGTTGTTACACTATCATGCTATGATGATCTGCTTAATGCACTGTTCTGTGTATATGTAACCACAGACCGATTTGAAGTCAGAAAATATTTTCATGGGCACGAGTTACTGGGGTCAGAGTCAAGTCACGAGTTACTGGGGTCAGAGTCAAGGCACGAGTTACTGAGGTCAGAGTCAAGTCACGAGTTACTGGGGTCAGAGTCAAGGCACGAGTTACTGAGGTCAGAGTCAAGTCACGAGTTACTGAGGTCAGAGTCAAGTCACGAGTTACTGGGGTCAGAGTCAAGTCACGAGTTACTGAGGTCAGAGTCAAGTCACGAGTTACTGGGGTCAGAGTCAAGTCACGAGTTACTGAGGTCAGAGTCAAGGCACGAGTTACTGAGGTCAGAGTCAAGTCACGAGTTACTGAGGTCAGAGTCAAGGCACGAGTTACTGAGGTCAGAGTCAAGTCACGAGTTACTGAGGTCAGAGTCAAGGCACGAGTTACTGAGGTCAGAGTCAAGTCACGAGTTACTGGGGTCAGAGTCAAGTCACGAGTTACTGGGGTCAGAGTCAAGTCACGAGTTACTGAGGTCAGAGTCAAGGCACGAGTTACTGAGGTCAGAGTCAAGTCACGAGTTACTGGGGTCAGAGTCAAGTCACGAGTTACTGAGGTCAGAGTCAAGGCACGGGTTACTGAGGTCAGAGTCAAGGCACGAGTTACTGAGGTCAGAGTCAAGTCACGAGTTACTGAGGTCAGAGTCAAGGCACGAGTTACTGAGGTCAGAGTCAAGTCACGAGTTACTGGGGTCAGAGTCAAGTCACGAGTTACTGGGGTCAGAGCCTAGTCACGAGTTACTGGGGTCAGAGTCAAGTCACGAGTTACTGGGGTCAGAGTCAAGGCACGAGTTACTGAGGTCAGAGTCAAGGCACGAGTTACTGAGGTCAGAGTCAAGGCACGAGTTACTGAGGTCAGAGTCAAGTCACGAGTTACTGAGGTCAGAGTCAAGTCACGAGTTACTGGGGTCAGAGTCAAGGCACGAGTTACTGAGGTCAGAGTCAAGTCACGAGTTACTGAGGTCACAGTCAAGTCACGAGTTACTGGGGTCAGAGTCAAGTCACGAGTTACTGGGGTCAGAGCCTAGTCACGAGTTACTGGGGTCAGAGTCAAGTCACGAGTTACTGGGGTCAGAGTCAAGGCACGAGTTACTGAGGTCAGAGTCAAGGCACGAGTTACTGAGGTCAGAGTCAAGTCACGAGTTACTGGGGTCAGAGTCAAGGCACGAGTTACTGAGGTCAGAGTCAAGTCACGAGTTACTGAGGTCACAGTCAAGTCACGAGTTACTGAGGTCAGAGTCAAGGCACGAGTTACTGAGGTCAGAGTCAAGTCACGAGTTACTGGGGTCAGAGTCAAATCACGAGTTACTGAGGTCAGAGTCAAGTCACGAGTTACTGAGGTCAGAGTCAAGGCACGAGTTACTGAGGTCAGAGTCAAGTCACGAGTTACTGAGGTCAGAGTCAAGGCATGACTTACTGAGGTCAGAGTCAAGGCACGAGTTACTGGGGTCAGAGTCAAGGCACGAGTTACTGGGGTCAGAGTCAAGTCACGAGTTACTGGGGTCAGAGTCAAGGCATGAGTTACTGGGGTCAGAGTCAAGTCACGAGTTACTGGGGTCAGAGTCAAGTCACGAGTTACTGGGGGGGCTGCTGGTACGCAGTGCTGGTACCATTGGCCGTTGCCCTGTGGTCTCCTGCCCGCTCATGCGGGTGATCCCTGTGATTCTGGAATCATGCATCCTGTAACATCTGAGATAGTGAGCTGTTTGTAGCCCTGAGGTTCCGGCTCCTCCATTTGCCGGGTCACTCCAGTCATTTTGCCGACTGAAGTCAGTCTGGTTTTGGCTTCCCGCTCATTACTGCGGTCGGGGACCTTTACTTCCTTCTTGGGGTGGGGGGCCTGCTCTTGTCTCTGCCCCGTGTGGACCCTGCTCGTGGACTGCCTGGGGAGATGTGTGGGCAACTTTCATTTAGAGCAGGTGGGGAACTTTACCTTGGACTGTAATGACTTTATAAATGACTGAAGATCAAACTAAAATAAATAACAAAAACAAGGATTTTTGGTGCCATCAGGCCAACTTTCATTCTTTAGATTTTAAAATGTGAATCTCAGTCACATAAAAAAAATTCCATCAGAAAAATTTAGACACATTCTGAGTTAATCATTAAAAATAAAACAAGCAACAGAAACTCAGCAGATTTCGTGCTTGTGTGTGAACCCAGACCCGTTCTGGAGCTGGAAGTCCTCCCCTGCTCTGAATCACACCACGATTCTCCTCCAAAGTGCAGCAAGTTCAACACAAAAGAGGCTAAATGGACCAAAGAAAAGCTCATTTCATGGGACAAAGACTGAATGCTAAACTGTACCAATTACTGCTAAAATTTAACATGTTCTTGTGGCATTTTTTTCACCATGAAGGACATTTATGAACAAATTTAAGATTAAAACTGTGTTGCTGGTTATTATTCAACTCCAATGGATCAGAAGCAATGCTCTGGTTTGTGATGCTGACATGAGCAGGCCAAAGTCTGCCTGCTCAGCTCTATTCTGATGCATCCACGAGATGGCACGCAGGCCAGTTGTCCAAGATACGTAAAGAGCAGCGCCATATTGGACATGTCAGTGAACAATGAGATACGGCTTAGCGGATACAAGAAAATGACCATAAATGCTTCATTTTGGTCCGATTTTATAAAGAAAAAAACAATGATCATCAGAAAAATAAGACCCAGGTCATGGTATTAATATATTTTACCTACAAAGTGCAACATATTGACGACATTTCTAACGTTTCTATAAATAAATACGTCATGATATAGTAAACACAACACATGGTTGTGATTTTATTCAAATCTTCACACAGACTAAGATTTCCACAAACCGTTAACTCCTCGGTCCATGTCTATAAACGGGCCGGTAGCCGGCGTGGCCGCGGGCCGGTAGCCGGCCTGGCCGCAGGGGATGGCAACACTGAACCTTCAGGTACAGGTTTGCTGGAAAAAATGAAAAAGCACAATATGATTAAATGTTTGTAGCTCTTCCCATGTTTTCTAAAGAAGACTTAACTGTTTTGTGGCTCAGAAATCCTTCAAAGGAACAAATCCAAAAAGGCAAAGCAGGAATTTCCAGAATTCCTTCAAAGTTTCTGCCATGAAAATGTCATGAAGGAATCAAATCCTGGGAAAAGCTGAGCTGAAGCAAGAGAGGGTGTCCGCTGCCCCAGAGCAGCTGTGAAGGGAAGTGAGGAGAAAATCCGAGCTCACACAGCCATGAACATGTCCATTTACAAGATTTCACAGGCCAGTGTGATTACCTGCCACTTCCAAATGAATGATGGAGCGATTCCCTGTGAATGTCTGTGACACAACTGTGTCACACAGAGGAGCTCTCAAAGAAAGCACTGAACTGAAGAGAAAGCTGGTCAACTTTAGAGAGGAGATGGAAAGGAGCAAGAAGTGTCCAATCCACAACTGAGCAGTGACAAATGTGGACGTGGCTACATATTTGTGTTTTAAACATCAGAACCCATTCACCTGCTTTTCACCACAGGAGACTGACCTCCTCACTCCATTTAGTCCCAGCTTAACCTGAAAGTATGACGAAATTGGGCTTTCTGAAAGTCAAACAGGCAGTGACTGCTGCCCAGAGCAAAACTAGCACAAGGAAAGCACAGGAAACCTTAGTGTGTGACAAAATGAAGCCTGCAGAATTCTCACAACAGCAGCATTCATACAGTTCATCCTTGGTGAAAGCAGAATAAAGTGAAACACACAGAGACTAAGATCCAAATACAACAGTGTTGGGCTTTTGGAGTTTAAGGTAGAGACGTCCAGAACTGTTCACCGGGGTTTTACTGTCATCCAGTGGCATCAACCCGTCACAACAGCACATCCTTCTAATTCAGCATGTGAGGTCAAACTGAGCTTTAATCTTACAGGTGATCTTTCATGTTACAGTTTTCTGTTTGTTTTTCATGCTAAGTAAACAGGTCACCGACAAGAAACCATCTGGTCTGATGAAACTAGTCAGGCTAAAAAAGACTCACTGTCAAGTTGGGAAAGTTGTCAAGTAAAGCAGAAGAAGCTTCTTAGAGTGAGACATTAGGAGAATCAGTTCTGTGTAGTGAGACAGTGAAGATTTAAAAAAAGCTCATTAGCAGAGATCTGTGCAGGGTCATGACCTCACAACAAGAGACCCAGAACCAAACTGTAAAGCAGAGACTGTCAAATGTAAAGGGTCTCTGCTGAATACCTTCAGCTTGGATTTAACTCTTTACCCTGCAATGTAAAACAACTTTCAAATGTTTTGTGAACTTTTAGTCATCTATTGACTTTAAATTCAGGACAGTTTGCTAAATTCATGACATGTTTTGTCATTGTTCCAAATGTAAATGTAGCTTGTTTCATTTCAAGCTCCCCATAGGTTTGATGTCAACTGAAAAAACAGAAGTGATGTAAAGGAATTCAATACTTCATTTTTTAAAGGATTGAAAATGGATAGACCTTTGTTGAGATGAAAGGCTTGGAGTAAACATGGAGGTTTGGGCACATGTTGGCCAGTGCAGCGGAAGTTTTTCATGGAGATCATCATGTGAGTATTTTCAGCATCAATGTACGTTTTGCCACATTCTTAAGGTGGGAATGTGAGCATCACACATTAAAGTAAAAAAGCCGTTTCATTTGAGTTCTCCTCTGTATGCTCTTCTTTGATCAATTCCTGACACTGTTACTGAACACAAAAAGAGTTGTTTTCTCTTGATCACAGCACAAAGTTTGATGGAGGATCTTCCAAACCCAGCAGGCTTTCATACAGATCTAACTGACCACACAATCCTGTTTTAGATGAAAGAAACTTCCAGAAAGGAATCATTTCTGGATGCTGAGCACAGATTGTGATGGAACATAACGTTCTGTCAAAGAACACAACAGATCTGCCTGAAGGACAGAAGACAGCGGTCCTGATGGTGAGTTTGATCCTCTTCAGGGGTTTACACCCACCTGAAGACGGCTGCTGTTGCAGATGTTTGCTGGGTTGACTACGTTTCTTCCTCAAGTTATCGTCCAATTCAGTCCTCACTTTTGTATAAAACAGTTTGAGTGACCGACAGATTACATGAAGGGTTTCAGTGTAATCCCCAGTCTGAGTGAGACAAAGGCGACAGTGGAGAGAACGCCTTCTGAACGGAGGATGTAAGAAGAAACCTGGAGCAAAAGGGGCATGGCCGCCCGCCAGCCACTGGGCATAGGTGACCTAGGCAACTGCCTAGGGCGCCATCTGCTTGAGGAGTGCCAGATTGCAATGATTAGGCAAAAAAAAAAATTTTTTTAATTTATATTTTTTTGCAAGTTTTAAACAGTTGGACACACCGCACATTTAGTTTAAAAATGAAAAAAAACAATAAAATATAGATAAAATAACTCAAAAGTTTGAGGCTGCCGCGGTCTAAGCTTTTTTTTTTTTTTTTTTTGGAAGGGGGGGGTATTTGTGTTTCTTTAAAGGTTTAAGGATAAAAAAAACAAGCCCCCAGGGACAGCTTTATGGTCAAAAAAGAGAAGGAAAAGGAGAAAAACTGGCTCAAAGCAGAGGTTTGTCTGTTTTATTTACATGCAACTGCTTGGAAATTCACCCCCCCCTCCCCTGCATTTCGGTTAAAAAATACTCTCAACTGGCGATCTAGTTTTTTTCTTTTCATTTCTTTAAACGTTTAACAATTGAGATCTCTAAGCCTTTAACACAGGAGGTACTTGTTTTAACACCCACCCATGCCTCACATTGCATCTTCATGGTGGCATAGTGGTTACAGCATCTACATCTCTGTGCAGAAGTTAGCTGGTTTGAGTCTTTTTTGTTTGTTTGTTTTTTGCAATAATCCCAACTGGTTAATATTTAAGTTTTGATAGTTACAATTTAAAAAAAAATTCTTATTGCAATATATTCCAAGCAGTCACTTTGCTTTTGTTCCGGAAGGTGGTGGTGTGTTGTAGGGCTGTGGGATGTGTGCGCAACGCCTAGGGCGCAATACAGCCCAGGGCCGGGCCTGAGAAGCGGACTCGGTAATGGCAAACGTGTGCTGAGAACGGTCAAAGAGGAGAGAGACAAAAACAATACTGGAACCCCTGTTATGAGACAAAAGAGGAGGTTAGAAACTGCAGTGGTCGGAGAATCGAAAACAGAAAAACACACCGACATTTCTGTTCAAAAACCAAAGAGATTGGTGTAATATCATCTCAACTATGGAAGATGAGGCAGAAGATGGGTGAACTAACAGTCTGAAGCTCGCGGCTACATGTCACTGCTGCCCTCGCTGCTCACCTTTGACTCAACCCCGCTTGCGAAGCAGCCACAACTGAATCACCCCCTTCTCTTTCTGTTAGGCTTGGCTGAGCTGTATGGGAGAAATTGACGTAAAAAGCACTTTTTTCAAAATGGCAGCTTTTCTGTTGGTTTTATCTCCATAACAACCATTTTATGTTTTGATTGCCTGGTGATACCGAACAGATTGACGTAAGTTTCAGAAGAAGCGGCAAAAGTAAACTTTTGAATTTCCTTAGCAACTGGGTTATTTCCTAGCCACGCCTGTGTTCCTACTATGCTCATATCGGCTCTTATAATATTTTGTCCAGCTCTAGTCAGGGATATACGTAGCAAATTTTCACAATACTCAGTCAAAAAATGTGCGAGTAATAGAAGTACTCCACTTTCTTGTCACATGAAAGCCGCTCAAAATCTACAAGTTCTAATTCTACCAGTTTTTCGCAGTTGCTTCCCAATGATGCTCACGAAGTTACAAGACAATTGATGAAAATTCCTGGGACGACTTTTTGTGTCTGTTTTCTTTATTATTTTTTTGAGAATTCAAGATAACAATCTTTTCCTGAGGACAAAGATCAACAAAACTGGAGGGCTTGTTGTAGACTTAAGGTACCGACCGGCATGTGTGTGAAATTTTGTTAAAATTGCCAAAACAAAATGCTCATTTTCCCGTCCTTGAAAACAACCAAATCTTAGATTTTGACACAAAATGGCCGCCAAGTCGTAGGTCGTGTGGCCATCCTATTATAATTTCAAAACTTCCTATGGATATCCTAGATGTATGTGTATACATTTGCCAAAGGTTTCTGCTCCTGAAGCGGAAAAAACAGATCCAGAGCAGATGGGTGCTGAATTCCAGGATCTATGTTAAACCTTTTTTTTTAGATGAAAATAATTTGCATATCTTTGGTTTTTATATTCTGCATATACTACAATCAAGTTTAAAATAGTATCCACATACATAGCAATGTGAGTTATTGTTACTTAAGGATGTTTAATCACCTGATTCAATGTCTGTACGCTTTAAATCTCTGATTATAAGTTACGAACCGTTTGATAACTAATGTAAAGTAAATGGTGTGGCTGAGTCGGGGTGGACTTATAGAAATTCACTTCCTCACACTCCCTGTCAAGCAGTCTATCTTTTGATTCCTAGTTATCTCATGTTTGACACCTTGTTTTCTTATTGATATAAATCTATGATGATTGATTGTGTAACATATGTGTTATTCTTATTCTTGCCTGCTTGAAATAAACCATTTCTAATCTAACAAATCTGCAAAAATGTCAAAAAATTCTGTTTTTTGTCAATATCGGGTGCTGTGTTAATGAGGAAAAAATGATCTCAAAAGATTTTGGCAAATGGCTGCAATATAACAGAGTGAAAAATTAAAAGGAATCTGATTACTTTCCATACCCACTGTATTAGAGGACAAGATTGGTTTGAAGTGCAAACTGTATGTACCACACTTCAACACATGGACATCAGTTTCATAGAAGAGGGGTGAGGATGGGTGGAGGAAGGGGACAAAACCAGGGAAGAAGAGGCCAACCACATACAGATTGCTGATAAAATCAGTGCAATGCTTGTGGATCATGTGGTAAATGATGGCCTCACAATGGCTGTAGCTGGTCAGGGTGCAGCCGAATGTCGGGAGAACTGCAGTTGGTTCAGTTATTCCGACATTTCGTTGAGAGAACAGGTGAGCAAACTGTGACTTACAAAAAAACCTTAAAGAGTAGTGTGTGAAAGTACTGTAAAAATGTAGCATGTTTACTTTTTTTGCACATCAAAAAGGACTCCAAGTCAAGAAGAAGTGGAAAAGGTCCCCTTATGACTCTGCAGCAAGAGGAAAGCATTTGTGCAATGGCAGTTGCAAAAAGATTCTATAAACTGTGAGAAGTTTAAAGAGTTGCTCTGGAAATAGACAATGTCTTCAAAAAATATTCAATCAATAACAATTTCTACAACAAACAGAGTTCTCAGCGGAATGAAATGTACATGAATCAACTGTACAAAGAACCATTAGAATGTAATAGTGACCAAGTGAAGGAGCTCCGTCACCTCTATGCACAGATAAAACGTGTATGCTTCACTATACTGTAGTACTTAAATGTCAAACATTTATGTACTTCTATGCACTGCACTTTCATTAAAGTATTCTGCATGTTACTATAATTTTATGTATAGTACATACTGTAAAACGTGTCGGGCCAAATACTTTATTACACTGACTTTTTTTTTTCTCACCCTCTGTATCCTGAATTTGGACGGCAGGGAGCCACTGCACACATTTGTATATCTTGATGAAGCAGGATTCAACCAGCAAAAGGCAAACATCATGGAAGAATTCACATTGGAGAGAGAGCCATCCTAGACCTAGGCCAACAAGGAAGGAATTCTCAGAAAATTGCATCCACACCCATATTGCCCGTCTTGTTCTGTTTAAAACACCTGTTGACACAATGAGCTCCTATTATTGGAAGTTTTTAGCATAGACTAATTTTCATTACACGTTGATCCTCTGACATTCATCAGCGGTTACGAAGCTCTAGCTTCTTCTTCTTCTTAAAAAACTGACAAAGTCCTTTTGGCTAAAACTGCACAATCATAATTAAAATACTACAGGGATTGATTTTTAAATAGAAAAATGTGTTTGGAGTGGGACTTTAACTTGTATGCGTTTTATTCCTTTTACATTTTAGTTTTAACTCTAGTGTTTTCCGCAGAGGGATCTTCAACATCAGTGACTGAGCTTTCTCAGTGAGCAGGGTTGCTGCAGTAGGATCTGCCGGGTCCGGCTCTTTGCTTGGATCTGGAGGGTCTTGTGGTAACGTATTCCGTGAACTTGGGTTGGGGGTTACTGGTGTGGACAGATCCCCAATATATCATTTCCCACTTCAGTACATAGCCAGATTTCTGCTTTACTTCATTTCAGGAAACCATTTTACGCATTGCTATCTAGTGTGCGTATGTGTGTCTTCCTGGGGGGTTGTGTATGAGGTAAAATAGCTGTCAAAAAGAAACGTATTCATAAATACAAAGTTGTGTGCAAATTTAATTTTTGTTCACAACTTTGCAGAAAAAATATGAAAACCACCTTTAGTTTTACGTTCGACATGTCTGTTTTTGAACACAATTTGTCTTTGTTTTGAATACAAATTTCTCCCATTAAATCGCTGTCAGAAATACGTCACGGGGTCACAGGCATAAGCATCGAGTCCCGGAGCATCGATTCTTCAAACTGCGCATTTATTATAAAATCTATTTATTAAAATAAAATAAAATAGAACTTTTAGGAATTGTATTGATCCCATAATGAGAACATTATCTTAATATCCATAGCTCTGTAGAAAATGAGATAAAAATAGATAAAAACAAACAGCGATCTCCAGCTGCGTTTTCTGGTTTTCAGGCTACAACAGCTGATCATGTAAACAATGCAGCAGAGGGTCGTTTTAGAACCAGAAGTGGAAAACAGTCTAGAAAGACGACGCAGACGTACGACTCCACTCATTCAGTGTAAAATAAAAACATGTCTGCTGAAATTAGTTGATAATCAGAGGTAAAAGAAACCAAAACGGCTAAGCTAACTTGGAGCTGACTGTTTAGTAAAAACAAACAAAAGAAAGAAAGAAAATGTATTCATTCATTTTCCAAACAGTTTTATCCCTTTCGGGGTCACGGGGTTGCCGGAGCCTAACCCAGCTACTCATAAGCGAAGGCAGGGGACACCCCTGGAATGGTCGCCAGTCTGTCACAGGGAAGAAAGAAAATTAAAAGAAAATAAAATAACTTTTAAAATTAAAATTAAAAGTGAGTAGGATCAGAATACCCAACTGTCTTTCTGTTTCTAATTTTTCAACTATTGTTACGGTTGGCTGCCAGTTAGCTTACTTTAGCTCTGAGTTAGCTTAGCTGTCTTTGTTATTTCCATCCATTTTGTTAACTCGCTGGTTATCTCCACGGTGCTGCCAGAGCCTGTGGCGGGTGCAGCCGTCTCTCCTGTCCCAGGTTGCTGCACAGCTAAGCGGGGATCCCCCCACGCTAATATGTCGCCATTGGCCAGTGTTGTGCGGAGGTACGTTCCCTCTGCCAGAACCATGTCTGCGACTGAAGAAACAAATTCTGGCAGAGAGAACGTATCTATACACACAATGACAGCAGCAGAGAGACAGGGATCCCTCTGCCGCCTGCTCAGGTGTTTTTATTTTCTTTAATCATTCTCTCATTAACATCTCTTTTTTTGTCACCACTTCTGGGTCCATTTCATTGTTTTCATGCTCCGCTGAGTCACCTGGCAAAAATGTAAAAAAAAAAAAGAGCGGCAGGACTTGACTGTTTTTATCTGTTTTTTTTCCAGCAGAGCATTGTATCAAGATAATTTTCCTGCCAGGTGATCAATAACATTCTAAAAGTTTAATTCTATCATGCTCCTTCAGTTGAATCGACGTTCCGGGACTCGATGTTTATGCCTGTGACCCCAAACGTATTTTTGACAGTGATTTAACAGGAGAAGCAAGACAAAGAAAAGTTTTGTTCAAAACAAACATGTGAAATGTAAAGCTAAAGGTTCATATTTTTTCTGCAAAGTTGTGCACAAAATAAAAATTTGTGCTCAACTTTGTCTTTATGAATATGTTTCTTACCAGTTTTCTTACCCCACGGTTGTGGGCATTGTTTGGGTTTTAAACTCTTTTTGTTTATTGACTTGCTTTTGGTTTTTAAAATTGGATTGTTTTTATGCAAAGCACTTTGAATAACTCTGAGTTGGAAAAGTGCAATATAAATACAGTTTCATTTGATTTAATGCAACATTCAGATCGGACCTGACAGAACCAGAACCCTAACCTTAGAGGATGGCTTGACTGAGGATGAATTTCCTTTAAGCTGGAGTTCAGGCCTGTGGGACTTGTTCATGGATGGTATCTTTGCACATTTTGCCTTTAAGTTGAGCAGGAAGTTCTGAAAGAATTTGTTTCCATCATGACAGCAAATAACGAAGGTGTTGATTCAAAGCGAAGGATCAGCAGGATGTGGCCACCAGAGGGCAGACTTTGATCAGGACTCTACCACCAGAGACTTTAAAGGGACAATGCTTTTCTTAAGCCTTTCAGAGTAAATTATATCCATATGTGTGATCATGTATTACCTTTGGCACAGGAAGAACAAATTATTTATGAATTATGAGATATTATGTTAATATTTGTTAGCCTGGGGGGGTTCCGGCATCGCAGACTCTTCCTGGAAGGGGGCGTTCTCACTTTGTGATGTCAGCTCATAAGAACCCGCGCGTTTTTGTGGGTTGGGAGTAGCTGGTGCTCAGAAAGCAGGTTTTTACAGGAATACTCAGAAATGTGTGAACGGATCAAAATACTACTTTGTGGTTGTTTATAGTGAGGAATTATAACACAATAAAAAGCTCAAAAAGTTTATTTTCATGGTATAGGCCCTTTAAAGTAAAGTTGTACAAGTTGATATTGCTTTTATTTCTATAAATGTGCATTCTAGGAATGCTTCTGTCCCACAAGCTCCACAAAAGGAAAAATCCAACGTACAATGCAAATATTTTTGTTTGTTTTCTTATTCTGACCATTGAAGAGCAGATTAATTCTGCTAAAAAATGCTCACGGAAAGTGAGACATATTTATAAAGAAATCTGCAGTGAATTTGTATTTTTGATGTTTAGTTTAATATTCACTGCTGTTTCTCTGTTTACCCAAATAGAACGTGTTCTTCTGCTCAGTTACAGTGAGCTCAATGTATTGACTCATTAATCCTATTTTATTTTTAAAAGAGTTTCTATGAAGGAAACATGTTTTTACTTATTTTTTTAAATAAAAACCTGGTTTGGCTCTAGCAGCCCTGTGACCCCAAAAAGGCTCACAGCAGGTTCTGAGGATGGATGGATGAATTGATGGATGAATGGATGGATGGATGAATGGATGGATGAATGGATAAATGGATGGATGAATAGATAGATGGATGAATGGATGGATGGATGGATGGATGGATGAATGAATAGATGGATGGATGGATGAATAGATGGATGGATGGATAGATGGATGAATAGATAGATGGATGGATGAATGGATGGATGAATGGCTAGATAGATGGATGGACGGATGAATGGATGGATGGATGGATGAATGGATGAATAGATAGATAGATGGATGAATGGATGAATGGATGAATAGATAGATAGATGGATGAATGGATGAATGGATGAATAGATGGATGGATGAATGGATGGATGGATGGATGGATGGATGGATGGATGGATGGATGGATGGATGGATGGAAGAATGGATAAATGGATGAATGGATAGATGGATGAATGGATGAATAGATAGATGGATGAATGGATGAATAGATGGATGGATGGATGGATGGATGGATGTTCTCTTCTGGACCGGCATTAGGATGAAAACTCTTTCAGCTCTTCAGCTTCTCCTCCACCTCTGCTGAGAAATCAATCAGAGCAGAGTCCGCTGCTTTCAAATGACTGGGTTTTTTCTCATGTCAGTGTCTTGTGATGGTGCTCAGAGGTCTGGCAGCTCAGAGGAAGATGTTGATGCTGCAGAAGCTACAGCGGATTGATGCTAATTCTCATTTGAAAATGTTCTGTGTTAATTGAGATCATTTTAAAATCTGTTTGTGTCACTGCTGTCTTTGGGGCTTATTCGGGTCATTGAAAGGAGATCTAATTAAAAAAAACTGTTCTGATCCAAACTTCCCCGGAAACACGGAACATCTGCGTCACCATTCTGACTGTATTTGTCTGAATGATCATTTCCGAGGTTCCGTGAAGGCAGCGCCGCTCCTCTCTCCTGTCCGCCCGCGTTTACTCCGAGCGAGCCGCGCTCCCGCTAACTCACGCACGGATCACCGCCAAGTTCGGTTCCGCGCTCTCACCCCGGACCGCCGAACCCCGGCCGCCTCAGGTCCGCTCGGGGACAAACCGAACATTTGTGGGGTTCGGTCTCTGGAAGAGCGGCGTTCACTGACCGGGGACGCGTGCCGTGTCCCGCGGGAACTCTCTTTTAGGAGGGGTCTCCCGAACCCGAGCGGCACCGCTGGTGCGGGTTGATTGGGCCTGGAGAGGAACCGCAGAGATCCGCGGGCTCTGGCGTGCACTCCCGGCTACGAGCTGCGATGAAGAGCGGAACCGACAGCGGAGAGGCGCCACGCCGAGGCGGGAAGAGCTAAGCTCCGGTCCGGTCAGCGGAACCAGGCAGGTACGCGAAGAACCGAGCCTCTTCTCCACCTGTTCCCTGCACCTGCCTCCACCTCCGGCTGTGGGTGGAGGCAGGAGGGTCCTCGTGGCTCAGCCTGCAAACTGATGAAGACTTCCGAACTTTCTCTGATGAAGAGCAGCTTTGTAACCCAAAGACCCTCTTTAGTTCTTATTCCAGATTTGCTGAGAGACTTCTTGATGAAAAAGATTAAAACATCGTTAGTCCCCCATCAGGTTTCGTTGATGTGAAGTTTGATTTAAACTGTTTTTTACCATCTTGTTTCCTTTAAGATTGTTAAACACAGAAACACGAAAGTAATCAATCACAGTAATCAATCTTAAACTTACTGTTAAATGACGTCGCTCGCTCCAAAACATACCGTATCTCTATAACATCACTCACGACTCTGCTTTATGCTGCTCTAAGTCAATCATTTTTTACTTCAGTCTTGCACGCAGTCTTTCGTTGGCAGACTTGTAAACTTTGAGTTTTATTTTATTTGTACCAGCTCTTAGACAAAAGCTCTCTATGTTTTTGTTGTTTGATTTATGTAATTTAACGGCAATCTGTCACAAAAAAATATTCTTCTAAGTGTTAGGACTTAAAGATCCACTCCAAGAAAAATTGTCTTCTTGGTGTTTTGCTTTGATGATAGTGGGTAGACTGATGTGCAATAGGGGCAGGGCTCTTTGGTTCAATGGTAGTAAGTAAAGTTATGTGGAACAAGGGCAGGGCTCGTGAATTTGTTAATATTGACTGGACTAATGTTGGACAGGGGTGCGATTTTGTGGTTTGAAAGTCTAAGTAAACTTATGTGGAACGAGGGCAGGGCGCTTTGGTTTGTTAATAGTGAGTAGACTGATGTGAGACAGGGGTGCAGCTCTTTGGTTTGATGGTAGTAAGTTGACTGATCTGAGACAGGGGCGCGGCTCTTTGGTTTGATGGTAGTGAGTAGATTGATGTGAGACAGTGGCGGTGCTCTTTGGTTTGATAGTAGTAAGTAGACTGATGTTGGACAGGGGTGCAACTCTTTGGTTTGATGGTAGTGAGTAGATTGATGTGAGACAGTGGCGGTGCTCTTTGGTTTGATGGTAGTGAGTAGATTGATGTGAGACAGGGGCGGTGCTCTTTGGTTTGATGGTAGTGAGTAGATTGATGTGAGACAGTGGCGGTGCTCTTTGGTTTGATGGTAGTGAGTAGATTGATGTGAGACAGGGGCGGTGCTCTTTGGTTTGATGGTAGTGAGTAGACTGATGTTGGACAGGGGTGCAGCTCTTTGGTTTGATGGTAGTGAGTAGATTGATGTGAGACAGTGGCGGTGCTCTTTGGTTTGATGGTAGTGAGTAGATTGATGTGAGACAGGGGCAGTGCTCTTTGGTTTGATGGTAGTGAGTAGATTGATGTGAGACAGGGGCGGTGCTCTTTGGTTTGATGGTAGTGAGTAGATTGATGTGAGACAGTGGCGGTGCTCTTTGGTTTGATGGTAGTGAGTAGACTGATGTTGGACAGGGGTGCAGCTCTTTGGTTTGATGGTAGTGAGTAGATTGATGTGAGACAGTGGCGGTGCTCTTTGGTTTGATGGTAGTGAGTAGATTGATGTGAGACAGTGGCGGTGCTCTTTGGTTTGATGGTAGTGAGTAGATTGATGTGAGACAGTGGCGGTGCTCTTTGGTTTGATGGTAGTGAGTAGATTGATGTGAGACAGGGGCGGTGCTCTTTGGTTTGATGGTAGTGAGTAGACTGATATGAGACAGAGGCAGGGCTTTTTGTTTTGAAGGTGCTCTGACATCACAGGATTTCCTGAAATCTTACACATTTTCAAAGATGACATTTATAAAATCCATCTTATTCATCATCATCTAATTCTGCTGAATCTCTGACTTGTATGTCAGCATCAGGGTTGAGGGTTTAAAAACAAAGCTGTTTTGAACACAGCAGTCTAAAATTATTGAATCAAATCCTGACTTAGTGACTGGGTGTGGTTGAATCAGGTGCAGCAGTTATCCAACCCTCCTAGACATGTCCTTCTGCACACAGAGAGGATGTGGCTCCAGGTATGGACTTGAACACGTCTGGAGCATCTCTGGACTCACTGACCATCTAAATCAAACAAAAGTGTTAAAGATTCGGGTTTGGGTCCTGCTCTGGAAGTGGGGGGATCTTCCTCCTCGGTGTATGTGGCACTACCCAGAAACGCTTTCAGAAATTAAAGGAGAGCTCTCTGCTGTTCAGGGTCCTCCTTCCTCAGAGACTGAATGAATGAATGAATGCTGAATCCAGAGCTGCTGTTATTGGATCCTGTCGCTCCTCTGGAGAGACACTCCCTCCCTGCGTCAGGTTTCGGTTCCACGGGACCTGCATGTGAGCTCCTGGTCTTTTCTGTTGTTCAGGTAAACAGACAGGGTGATGTGCCCACATAATCCTTTCCCAGCTGTCCTGAACAGGTACTGCTGAGGATCAGACATAGTGCCTTGCTCATGCACACAGAAGCTGTTAGAGGAAGTCGTGCAGAAGTTGCCATAACTGTTTGTGTGAGGATACTGGCTGGTGGGGTTGAATGTGTAGTTGTCAGGGTCTTGGCTTAGTGTACAGGAGCGCGTTTGTGTCTTCTGGGGGGTCAACATGGACTTTGAGCTGCCCCTAGGTCAGCCCCGCCCACCTGGCCTCATAAAAAATGTTAATATCTTAGTATTCTTTTTAGGAACCTAAGATGACAAAGATTAACTTTGTGTTCAAACAAAAGTTTTATTTTCACAATAAAAGAAAAAGAACAAAATAAGGGACAGAACATCTGCTGTGGGCAAACAAATCTTTAGGGGCATTTTTCTGTTCATTCTCCTTTTTTCAGTTCATTTTTTTATGTCATTAACATTTTTGGATTTTCTTCTGGTTTATCCACTGCAATGGCCACTGTTCTCTGGCTGGTTCCTGATCTTGTGCATTTGGGTTCTCTGGTAAATGTTTTAGCTCCTGGTGTCCTCAGATTTCTATCCTGGCAGAACCAGCTCATCAGGATGGATGGTGTGGAAAATGGTCTGATTCCCTCCCTGTCTGGTTGATGGGAGCGTCACTAATGGTCTTTGGGCTCAAAATAATGAAGATGCAGAGCGTGGTGGTGTTGTGAAACTGCTGCATTCCCAGCATGTCGCTGCTTGATGAGTTTCTGACCCGTTTCTGCTCTGACTTCTGCTCCTGGTGTGAAGAAGAGGCCCAGCTGCGTTCTTCCTCTCCTCCTTGAGCCTGTACATGTGCTTTTTTCTGCAGACTGAAAGCAGAGGGGCGTGTGGACGAACCTGTTCTACTACTCAGTGGATCTGTGGTTCTTTGTACACAAAACTGAAAAGTGATCTGAAGGGCACCTGGCCGGGAATGGCTCAGGCATCGAACAGCAGTGACATTGCACTGGTCTGTTATGGTCCTGACAGAGGTTTGCGTTTGCCTCTAGCTAGACGCGCTCCTTGGAACAATCAGCCATCATGTCAGTCAGAAAAGGAGGTCATGTTCCTCTCTGGTTGGGCATGAAGAACCAGAGTTGGACCTGGGTTGCTTTGAGGGTTTTTCATTCTCAGGAGTTCATGATCGCAGAGCTTCAAACCCCATTGATGAACTTTTCCAGCTGTTAGAATTCAGATTATTAGAGAAGACTGTGGCTGTACTGTCAGATTAAACCCTTAAAATATTCTGCAGTTGATTTGTTTGCAGGAAAGAAAGCTGCAGGCTCTCCCTGTGGCTCATGGTTCACATCTCATTCCAGTGTGAGCTGCTTCACTGCACGGCCTCTGTGTGACTGATGCAGGAATCTCAGCTCCTGTTTCCATCTGTGGAACTTTTTGAGCTTTCTGGAGCTAAAGGGTGAAACCCAGACAGGTCTGACGTCTATCTAATGGTTAGAAAGCTCTCTTGTCTGTCCCAGTACACATGAATGAATCCACGAGTGGGCGTTTGCTTATCTGTTCCGAGGAATAATGTTCTTGTCCTCTAAAGTGGCTGAAAGTTTGTGTCCTGAAAGGTTTTCTTGTTTCAGTCAGTCCATGACAGACGCGCACAAAGCCAGACGTGACCTCTGACCTCAGGCTCAAACACTGTCGCATTATGAGAGCTCCAGCAGTCATTGTTCCTTTCTTTATGTCCCGCGTCCGCTTCTCCCCACCGCCTCCCTCCCACACGCCTCCCCAGCGGCAGACTCTCATTCCAAGTGTGAAAAATATCTGGGTTGGGGCTTGATGCAGAGCCGCAGCTCTCCGAGGACGCTGTGACGTTCCCAAAAGAGATTCCACAGCAGATTCCATTCCCTCACAAACACACTGCGGCTGACATGCTGATCCACAGCTGACAGCGGCTCTCCACTGAAGGCCCAGCAGAGCATCTGAAAGCACAGTTCTGGTACTGTGGTGGTCTTGGTCAAAGCCACATGGTTGAATGGGGGCGCCACCATCCCAGCGGGTCTTACATTTACTGCCGTTGTTGGTTCTGATGCTGATTGCAGCCTCTACACTGCTACTGTTCTTGCTGTAGTCCATTCATGGAGTTCATGAAGTTTCTTCCTCCTGAAGCTGATGACTCCAGTAAAGTTTTCTGGCCTGGAGCTTCCAGAGGAGTTCAGCTTGAGAAATCTGGCAGGTTTGGTCCTGGTTTGAGTCTCACTGGAGATCGTTTCTTCTGGCAGTCCTCTTCATTCGGCAGGTTTAGACTGCTACATGACTTTGGTCCATTCAGGAGTTTTTTTTAAAACTTGAAAATAGGGCTGGGTGATAAAATAATAACTATTGATATCGCAATATAACTTTTCATCGATAGTAAAATGAGTCTGTCACGATAGACTTTTATTTTGAAGGGTCAGAAGTTAACATTTGCCAGTTGCGAGCATTTTCTCTTTGGCGAATAAAAGTTAGAGGATTAAACACCACATGGAGAGTAAATGTTTGTGTAAACTTAGTCATGTTTGTAAGCTCTTCTTTTGATGAATTTCTTTTGTCCTCTTTTCCTCTGCTGTCAGCACATGAGGTAAACAAACATACTTGATGCACGACACAACACCTCACCCCCGCGGTCACTTCACCTGTGCAGCCTTTCGTTTGGCTGATGAAACAGCAGAATATGTGGCGATTTGTAACAGGATCCAGTTAGAACTGATTCATAATAATCTGCAACAGACATTTTAATCAAATGTGTTGATCTGGAGACAGTGCTGTTAGCTAGTCTAGCTTGTTAGCCGCTAATGCTATGGTGCTAACTAGCTGTTCTGTGTGATCACAGTCAGACAGTATTTTCACACACCAGCCTTCAAGACACGGCGGATAAATACAACAAGATGAATTCATAGGAAGACATTGATAAAACTGTTATTTTCTATAGAATAACAGAATTGAATCCACTTTTCGGTCCGGACCAACGCACTTATGCAGTCTGAATACACCCTTAGAGTTTGAATGGTGAGCATCATGGAACAATGGGAGCTGTAATGTTTGGGCCTGACCAGCACAAAGCGGTTTCCCACTTCTGCTGACGTTTCACTTTCACCACGTTGACAGTAAACTCCAGCCTGTTGCTGGTTTTGTCCGTGCACGCTCTCCATGTGCACAGTGGGAATAGCAAGAAGCATTAGGGAGGAGAAGCCTTTCTGCCATTTCAAGCGACTGTCACTTTCAGTTTGGCAGCACCGGGCCTCAGAACCCAGTCAGTTTGCCGTCAGAGTCCAGCTCTGTCGGGTCACCCACTTTCCCTGCAATGGGAACCAGGTCAATGGCTGTCTGTGTCTGATGATGACAAGATCAGCGGGTAGACTTTGTAGATGTGATCACCCCCCCACACACACACTCCACAGAGCTGATGCTCACAGGGGGAAGCACCTGATCCAGGTAGTAAGCTGTGGGTGGGGCAGGGAAATCTGGAAAAACCAGCAGGACAGAAGCCCCCGTTGTTGAGTCTTGTGTGTGTTCGGTGGGGGGGGTGTTATGTTGGTCTCGTCTTTTACTGCTGTGAGTCAGGATCAGGAACAAAATGCAGTTTCCCTTTTGCTCATATTCCCATCGGTCACCGATAGTTTGTGGAATTTTCTCAGATTAGGTTTTAATGAAAGTTTACAGTGATTGAGGCTTAACTGATTAAACAAAGAACATGATGGAAAAGCGGTTCAGAGAAAAGGAGCCATTGCCTTGGTCTGAGTTTGTGATTCTGCAGACAGATCCAGGTGAACCGGTTCAGGTTGTCCCTGTTTCCATGTCAGTAGTATCTCTGCTTGGAAGCTTTGACTCTGTGTGGTGCTGGCCTGCTGCTCAGCTTCTGCTGCAGAGAAGGAGCTTCCCCAGCCTTTGCTTCTGTCTGTTTTGTGCATTCAGTTATAAAGCTGATGGAAGGTATGGTGTCCAGAGCAGTTTTCAGTGTCTGCATGTTGGTGCTTTCTCATTTATTGTTCTTTATTTTTAGATTTTCCTTCAATCCAGAACTGGGCTCCGTTTCGTTGCCCCCAGAGCCTGGCGGCTGTTGCTGCGTTCACTCTGGGAGTGTAGCCTTTCTGCAGCTCTGCACTCTGATTGGCTGTCCATTGATATCAACACACCATCAGTGAGGTGATCATCAGCCGACATGAAAATCTGTGGATAATTCGTCTGCGGATGAGGTTCTGCTTTGACTGAACCAAATTCAACCCCTGCAGTAAAATAGGTGTGCTTGTGACATGCTTTATTCAGTAATACTCCTAGTAGCTGTGACTTATCTTATCTGTATCTGTAATTTTGATGTCAAGTTGAAATGTTTGGCTTTTCCGGAGCTCAAACACAGACAGCACGGACCGGGCTGCAGTGGGTTTGAGCGGAAAGCTTTTGGTTGCTGGTTCATCAGTTCCTCTGTTTTAACAGGACAGAGGGGGAGACAGAAGGCCTGCTGTTCATGAGGAAGTCTTCATCCTTTTCTATGAAAAAGCCTCTTCAGGATCATTCTGGAGTGTTTTGACAAAACAGAACAAAAACCATTAGCCTTCATAAAAATCACTTCTTCTTGTGGCTGTAACTCAAGCCCAAATCATGACTCGCCCCCCGCTCTGCCTGACAGTTGAAGCTTGACTGTAGATCTTGAGCAGACATTTTGGTTCTGTCAGTCAAAAACAACATTGTTCCAGAGGTCTGAAGGTTTGTTCAGCTCTCCACTGTTGCTCCAATTCCTCTGCTTGTGCTCTAGGAGTCCAACATTTACCTGATAAGCGCAGGTTTTGTCTGCTGTACATCTTCAAACCGACCTTGAGCTGAATGTGCAGATAAGCAGTTGAACTGGAAATTCTTCAGAAATGACTGCTGTCTGTTTTGAGAGTTCAAATATTTTCTGGTTCCATTCCTCCTCATCATCAAGAACTTGAAAGTGTCAGCATAGCAGATGAATCTGCCTGTGAAGGCCACTGAACATGGAGGATTGCTCGGCTTGTTTTAGTCCTGAGGCGGTGGGCTGTCACCTGTTTCTGCTGTTCATCTGAAGGCTTGTTTGTGGCGTTTCGAAACTGTTTTAACTCCATATGGATCTTTTTTTTGGCATAGCAGTCAAGCGGCTACCATTGGCTACCACTTGATTTCTCTGAAACCTGCAACGTCTGCATCTGCAGAGGTTTCATTCAGGGAGGAGGGAACTAAAGTCTCCTGGCCTCTCTTTGGGAAGCGGAACCCTGGAGACCAGGATTTAGTCCTTGGCTTTAGTGTATGTTGGCCTGAAAGTAGCAATCGTTTTCACTAATCGGTTGAATATTATTAAAATGTCTTGATTATTGTTTTCTGCAGCCGTCCTCGACTGAAGGACCAGATTGTTTTCACAATTCTTTCTTACTGTTCTTTTGAGCAAATAGTTCAGGCCCGCCACATACTCAAAACCTCACCATTGTGTGTGGTGAAAAGGAATTTCTGACATCGTGAATGAGCTTGAGAAACCATCAAAAAATGAATGGACCCCAAATCTCTAATAGATTTAAATTTTACAGCAAAAACGGGACGGTTTGAAATTATTATGGGAGGTCACAGGACCCACAGCTTGGCAGCCATTTTGTGGTAAAGTGTGAAATTTAACAATTTTCACATTTTCGTGCAATATGTGAAAACACTGATTAAAGATTGATCTTTTTTCTAAGTAAAAATCCTGTTTAATTTCAGTCAACAGATTTTCATGTTCTGTCTGTTGTGTTGAGGTATTAGTTGTTTTGTTTTTTGTTTTTTTTTGTATAGTATTTGCTCATTTTAGCGAAAAACTCGTAATGAAACTGACGTGAAACAGCAATTTGACCTTTTATTTGTTTCGGTATCTGCTATTGGAAATGAAAAGGTGTCTAAAACTGAATGTTGGGGGAAAGAATGAGAGGATGTTCTCTCACAGACAGGATTAGCAGAACTCCGGTTTGTGTTTAGATGTGATCATGTGAAGACAAATGAAACATGTTTCTGCATTTTAAATAACTTGCAGGAACGCTTTGCAGATGGTGATACTTGAAGAGCCACTCTAACAAAAATTGTGTTTTTCTAGTGTCCTTTTACCATTTATTTCCTAATGGACGACATGTATAAAAATAATTAAAAAGAAAATAATAATAAAAAATAATTTAAGTTTGAAACGGCCTTTCTGAGTATTTCTTTATTCAAATAGTGCTGGATCAGGAACAGATGAAAAAACAACCTTTGAAAAAAGTTCACTGTTTTTTTTTTTTTTTTTTTTTGCTACGCTAACGCTAGCTTGGGCTTGTGAGGTGCAAGAGTGTAAACAAAGGAATGCTGGGAAATTAGCTAGGCTAACAGCCCCGTCCATAAACCAGAGTCATATTTCTAATGAACTCTTGCAGCTCTGCAGAAAATCTGTCTTAAAAAATCTGCATGATCTTAATGACAAAACCACTGGGAACGCTTTTACAATAGAAAAAATTATAGTTGGAGTGGGATTTTAGGGGAAATGCAGCTAGAAATGGCAGCACTGAAAGCTGTGTGAAGTGAGAATCACACCCTTATCAAAAAACATGGTTAGTGTGAGACTTTTTATAAAGACTTTTGCAGTAACGCAGAGCAGACCCGTGAGCAGCAGAGAAATGGTGGCTGGATTGTTGGAGCGTTGCGTTTTCACGTCTCTCAGGAGAGGGGTTTCTGCAGTTCAGTCCTGCTCATGTGGGCTGAGCCGTGATATCATCGTTCCGAGGAAAAGAGTTCTTCTGAAAATGTAAATGTAATGACGTTAATTAAACAATGATACTATGAGTATACTATACTATGAGTGCTTGACATAAGCGAATCACAGGCAGTAAGACAACCGAGGGGTGTGTCTGGTCTGGATCTGAAGTTGAGCATCTGTTGGAGTTGGAATGCATGAACGCATGTTAGTGACGTAGGTAAGCCAAGTGTCATGGCTGCCAGCAGGGGGGAGGGCCCCTCCATGGTACTGGCGTACAGTGACCAACACTTTTTTATTTGTGCACTTGGGCACAGATGGTGTGCTGTAAGCGGGCCCCGACTCCTCATGACCTCCTTCCCGTTAACCTCCCGCTGCCTCATGAATATGCAGAGCTGAAGGGTTCCGTGTCAGACGGCTCTGGGAGGTGCATGAGCCGAGCAGCAGGAGACCTTCAGAACAACACCGCAGGCTTTTAAAAGCAAAGGATGACACATTTGTAGGGCATTTGGGAGGCAAAGAGAAACTGCAGACGTCATTGGATACAAACCTGTTTTTGTGATCACCAATCAGGAGGATCACGACTTGTGATGGAGCCTGCTTTGCTGACCAAACAGCTCAGGTTAGCTCCTGCCGACAGGCAGTGGCCTCATTAAGCCAGCCAGTGGAATTACTGTCAGATTTGAACCTCCAGGTCCGCTAATGAACCTGCAGTTCCACAGGAGTGTTTGCTTGGATCCAGAGAAGCTTTGTGTCATAAGCAGTAGAACAGAGTTCATGACCACTTGTGGCAGTGAGCTGAGGACCACTCCAGCAGCAGGACGTTTGGCTCCACCGCAGGTTTCTGGAGCTGAGATCAAATCATGAGGTATTCTGGTGGAAGGCTTGATCAATGCTTTGTGTCCGTGAGTCCATCCTCACACGACTTCATGATGTTCTGACCGCGGTCAGAGGGTCATTCTTCAGAGAAGAGACACACGTGTGCATCTGTCAAAATATCCAGAAGATTGTCGTTTCTGGAGGTTTGTCTTCTGGCTTTCAGTCTAACCTCCAAAACGTTTTGTTCTCTTTATGCCCAGCTGATGTGCGTTCACGGTGAACAGGAGAGAAGATGAAGTTCATTCAAAGATTCTCTTGCTGATATAACATCTAACCACAGAGAAAAAGCGCTTTTGGAAGCAGACTCTGCAGATGTTTGGTCCTGCTGGACCATTAAATCGTTGAAGTGATGGCTCGGTCACTTGGTGGTCGGTGAAAGTGGTTACCTGGTTAACCTAGTGTCAACTGCTGACAGTTTTTGTGCTGTCCATCTGCACACAGCCGGCATGTGTCCAAAGCCCTTTTCCCTGTGGAAGGGACGACCCTTTGCTATTGTTCTTGACCTTTTTATTTCTTTGGATAAGGAGGGTATCTGAGCATCCACCACATAGATCAGCCTGGAGGATGAGATCAGATGATTGAAGAGCTGTCACTGTTTCATTAACAGAGTTCATTTTCATATCAAAGCTTAAATATATGGATATGAAAACTACCAAAGAACCACTGTGACAGTGGAGCCGCTCAGACAGGCGGATGCATGGAAATGCAGCAGTTTCAGGCTCATCTGCAGATTATTGTCCCTTATTTTCTGCTCTGGAGTTGATTAGTTTCCTTTGGTTCTGGTGGACTTTGTTCTGGGAGGCTGCTGGACTCTGTGCTCGTCTTCGTTCAGCCGTGTGGTTGGAAAGGCGGCGAGTGCAGCTGTACTCTGACCTCCGGGTCAGCATGAGGGTTGACGCGCTGCATGCTCCTTAAGGTCGTCTGCTGCTGAGCTCAAACCTCCAGGTTTAGTGTCTCTGCTGCAGACTTTGCTCACGATCATTCATGCTGAATGAACTGTTTTAAAACCTAAACTCATGACGGAGCAGACTGTCCTCTGGATGTCCAACTCTGCTTTGACAGTGAGATGGAAACACCACGGAACCAGAGGTTTGGAACACCTCCCATGGTGCATTGCTGCACATAAATCATGTTTGCAACTTTAGTGATTATTTTATTCTTTAGATTTTCCGAATCCTAAATTCCCACCTCCACTGCTCTAGGCTTTGGAGTCAGGCGGCGGAACAGCTGAAGAACCTCGAGCAGCAGAACGCCTCAGAACACTGAGAACAACCAGAAGAATGTGAAACTGCGGCCCCCCCACCCTGTTCTTGAAGGCGGTGTCACGGGACCAGTGCTGGTTGAGTTGCACTGCTGCCAGCTGAGTGGTTTTATTGCAGCATGAAGGCAGCTGAAGCCCCCCAGCCCCCCAGCTGCAGGACTGGTAGAAAACGGCCTGCAAGCCTGTTGTTGGTGGAATCAGGGAGAGCGGAAACGGACGCGCTGCTTTTCATTTCATGACGTGTAAATGGAAGCTTACATTTAGATGGAAGTGACCATTTTTACCAGAATGCTGCATGTTTCACATGCTCGATTCCACACGTGTTCGTGGCAGACTCCGCTGAGCCTTGCCGTCGGAAGGGAGGCAGCGCGCCGGCCGTCTCTCTGTGTTCATCAGTGATGTGCAGCACGTGTTTGTCTGCTGCAAAGTTCATCTTATGACAGCCAGACACTGGCTTTGGAAATCCAAACAATGTCTGGGGATGCCCAAATTTTCTGTTGCAATAATATCTTCCACAAAAAACAACATTTGTTCAGCTTTCAGAAAACAATTCTGCAATTTTGTGTCGTTGGCTTAATCTGAACTTTTGTTTGTCTTAAATTATCCCTACTTTCAGTTAAAGTTTAAAAATGTTTGCTTAAAAACTACAAGCACGACTGACAAGAGAAAATAATCTTGTTTGTAATGAAGTGGAAGTTTCATTTCAGAACTTCAAAACAATACTGGAAAGTTTGTGTTGTCTAAGATGAATATAGTTCTTTGTCAGTTTGCTGGTTGGATGGAGCTGAATATTTGCTGAAACCTGCAGAGCTGCAGGCCTCGGTAAGGAGCAGCTCCTCAGACTCCTGTGTTTAAACGGCCTCTGTTCCTCCATCGTCCTTCATTCAGTTGTTTGTAAGAAGCCTCCTGAGCTCAGCTCTTCTGGCTCACACACGTTATCAGACACCAGAAAATTCCCACGCCGGTGAACGCGTGCCGTTTGTAGAGCGGGTGAAGCTCACTTCCCAGGTTTTGGTTTGAAGGGCTTCTTGAGGCAGCAGCTGCGGCGCTGCACTGAGAACCGTCTAGCAGCAGGAACCACTGTGGCAGCTTCTGCCCCGTCCCTCTGTAAAAGCCCCGGAGCCCCAAGTGCTCTCATTCAAAATGCACCTTTGTGTTTGGCATGCAGCAGGAGTGCTGAGGGTCTTTCAGAACATCTCTGCCGTCCATGAAAAGCAGACTGAGGGAGGAACGGAGGAAGGCTGAATGCTGTTGCTAGGCTCTGCACAAATGCTCCTCAAGAGTCCACGCTGATGTCAGCGCCTCATTTCCACATCAATGTCTCTGGATGGTTTGTTTCTTCAGACCAGTGGGAGCACCTCCCACTTTTCCCAGCATCCACCAGCAAACACCCTGCCCAAGGCTGGAAAGCTGCCATTCTGTGTGTGTGTGTGTGTGTGTGTGTGTGTGCGTGTGTGTGCGTGTGTGTGCGTGTGTGTGCGTGTGTGTGGGTGTGTGTGTGTGTGTGCGTGTGTGTGGGTGTGTGTGTGGTGTGTGTGTGCGCGTGTGTGTGTGTGTGTGAGCGTGTGGGTGTGTGTGTGTGTGTGTGCGTGTGTGTGTGGGTGTGTGTGTGTGTGTGTGCGTGTGTGTGCGTGTGTGTGGGTGTTGTGTGTGTGTGTGTGTGTGTGTGTGTGTGTGTGTGTGTGTGCGTGCGCGTGCGTGCGTGTGTGTGTCATGTGACACACAGGTTTATGCTGCATTTAAGGGCAGTTTACAGCTCCATGGTCATCCCTCTCTTGGGCGGATGTGATGTCATTAACCCCCAATGTCAATCTAAAGGCCACAGTCCAGTCTTTGCTCACTACAAAGAGAAGTTCCTCAGTCCTTACGTCAATTGCTGTTTTTGATGTTAAAAGAGCTCAAACGTTTAAGTTTGTCATTCTGTATTTGTGTTGTTTTGCTTTGGAAGAATTAAAACTGCTTTCCTGCTGAACGGAACATTTACAGAAACACCAACCCAAAAACGTTGGTTCAAATCCCGCATTATTCCGCGCTATAGATTATTAGATAATAGTCTTTATGCACCAAAGATAAAATGTATGAAGTCCTCGCTCATCCATTACTTAAGAACAATAACACAGATTCTCAGCATTTACAGACCAAGTGTCGGGGGGGTGAGGTGTTGCTTTATCTGAGATTTAAAAAAATATCTGTTTCTCTGCAGGGGAGGGGGGTCAGACAGGAAGTGTTCTGCATCAGAGCAAAGTCTCATTCAGGTGTTTCATGAAAATTTAAATTTTGAAATTTATTAAATCAATGTTTCCCATTCAATTCAACTTGATTTACAAAGCCCAGTATTACAACACTTGTCTGAGTGGACTTCACACCAGTAAATGTACAGAAGAACATAAAGTCACTCATAAAATATAAACAGAAGCTGGTTGTTAAACTAAACTAAACAGACTAAGCTAAACTGGCATCTCTGCACTTAAAGCCTCCTTCTAGGTGAGGAAAAACTCTTTTTAAAAAAACCCTACCTTGGGGGAAACCCCCCCCAGAAACCTCAGGGATGTCCGCATGAAGGAGTGATTCTCTCCCAGGACAGACAGGCGATGTGCCAGAACTTTAAAAGAATAATTATTTTACCTCACTACAACTACATGTTTGAATAGTGTAGCAGGAGGACTTCATCCTGATGGAACTGGGAGGCAGCTGGGGGTGTGAGATGAGCGAGAGGTAAAGCCCAGGCCAAAGACAGGAGCACAGATGATCCACCTGGATTCTGGAATTTCTCCCGCTTCCCCGGAGGGAATGGGAAAAGGGACAACACATGAATTGCACTGCACCAAACAGAGGCATGGTGAACTAAATAAAAAATAATACTAAATAGATGGAGGAGAGTAGAGGTAAATGAGGATAGAGGACAGAACCTCGGTGCACAAAAGTTTCCCCAGCTTCTAACTTCTAGCAGCCTGCTAGCAACTACTTATGACCTGCAGCAGCAGTCCCTGACTGACGGGTCCTGATTGTTTTGTAGTTGTAAACATTTCTGTGCATTTTAGTCAAAATTTGACCTTCTAAATGTGCAAAAAGCCACCAAAATCTGCACACACCTTGGAAAAATTAAAAATGATTTTTTGGCAGAGTCGACAACCTCTTCCCCACCAAGACGATGACATCATGGTAAGCGAAACCATAAATAAATGAATTGACCGAAAATTGCTTATGGAGCAAAAAAAAAAAAGTCAAAATACACAAACAAAACCAAAACATTCGTGTCGGGGATATCCAACTTGTGAAATTATTATGGGATGGCTACACCAACCACGGCTTGGCGGCCATTTTGTAGCATAGCGAGATTTTGCTATTTTCACACTTTCCATAATATGGGAAAACAACACTTCTTCCGGTTTTCACAAATTTTCACAAACATGCCGCCAGCCGGAGTCTTTAACCACCATGGAAGTTTCATTGACCTTTGACCTTGTGAAGAGGCCGCCGTCTTGAATTTTAAAAAAGCAGCTTTAGTACAAGTTACAAACAAAAACTCATCCTGTGGATTTTCATCAATCGTCTAGTGACTTCTCGAGCATCATTGGCAATGTGCTGTGTAAAAAATTTTGGAATTAGAAGTTGTAGATTTTGAATGGCGTGCATATGGTGGACTCTGCTACGATCTTAGCTAACTTGCACATGTTTTACTTGAAAAAGGGTATCCACGAGTTCTGTAGCTCAAGTTGAATGTAACAGTATAACATACGATACGGCAATGTAAAAATTGGGGTCACTGAAAAACCAAAAAACACAGCAAAAAAACTGCTGACTTAGTACCGAAAAAAAAGAGAATGCACTTAGGAAACCAATATACATGTGTCGGGAATATCCAATTGAAGCTCTGAAATTATAATGGGATGGCCACACGACCTATGGTTTGGCAGCAATTTTTTTTTTTTAAATCTGAGATTTGGTGATTTTTAAGTTTGTGAAAACCAACATTTTGGTTTTGCAGTTTTTAACGAAATTTCACACTTGCCACTAACTTAAGTCTACAACGACCCCTGGAGTTTCATTGACCTTTGACCTCGGAAACACACAGCTATCTTGAATTTTCATAAAAAACAGCCAATTAGTAGCAGCTACAAACAAAAACTTGTCTTCTGGATTTTCATCAATTGTCTTGTAACTTGTTATGCATCACTGGGAAGTAATTAAAAAAAAAAAAAGTTGGAATTAGAAGTTTTAGATTTTGAACGGCGTGCACATGGTGAGCTCTCAAAAGTGGCGTACTCCTATTACTTATATTTTTTGATGAAATATTGTGAAAATTGAATATGTTAAGCCCTGACTAGAGCTGGACACAATGACATGAGACTGGATATGAACATATTAGGAATGTGGGCATGGCTAGCGAATAACCCAGTTGCTAAGGAAATTCAAAAGTTTACTTTTGCGGGTTTTTCTAAAATTTACGTCAATCTGTTTGGTATCACCAGGCGACCATAACATAAAATGGTTGCTATGGTGATAAAACCAACAGAAAAGCCGCCATTTTAAAAAAGTGCTTTTTACAGCAATTTCTCACATACGGCTCACAACAGCCTTAAAGGAAAAAAGAGAAGGAGGCAGTCAAGAGTGCTTGTGGTTGCTTAGCCGGTAAGTTCGGATCAAAGTAGGGTGGTGAGGGCAGTGGTGGGGTGTAGACATGGGTGGCGAGGATGCATTAAGGTGGGTGGATAGGGCGTGGGCAGGTAGTGATGAGGGTGAGGGCGGGTAGCGCTTGCAGCTTAAATTGTTATTGAAATTTAATTCCAACATGTAAGTTGCATGCAATATGGCACTAATAGCAGATGGTTATAATAACAATAATAGAAAATCTACATTTTTAGCATATCACGTCGCATATTGTGAGATTTTGGGAACAACCTCCGTCCCTCAGTTAGAGCATTGATAAATATCGTAGTGCAGCAGTAGGGCGGTCGACCTCTGATCCGAAGATTGCAGGTTTGATTCCAGCCTTGCCTGCGCATGTGTCAAAGTGTCTTTGGGCAAGACACTGAACCCCACATTGCCTCTGATGGAAGGGTGGTGCCAGTGTTCTGCAGTGGAGCCGCCATCAGTGTGTGCGAGAATTGGACTGTGACCGTTGAGTGCTTTGGGCCTTCTAGGAAGGTAGAAAGTGTCATGCAAGTAAACGCCATTTACCATTTTTATAATTTTTCTGTTACACTTTGAACAAAGGCATTAAAATCGTGACCTGGATCTTATTTTTGTGACGATCATAATTTTTTTCCTTTTTCAGATTGGACCAAAATGAAGTATTTTACGGTCATTCTCCTGTATCTGCTAAGCCATATCTCATTGTTTACATATTATTCCAATATGGGGTTGCTCTTTACATATCTTGGACCATGTTAACCAGCTAGCACAGCATCGACAGTAAAATAGTTTATTGGTAGCATGTATGCTAGCTACAGCGCGACCAGGATGTAGTCCAACAAAAACATCACTGTAGTTGCTTTTCTGTGCTTTAGTTTAAACTAGTTGCTTGTTTAATTCATGATTTTGTCCTGGTCCAATCAGCTGGACTGATGTTGAAAGCGTCATTTCATGAAACAGAAATGGTCTTAACCAGGCAGATGTGTTAGTGGTTCAGGACTGTTTCACGAAACATATGTTTAAATAATCAAACCGAATGCTGAATGCAATGATGGTAAAAGTTGAATGGCTTTGAGCGTGTGGAATGAAGTGATCTGGACCAGCTGATGGTCTGCAGCTGAGTCTGCAGCTGAGTCTGCAGACGCAGCTGCAGACTCCTCCTCCGTCCACGCCTGCAGTTTTTGGTTCGGTTCAGACTTGATCACTCGAAAGCATCCAGCGCAGTTATGTTTGAATGTTTGCTGCATCACCTCTAGCCCCCCCTCACTTAAACGTGATCCTGACAGAGCTGTCTGGCAGCGCGGCGGGGTTTGACAGTTGAGTGTGGCGCGTGCCAGAGCCTCCATGTGCTCTGCAGAGCGCGTGACTCATCTGATCAACAGACTGAGCGCATATCTGACGATCTCTCTCCCCCGTCCTCCTCTCTCCCCCTCTCTCCCCCTCCATCGTCTTCTGGTTTCTCTCCTCCATCAGTCTTTCCTTCCTACCTTTCCACATCCCTCCCTCTCTCCCTCCCTCCCTCCCTCCCGTTCCTCTCTGGCAGGCTGCTGGTTGCGGTGAGTCAGTATCATGGAGGCAGGCAGCGGGGCTGCCGCAGCGGTGGGGAGCGCAGCGCTGGGACTGCTGGGAGCTGCGTGCAGTCATGACATCCTGGACAGGTAAGAGCACACGCGGCTGAATGTGTGCGCGGTCCTCTTTTTGCGTGGGGGGTGGAGGAAGGACCACACCTCAGAGGGGGCTTTGGTCAAGCGTCTGGTTTGTTTACAGTCAGGGAGGCAGCTTGGTGTTTCAGCGTTCAGCTGGAGGGGGGACTTTTACAGCTCGTATATGTGTGTGTGTTTTGGGGGGGGGGTGCAGTCAGAGGCACCGTGACTGAACTGCCTGCACTGTCACTGCCCCCCCATCAGTGAAGGACAGCCGTCAGAGCTTTCATTCAGGTATTCACCCCCCCAGCGGTTCATTACGTCATAGCAGTCCACCTCCTCCTGCTGCTGTGTCATCAAAAGCGCTGCTTCTGCATCAGCGTGCACACCCACACACAGCGGGGGGGGGTTCAGGCTGCAGTCCAGCAGGCCTCAGTTCGGCAGGCGGCGCTTCTCCTCCACACCTCATTAGTTTCTGTGTGTGGGGGTCACTGCCACATTGAACACCCTCCTCATTGAGGTCACATCAAGGTTGGGGTCGTCCTGTCGGTGCAGTCTCCTCTTTCTTACCAAACTTTTGTTGGTACTTGAATGCATCTCGCCCAGTCAATCATGTGCAGGTGTCACCTGAAAGAGCGGTCCTCCGGCTGGTTCCTGTGCTTCAGGGTAATCTTCTGTTTGTGAGGACGTTCGATCCCGGTCTGTAACCCTCCTGTTGTCAGCGAAGAGCAGAGCAGCGTTACGACATTATTGGAATCATCTGAAGAGAGGAGTCGTCATCGCAGGAAAATTCTGTTTGGGTCAAATCCTTTTATCTGGTTTTTCCCAGTCAGGACATATTATTCCATCATTTAGATGTTCATGCAGTTTGAGGAGGAGTTTTTGTTCCATTTCACTTATGATCTCTGTAGTTCTTCAGGTTCTAAATGTCGTCTGGAAAGAGAAGATTGGAAAAGCAGCATTCTGTTGGTGCAGTAGAGGAGCGTCTGCCGAGGATGGACTCTCTCTGTCCGGGTCTTCCCGGACCAGAACCGTGCAGCCACTCTTTCAGAACAGGGGAGGGGGTGAAGAGAGATGCTGGATGCACATTGAGTGTTGCTCTTCTTACTATGCTTATAGAACTGCAGAGCAGGGAGCTTGTGACCTGCTGATGGTTGCACCTACGTCACTGCTACCAGCTATTTCCAAAGGCATTTTTTTCATCTGCTCCTCATTCACTACGATTTGAATAAAGAAAAAGTCAGAGATGCAGTTTTAATCTTCTTTATATATCTCCTCCATCGTGAGAAAATCTCTACAAGAACATGTTCAAAACACCATTTTCATTAATATGAAGTATTAAGAAGGTATATTAATCAAATATGTCAAAAACAAAAATCTTACAGAGTAGGAGCCAGTAATAATTTAATAAAAACGTTTTCTATGTGGAGGACAGCCTCTCAGAATAAACTTCTTTCTCTCATTCTGATGTAACATCCAGATGAAGCTTGTGCTTCCTGTTCATGTTGAGCTCTGTAGAAAGCAGGAGTTACACGTGTTCTCACATTAAAATGGATTTCCAGCAGCTTCAGTCAGGAAGTCTTTGCGGAAATGATCTCAACATGCTAGCAATGTTAGCAATGCTAACATCATGGCACAACGCAAACCTTCATGATCAGCAACTGCTGATTTAATCACCACATGTATGAAAACTCCACCTCATTAAAAACTGCAGGAACAGATAACAGAACCTTAACAGGAAGTAAAGACATGACCTCGGTCCCGTTTCAGGGTCTGAGTTAAGCTGCTGCTGAGAAGGCTGTAACATTCACAAACCCTTTCTTCTCCAGAGCTCCAAACATCAGCTTTGGAGAGCCCGTTGATGAAGCATCGCTGCCATTGTAATGTGCTTTTTTAAACGGGGTGACGTTCCCTTCTTAGTTTTATTCAGGCATGACGCCAACACAAACGGAGGCTTCAAGGATTTGGATTTTGGTGCAGATGTACCACCTCCTGAATCAGAAAGTTCTGGTGTCTTCTTTACTGCCTGCTTTTCCAGCCTACCTGTACCTGACAGGTAAACAGAAAGCTGGAGAACCTGAACGGGAACAAGGCTGCAGGTCCAGATTCAGAGACCTGAAGGTTTGAGCAGATCATCTGTGTGGGATTTTACCAAAGCTTGACCCAGATGAAGGTTCCAGCACTTTTAGACACAACCCAGGTGTCTTCCAATTCCTAAGAAAATAAGGCCTGAACATCAGACATTCTGAGTGTCTTGGAGACCCTCAGGGAAACAAAACAGAAAACTTCAAATATATGCAGAAATAAATCCAACTTAACTAAGACATTTATGCCCACAAACAAATGTATATAATGTCATTTTAATTTCCCTCAATCATAAATAGACATGCTTGCACTTACACTTACAGTACATTATGAATCTATTCAACATAATTTACTTGAAAGGGAGTGAGATAAGCATTTTTAACCTCAGTGATGGAGCCATCTCCTGTCAGGACTCACTGCAGTTTGCTGATCCTGAACTATGTCTGAACAGGAACAAAAAGGATCCTTCATCAGGTCACTTTGAGGGTGCAGGATTCCTTTTTACTCTTTCAGTTATCTTTTAGCAAATGTCTTCAGCATTTTCAGCAACCAGTTTCAGGATGCAGCGAGCAAGCATCATCGCTGCTCTGAAAGGTTTCTTGTTGTACAGTTTCTCACAGTTTTTAATTCTGTTTCCGTTCAGCTTTTACGTAATCAAACACTCTCCCAAGATGTACCTGCCCCCACCTCCTGTAGGCAGGTACTCCATGGTGCCCCCCACCCCTCCATGGATGCTCCTGAAGCTGCTCGATGAGGATTTATCTCACTGCTGGATTACTGGGATTGCATCCTTCTGGGCTTTTCTGATATGAATGTTAGGTTCCAGGGGCAGATGCTCAGCCGCTTCACCTGCCCTGATAAATTCATCCTGTCTTGAACTGGGTCTCAATCCTGTGCTGGGGTTACCATGGCAGCAGCTGCTTTGCATACATTAGACTGCCGTCCAATACTGACGAGACAACAAGAAGCATGTCATCCAGGAACCAGAACTGGGGCTGGGTCAAAAAATCCATTTTGTTCATTCAAAAGCATCTCCACTACACATAAATTCTGATAATCTGCAGATGCATTTTTCTTTGTCATTTTCTTCTTCTCTTTGATCTTTTGGAACGATTCAAATGATCATCTCAGGTTGGAAAGAAAATTCTGTTTTTACCTCATAGAGTTCAAATGTCCAGCAGGATGCAAATTTAGTTTACTTTTATGATGGAATATTACTGTCAGAAAGACATTTCATGATCTAAAGTGTTAAACTTCCAGAGGTCAGAATAACTACACAATGTTTAAAGAATCAAGACAAATCACGTTCCACCTTAAAGACCCACTCCGATAAAAATGGTGGGTTTTAAATGTTGTTGTGACATGTTTCTAATGATGGAGGACAAAGTAAAGATTAGAACTGCATTGAAATCATTGTGAATCAGGAGAAGACAAAAAAAGACTGTTTGAAAAAGACCATATTTGCCACATAGAAAACTAGGTTGGGGTGTGAGGGGCTTTACGGTACCAGGAAATGGTGCAAATAAATAGCTCAGTTATGAGTGACAAGAGGGGGGTATTGTGGGCTGGGCTAACGCTATGCCAATGGTCCCGCCCACAACGCAGAGTTGAATTTCTGATGAATTCCAGCTGCTCTGCAGAAACCATGTTCTAGAAAACGATTTTTGGGTTTGGTGTCAAAACAGCATAATCCTCATTAAAAGCGAACTGGGAATGCTTTATAATAAATCAAAAGATGATTGGAGTGAGTCACGCCATATTTTGAAATGAATGTCCAAGATTTTCTGACACTATTTCCTCCTCCAGATCACTCCAGCTTTGTGGTAGAGTGCTGCCCTGAGACTGAAGGGTCATGAGTCTAAATCCAAAGCCGAGTCATACCAAAGACTCTAAAAATGAGAACCATTGCCTCCCTGCTTGATGCTCAGTATTAGAGGTTGGATTGGTGGGTTAAACCCCCAATGGTTCCCGAGCGCGGCTGTGTCTGCAGTTCACCCCTCCCCCAGGGGATGGGTCAAATGCTGACACATTTCAAACCCTTTGGTGCGTGACAGCTAATGGGACTTTAAAAAACATGGAGCCCTTCTTAAGGTGGCATGGCCTTTTGTTGTAAATGTTTCTTTTCACAGTTCTGTGGTTCTTAGGGACATGGATCTTATGGAATCTCTCACACGATTCCATATGCATCTTCATACCTGGTCCCCAAGTCGATGCATAAAAGATTGTGACGATACAATACAGTCTAATTCTTTTACCAACATGGATAGAATCGCTATATTTATTACTCATTTGATGTTTAAAACTACAGAAACATTTTTTTCTAACTGGAACTTTTTATTTTAACCAACAAAAACAAATTGTCTTTAGAACTTAACAGTTTCAAACATTAAAACCTGACATTTGGGTCTTTTAGTCTGATTTGTTCTTTGGGGTTAAAGAAAGAAAACTACCAAAAAAGTGACTTACAAAAAGACAACTGCTATGGTTTAGTGTCTGTGTGGACACTATCTTCACTCACCCATCCAAGTATCAGAATCAGTTGTCCTTATCATGTGGTCTGACCTCAGGTGTATCAAATCAAGCCCTCAGACATGCAGACTGTTTTCACAAACATTTGTGAAAGAATGGGTCGCTCCCAGGAGCTCAGTGAATTCCAGCGTGGAACTGTCACAGGAGTCGATTCTACCCGTGCAACAAATCCAGTCATGAAACGTCCTCGCTCCTAAATATTCCAGTCAACTGTCAGCTCTGTCATAACAACATGGAAGAGTTTGGGAACAATAGCAACCCAGCCGTGAAGTGGTAGAACATGTAAACTGATGGAGAGGGGTCAGCGAATGCTGAAGTGCCGAGTGCAAAGAGGTCACTGACCTTCTGCACCGTTAATTGCTACAGAGCTCCAAACTTCATGTGACCTTCAGATCAGCCCAAGTACAGTAGAGCTTCATTCAATGGGTTTCCATGGCCGAGCAGCTGCATCCAATACGCAGAGGTGTGAAGCACGCCGCCGCTGGACTCTAGAGCAGTGGAGACGTGTTCTCTGGAGTGATGAGTCACGCTTTTCCATCTGATGGACCAGTCAGAGTTTGGAGGTCATCAGGAGAACGCTACATTTCAGACTGTGTTGTGCTGAGTGTGAAATTTGGTGGAGGAGGAATAATGGTGGGGATGTTTTTCAGGACTTGGGCTTGGCCCCTTCGTTCCAGTAAATGGAGCTCTAAATGCTTCAGGATACCAAAACATTTTGGACAATTCCATGATCCCAAACTTGTCGGAACAGCGGACCTTCCTCTTCCAACATGACCGAGCACCAGAGCACAAAGCAAAGTCCATAAAGACATGGAGGACAGAGTCTGGTGAGGATGAACTGGACTGGTCTGCACAGAGTCCTGACCTGAACCCCATAGAACACCTTTGGGTTGATTAGAGCAGAGACTGAGAGACAGGCCTTCTCCACCAGCATCAGTGTGTGAACTCACCAATGTGCTTTTGGAAGAATGCTGAAATATTCCTATAAACACTCCTCAACCTTGTGGACAGTCTTCCCAGAAGAGTTGAAGCTGTAAAAGCTGCAAAAGGTGGAACGACATCACTCTATGGGTTAGGAATGGGACAGCACTTCAGTTTATATGTGAGTCAAGGCAGGTGAGCCAATACTTTTTAGGAATACAGTGTTTTTTAAGAATCACCTGTATGCTGTTGCTAAGCTGACGTTAGGTTTGAATAAGGGAATCAAGAACATTTTCAGTCTGTTCCTGGTCCGCTGGTTTGACCTCTAACCAAGAAGCGGCTGGGCTGTAAGGAGGGAGATTCAGCAGAGCGCCTGCTCTCAGCATGACTGAACACCTGTGAGTCTTCCACAGGTAAACGTGGGTCTGCATCAGCGAGTTATTCAGTCTGGGATTAGTGTTGTCCTGTTCTTGTGATGGGACTCCGCTTATCCTGCTTGTGGTTGGTTTGATGTATTTTTGCAGTTTTAGCATTATTAGATTGTTTAACTCTGATAGTAAACTGTCTGTAACTTGCCTCTGTGCTCCTTTTGTTCTGGTTTTTTTACGTGTATCTTTCCTTTAGTTCATTTAAACACGGCTTTTGACGCACTAAAAGACTCAACGACTGTTACCTGTGTGACCTGTGGTCATGGGGGGCAGGCACAAACATGGCCACAGTGGCTGGTCATGTGACCGGCCGTGTTTTGGGGTGGGTGATTTGAAACCAGTTTAGCAGCTGAAATGAATTCATGAGTTTGTTGTCAAAGACTGGACTCTGTAATGAAGAGCACAATAGTGTGAGTCAGTGCTGGAAAAGTGCAGTTCTGCTCCACAGACGGTCAGTTCTAAACGGGAATCCTGGAAATGAATAGTGAGCATAAATATTGACATCCGTGTGTCAAGCCTACCACGCTGCCACCATTTCTGTCAGGCCAGAACCATGCATCCTCCAGAGAGCATCTCTGAGGGGGTGGCACGTGTCTGTGAGTGTTGGGTCTAGCACAGAAAACATGCCTTCCTCCAAAAAGTGTCTCTTGATCAACGATCAGACATCCAACCTGGCAACGCTGCTTATTCTGTGTGCTTTAGGAAGGCTCCTCTGTGGTGTGGGGTTCTGCATGTGTGTGAAAACATGTTGGTGTGAAGATCCTCTGACCATTCTCACCTTCATGTGGTCCGAGTCCAGCGCACACCCCCCATGTGTGCTATGAGGCTTTGTTCAGGCTTTCACATTCACCACATTTGAGTCAAAAAGACAACACAACACACATTTACAACCAACTTCCTGTTTACATTCATCCTCGACATGCCAGAGGACAGGACAAAATGGAAAAAACGTACAATTACAGCCATTAGTTACTCTGCGGAAAAAAGATTGTATTATTTAGTATTTTTATTAGTATTTTATTCATTAGTCTTTAGAATTGTATGAATATTCACTTTAGTATTTTAACATCCTGTTGTGAATGCGCACACTCCATAACTTTACTGCTGAAATCAAACTTAAAAACAAAAGAGAATTACTGAAACACATGTTTCTGTTGAGGAAAAAGGCTCATTCTTTCAGAGAAATGTTTTAGATTTAAAAGAACTGTTTTTGTATGATAAGGTAAACTGTGGATTAGTTTAGGGAGGATTGTCTGAAAATCACACAGAAAGCTCATGATTTAACTTCAGTGTTGGGTGTGTGTGTGAAGTGTGTGCATTCATGCATTTATAGATGATTTGAATCCTTCCAGTGATGTAATAACTGAGGCCTGAGGAGGTTAGGGGATAACAAACCAGTATTGATGATGGGGGGGTAGGAGTAGTTGGGCTTTAATTTCTCTTCTACCACAGGATTCAGTTTTATTTCCATGTGTGTGGGTCACTGCTCATGTTCAGAATCAATCTGAATTTTCTGAAGCGGCTAAACTCACTGATCATTCAAATGTAAAATGCTGTAAAATGTTCAACAGTGCTTTTGGAGAGGATAAGAACTTCCTCATTTCTCTTCCTCCATCGTTTGTGGGCACAACCTTAATGCGACACAATCACTTTTTGAAACGGATCTACAGTTTTGGGGACAAAACCTTTGTAGATGACGACAGTTATCTCTGGAGCAGCAGAAGTTGACCTTGTGGACAAACTTGGTGTTAAATAACCGTAGGGAAAGAACTGCTGCAGATCAAGCAGCATTCCTTCATCCTGGAGGAATGCTGGGATTTCACGGAGGGCAGCACTCTTCTGGAGGGAAGGGAAATGAAGGAGCGGGCTTTGCCTCTGCTGACCCCGTGCTCGGACTGTGCTCCTTCACCAGTACACTGGAAGAGGACCTTCTCAATAATAATAACGGATTGGATTTTTGTGCTTTTCCAGACGCTCAAAGCACTTTCAACGTGTCTCTATTATTCATTAATACTTGGTGATGGTGAACTACTGATGTCTCCAGAGCTGCCCTGGGCAGACTGACAGAGGCGTGGCAGTCTCTCTGACCATCAGCGGGACATCCATGCACAATCACACACCGCTGGAGCCACGCTAGAGCAGGGAGGGTGAAGTGTCTTGCCCAAAAGACACAAAAACAGTTGACTGGGAGAGTGGGGTTTGAACTACTGATACTGCAGCTACTGGCCTAACCGCTAAAACACCTGAGTTACTGCTGCTCTCTACTGATCTCATCTGTTTAACAGCTATTTGATCACTAAATGACTCTTCTACCACAGTTTTTCTTTGCAAAAGTTGAATAATTGCGATTTATATAAGCAAAGACATCTTTGTGATGTGAGTTTGCGCTCTACTACATTCATTGATTGGCTTCCTGATTTGTGATGATGGTGTCACTCATGAGTTGAGTTCATCTGAACTAATGGAGTTCCTGGTGCTCCTCCTGTGCTCCCTCAGACTCAGCATCTCTCTGCTCATTCTCTGTCATTTCACACGTCGCCACAGGACAAAAGTTTGTTGTGAATCTTCCAAACAAAGTATTTTTTGAAGTGGTTCCAAACAGAGCTGGGGGCAGATGAAGACGTGTCAGGATGAAGGAGGGCAGAGCCCGGGAGCAGGAAGTCTCACAGCTGTTTCCTCAGGCTATCATGTCACCGTCCTGGTTTATATTAACAGTTCAGACAACTAACCACACTGGCTCATTTGATGTTTGATGTTCAAACAAGAAGATTGATGGATTTCTTAAAATAACTGTTCCAAGCCATTATTTTAGTGTCTCAGAAGGAGAGATTGTCTTCAAATGTTTTTGTGAAACTAACTATTTAAGAAGTATTTTCTATAGAGAGACGGCGTTGACGTGAATCATTTAGATCAAACACCATGACTAGATACGGTTTTGGTAAAAGTCTGTGTCCTTGAAGGATGATCTCTGAATCTGATCTGAAACTTGGAAACCTTTATACCAGAGGTGTCGAACTCCAGGCCTGGAGGGCTGGCCTCCTGCTGGTTTACCAGAAATCATGTCTCATCTGCTGCTGGTTACCTGGATCGGGTGCGTTTGGCCAATGAGGAGCTTCAATGGCAGCTTGATTGGAAACCATGTAGAACACGGCCCCCGGAGGCCCGGATTCTGACACTCCTTTCCACCATCAGCGTTTTTTCACTTTGATTTAAAGGTGAAAATGATTGAGGCTAAACGAGGTTATTAGCTCATGAAAACACCTAACTCTATGTTTTTATTTGTCATTCTTCCAGGACTTGTGTCACTGTTTAAAATGGTTTTCTTACTTCATGTGCAAACAGAGGTTGATGAAGTTGCTGACTGACCCCAGCTGAAAGGAATTGAAGGGGAGGCCTTCCAGAGACGCCTTTGCTTTTCTGCTGGTTGAGATTTTTGACCAATTTGCCTCCAAAAGATGGAAGTGGAAATAAAAGAGCAGAAGTGTGGTTTCTGAGTGGAGAACGGCACATTTGAGTGGTGAATGTGTGAAAAGAAGGGAGCTGGCTCAGTTGGAGTGTGAGGTTTGAAGTAGGAGCAACATCTGAGCCTGAAATGCCTCAGAGATGTCCTTCAAACCCCATGAAGCTTCAGCAGCCTTTGTGTTTTTCAACCACAAGCCATCACAGCCGTTCACTGATGCTCACATGTGAGGAGAAAAGGATTTCCTCTGTGCACCAGAGTATTATGGGCTGTAGTAAAAAGGCTTTTGTACTGACAACCATTTGCTACCTCCATGTTTTTCCCATGTTCATGCTACCATCTTGATTTGGTGTGTTTGTCTTCAGGAGCCTAAGACCAGGATGTCACCTGGAAGACGACGACATTGTGACTGAACTTGTTCACATCCATCCCAGAGAGAGGCCCGACTGGGAAGAAACCATCAGTGCCATGGTGAGATCCTGCTTCCTAAAAAACCTGCAAACACTCTAAACTTTTCCTTTTTTATTTATTGATCCATGTTTGTTTTCATCCACGTGGACAACTGCTGCTGTTCCCCTCAAGTAGGAGGTGTTCACGTGATGCAGTGGGGCTGCGTCAGCCCCAAACGCTAACAGAGATCACGATGTTTCCTGCTCTTTAAAAGCTAATATTCATTCCAGACCATTAGAGCATCCGATTTCTGTCAGAGAAATCCTTGCAACCAGATATCCAGGAGCAATCAATCATTCATCAGCGCACGGCCGCCTGCAGATGTTGATGGCACCGCTCCCATCGTGCTCTGTGCTGTCTGCCGCCCTTTCGGCATCTGTGTGAGGCTGCCGGCCCCCAGGATGCCGTCCCACCGTCATCATTAATGCAGACGAAGATTCCCCTGCTTCAAACTCTGCTCAGATCCCTCTGTTCATTTCCCGTTCACAAGTCATTACTTCCTGTCCTCCTTTTCTCTGGCTTCAGCAGCACAGTAAAAATGAGGCCGTCACCATGGTAACATGCAGAGCCACCCGTGGTTGGTGCGTGGTTAGAGTCCTGTTACAAGCGCTCACTTCGATCGTGCAGCCGAGCAGCAGCAGTCGTGGCAGGCCGCTGCATATATTGATCTCAGAGGCGGGGCTTTCATAACCTCTTCTTCTGTTCTTCGCTCAATATTTGAAGGAGCAGCGCACAAATGAAGTTCATTTGTGCCACTTACCCCCACAAAGAAACAGCTGTCTGAGAGGGGCTTGTTGAGATGAATAGAATAAGAACCACTATTAACATGATCCTATAAGGCAGATACTTTAAAATCAGATTAAAATGAAGTGATAATAGAGGGATATGGCCTCAAGTTTGTAGTGTCCCAGTCTTAGAGCAGACACTTAACCACTAGGTCACTGACCTGGTCCCACCTTGTAGCCATGACCTAAAGAAGGCCTTGTGTGGCAACACAGAGGTCAAACATTTGTTGTTGAGATCTATCCCACCATCATGCAGTAAAGTCGATCTGTATCTGTTGCAGGGTAACAATCCCAAAAAGCATCATAGCTCCACCTCTGTGCTTGACTGTAGGGCCAATCTGCTGAGAGTGAAGTCAGAATACTCAGAACTGAATACTCCTTATATTTAAGGAACATGAGAATGATATTAGAACCTTTGGCTTGACTGTTCCACCGCTCAGTCGTGTGTTTGTTGGTCTCCTGCACTTTCTGTGACAAGCTAAGGATTTGTCTTATGTGACCTGCATCATCTCCACTGTCAGGCTGTGGTGCAACAGCTGAGCGCAGAAGCTGCAGTCTGTTGCAGTCATGCTGCTTCCCTATCATGACCAAAGATTCCTAATTGCAATAAGACTTTCCTGGTTAAATAAAAGTAAATAAAGAAAAATAAAATTTAAAAATATATTTTTAAAAGCAATAACTTTGTGCAAAGTACAAAAATGAACATAAAGCTGAAAATAGAGATGAACAAAGATGAACATAGAGAAGAACATATAGATGAATATAGAGATGAACATAACAATGAACATAAAGATGAATATAAAAATGAACATAAAGATGAACATAAAATGAACATAAAGATAAACATAGAGATGAAAAGTACTGTTTAAAGTTTGATAGATGTGGAAAAAAAACTGTTACGTCTATAGTCATCTCTATATTCATCTTTATGTTCATCTCTGTTCATTTTATGTTCATCTTTATATTCACCTCCATATTCATCTTTATGTTCATTGTTATGTTCATCTCTATATTCATCTTTATGTTCTTCTCTATGGTCATCTATGTTCATCTCTATTTTCAGCTTTATGTTCATTTTTATGTTAATCTCTATATTCATCTCTATGTTCATTTTATGTTCTTCTTTATGTTCATCTTTATGTTAATCTCTATGTTAATCTCTATGTTAATCTCTATGTTCATCTCTATGTTCATCTATGTTCATCTCTATATTCACCTCCATATTCATCTTTATGTTCATCTATATTCATCTCTATGTTCATCTTTATGTTCATTTTTATGTTCATCTCTATGTTCATCTCTATTTTCAGCTTTATGTTCATTTTTATGTTAACCTCTATATTCATCTCTATATTCATCTCTATGTTCATCTCTATGTTCAGATTTATGTTCATCTCTATGTTCATCTCTGTATTCATCTCTGTGTTCATCTCTATGTTCATCTCTATATTCATCTTTATATTCACCTCCATATTCATCTTTATGTTCATTGTTATGTTCATCTCTATATTCATCTTTATGTTCTTCTCTATGGTCATCTATGTTCATCTCTATTTTCAGCTTTATGTTCATTTTTATGTTAATCTCTATATTCATCTCTATGTTCATTTTATGTTCTTCTTTATGTTCATCTTTATGTTAATCTCTATGTTAATCTCTATGTTAATCTCTATGTTCATCTCTATGTTCATCTATGTTCATCTCTATATTCACCTCCATATTCATCTTTATGTTCATCTATATTCATCTCTATGTTCATCTTTATGTTCATTTTTATGTTCATCTCTATGTTCATCTCTATTTTCAGCTTTATGTTCATTTTTATGTTAACCTCTATATTCATCTCTATATTCATCTCTATGTTCAGCTTTATGTTCATCTCTATGTTCATCTCTGTATTCATCTCTGTGTTCATCTCTATGTTCATTTTATGTTCATCTCTATGTTCATCTTTATGTTCAATTTTATGTTCATCTCTATTTTCAGCTTTATGTTCATTTTTATGTTAATCTCTATATTCATCTCTATGTTCATCTGTATGTTCATCTGTATGTTCATCTATGTTCATCTCTATTTTCAGCTTTATGTTCATTTTTATGTTCATCTCTATGTTCATCTCTGTATTCATCTCTATGTTCATCTTTGTTCATTTTTATTTTCATCTCTATGTTCATCTCTATTTTCAGCTTTATGTTCATTTTTATGTTAATCTCTATATTCATCTCTATGTTCATCTTTATGTTCACCTCCATATTCATCTATGTTCATCTCTATTTTCAGCTTTATGTTCATTTTTATGTTAATCTCCATATTCATCTATACGTTCATCTTTATGTTCATCTCTATATTCACCTCCATTTTCATCTCTATGTTTATCTTTATGTTCATTTTTATGTTCATCTCTATTTTCATCTCTATATTCACCTCCATATTCATCTTTATGTTCATCTATATTCATCTCTATGTTCATCTTTATGTTCATTTTTATGTTCATCTCTATGTTCATCTCTATTTTCAGCTTTATGTTCATTTTTATGTTAACCTCTATATTCATCTCTATATTCATCTCTATGTTCATCTCTATGTTCAGCTTTATGTTCATCTCTATGTTCATCTCTGTATTCATCTCTGTGTTCATCTCTATGTTCATCTCTATATTCATCTTTATATTCACCTCCATATTCATCTTTATGTTCATTGTTATGTTCATCTCTATATTCATCTTTATGTTCTTCTCTATGGTCATCTATGTTCATCTCTATTTTCAGCTTTATGTTCATTTTTATGTTAATCTCTATATTCATCTCTATGTTCATTTTATGTTCTTCTTTATGTTCATCTTTATGTTAATCTCTATGTTAATCTCTATGTTCATCTCTATGTTCATCTATGTTCATCTCTATATTCACCTCCATATTCATCTTTATGTTCATCTATATTCATCTCTATGTTCATCTTTATGTTCATTTCTATGTTCATCTCTATTTTCAGCTTTATGTTCATTTTTATGTTAACCTCTATATTCATCTCTATATTCATCTCTATGTTCATCTCTATGTTCATCTCTATGTTCATCTCTATGTTCATCTCTGTATTCATCTCTGTGTTCATCTCTATGTTCATCTCTATATTCATCTCTATGTTCATCTTTATGTTCATTTTATGTTCATCTCTATGTTCATCTTTATGTTCAATTTTATGTTCATCTCTATTTTCAGCTTTATGTTCATTTTTATGTTAATCTCTATATTCATCTCTATGTTCATCTGTATGTTCATCTGTATGTTCATCTATGTTCATCTCTATTTTCAGCTTTATGTTCATTTTTATGTTCATCTCTATGTTCATCTCTGTATTCATCTCTATGTTCATCTTTGTTCATTTTTATTTTCATCTCTATGTTCATCTCTATTTTCAGCTTTATGTTCATTTTTATGTTAATCTCTATATTCATCTCTATGTTCATCTTTATGTTCACCTCCATATTCATCTATGTTCATCTCTATTTTCAGCTTTATGTTCATTTTTATGTTAATCTCCATATTCATCTATACGTTCATCTTTATGTTCATCTCTATATTCACCTCCATTTTCATCTCTATGTTTATCTTTATGTTCATTTTTATGTTCATCTCTATTTTCATCTCTATCTTCATCTCTATGTTCATCTGTATATTCATCTTCATGTTTATTTTTATTTTCATTTTTATGTTCATCTCTATATTCATCTTTATGTTCTTCTCTATGTTCATCTATGTTCATCTCTATTTTCAGCTTTATGTTCATTTTTATGTTAATCTCCATATTCATCTCTACGTTCATCTTTATGTTCATCTCTATATTCACCTCCATTTTCATCTTTATGTTCATCTTTATGTTCATTTTTATGTTCATCTCTATGTTCATCTTTATGTTCATCTGTATATTCATCTTCATGTTTATTTTTATCTTCATTTTTATGTTCATCTCTATATTTATCTTTATGTTCTTCTCTATGTTCATCTCTATTTTCAGCTTTATGTTCATTTTTATGTTCATCTCTATGTTCATTTCTTTATTCATCTCTATCTTCATTTCTATGTTCATCTTTATGTTCATCTGTATATTCATCTTCATGTTTATTTTTATCTTCATTTTTTATGTTCATCTCTATATTTATCTTTATGTTCTTCTCTATGTTCATCTCTATTTTCAGCTTTATGTTCATTTTTATGTTAATCTCTATGTTCATCTCTATGTTCATCTTTATGTTCATTGTTATGTTCATTTTATGTTCATCTTTATGTTCATCTCTATATTCACCTCCATTTTCATCTCTATGTTTATCTTTATGTTCATTTTATGTTCATCTTTATGTTCATTTTTATGTTCATCTCTATATTCACCTCCATATTCATCTTTATGTTCATTTTTATATTAATCTCTATGTTAATCTCTATGTTCATCTCTATATTCATCTCTATGTTCATCTTATGTTCATTTTTATGTTCATCTTTATGTTCATCTCTATATTCATCTCTATGTTCATTTTTATGTTCATGTCTATGTTCATCTTTATGTTAATTTTTATGTTCATCTTTATGTTCATTTTTATGTTCATGTCTATGTTTATCTTTATGTTTATCTCTATAAACATCTAAATCAAATGTCAAACTAAGCCAGTCTTTAGCAAAAACAAAGCACTATTAAATGTTAATGTTGGCAAACTTTCTGTATTCCATTACAATGACTTGCACCAGTCTTAGCGCATTGAGCACAAATGCATTGACCACTAGTCATGTGCAGCTTAGAGCGATAAATAAAGACAGAGTGACCTATTATAGAAAAGGCTAACAAAAAGGATCCGTCTCTTATCTTTCACACTAAAGAGAAGCTTTAGAGTCGTGTCATTTGTAACCGTCACATCAGCACATGGGGCAGATCTCTGCTCTGCTGCTCAACTGTTGCTCATGTGATGGGACTTCTTGCAGCCTCTCTTTCTGTCTTATCTTTGAGACAGTTTGGAAAGCACCTTGACTGCAGCAATGAGGGCATGTCTGCACTTTGACCGATCCCCGACTATGTGCGCACATGCATGTACATACGTATCCACCAGTTTCCCCTTCATTTAACCAAGAGGAAATGTCAGAGCCTACAAAACCAACAATCAGTGAAAGGTGGTGCCTCAGAGATCTGTTAGTATTAATTGATATGTATTAATTAATAGGAACAGAGCTCATGAAAATGACTTGTATTTCGCTAATAATATGGTCTTTCTTGTGCCAAAGGTAATATATGATCATATATATGGATGTAGTTTACTCTGAAGGGCTTAAAAGAAAGCATGTATTGACCCTTAAAGAGAGATGTTTGCAAAGAAGACAATAATGACAAAGTGCTCTGGTGTTCAAACCTCATGATGCAGGAGGCCTCCTGCTGGTTTTTTACAAACCCTGCCAAATCTGCAGTAGATTACCTGGATCAGGTGTGTTGGGCCCCTAAGAAACTTCAATGGCAGGTTGGTTCTAAAACATGTAGGACAAGGCTGGATTTGGACAAACCCTGCTCTGTAAAATCCATGATAATGTTTTTGTGTTTACTTTTGATTTGGGCAAAAATGATTTAACAAAAAGCAATAATTTTCTTTTAGAGCAATATTTTTTTTCTCCAAAAAGCAGTTTTGCGTGAATTTTAAAATTCATGATTTAACTAATGCTAGTTTCACTTTTTTCATTCACTGGTTCTGTTAAAAAGCACGTTTATAACCTGACAAAACTTGTTATGAAATGGCAAATAATCTTTTTCATGAAACATGAACTGATTTGAATAATGTGAGAATCTAAAATCTGCTCTGGGTTTTTGTCAGTGCTTCCCAGTTCTGCTGCTGATGACATTAATGCTGTTAGAATTGGCATCGTGGCCAATGAAAACGCATGAAACTGGATTTGCTGATTTCTGCTGAAACCTTTCTACTGAACAGTTAAAGGGAGAATACACCAACAGACTGGGAAGCTCTCTTTGCACTAAAGGTGGAGGCAGTTCTGCTGTTGAGCTCCGTCGTCTGTCCTCCAACCAGCTCCTCTGAAGAAAATGACAAGCTTCTGCGAGGAACTGCAGGGACATGGGATTTGGCTCCCATCCTCTCATGCTCGTTGTTCTCGTCTGTGTTTGGTCCTTGTTTTGGTCATTTCACGCACCTGACTCGCTCTTGCAGGCCAGCTTTCACTGAGGACATTTTGTCTCTAACTGGGATTTTATTTTAACGGTTTCTCTAACGCACATCTGCTTCGGCACCCAACACTGGTACTTCTCTCTCCCAGTTTGACTGTCACAAATGAATGTCTCTTCAGGCGAGAAGCGCAGAGATCCCGGAGCTGAGGGCGGAGCCTCTGATGCGCTCGAGCAGCAGCAGCACAGCCAGCATGAAGGTCAAGAATGTCAAGAAGTGAGTTGGATAGCTCACCCCCTCCATCTCTGTTTGATCCTCATTGTCATCTTTGTCTTTTCTGACCCCCTCCCTGCCTGCTCCTCCCCCCTTCATTATGTTCATGCTCTCTACAGGTGACAGACATGCTCAATAATTGTTCTGTTTTTCAGACTCTCCTTTACGAAGGGACACTTCCCAAAGCTGGCAGAGTGCGCTCACTTCCACTATGAAAATGTGGATTTTGGCTCAATTCAGGTACAGTTTTTCCTCCTTCCTAAGAAACTATTTCCTGGTTCATGTTGAGCCTCTTCATAAGTTTCCAAAGTGAATCTGAATTAAAAATGCAGGACTGCTGGGGACACCTGACAGCAGGTGGCAGTCAATCTACACAGAGTTGTTTATTATGGAGGGATTTTTGTGCCACCATATTGCAAGCAAAGTTCAGTTTTGAGATCAACATTTACTAAATTGCAAACAAAATGTAAAGTTTTATGAATAAAACTTTATAATTTGCAAATGAAAATATTTAATATTTGCTTTCAAAAACTTTTTTTTATGCTTTTGCAACACAAACGTGTCTCTAATCTTGCTTTTGCCCTATCTTTGATTTTGCGTTCTTAAGTTTTTGTTTTGTGTGATATTTGGGCCACCAAACAGTCAATTACAGACAAGAGGGTTCATGTAGATTGGTCTAGGTTCTATCCAATCAAGTGTCTCTGCCTTGCATGGGTGGTGCTTGGAGGCAGACATAAACTTTGGATTTTTGTATCACATGTGTTTGACCGGGATTCTGCTGTCTTTAATCATTTTGAGCCTGGCCTAATGGAGAAAGACGATGTGTAACCGGCTGAGCACGAGGTAACATTTGTTGTTAGAAGCGCTAATAGTTAGGACCTCCTCCTCTGTGAATAGCTGCATAGCCAACCAAATGCAGCGTCACATGCAGGGACCCGCCTCACCACAGCTAGGCGGCGATGCAGGTTCCCATTAAGAGCTGAACAGCAGCCAACACAGAGAGGGAACCCAAATGAGGAAGCACTGGAAATAAAAATGTAAATAAAATAAAATTAAAAAGTAAAGATATTGATGAAAGCAAAAAACTAACAAAACATTGTATTGTAATGAGGAGTTTTAAAATAAATCAATAATTTAGTGCAAGTTGATCAAATAGATAATAAATAAATCTAAAATTATAAAAGTTGTAAAATTAGGTAAAAGCCTAGTTAAAAAGGTGGGTCTTGAGCCTTTTCTTAAAAGCATCTATGCTCTCTGCAGCTCTTAGATTCTCAGGCAAACAAGGGCCATAATGCTGAAAAGATGCCTCTTCATAAGTTTTGGTTTTCGCAGCAGGAATGGTTAGAATACCAGAGGATCTTAGGTCCACGAGGGTTCTTATTGAACTCAAAGATTTGACAGATAAGAAGGCGCAAGACCGTTAAGACATTTGAAAACCATTAAAAGTATCTTAAAATCAATCTGGAACCTTATTGAGAGCCAATGCAGGAATTTTAAAATTGGGGTGATATGAGCCTATCGCCTGGTCTTGGTGAGAAGCAGCATAAACAAGCTGAAGATTCTTAGTTAGTTTTTGAAAGACCAGCGAGCAGGGCGTTACAATAATCAATTCTACAGGTGATAAAAGCATGCATCAGCATCTCCATATTAGCGAGAGAGAGTAGTGGGCGGACTCTATCAAGTTTCTGATGATAAAAACATGTTTTAACCACGTTTAATATGTGGGATAAAACTTAGCTTAGAGTAAAAAATGATGACTAAAATGTCAGCTTTCTCCATGATTTTACATCTAAAATACAGTTAAAAAGTGCTTCTATTGGCTATTTACTGTACAGCTGGGCATCATCAGCATAGCTATGGAAGCTGATGTTGTGCATCCTGACCAAAGAGGAAGCATGCAAATGTTATAAAGTAAGGGGCCAAGGATGGAGCCTTGGGGTACACCATGTTTAATTCTGTTGACCCCAGAAAAGTATGTGTCCATGCTTACCATAAAGTATCTCTCCTTGAGATAAGAATTGATCCACCTGAGAACAGTCACTGAAAGACCAAGACTTTTAAGTCTGTTTAACAGGATCAGGTGATCAACAGTATCAAAAGCATCACTTTGATCTAGTAGAACAAACACTGAGATCTGACCTGAATCCAAGGCACACCTGATATCATTAACGATTTTTAAAAAGGCTGTCTCAGGACTGTGGTTTGTTTTAAATCCAGACTGGTTTATCTCAAAGATGTTGTTTAATAATAGAAACTCATTCAGCTGATTAAAAACTAGTTTTTCTAATAAATTGCTTAAAAATGGCAAGTTGGACACTGGTCTGTAGTTATTAAAAACTGAGGGGTCTAAATTGGTTTTCTTTACTAATGGTTTCACCACTGTGGTTTCAAAGGCAGCTGGAAAAAAGCCTGTCTGAAGAGAGGAGTTCATGATATTTGAAATCTCACTCTCAAAGACCCATAAAATGATGGAAGAAGTGATGTGGGAATGGGAACATGTTTTTGGGTTAACTTGGGAGAAAACTCAACCAAGTGTTGTAGCTTCAACCAGGTTAAAACCGTCCAGTTTTTCCTCGGGTAAGATCAAGCCATCGTTTTAAATAAAAAGGCTTTTTTAATTCATTTAAAATACTTGATCTGAACAAATCTGTTTTCCTTACTGAAATGGTCAACAAACCCCTTACACAATGATGCGGAAGCTGCCATTGGGTTTGTAAATACATCAGCATTGATCAGAGATTCAATTGTGGTGAAGAGGACTCTGGGATTGTTTTTTTTTTTTTGTATGTTCTCCACCGTCTCTCAGCGGCTCGATATTGTCTCTTCAGCAGTTTAATTTATTCAGTTCTCCAAGGGGGTGTGTGACTATTCTTATCTTTTTAGATTTAAGTGGAGCAACTGAATCGAGACTGGATTTGAATTTACTGTAAAAACTTCCTACAGTTAGGTCACGGGGGCTGATAAGACGAGGGGAGTGTTACCACAAACAGCTGTAATGAATTTTTAAACCACCTTAAGAGTTAAGTAGTGTTTCTTCACCGTTCTCACAGAGGTCTGTTGTTTTATAAAACCAGCGATGTTAAAAAGTACACAGTAATGATCAGATACAGCCTAAATCCAGAGAAGCAGAATGCACTCTACCTGCAGTCACACAGATTTCCTGCAGGGGGCAGGCTGATCATTAGGTCCGGTTTGGTGAAGGGCTTTTCTGCTCTGGTTGGAACCATTGACTGTATAAGAGAACTGGGCTTTTAATGATATTTTCTCTGTACTGTAGTTATTTAAGTTATAAACTGACCAATCAGATAACTCAATAAAAGTATGACCTGCCTGCTGGCCCCACCCTTGAGCATTAAAAATGATTGCCAGAGTTTGTGAAGCCTGCTTTTAGTAGAAGGGCTGTGGACTTCTAACAAGCTCACTCCTGATTGGAGAATGGTTACCACAGAAACGTTGACTCATATCGACCAGCTTACTGACCTGGCGAGGTCCATACTGTGAAAAAATCACTCCCTCACTCACTCACTCCAGTTCTCTGATACAGTCCATGCTTGGAACAGAAAAGCGGCAGAAGGTTTTTCCTGTTTTGCTGTATTTTCTGGACATGTTTGCTTGATTCCTAAGTGGATAACAAAAACCCAGTTTCTGCTCGTCCTTGAATGATTCTCCCTTTGCGTGAAGCTTCTTGTGGAGGCTCCTCACCCCCATCCTCACATGTTCACTTTTGTGTTCATTTGAGTTGAATAGAGAATGAATAAAGAGAGGTTTCTGAGGACTGCAGTCCCTTCGTAGGAAACCACTGCTGCATATCCTCTTATATCACACTGAAGCCTGTTTTGAAGATAACATCAGGAGAAGTTTGTTGTTTTTATTTCTGCTGCAGAGCGCGTTGGCTTCATGAATTCTGATTATTGCAGCTGTGGTGCATATGGTAAATGCCATATATTTAGATTGTTTTTTTTCTGCGCTCATTAAGGCCCAAAACGCTTTACTCGTGCATGTGCGTACCCACTCTCTCACACACACACACACACACACACACACACACACACACACACAAAAGACCACCTGGAGCAATGTTTAATGTCTTGCCCAAGGACCCTTTGAGACATGGCAGAGCAAGAACCAAATCTGAGACTTTTAAATCAGAGGTCGACCGCTCTACCATGCGCCTTGATTGTCTAAGTTGTTTGAGTGTTTTTGAAGAAACGGTTGTGCTAAAGCTTTTTAGAGACAACATTGTCTGATAATGAATCTAAGGTCTGACAGTCTGCACCATTGAAGGGACTCGAACCCGAGAGTCTTCAGGCGTTTCTTCGCTGTGCTTTACCAACAAGAATGTCTGAAGATGGGGGTGCAGAAACAAACCCCTCCCAACACGTTTGTTGACATGTGGAAACAGCACATGCATCTAATAAAAGAGGATCTCTGCTTAAACTTCAGCTTCTGTTTCTTCTCACCAAAGTATTTTTAATATAGATGCTATTTCCTGAAGCCGGTTGTCCAGCCGAGGGTTGCAGACACCGGCTGGTCCTGTCAGCTGATCCGGCATCAGCCAAAGCTTTGAGGACAGAGTCACAGAAACGGATCCACTTAAACTGGAACCTTTTCAAGTTATGATCCAACATTTCAAAACATTTCACTCTTTCTGTTTGTAGTGGTGAGCTTTACAGCCGTAAAACATCTGTGAGGCTGCTTCACAGATTTCACCTCACGTGGGCTATTTTTAAAATGTAAATGAGGAACTCCTCCTCACAAAACTGTATAACAATCTTTCTCAGAAGAATCTTCCTCCAGCTGTCAGTGTTTCTGTGAATGAAATCCTTGCAGATTCTACCTCTACACTGTAGGTGTTTTAATGTTCCTGCAGTAAGTTTAGGAAATGATCATGAAACAATCAGCATTGTTTACTGGTCAGCCACTGGCTCAGTGTTTCAGGACCAACAGTGGTAGAGATGTCAAAGCTGAACTCCAGTTTTCCTCCAACAGAAAAATCATTCACACTCACTCCTGCATGGATGAAAATTTAAACAACTCGTACTTCCAGACAAAGTGCACATTTTGTTGGTATAAATTGGTGATGAAGCAGCCTGAGGCGTTTAGGTGTTCCAGTGTTCAACAGCAGTCAGCTGGGTTCACAGCTGGGACAGAATGCCCCCTAATGGTGACAGGGAAGCCTGCAGTTACAGAGGCTGTGGTCTGAATGAGCAGCAGCATGGCTGCAGCTCAGCTGTCTTCATCCTTTCAATCACCTCCACACATCCATGTTGTCACAGTAGAGAGAGCAGCGTTCTCCTGAGGAGGTGAATGACCCCACCTACCCCCATCTGAAGGCAGAACCTTGTAATCCCTCCATAACAAAAAAAACTTCACAGCTTAAACACAGCTCGGCTTCCTTTTGAGACATAAATATTCTAATTATAAATTGTTAATTATCACCGCTGGCTCCATGGAGAAAGTGGGTGTTATCTTAGGCAGGGGCGGTGCTGGCAGCACTCTTTCTGGTTCTCACTTGTCTTCGTCACCTTGTGAGGACCTGCTAGTTTTGGTGGGTTATGAGGAGCTGGTGCTCAGAGAGCAGGGTTACAGAGGAATGCTCAGAGATGCATGAAAGGATCGAAATACCACTTTGTGGTTGTTTATAGTGAGGAATGAACATTATAATACACTTAAAAGCTCAAAAGAGTTGATTTTTGCATGATAAAGATCCTTTTATATATATATATATATATAAGAATATGAAGTGGAAAGCATACAGAGGTTTATCTGCCTTCAAAGTCCATCCATTTTCTTAACCCACTGCATGCCTTTTGAGGATACAGGTTTGCTGGAACATAACCTGGCTACTGTAGAGCGCAGGCGGGGTTCATCCTGGACAGGTCCACAGTCTGTCGCAGGGCCTCACAATCACATTCCTACAGACTCACACTCACATCTAGGGACAATTTAGAGAAATCATTGATCCTATGAAGCATGTCTTTGGACTTTGGGAGAAAGCTGAAGAAGCGCATGCACAAAGGGAACATGCAAACTCCACACAGAAAGGTCTCAGCCAGGATTCAAACCTGGGCCGTGAGGTGAAAGCACCAACCATTGCACCACTGTGCACCTGCATTTTAAATGACTACAAAATACACCATTTTGAAAAAAGGAGCTGTGTAATTTAAACATATTCAGTTGGTCTGAGGGTTTGAACCCCAGCACTCCTGGCATCTTCTGGTACTTTTTCTTTGGTTCTTTTTTCCTGCTCACAGCAGTGCTATCAGGCCATATAAAACCCTTTCAACAGAAGGGATAGCAGCTGAATGCCATAACTCTTCAACCATTTATGCAATCAGTGTGAATCAGCTGATTCTTGAAGTGCAAAGGCGCTTTTCTCCACGAGAGACTCAGTTGATTGATGGGGTAAAGCCTTCACTGGTATGAGTGTTGCATACCAGTCCAAGGCTGCTTTCTCCTCTTCAGAATCCACTGGAATTACTTTACTATCGTGAACGATTGAAGAGTTGTGATGGAATGTAAACACTGGAGCTCTGGTGTAGAAGAGTTAGTTTGTATACGTTTAGAAATGAGCTGCAGGGACCATACTCTCCATTTGGCCTGAGTGCCAGACTTTGGACATGTTCTAGGTTGAGATCTTTTCCCTGGTTTTCTTTGGTATCTTTAAAGATTACTCTCCTCCTGCACACAAAGAAGGAGGGCAGGGCTCAGTACATGGGCCTGCTTCTGCTCATCTTTCATCAGGATGAAAGAAACCAAAATGAACTCTTAAGAGCTGTATCTGTTCTGTCAGACAGTAAAGTGAGTGAACAGTGAAGATCTTTTTCTCATCTCACAAATGAACCCCTGTTTGACCTCTATCCCTCCTGACCAGCATCCAGCTCGAGTGAGCATTTGGGATCTGGTGAAAGTGGCCTAAATTAGCTGGATGCACATATTGACATTAAACTCTTCACCTCCCCTACCTTCATCACAAAATATGTGGATCTGTTCTAATATATTTGTTCTAATAGATCTGTTCTAATAGATCTCTTCTAATGGATCTATTCTAATAGATATGTCCTTATAGATCTGTTCTAATATGTTGTAATAGATCTGTTCTAATAGATCTGTTCTAATCTCTTCTAAAGGATCTGTTTTAATAGATATGTTATAATATATCTGTTCTAATATATATGTTCTAATTGATCTGTTCTAATGGATCTGTTCTAATAGATATGTTCTAATAGATATGTTGGATTTCTTCTGAGTAATAGCCTATTATCTCTGCATAGAAATCTGTGGGATTTTGGCTTCTTGTGGGTACTTCCTGTTTGGAACAGGGGGGTCATCCAGTCTAGTTCTCTCCAGTTAGTGGGGACTGCCCACAGCTGGCTGGTTCTGGCCTGGCCTGAAATGTCCTCTGACTTTTTCCCGTCACAGTCATTAGCGGGGCAGCCGTCTGAACTGGGTCATCACCAGATTATCATTTTATTTTTGTAAGCAGTCTTGTAGGTTCTGCGTCTGGATCCAGTCTCTCCGTGTCCTTAACTGAACTTAGGGGTATCAGCTGCTGTGGCCCCCCGAAGCTTTTCCACTGTAATCCCTGGAAAGTGTACAACAGTCCATGGAAACGTCTGCTGCGTTTAAACACTGTCCAGTAACAACTTAAGATTCACGCCAGTTCTTGTTGCACTGTTGCAGTTGTGTTTTTACTCCTGGAAATGTGTGCGTGTGTGTGTGTGTGCACGTGTGTATTTGTTGATGCATGGGTGTATATGTTTGTGTGCATGTATGTGAGCAGGGGAGTGGTCTGCAGTCTGTGACCTGTGCGTGTGTGTGTGTGTTTGTGCTCATGTGTGTTCCTGCATGTATGTGTGTGTGTGTTTGTGCTCATGTGTGTTCCTGCATGTATGTGTGTGTTTGTGCGTGTCCATGTGTGTGGGTGTGGCCTCTCTCCTCTTCTGCCTCCATCCAGAAGCGTCTCTCCAGTCTGGCTGCTGCTGCTTCCTGTTTGCATGTTGCTGTGGTCAGGTGGGTTGGAGGGGGAGTGGGGGGGCAGAGGACTGCACATGTGGAAGGGAGGAGCCCCCGTCCTTTTGTCTCCCCTTTCTCTGCTTCTATTTGGCGGCTCTCTCCCTCCATCTTTCTTTGTGCGGGATGCACCAACCAGCGAAAAGAGGAGGAGAGAGGGGGAGGGGATTCCAGCCTGACAGACAGAGGAGGAGAAAGCAGGAGGACACCAGGAGAACAGACCTTAAAGGAAAACACTGGACTCCATTTCTGTACTTCCTGCTAGTTTTTCTCCTGCTGCTGTCATAGAGGCTGAGCAGCTCAGCGCTGGACTTTACTGAGGGATGGAACAGAGGATGAAATGAAGAAGAGAGCCGTCCCACTAAGGAACCCTTCACTTGGCCTCTGCAGCTGCTCCTCTTCCTCTTCTTGCTCCCTCCCTCTCGAGGAGACTCCTCACATTTCCCACTGAGGGAGCAGGCAGAGCAGAGCGGGGCTGGGCGGTGAAAGGACTCTGCCGCAGCTGGACTGAAGCTGGCCGGCATGGAGGCCGTCTGAGTGTGGAGCAGAGTCTGTAAGTATGCATGCGAGCAGCTGCAGCTGTTTCTGCAGCCGCTGCAGCTGTTTCTGCAGCCGCTGCAGCCACAAGCCCTCCTCTGTCAGGACTCTGGAGTTTGGAAACCAAAACTCCTCTGTGTTCACTCATTTTCCTGCAGCTGAGGAGCACACACCACAGGAACATTTGGTGATGAACATCAGGGATGCTTATGCAGAGATGCAGATTTCCCACAGATCAGGCTGTGTGGCTGTTTGAAGACAAGCTGAAGAGCATGTGGTGAAGTTGACCTGAGTCTGCATCTTAAACCAGCAGCTCTCCTGTGGTTGATCTCTCATCAACAGTTTGATGTTCTAATCTGACTGAAGAACAGCGCCCCCACATGGCTGCAGGGCTACATTTTTGGATGTATTATGTTAAGGGGTTTTACTGGTTGCTTTCCCTGTGCATCAAAGGGTTGTCCAGAGGAAGCAGAAGCTTTCAGTCTTTTGGGTTGATGAACGTGGGATTTCTCCTGACTGTGTTTAGCCTCGTGACTTTTATCTCCACAAATTTAATGCAAAAAGACTGAAAGAAACAAAAAACAGAACAGAAAAGCAACCACAGCTGTTTTTCTCCACAAAACCTTTTCTGAAAAAGACGTCAGTAAGAATGAGGCTTCATTTATTACATCAGTGCTGGTTCTTCCATGTTTTCATCTCCTGCTGGGCTCCTGCTCGCACTTTGGTTGCTGATGATGTCCGTGGTGCCAGTGGGAGGAGAAGTATCAGTGATTGTTTTGCAGAATTTGCAGTGATGTCTCCTCTGACTTGTGATTTTATCTGGTCCTTTGGTTAGTTGTGGAAGTTCAGCCCTGCTGTTGGGGCTTTCTCCCATCATCCATGTTTAAAGGTGTTGTTTTTTGTTGCAGCTTTTGATTTTTTGTGTAGAGATAATTAAGGAAGGTGGTAGTTCGGTGTAGTGGCTTATCTGACCACTAGCTGTGGCCCTCTCATTGTGGCGGTGGCATGTTTCCTCCAAAGATGAAGACTGTAATGGATTACTGATTACAGAAGGTAACTTCTGACCTCACAGCCTTACCGAACCGGAACGATTGACATCAGCAGTTCTTTTTCACAGCGCGGTTCTGAAACGACTAAACAGCTTCCGACTGAACGTCACACCGGCTTGGCGGTCAGAGACCTCTGCGTTTCAGAGTTCACGCTCTGGACCAGTGTTTGATAACCCTTCATGTTGGGTTGAAAGCAAACATTTTGGATCTTTCTCTTCATGAGCTGCTGGAGATGTTCTCATTAGTTTCCCTCTTCTTAACCTGACCTTGTTCACCTGTGTTTCTCCCTCCTGGCAGCACTCACAGGTTCATCTTCTAAGTGAAGTGTTTTCTGACCGGTGACTCAATCCCTGACCACTTGTTACCTTCATAGTCAGAGGCATAGTTTCCTCTCACGGTGCTCTTCAAAACAATAAGCACATTTCCCTCCAATGCCCCTGAAAACTGGACAAAAGAAAACCCAATCCTTCATTTCTTTACATGTCTTCAGGCTTTTGACATCCTGTCTGGACGATGTCACACAGCATCAGATTTTCTGTGAAACTTTGGGTTTCTGGTAGATCACGCTCTGCCTCCACAGAAATGCATCAAATCCAAACAAACTTCTTCTCATTTTATTCACAGATATTTCTGAGATTAATGAGAAATGCAAAGATTGTCTGCAGGTTTGTACGTTTTTCCAGTTCCTGAGTGACGCTTCTTCTCTTTTCTCAGCTCTCACTGGGAGACGAGCAGAGTGAGGTGACCAGGAATGGCCAAGAGTCCAAAGAGCTGGTGTACTTGGTGCATATTTACTGCCAGGTAAGAGCGAATGATTCCAGCACTCAGATCCGTTTTGCTTCCAAGCAGTCAGATGTTCTAGGAATCTTTTAAAGCTGCAGATTCTGCTCAGTTTTGAGCTGCAGTGTCATTTGGAAAAGCTGTCCAGCAGTTGTCAGGACTGACCGAGAAAGCAGGGCGCTCTCCAACGGTCCTCACTTATTCTCTGGTTACACTTTTTTAGCTTCATTGTTCTGCTAAGAAGACAAGCTGCAAAATTCAGTCCATCTGTTATGATTTAGGTAAACAGGAAACTTCAGGAGAATTTCTTCAGATAAAAGTGTTTTTAAGACTTTCAAAGGCTTCGGCAAGCTTTCCTCCACTCCCGGTGCTCTGCAGCTTCATCCCGACTGTCCCCTTCTGATCCCAGTGGCTCCTTTCCACCAACACATTTCAGTCTACACAGGTATGCAGCCACGTCTTTGGAAACTGCGTGGCTCCTTCCACAGCAGTCTGGAAAAACCATGTGGCTGAGCTCTAACGCAGAAAGCTTTGCTGAACGCCACAAACCCAGAAAGGAGGAGAGACTGAAAGTGGGCCAGCGCTGGAATGACCACAGCAGTCTTAGAACGGGTCTTGGACTGGATTCAGACGGATCTCCACTGGCTGGATCAGAGCAGCTGACTTTTTCCTCCAACACTTCATCTTTGTGTGGTTTTGACTTTTCTTCAATGGAGGAAAAATGCTCTGAACTTTTTTATCACTGAATTTACTCAGAGCAACCTGTTTATTTGGTTAACTTTCAATACTCAAAGGCAAATCTCAGGGTAATAAACGCAAAAGTGTTTGCATGAATAACAAAAAACTGATCGTGAAGGAAAAAAGATGAATGCAGCTGAAACGCAGCTGTCTGAGGTCTGCTGAGTCTTCTCAGGATTTCCATCGTTGAAGCCAACCCAGGCCTTCAGCCTGACGGTCACCCACTTCCAGCAACCAACCATCTTCAGAGGATCTCTAACAGGCTGCTCTGAAAACAGGGCACGTGCTGGTGTGTTCCTCACAGACGATGGCGAAACCGCACAGATGGAGAAGTGGCTGAGCTTAAAAAAGAAAACTTTGTTCAGTCACAGCACTGCTCATTGCTGAGTAAGGATCAGTTCTGTGTTTGGGTGATTCATGGGTCAGTCCTCTGAAGATAGTCTGGAAGGAACTGGATTTAAGATGGATTAAAGCAGTTCACTGTAAAATTCCACCTTTGAAGGAATGTGTTTAAGAGGGAGTGAGTGGATGGATGAGGCTGTTTCTTGGAGTTTGTCGTTCTTCTCCATCCTTTCTGCTCACTGGTTTGTTTTCCTCTCTGTGTACTGCAGGGCCGAAGCTGGATTGTGAAGCGCAGCTATGAGGATTTCCGTGTCCTGGACAAGCACTTGCATCTGTGCATCTATGACCGGCGCTTCTCGCAGTTGCCCGAGCTGCCACGCCTGGACAGTCTGACCGACCCGCCAGAGGCAAGGACGCCTGCACGCCTCAGAAACACAAACACCTGAGAAGGCTGGCACCAGCCTTTCTGATCTTCATCCTCACTGATGATGTTTGTTGCCGTCAGTTTTGTTGCGCAGTGTGAATCGACCTTCTCGGTGAACGCTTTGCACACAACAGAGGCAGAGTGGAAAACAGGTGGAAGTATAGTTCCGTCGTGTTTCCTCTGCACCTCTTTTTCTGTTGCACACTGGTCTGCTGCCAGTCTTAAAAGGAGCCCCTCTCAAGTTTATGAAGTTTGCTCTGAACACAGACCTCCTTTGGGTTAGCATGTTGTAGCTAACATGTTAGCATAATTAAATAATTATAATTTTCATGGCTCAATCCCAGTCAGAATGCTGTCAGTCACCCCAGAAGAACAGCAATGTTCTTTGCTTAAAAGAGAACAACTTTGGCTATGATGAACTTTTACACTGTCAGCGGAAGAAATAAAACATTGAAATGATGGAATTTCGTTAGAAAACAGCTACATTTGAAAACGAATCTTAAAGTCTGAATCAGAAATCCTTTGAAAAGCAGGAGTAGATGTTTCAACTGATTTTAAAAAATCATTGATTCAAGGAGAGAAAAAGTGAATGATCAGTAGTTTCCCAGGTTCTGCTTCTTCACATTGAAGATTGAAACATCCAAAATGTTGAAGACCTGAAACATCTGACCGCTCAGCGTCTGAAGGAGATGAGCTGCTGAAGCCCCACCCCCAAGGTTCAATGTGTGTGCGGATGGACTGACTTCCCTCGAGGAGCTCTCCCTCCCCAGGCGGTTTTTTCCTGACCTTCACTCCCTTCCATTCATGGATTTCATGAAAGTGTGAAGTGCCTCACGTCCTCACATGGGCTGAGTTTCTGTGATGTAAAAAAAGCTTCATTTTGGTTTGATCATTTCCCTGAAAAACTGTCTGCAGAAAAGAGAGCCCAGAGCAGAAATCAGACATGTTTGGGACATGAAGTCATGGCTGCAGATGACATTTGACGTGAACTATGCTGTGACTCATGGATTCAGTGATGAGAAATGACCTCAGCTCCAGTACTGCAAAACTGCACTCAGTGGAAACGACAGCAACATATCTGCTGTTCTGCAGTTTTTCTAAATATAAACTAACTGTGCGGAAATAGTTTTGTGAGCACCAGAAAACTTGGTGATGTCTTCCTCATCACTGTGTGTTCAGAAACGCAGATGCTCACAGGAAGCTCCGTCTGCAGACGTGCTGTTACTGCAGCGTCTGTCTTTGTGAGAGACGGTCTGGCTCTAACTGCTGTTTTCTTCATCTCAGTCAGTTTCCCAGATGCTGCTGGCTTACCTCTCACGCCTCTCAGCCATCGCTGACAACAAAATCAACTGTGGGCCGGCCCTCACCTGGATGGAGGTAAGAATGAGCCGTGATTGTATTCCCTAAACTCTGACTGGGCGCAGGGAAAATGTTTCTCTACATCTGAGAGATGTTCACTAAAAGTTACTTTATTTCTGGTTTGTGGTCGAATATGGATGCTACTTTTGGCTGGTTCTAGAGACCCATTCCAATGGTAATTTGGGATTTTAACAGGATCTTGAGGTAGTTTTCTCATGATTGGGAAATTCAATAGAGGAATTTAAGATTAAAACTGCATTTCTGAGTATTTCTTTATTTAAATCGTGATGGATCAGGATCAGATGAAAACCCACCGTTTGGAAAAGTTCTCAGTTGTGACGCAGCAACTGGACGGGTCAGTCTTCCTGCTCCGCTCCATTCTGATGCATCCACTCGCAGGCAAAAAGATCCATGAAAGTCTTTGTTTTTCTGGATCTAAACTGTACGGCTGGATAGCTCTGATATTTCCGCCATTTTTGTTGCACCAGCAATGTCAGCTTAGGGTATGATGGGCTGTAAGCTAGCAGGAGAGAGTGTAAGCCAAGGGCTAATGGGACGTTAACAAAGGATTACTTCCACACCAACAGTCCTACCCACAACATCAGAGGTCAATGTCTAATGAAGTCCTGCCGCTCTGCAGAAACTATGTCCTAGAAAACAACTTTTTTTTAAAATGCAGGATAAAAACGGCATCATCCTAATTAAAAGACCAGTGGGAACGCTTTGAACACAGATATGATTGGAGTGGAACCTTAAAGAAATTCAACTTTTATTGGAGCTTTAAATCATCTGTTTAAGTTTGACTGTCAGTCGTGGGAAATCTTTCTTGTTACTCTAGAAAAGCAGAGAAGTTGTCACTTCTTACTTCCAAACATTCGTGGATTCAATGTTTTCATGTGTGTGTGCCTGCATGTGTGTGTTTGTACACTCAACAGGTAGACAATAAAGGGAATCACCTGTTGGTTCATGAGGAGTCTTCTATCAATGTTCCAGCCATCGCTGCTGCTCACGTCATTAAGCGCTACGCAGCGCAGGCCTCAGACGAGCTCTCCTTTGAGGTGATGGAACATCTCTGAAGGACACTGCAGCACAGGGCCACTGGCTCACAGATCACTGTCCTCTCTGTAAGCCATCGCTCTCATTTCTGTGCTGCTTGTTGCAGGTTGGAGACATTGTGTCTGTAATTGACATGCCCCCCAAGGAAGACACCACATGGTGGAGGGGCAAACATGGCTTCCAGGTACTTTCCTTTAGAACTAGAGCTAACTTGATTTTTTTTTTTTTATCCTTTAATTATAAACTGTGTTTTCATTAAAAAAAACTGGAATAAATATTCTTTAAAACAGTTTTTCACAAAAAAGAAGAAAACACACTTTGGTCCTGCTCTGGGTGTGCGTAAACCTTAGTCCGAATCGGCGGTAAAGAACAGAAAACTCTCTTTTATTTCATGGAAACAGACATGATGAGGTTAGAAATCCGCTTTCAGATGCACACCAACATGGACCGCCACGAGGGCGCCAATCCAGAGCGGATAAACACACAGGGTTGTATCAGGAAGGGCATCCAACGTAAAGTCTTTGCCAATATGTGAATCAGATCTAAGATAGCTGTACCGGATCAGTCAAAGCCCGGGTTAACCACTGCCATCGGTGCTGTTCACCGACAGGGTGCCGGTAGGAACTGAACTACTGTTGGTTGAAGGAAAGAAGGAAGGTGAGTTCGTAGGAAGAGAGAGAAGAGGAAAGTCGTGAGTGTTGGACTGAGAGAAGGGACTTTGATGCAGTGAAGGAAGACATGACAGTAGCTGGTGTTAGAGTAGAGGATGCAGAAGACGGGGTTTGATGGAGGAAGCTGACTGGCTGTGGCGACTCCTGAAGGGAAAAACCCAAAGGAAAGGAAGACCAGCATGGACAGCAGCAGACCAGACATCAGAAACACAAAAATGACAGAAGCCACAGAAAGCAGCAGCTCGTCTTCACCTGAGAAGCACATCAGTGTTTGCTCTTCCTCTCCAGGTGGGCTTCTTCCCCAGCGAGTGTGTGGAGCTCATCAACGACAAAGTGCCACAGTCCATGACCAACGCCGTCCCTAAAGCAGGTACTGCCCGTCCGTCTTTGTGACGGTCACTCCTGGCTCTCTGACAGACTGTGTGCGTGCGTGCGTGTGAAGACCTGATTCTCCCCCGAGCTCGGCTAAAGATGCTTCACACAAATGTGATGCATCAAATCATTCCATGTTGTTCTGACAAGGCCTGTGCTTTTAATGAACAAGGAACAGCAAAGGATGATTGACAGATGAGGCGCTCCATGATTGGCTTAGCAGGACACAAAAAAAGTCAGAACAACCTTTGGAACAGCAGGTACTGGATTCTCCTCTGCTCAGGGCTGCTGCTGCTGCTGCTGCTGCTGCTGCTGGTGTTACTCTTTACTCAGAGAATCCGTGGCGTTCCTGTTCCAAACAGTGCGATCATGACCTGCACTTCCTGTCTGTCCCAGAACCACCTGAGAGTTTAAGTCACTTTTAGGACCTGTTCATGTGCCCCTCTGCGTTCTGTTCTGGGAGCCCCTGCAACTTTGGATCAACCTGTTCTTGAGCTCAAAGGCAGTGACCTAATGTGGGCGGGGCAGACATTAAGGACATCTGTCCTGCTGAGACAAAATCCTGTTGGTCCCAGGACTTGAACCAGCAACTCCTCGGTCCAGTTAATGCTCTTTTCCTGTCAGTCTTTAGTACTTTGAGAGGGTTTCTCCTTCACAGATGTGTGAATCCCACAGCTCCTCGCTCAGCTGTCGAGCTCATAACTGTCTCTATGAATGTAACCACCTCGTTCCAAAAGTCTGCATGACTTTGATCCTGTGGAAGAAAAGTTTAGGACGAGCGTACTGCTGGGACACTCCCCCCCCCCCCCCAGCTCACCCTGACTGAAACACAGGCGGCAGTGAATCATCTGATGGTCTGACATCAGACTAACTGGAAGAGCCCCCCCCCCACCACCACCACCACCACAACACAAACTCAGCACTGCTGCTATTAGGTTATGTGGTCATGCACCTTCATCATCCTCTTCCTCCAGGCGTCATCACTCACTCTTCTCTCCTCTGCTGAGCTTCCTTTGCTGCAGCGCCCCCCCCCCCCCCCCCCCCAACAATGCAACAGCTGTTTGATGAGGTGGAGAGCTGGTGGTGCTGCTGTTTGACTGCACACTGATGTGTGGTCTTTGCATGTGATTGACTGGTTTGTTTCTGTGTAACTCATCTGCCTTAGCCCCCCCCTGCCCGGGCCTGCAGCCTGCTTCCTGGAGTCTCTTCCCCCCCTGTGCGTGTTGGTATTCACACCTCAGCGTCTGCTGTCATCTTCACACATGCACACACCTGTTCATGTCCCTCCACTTAACCTGGCTGTAGAGTTAAGACTGGAGCAGGAAGCCTCGACATCAGTAGCAGGATGATGTTGTTTTTAATCTGCTGTCGTGTTCTTCTTTCTAATGTTCTATTCTGAAAAATCTGCTTCATTTAGGAAAATGTTTCAGTTTACAAACGGAGTTACTTTTTTTCAGAAAACATTACACGTTTGACTGACATCCTCTTAAATGTACAGTGGGTCCAAAAGTGTTTAGTGAGCCACCGATAGTTCCCCCACTTCAAAAGATGAGAGAGGCCTGTGATTTTCATCAACTATGAGAGACAAAATGAGAAAAACATCTAGAAAATCACATTGTCTGATTTTTAAAGAATTTATTTGTAATTGATGGTGCAAAATAAGTATTTGGTCTATAACAAAAGTTCAACTCAATACTTTATTATTTACCCTTCGTGGGCAATGACAGCAGTCAAACATTGTGAGTCTTCACAGGGTTTTCACAAACTGTTGCTGGTATTTTGGCCCATTCCTCCATGCAGATCTCCTCTAGAGCAGCGATGTTTTGGGGCTGTTGCTGGGCAACACAGACCTTCAACTCCCTCCAAAGATTTTCTATGGAGTTGAGATCTGGAGACTGGCTAGGCCGCTCCAGGACCTGGAAATCCAGATCCTCATCGTTACCCGGGCAGGGTGTTTGAGATCCTCGTCATGCTGAAAGACCCAACCACGTTTCATCTTCAGCATCCTTGCTAATGAAAGGTTTTCACTGAAACTGACCATTCATCGCCCCATTCATTCTTTCCTTAACATGGATAAAGACAGGATTTCCTGAATTTTTTTTCTCATGATGTCTCTCATAGTTGATGAAACTTACAGGTCTATCTCATCTTTTGAAGTGGGAGAACTTGCACTATTGGTGGCTGACTAAATACTCTTATGCCCCACTGGACCTGTTAGTCCCACATTACTCTGTTTCTGTAACTTGACCTGCTTTTTTCCCCCATCCATCCATCCATCCATCCATCATCCATGTCCTGGTCCGTCTGTCCCTGCATGCAGACTTGGAGATGGAGAGTGTAATTCAGGACAGTTCATGGGTGGCCGATCCGCTAAACCACTACAACCTGAGTTCAGGTAGACAAAAGCCTTCTGCTAGGCCTGGTTGTGTGTGTTTGTGTGTCTCTTCCCCCACCATGATACTCAGCCCCTTTAAAAAACTAAAACGTCCTCCTCCCTTTGGCACTCCTCTTCCCTCTATTGAACTCTGGGAACTTTTCTATTCTTCACTTTGCAGAGAAACACATAAACCCTCTGGTGATGCATTCATGGCCCTCTGTACTTTCATTACCTTCTGCACGATGTTTCCTCTCTGTAATGGACTAAGAATTGTTTGCTGACGTTAACTTTAACATCAGCTGCCCTGCAAACATGTCCTCTGTGGAGTTTAGGAAGCTGTTGTAACTTAACTGTTCTTCATTTGTTTATCAGAAAACCTTAAAGTGGTTTTAGGTTTGTCCATGTGTGTTCCTGGGGCCCTGCTGCATGCCCCCCCTTTTTTTGTGCTGAAAACAGTGTTTGTGCATAGAGTAGCAGGATGATGACAAAAAGGATCCTTATCGGGGGCGAGCCCCCATCCTGGCGCTGGCTGGTCCCCCCCGGCCCCTGAAGCTGTGCAGAGGTGGTTCCTGCAGCAGGGCTCTGCTCCATCAGTCTGTGAGGGCCAGCTTTGTTTGGGTTTGTTTGCTTGAAGCTGAAAAGCAGCTGCAGAAGCGCTGTGGTGCCAGGACTCGCTGGCCTTGATTTATTTAATCCTTTTACAATGGATGGGCCTGTAAACCCATCTGCAGAGCAGCGAACTTTGTCCGCAGGAGCTTGAGTCTCCATCTGCTTCTCCATGGCGACTGAAAGAGCAAATTCCTGCAAGAAGCCACACGGCGCTGGAAATTGTCCTGGCTCTGCCAGATCCCTTCTTTTCCCGCTAACCTCTGCTGGATGCAGATTTGCTGAAGTCAAGGCTGGACGGAAGCAGTCATCTGTTAAAATCCTCCATGAATGAATTCCTGCTTTGGATAAAAAGCTGATCATTGTCTCACAAAAGGGATTTGGCTGAGTTTGAGTCTCAGGGGAAGATCTGCTGCCTTGTGTGTTTGGACTGTAGACAGGGATGTAGCCTGATGACTCTGGCAAAGGCGCAGCTACTGGTGATGTTCAGGAGGTGGAGGTCTGAGCAGCTGTGAGCACAGAGAACAGCTGCTCATGTGAAGCAGAAATGTCCTGCTGCTGCTGCTGAACGTCTGAGAATCACGGCTCTCCGCTGCTCGATCGAGAAGATGTTTCACTGCACATCCAAGTATACTGGAAAAAAGAGTTTTAAGGCAGCTCTAAATGTGCATGTTTCAAATCCTACTCAGACTTTTGAGTTTTTGGTCACTTTTTTGTAACTTTTGTTTGTGTTGATTCTTCAGTTCTGAACTGAAAATTGTTAACGTTCAGGCAGCTCTGACCCAGTTAGAAGAACTGAGGAAGAAACCAGAACCTGGAGCGGCTCTTGGTGTCCTCTCCTTTATGCTGAACAGCTTTTCAACATCTCACATCTCCACACAAACAAGGTCCTATAAGCAGCTGCAGAGCAGAGAGAAGTTCACCGTGCCTGTCGCATGATCACTCGTGGGTTTTCCGGCGTTTCGCTCTGCTCCTGAAGGAAACACTGCATTTAACTGCGTGATAAACATTCCACATCCCAGAACAAAAGTAAATGATTGATGTCTAAGTAAAATATCTGCTGCATGGTTGTTCATCCAGAACAAAACAACTTTCTGTGGAAGAAGACATTGGGTAATCCTTTTAATGTTTCCTGCTTAACTGGGAAGAACAGAACCTCACTGCCCCTCTGTCCTCTGGTTTGGCCAGAAAATTAGACCATGTCCAAAGAAAAAGGAAACGGTGTCGTTGAGCGGTGACGGTGCACGCACGACGGAGGTGTTTTACTTCTTCACCTGCTGTCACAGCGGGGCTGTTCCTGCGCTCTGAACGCTCCTGAAGCTCACAGGGGCAGAACGTTTGAGGCAGTTGTTACATGTGAAGCGTCTAAAGTTGTTCAGTAATACACATGGCTGATGCAGATCATTTATTCCAGCATTCCTCTAACATAAAAACACAGCAGCAATGCCAACATGAAAAAGAAGCCCACAGAAATGCTCAGTGACTGATCTGATCTGATAAAAGTTGAATTAATCTTTGCATAAAGAACAAAGAAACTGAACTATTCTGCAGACTTACTTTCTGGAGACAGAAATAGAGAGAGCTGACTTTGTTTATCTGCCTGTGTGCGTGTTTGTTCAAAGGTCTTCTTAGGCTCAGAAGTGGCATCAGGATTGATCTCCATTGCTGCCTTCAATTGCTGTTTGACATTAGTGTTTTCCTGAATCTCTCGCTTTGGTTCTGATCAGATTTCCTTAAGGAAATCTTGAGAATAGATCGGGGCGTGTTCCTGTCTGCTGTAGACTGGAGGAACTTTAAAACAGAAGGTCGAGGTTTGGTGCAGTTGTCATATGAACGAGTGTCCCTGAAGGCACCGTAGTGGCCCCACGCGACGCGCATCTCCGAGCTGTGACGAATAGAGTCGAAGGTCCGACCGGGCGCGCGCGCGGACGGAGGGGAGCGGCCGCCCCCCCGTTTGGATTCCGGTCGCTTCCGGTGTCACGAGGCGGCGGTGAGGTTCGGCTCTTCCGTTCAGGGACGTGCTTGGCGCTGTGAGGAGAATTCTGGATTCGTGGCGCGTTTGAACGTCCTCGGTCCGAAAGCACGTGCTGATGGTGAAGCCTCGGTGACGTCAGCGGTGGAGGTTGGTTTGAACGGGAGCTTCCGCAGGCGGCGTGGCGACAGGTGGTGAGTCCGGTGGAACAGGAGCGTTGGGTGATCTGCTGGACGCTGCTGCCTCGTGTTCGGTTGAGTTCTGTCTGTTTCCTGTAAAAATGACGTCAGCAGTAATATTGATCTGGTTTTTATTCGTGATTACATTGAACAGCGTTCTGTGGAAAACACTTTGTTTTCAGAAAATACGTGTATTGCAACTTTTTCCAGCAAAAATCAGTTTAACAAATTAAAATTAATTAATTATCTGATAAGTTAATGTGTTCTAAGTGTAGGAAGTTAAATCGACCAGAATAAACAGATTTATTGCTCTGTTGTTTCCTCAGAGGGTCAAAGCCTTTATCCTGTTAAAATGCATCCAGAGATGATTTACTGTCAGTGGGTCTCTGCCCCGCCCCTATATAGAGTCTCCATGGGAACCATGGAGCTGCAGTCTCTGGATTGGTGTCAGATCCCTTCAGCACCGACAGAAGCGGGAAGAAGTTTGCTCCTTGCATTGACGGGGCCTGTGTGACCCGTCCTGCTTTTGCAGATGAAACAAAAAGACATTGACGCTCCGTCTGCAGCCTCTCTGTGCAGGCGGGGGTCATGATGCGTCCTCACTGCTCTGTTGTTCTCTCACTGGAGCAGCTGCAGTGGTGTCAGCCAGTGCCTGACGTCCAGAACCAGGAGGATCTCTCCAGTCATCCTTCTAATGTTAGCTTTGGGGGTGTCGGGGGCTGCATGCCAGCAGGAGGGAGTGTAAACCGAGAGCTCTCAGTTATGGATGATGGGAAGGGGGGGAGTGAGATTACTCCAAACCAACAGTCTCGCCCAGAACTCAGAGCCAAAGTTCTGATGAACTCCTGCCGCTCTGCAGAAACTATGTCCTGGAAAACAACAGCGTTTTTGATTTTGGTTTCAAATGACAGACCTGTAATCATCTTTAAAAACACTGGGAATGGTTTTAAACTATGATTGGAGTGAGACTGGAGTGACTCAGAGTGAGTCTCACTGCACCCCCCCACACAACTGTTATAAACTGTACTGACCACCAGCAGCAGGCAAAGCTCTGCAGACACCACTAACTTACAAAGCTGTTTGTGAACATCATGGCTGAAACAGCAGCTGCACAGTGGTGCAGTGGTCAGCGCACTTGCTTCACAGCAAGAAGGCCCCCAGTTCAAGTCCCAGCTGGGGGACCTGAAACAGAATCACTGTTGGGAGACCTCTCTGTGTGGAGTTTGCGTGTTCTCCATGTGTGGGTTTTCTCCGGCTTCCTCCTGCCATCCATAAACAGGCTCCATAGGTTAGTTGGTCACTCTAAATGGTGTAAATGGTTGGGCTCCAGCCTGTGACCCTGAAAGGGACAAAACAGGTTTACAAAATGGATGGATGGCTGAAACAGGAAGTTATTCAGTGAGCTTTGTTTTTGAAAAAGCTGGCTAGACTTCCTGCAGCGTCAGCTGTCCTTTGCTGCAGGTTCACAGCAGGAGCTGCACCTTCCACCATTCATGCATTCTTCTGAAGGAAGAGATGGATGTTGTTTGATGATGCAGATAGAATGACTCTGTGAGCCACAGGCCGTCCATTCCGGACGGAGCTGTTGGTGGGGGGGACACAGAGGTTTCAGTGCACAGAGCAGGAGTTTGCAGAGTTCAGCCGGATCAGCTGCTCTGGACCTTCATTGCACAGATGGATCTTCGAGAACTCTAACATATCTACTCCTTCTGACCCCTCCAGTATCGAAAAAACACGGGAAGCTGATCACCTTCTTACGCTCCTTCATGAAGTCCAGGCCCTCCAAGCAGAAGCTGAAGCAGAGGGGCATCCTCAGGGAGAGGGTGTTCGGCTGCGACCTGGGAGAACACCTCCTGAACTCTGGACACGACGGTGAGTCCACCATGTTCTCCCGCCTGTCAGAGTGATTGACCTGAAGCAGCAAATCAGCTGACCAGCTCCAGCTCATTATGTCACGGCGCCTAACAGAGAAGATGTTTGCATGTTCTGCCAGTGTTCTCAGGAAGCATGAGTCACATGGCTTTGCTAAAAAACCTTAAGTGTCCACTTTCCTTTAAAAACCAAAAATCTTCCAATAGTAGCCCCTGTGTTTATTCCAAAAATGTGGCAGCCGGCCCGGCGTTTCTTATAGACCGGCGTTTATTCCACCACAGACAGAATGGTGATGGTTAACGGGTTCATTCTGCCGTGAAATTTGGTCACAGAATGCAGACAACAGCAGAGGAACATTTCAGGATTCATTGAAACGATGGGAACATTGTATTCTGTTCTGATGAGCTCAGGCTGTGAACGTTTCTGTTCTCTTTGAAGCCTCATCAATCTCCGTATCAAAAATCCTCTTCCCTTTCATGTCAATCATTTTCCCAGAGACACGCCCACCTTTCTGTCTTTGCTCAATAATCCGTGTTAGAATGAGTTCTTGTAATTCGTCGCTCACTTCCTTTGCACCTTAACCAGGAAATCGTTTGTTTGTCTGGGATCTACCCCCAAAATGTGGGGCAGATTTCTCACCAGAATGTTCTTTGGTGTTGCCACCGCACCAAGTTTAAATGCTAAACTGCACCTGTTAGACCCGCGTTTACTGGAGACCGGAGACCACTATTGTAGATATACGGTATCTTCATAAATGTAATAAGTGTTTTTAAAAACAGGAACAGCTGAGAGAAGAGAAGAACCCTTTAGAACCAGAATTTAACTCGCTTCCATCAAATTTCTTTATTTCTGCTGATGCCTGGATCTCCTTATTTCTGGCACTCTACTTTTACTAAACCTGAAAGCAGGTAGACTTCCTTCTGTCAGTGATGTTAGTGAAGTATGCCCTGAAAAGGTTCTGAACTTATGGTTCTGAACCAGCTGACCCGCTGTGCGTTTGCCTCACCAGTGCCTCAGGTCCTCAAGAGCTGCACAGAGTTCATCGAGAAGCATGGTGTGGTGGACGGCATCTACCGCCTCTCTGGGATCGCCTCAAACATCCAGAAGCTGCGGTGAGGACAGGACGCCTTTGCACACTCTCCTGTGACTAACGAGAGACTGCTCCGGTCCAGATGAAGGCCTGGATCCCACCCTTTGCTCGGTCCCTAGAGCTAGAGAATGTATTTGTGGATGCATTTAATAAAAGCAGGTGGTGAAATGGGGAACGCTTGGTGTTTTCAGCCTGTTTCAGATGTTGAGGTTAGAGTTGTTCCACAGACATGAGGGCAGATTCCAGATCTCTGCGTTTTAAACTTTGATTTGAGGCTAAAGCTTCTTCTCGGTGTCCAAACGCAGCTGTGGTTGATTATTGCTCTGCCTGCTCTTCTCCGTCAGGCACGAGTTCGACTCAGAGCAGATTCCCGACCTGACCAAAGACGTGTACATCCAGGACATCCACTGTGTGGGCTCCCTGTGTAAGCTGTACTTCAGAGAGCTGCCCAACCCCCTCCTCACCTACCAGCTCTATGAGAAATTCTCTGTAGGTGAAGCTTCTGCTCCTCCACACCTCACCTCCACCCATCTGTGTTTTCATGCAGCCTGTAGCTTGCTTTAAAGTGGAGATTCTCCATGAGCATCATCATCTTCATCACCATCAAGCAGTTTTGCTCCTATTTCCTGTATATAATCATCTTTGCTCACAGCTCTGTTACAACCAACCAGCCTATCGCTCTGCAGCCCAGAGAAAAGCCTCTGTGCAGGGACGTCCCTGAGGGCGCAGTAAATGTTTCCTGGTTGCTAAGGCAGCAGGAAGGAGGCGGGGCTTAATGGCTGGAACCTCAGTGCAGCAGCAGGCTTCAGTCTGACTCCGTCTTCATCTGTTTGTTTTTTAATGGGACAGGAGGCTGTGTCCGCGGCAACAGACGAGGAGAGGCTCATCAAAATCCATGATGTCATCCAGCAGCTCCCGCCCCCTCATTACAGGTCAGTGCGGGGGCACAGCCTCTGCATTTGTGTGATTCTGGTGAAATGTAGACTTTCTTGACGTGCACAGAAAGGAATGATTCCAGGGTCTCAGCTGGGCTTTGTTTTAGTCGTCCCTGCAGACCCACAGCTCTGAGCAGAAGGTTCTTCCTCATGTTTCTGCTGGGATATCAGGAAACAGAACCAAGAGTACCATGTGGTCAAATGGCATCATACAGGGAAGGACATCAGCATTTGATCTGTTGCTGATTTTGTAGGTCTGTCATCCTAATGGCTCACTTGAACAATGAGAGATTGAAAATCCCCCAATCCGCCCAGCCTTTTTCTGAACCCGTTTGTCCCTTATGGGGCCACAGGGCTGTCACAGCCTGACCCGGCTGCTGTTGGGCGAAGGCAGAGACGCACAATAGATCAGGGATGGGCAACTCCAGGCCTCGAGGGCCGCATTCCTGCATGTTTTCCAATGTGCCGTGTTCTGACTGATTACACCTGAACCAGGTAATCAGTCACGAGTAGGGCTTAGATATCTGAAATCATGCAGACTTAGGAGTTTCCTATTCCTGGTATATACAGGTTGACTGTCCCACCCTCAGGATGACAGACTGTCATTTTCTTTGTATCTGGAAACCTACAAAATCAGCAAAGGATCACATATGTGTAGCTGCTCATCAGGCGTGAATTCATTCAGTGGGTATTGGAAGATGAGCTAAAGATCATTTAAATGTAAGAAACAAGATGAAGCTTAAGGCAGGAATCCCAACAAAAGCTGTTCATTTTTACAGCACAGGCTGTGTGATGCAGCAGAGATCCGCTGCACAGAGAACTGTGTGGGCCTGTTCTCCTGTGAATCTCTTCTTTCTTGTGGTTCTCAGGACTCTGGAGTTCCTGATGAGACACCTGTCCCACTTGGCAGCCTTCAGCTACGTCACAAACATGCACACCAAGAACCTGGCCATTGTTTGGGCGCCCAACCTGCTGAGGTGAGGCGTCTTCCTGTCTCAAACATAGCATGATTTCAGGGGGGGTCATCCTTTGGTTCTTGTCTTAGATCCAAGCAGATTGAGTCGGCGTGCTTCAGCGGCACAGCTGCCTTCATGGAGGTCCGGATCCAGTCGGTGGTGGTGGAGTTCATCCTCAACCACGTGGATGTGCTCTTCAGCACAAAGCTCAGCTCCCTGATTAGAGAAGGCACAGGTACCGAGGCGGGGGGCTCTGCTGCACAGCTTCAACTGTGCCTCACCTTCACCAGCTTCACTGTCCCTTCAGGACACAACTCTCTGTCCCGGCCCAAGTCGCTGCTGGTGTCGTCTCCCTCCACCAAACTGCTGAGCCTGGAGGAAGCCCAGGCCAGGACCCAGGCCCAGATCAACTCTCCTGTCACTGAAGATAGCAAGTACATCGAGGTTGGGGAGGGTCCTGCTGCCCTGCAGGGCAAGTTTCACACCGTCATCGAGTTCCCCACAGAGAGGTTGGTCCTCCAGCCTGTCTTTGTGCTGAAAGTGTTTTGGTGTGTTCAGACTTCACTCCCCCTCTATGCTGAAGTTTTAACCTGCACAGTTTTACCCAAAAGCTGAGAACTTTTCTGTGTAATCAGGATTTTCCAGTAGACCAGATCAAAAGCTGCTTTGTGTTTAAAGGAAAAGGCCTCCTGTTAAATCCAAGAAGTCTCCTGTGGGGAGCTGGCGCTCCTTCTTCAACCTGGGCAAGTCGTCCTCCATGTCAAAGCGCAAACTGCAGCGCAACCCCAGCGAGCCCAATGAGCTGAAGGCCATGGCCCTGGCAGGTGAGTCCAGGCTGCAGCACAACATCCTGCAGACGTTTGCTTCTCCTCCTCAGAGACCAGAGGCAGGAGTCACCTCTGCACTCCTCACTTTGGGCATTGGCTTGAAGTGGATGTTTGGGTTGAAGATTTCATCGTCTTCATGCAGTTGCCTCTTTTCTAAACAGATGCTTTCATGTGAACAGGCTAAAGGGACAGGTCTTGTTAGGATGAATCCTTCTGGGGTTTGTTTACTGCCATACTCCGTCCCCTCAGCTGAGTCTGAAGCTGCGTAAGAATCTGACATGGTCCTCAAAGATGGAACACCTCTTCCAGATTAGGGTGGAGTCACGCCCACAGGTGGAGGAGTTGACGTATCTGTTCACAGGCGGAGCGCCTACCTCTGAGCTCAGGTCTCCAACAGGAAGAGCAGCTGACGCTCAGACATCCAATAGAAAGACAGTTCTCCTCCCCATGAAGCGGAACCAGTTGAGGTGCTGTGGACATTTGAGATAAGGCCACCTGTGAGGAGGTTCTGCAGCAGAACACACTGGACACTTTTCACTTTCCAGCCAGCCAGCCGGGCTGAGGAAGACCTTTGACTGACTGCTCCCCCCACATCCGCAGACGATGATGAAGGAAGGATGGAGATGCAGCTGTGCAGACTCATTCTGATCAGCAGAAACTGGGTCTTCACAACCAAAGGGACAAGAAAGAAATAAGATAGTCGTAGTCTGGTCATGTTATACTCTGAAGATAATATTCTGACACATCCTCAGCTGAGGGAAACATCTGACCTCAGTTTGCAGAAACCAGCAGAAACAGTTTGCAGCAGTTTGCTGCCATGCTCCTGCAGAATGAAGGAATCAGGAAAAAGCTGCCGTCAGTGTTGCATGATGGGATGCTCACTAAGTTCTGTCTGATCTGTGTTCAGGAGGCAGAGGAGACACGGTGACGTTAAGGTCAGCCAAAAGTGAGGAGTCTCTGAGTTCCCTGCACAACGTTGAAGGTGTGTTTCCTCTGATCAGCAGCTGGACGCTGTCGCTCTGCGCACACGCACACACACACACACACACACAGAGTGAATTTTGTTTCTGATTGGCCTTTGCTTTTTCAGGGGGGTCTAAGGTGTTTCGTCCTCGCCGGCCGCGCTCCAGCAGCGACGCCCTGTCAGCGTCCTTTAACTGCGAGCTGCTGGACAGCCAGCAGCACTGCAACTCCTACGATGACATGGACGTCGCTGAGGACAGTGACGACGGGCCCATCTGTGTGCCGGCTCTCATCTCACCACCGCGCTCAGCTGGCGAAGACGTGGACCTCAGCCCGCCAGACATCGGCATGGCTTCCCTGGACTTTGACCCCATGTCCTTCCAGTGCAGCGGCCCTGACGGCTCCTTTGCCTTCCCCGGCAACGACTCGCCTGCTGCCGAGGGCCTCTCCTCCAAGAGGAGCCCCGGCAGCATCAGCAGCTCCAGCCTGCTCTCTGCGCCGCCTGTCAGCATTCTCACCGCAGACCGCAGCCGCTCTGAAGGGGAGAAGACGGAGAGCAGGAGACTGACATCTTCCTACTCCTACACGGAGAAACCCACACAGGCCGTCTCCCCCATCAAGTGTTCAAAGGCCCCCAGTTTGACCTCATTTCCCCTCTCAGAGCCCCCGTCCTCAGAGACGCCTGACAGGGGTCCAGCTGAGCCGCTCATGTCCTCACAGCTGTCTGTCCCTCCTCCTGCCGTCAAAGACCCTTCCCCTGTGGCCGGCAGCCTGCTGCTGAGGGCGGCCGAGCCGTCGCTGAGCGAAGCGTTCCAGGTGGAGCTGCAGGCCAAGCTGGCAGTCTTCGAGCCAGCGGACAGCAGGAACGAGGACGGACCGCCACCGGCCGCCGGCGGGCAGGACCAGCACGGTACGTCACACCCCACTCACACACGCTGAGCTGTTTCTGATCGTTTCTGATTGTTTCTGACGCACTGACCCACTGACGTGAGGAGCCTGTGTACCTTTGTGGCGTTTCTCCTGGTCCCACCAGAACTGGGCTGTTTGCTGCCCCCCTGTGGCTGTCTGCACGCACTGTAACCGCTCCTCTGTCTGCTCGTTGCTCATCTGCACATCCCGTCTTGTTTTTGTGTTCCTGATAGGAGTCCCACCTTCAGACCCCCCCTGCTGCTCCCCCAGCGCTGTAGCTCCTCCCCCTCCTAAAAACCCTGCCCTCATGTTGGCCCTGGCCTTTGCTGAGTCGGCCCAGCTGGTCTGCGGTCAGCCTCAGCCCCGGTGCTTGGAGGCCCCCCCACCCGCGTCCCCTCTGCAGCCACAGAAGGACTCTGTCCCTCCACCCATCAGCACGGTGGCTCCCGCTTCCATCCACCCCCCCCACCCCAAGTCTTCCAGTCAAACCAGAGAAACCCAGCAGGCCAGCAGCCGAGCCTCAACGCCAGCCAGGCGCCGACTCCACCCCCTCGAACCCCCCAGCAGTATCCACGTCAGCCAGCTTGACCTCTCCAGCCAAGACGAGCCCAGACCAGCGGACCATCCCAGGACCAGACCTGGAAGCCACTCCCACCAGCACAGTGTTGGCCCCGCCCATTTCTGAGGTAAGCAGGTTTTCTCTGAATGTCAGACGCTCCTCCAGACCTCAGAATGTAGAACGCAGAACCGTTTCAGATGAATCACAGCGGCGTTTACCTGTGCAAGAACGGCTTTGCAAGCAGCAACGTTTTCTCCGTTTCCACCTGATCCAGGAGGCATTCATTTGTTGACTCATTTTTAAGTGAATTTGTCAATCAGCTCAGTTGCAACCCGTAAGCTAGCTTGTAAGTGTTGGTTAAATTACTTTAAAAAAGTAATGAATTACTTCAGTTATTGGATGAACTTGTGATTAAATTACTTATGACCTATTTTCTAAAGTTTTTCACAACTTGTTTCTTTACTCATCATTGACAGCTTGCAGAAACTAGATCCTCTCGTCTTCCTTTTAACTTTATTCTTAAAGCGTTCACATGGTCAGGGCCGACGCGAGGGCTTTTGGGCCCCTAACACAGCGGTCATTTTTGGATGCTATTTTACATACAACTATTACTATCATTATCAACTGTATGACAAAATAACATGACAACTGACATGATTTTCTCATTGCACATTTTCTATTTCATTTTTTGTAAAATGCCTATTTGTGTAAATAGTTAAAAATGATGTATTTGATTAACTTTAGTGAATCAATTTAATGACTGATTCTCTAGAGTTTGGTTTTGAAATTGTGGTGAAATGTGTTAGAATGATTCTTATTTGAGCAAACACAGCAGCTCACCTCCTTCCTGGTGTGGGAGGAGCTCTGAGGCTGGTTCATGTTCAGCTGGAGGCTGACAGGCTGATGCTGCAGCAGCTGCTTCTGCTGATGCTGGGGCACTTCCCTCTGGTCCTTATATTTATGAACCTTTATTATATGGATATGCTTCCGTTTATTCACTCCAGATAGAAAGTAAAAAAAAGAAATACATTAAACTACCATTTACAATTCAACTTTTCACTTCATAAATGCTCAGCGTTTTCCTTTGAAACATGTTTAAAAGGAAACAACACAAAAGCACAGCAACCACAACACAAAATAGAAATGAAAATGTACAAAACAAAAAGAAAAAGAAAGGAACAAAAGGTTTGAAGTTATGATAAAGATTTAAAAACACCAAGTGTCTCAGCCTTATGAAGCTGATCTGGTTTCTTCTCTCTGTGACGATCCTGTTTTGGAGAAGGTTCTCTCAGTTCTCAGGTGTAGGTTGGCTCTGGAGCTGATTCTTTTCTTGCAGACTCTAAATTCTGTCTTTGTATTATCCATAAAAGTGAAATACTTCCAGATTTGGTTTCTTTTCTGGCTGTCATTCATTTTCTTTGACTATTTGTTTCTGTGATGATGTTGGTTCTCCTCTGTTTCTGTCTCTCTTCCTCGTGCACGGTTGCTGTGCTGCTGCCAGTGTAGCGAACCGCCTCCCATCCCTGCTGAA